>JACATO010000122.1:2160000-3360000 GCA_018389105.1 Nautilus pompilius
CGCCGTCTCTCGGTTTTTATGATATGGGGCCTCTCACACCTGCACAGCCCTCGTGTTCTCCTAATCCGGCGCCAGGTATTTGATTCGCCATCAGATCTAATCAGTTCTTTTTCTCTAATTTTAAGCGAAGCGTCAGGTTTCGATACGTGTTGTACTTAGCAATCTGCTGCTATGTTTTTACGCTTTACCCGAATTATGCAGCAGAAAATTCTAAAAAACAGGGTAGATGACCGCCAAATTCCAGTCAGAAATCTTATTTTATTAAAAGGCGTAAAAAACATTCACAGCCTTTTGCAGCGTCAGTGTATTTATGGTCTCTGCGATTTCGTTTGGCAATCTTACATCTGTTGAATGAATTACATAAGAATTTACCTTATTTTATAAATTAAAACTATTGTTTAAAAATGAAGATAACCTCGAGTGATGCTGCTCCATACAGGATACAGCCGTTCTTATCAGTTATTTGTAAAGTAAGTAAGAAAAACGAGATATCAAGTCCTTCATTTCGACCATATGATTGGAAAAGGACAAGGAATTCCGCGAGAAACCCGAGGTAAGATTTGCACATCAGAATAAGTTTAGCTGGTGAAGCAGTTTACCGGATGAGGACTCACCTTTGATCGAAACGTCGAGCCAGAATGTCCGACACATTTTTTAACGAAATAACCACCGACGAGTAAACAGGTCGGGATAATAAAACACATGGCGGACGGGTCGGTCCCCATTCGTGTCCAGGCTAAAGCATCACGGAGAATTATGGTAGCGCAAGAAAACTGAGCAAATTTAAAATGAAAAAAACAAACAAAACAGTTATGGAAATATCTTTAATGGGTGTTTGGGGTTTCGATAGCGAAAAGATGCAGAACCAAGTATAAAACTGGTTGAAAACTAATGCGATCATTAAAGCAAAGCTGGCTCTTCTGTTGAGCCAAAGACCTGAGACGAGCCTCTATTCCTTGTTCACCATTCATGATGATGATGCTATCTGAGGAAGCATAAAATAAAATAAGGCAACTTGCACCGAAACAGTGATACTACTATATAGTATGTGAAGAAGAGAGAACCCCCCGATACAGTTGCTAAGATAGCATTGGCGTAGATTGTACCATAACAATAAAAACGAGAAAATTACAATAAAATAAGCTACTATTCAAATTGAGTTCCGCAGCTGAAGATGATTGTGTAAGGAAAAAAAAGACTTTTGACCTGGGATCTGAATATGTCAATCAATGGAGGATCAAGTCACCCATCTTTAGCAACAAATTTAAGACACCTTTACCTAAAAAAACGTCTTCATTACATTAAATGACGTCCTCACAAGAGTACGAGGTATATAAATCTGAAGAAATGTATAAAAGGGACAAATACAATACTTCCAAGGGCGAAAAACAACATAAATATAAAAGAGCATACACACAAATAAAATCCTAAAGCAAAATTCATCAAAAGAAAATTTCGCAACAAGAAAAATAAGCTCATAAATGCTATTTTCCAAACAATTCAATGGCTTAGAAGTCGTTTTATATACATAACAAATCGTGCTAAAATTATGATAAGAAATGAAGATTGGCGTTTTAGTAAAACAAAGAAAAATTAACAGCCACAGTGTTCACCTATCGAGGAGAAACAACAGCCACAGTGTTCATCTATCGATAAAAAACAGCCACAGTGTTCACCTAACGACAAGAAACAACAGCCACAGTGTTCACCTAACGACAAGAAACAACAGCCACAGTGTTCACCTATCGACAAGAAACAACAGCCACAGTGTTCACCTATCGACAATAAACAACAGCCACAGTGTTCACCTATCGATAAAAAACAACAGCCACAGTGTTCACCTATCGATAAAAAACAACAGCCACAGTGTTCACCTATCGAGAAGAAACTACAGCCACAGTGTTCACCTATCGATATAAAAACACCAGCCACAGTGTTCACCTATCGATAAAAAAACAACAGCCACAGTGTTCACCTATCGATAAAAAACAGCCACAGTGTTCACCTATCGACAAGAAACAACAGCCACAGTGTTAATCTATCGATAAAAAAACAACAGCCACAGTGTTCACCTATCGAGAAGAAACACCAGCCACAGTGTTCACCTATCGACAAGAAACTACAGCCACAGTGTTCACCTATCAATATAAAAACACCAGCCACAGTGTTCACCTATCGACAAGAAACAACAGTCACAGTGTTCACCTATCGACAATAAACAACAGCCACAGTGTTCACCTATCGACAATAAACAACAGCCACAGTGTTCACCTATCGACAATAAACAACAGCCACAGTGTTCACCTATCGATAAAAAACAACAGCCACAGTGTTCACCTATCGATAAAAAAACAACAGCCACAGTGTTCACCTATCGATAAAAAACAACAGCCACAGTGTTCACCTATCGACAAGAAACAACAGCCACAGTGTTCATCTATCGATAAAAAAACAACAGCCACAGTGTTCACCTATCGATAAAAAACAACAGCCACAGTGTTCACCTATCGAGAAGAAACACCAGCCACAGTGTTCACCTATCGACAAGAAACTACAGCCACAGTGTTCACCTATCAATATAAAAAAACCAGCCACAGTGTTCACCTATCGACAAGAAACAACAGTCACAGTGTTCACCTATCGACAATAAACAACAGCCACAGTGTTTCACCTATCGACAATAAACAACAGCCACAGTGTTCACCTATCGACAATAAACAACAGCCACAGTGTTTCACCTATCGATAAAAAACAACAGCCACAGTGTTCACCTATCGATAAAAAACAACAGCCACAGTGTTCACCTATCGATAAAAAACAACAGCCACAGTGTTCACCTATCGAGAAGAAACACCAGCCACAGTGTTCACCTATCGACAATAAACAACAGCCACAGTGTTCACCTATCGATAAAAAACAACAGCCACAGTGTTCACCTATCGATAAAAAACAACAGCCACAGTGTTCACCTATCGAGAAGAAACTACAGCCACAGTGTTCACCTATCGCCAAGAAACAACAGCCACAGTGTTCACCTATCGACAATAAAGAACAGCCACAGTGTTCACCTATCGATAAAAAACAACAGCCACAGTGTTCACCTATCGACAATAAACAACAGCCACAGTGTTCACCTATCGACAATAAACACCAGCCACAGTGTTCACCTATTGATAAAAAACAACAGCCACAGTGTTCACCTATCGAGAAGAAACAACAGCCACAGTGTTCACCTATCGATAAAAAACAACAGCCACAGTGTTCACCTATCGCCAAGAAACAACAGCCACAGTGTTCACCTATCGACAATAAAGAACAGCCACAGTGTTCACCTATCGATAAAAAACAACAGCCACAGTGTTCACCTATCGACAATAAACAACAGCCACAGTGTTCACCTATCGACAATAAACAACAGCCACAGTGTTCATGTATCGACAAGAAACAACAGCCACAGTGTTCACCTATCGAGAAGAAACTACAGCCACAGTGTTCACCTATCGATATAAAAACACCAGCCACAGTGTTCACCTATCGCCAAGAAACAACAGCCACAGTGTTCACCTATCGATAAAAAACAACAGCCACAGTGTTCATCTATCGCCAAGAAACAACAGCCACAGTGTTCACCTATCGACAATAAAGAACAGCCACAGTGTTCACCTATCGATAAAAAACAACAGCCACAGTGTTCACCTATCGACAATAAACAACAGCCACAGTGTTCACCTATCGACAATAAACACCAGCCACAGTGTTCACCTATCGATAAAAAACAACAGCCACAGTGTTCACCTATCGCCAAGAAACAACAGCCACAGTGTTCACCTATCGACAATAAAGAACAGCCACAGTGTTCACCTATCGATAAAAAACAACAGCCACAGTGTTCACCTATCGACAATAAACAACAGCCACAGTGTTCACCTATCGACAATAAACAACAGCCACAGTGTTCATGTATCGACAAGAAACAACAGCCACAGTGTTCACCTATCGATAAAAAAACAACAGCCACAGTGTTCGTCCTATCAATAAAATAACAGAAACAAAAGCTATTTGCTTCCTTTATAATTAAAGATGTACAAAAGTAAATATTCTGTAATACTAGATGTATTTGTCGTTTCTAACAGTAATATCTGTCAGGAAGCTGATGTGGAGGAGCTAAACTTTAATTGTATTTGGAAGAAATTACTTTTTAAAGAGCAGGGATGACTGACCTTCAAAAATACAAAGCTTATGTTAATATTTTAGATGCGATGAGCTGACACGCGCGGTTTTGTGTTGTGTAACTCTTTAGCTTGTTCACAAATGATCTGCAAAAGGTGACTGCTGTATAGAGGCGGTTATTATAGGTTTAATACAAATAATAAAAATGATTATTATGCCGGTTCTGTTCATAATGAAAAAATCAAAATTTTCTAAAAAAATTGATGAATGCATCTTTGATAATAAATTTCTTGATGAGGGAGAAAGGCAAATGTCTCTATCTTTGTTTCTGCTGGCCGATAAATTACTTAGCAAGACTATGAATACGGTCAAACATGCAAACAGACTTATTGATTTCAGACTTGGAGGACTGAAATGAAAATCATGTTCGACAATGCAAAGAAGGATCAAAGCGTCCCATAATTAACATAATGGGGCAGGGGCCCCGGGTTAAAGTGAAAAGTCAACCGAAACTACATTTTTCTTTAATCGCTTTGGCAACATTTCCTATGGTACAGCAGTGCATACCTACCCGGAAGCTGAAAATTTACAATGATGTACACTGTGTCTGAGGCACAATTTACAAAAATAAAAAACAGAAAGATAAGCTTTTACTCTAAGAAGATTTTTAAACGAATCGCTTTTTCACTTTTTTGTTTTGGACTTTATTTTTATTTAAATGTGTTTAAAGTAGATTTTTTATTAAACACTCGACTTTTCCACTTTTAATTCAGTCCTTTGTTTAACTGTGCAGTTATTTCAGTTATTAAATTGCTCAAATATATGTGTACTACCCTCTATCTGTAAGTCAAATGTATGTGTACTACTACTCTACCTGTAAGTCAAATGTATGTGTACTACCCTCTATCTGTAAGTCAAATGTATGTGTACTACCCTCTATCTTTAAGTCAATGTATGTGTACTACTACTCTACCTGTAAGTCAAATGTATGTGTACTACCCTCTATCTTTAAGTCAATGTATGTGTACTACTACTCTACTACCTGTAAGTCAAATGTATGTGTACTACTACTCTATCTTTAAGTCAAATGTATGTGTACTACTACTCTATCTTTAAGTCAAATGTATGTGTACTACCCTCTATCTTTAAGTCAAATGTATGTGTACTACTACTCTATCTGTAAGTCAAATGTATGTGTACTACTACTCTACCTGTAAGTCAAATGTATGTGTACTACCCTCTATCTTTAAGTCAAATGTATGTGTAATACTACTCTATCTGTAAGTCAAATGTATGTGTAATACTACTCTATCTGTAAGTCAAATGTACCCTCTATCTGTAAGTCAAATGTATGTGTACTACTACTCTACCTGTAAGTCAAATGTATGTGTACTACCCTCTATCTTTAAGTCAAATGTATGTGTAATACTACTCTATCTGTAAGTCAAATGTATGTGTACTACTACTCTACCTGTAAGTCAAATGTACCCTCTACCTGTAAGTCAAATGTATGTGTACTGCTACTCTATCTGTAAGTCAAATGTATGTGTACTACTACTCTACCTGTAAGTCAAATGTATGTGTACTACCCTCTATCTGTAAGTCAAATGTATGTGTACTACCCTCTATCTTTAAGTCAAATGTATGTGTACTACTACTCTACCTGTAAGTCAAATGTATGTGTACTACCCTCTATCTTTAAGTCAAATGTATGTGTACTACTACTCTATCTTTAAGTCAAATGTATGTGTACTACCCTCTATCTTTAAGTCAAATGTATGTGTACTACTACTCTATCTGTAAGTCAAATGTATGTGTACTACTACTCTACCTGTAAGTCAAATGTATGTGTACTACCCTCTATCTTTAAGTCAAATGTATGTGTAATACTACTCTATCTGTAAGTCAAATGTACCCTCTATCTGTAAGTCAAATGTATGTGTACTACTACTCTACCTGTAAGTCAAATGTACCCTCTATCTGTAAGTCAAATGTATGTGTACTACTACTCTACCTGTAAGTCAAATGTATGTGTACTACCCTCTATCTTTAAGTCAAATGTATGTGTAATACTACTCTATCTGTAAGTCAAATGTATGTGTACTACTACTCTACCTGTAAGTCAAATGTACCCTCTATCTGTAAGTCAAATGTATGTGTACTACTACTCTACCTGTAAGTCAAATGTACCCTCTACCTGTAAGTCAAATGTATATGTACTACTACTCTACCTGTAAGTCAAATGTATGTGTACTACTACTCTACCTGTAAGTCAAATGTACCCTCTATCTGTAAGTCAAATGTATGTGTACTACTACTCTACCTGTAAGTCAAATGTATGTGTACTACCCTCTATCTTTAAGTCAAATATATGTGTAATACTACTCTACCTGTAAGTCAAATGTACCCTCTATCTGTAAGTCAAATGTATGTGTACTACTACTCTACCTGTAAGTCAAATGTACCCTCTATCTGTAAGTCAAATGTATGTGTAATACTACTCTATCTGTAAGTCAAATGTATGTGTACTACCCTCTACCTGTAAGTCATATGCTACACGCGTGGAAATATCGTCGGCAATTTGTAGATTCACTTTGTCTCTCCTACGCCGCACAATAGACTCTCTTCCAACACCTGGATCGTCGACATTAGGTATTATTATTTTATATCTATCTTTTGGTTTCACTTAGCCTTTTATCGCCGCATGATATATTACGCACTTTTTGTTAGGTGCCACTTGGATTCAGTGTAATTCTAAGGATTCTGACCAGTAAGCGAAGTTTCTTGTATCTCAAACTGGATGGTGCAGTGTGGATAATGAATGTGTACATGTTTATTAATGGCAAAAAATGCAGCTTAATTGCAGAGCTATGTACAGACTACATTGTAGAGATAATGACCTATGTTCTTGTTTGTATAGCGCTGAGGTAATCGATAGTTTTGCTCCTTCTCAGTGGGGCGCATGCTCGTGGCTCTAGCAGTACGCCTGGTGCCCAAGAACGACCGTTTGATATCTCAGCAGAAAAAAAACAGATCCCTAACGGCCCCTATGCGCTCGTTTACAGAACTAATATCAGTAGATTTTGGTGGCCATGAGCGTGGACTTACCTCCAATTAAACTGAAAAGGAAGATATTTTGAGGCAGAAACGTTTGTGTAATCAGTCTCAGCAGCAAACACATTGTAACGTGTTTCGTCTCCACTGATCTGGTAGACCTAACTATATGCACCAATAGAGTGAGACGTTTTGGTGCATCCGCAGTTATGGCGGTTAGTGCCATGTGTGTGTGTGTGCCAATGAAAGGGATTAAACAGTTATCTCCTTGAGAATATCATCTATAGAGACAAACTTCTTGATGGGAGTCAGGAAGATCGCATATCAAAGTGATAAAAAAGAAAATAAGGCATTAATTACTTCAACACTGAATTTACGATAAATATATTTAAATGAATGAGCACGACATCGTAAGAAGGTTAAGGTTTATCCGATACCCTGAGATATTGGTAAAAATTTAGAACTATTGGCTTTTAATGATTTTTGTATTGTTTTTTTTTTTTTGGATGTTCGAAATGCGAATTTTGGGGCGATTTACTACAGAGTGATCGATGGTGATCAAAGAAATATGTACATAAATAAATAGCTTGATCGTTTATTGATAACAGATAAATGAAATTGCATGAATAAATTATTGATATGAAGTAATTAAATTAATTAAAATAAATCAAAGGACTTAAAAGATCTTCTCCGAAAAGAAACTGGAAAAAGAGTGAATCTCATTTCCGGGAAAAATTTCATTAATATGAATTCATGCGCGTTAACTTCCGGTTCCTTCACTGTCTCGCTCTCGTCAACACAAACAATTAATTAAATCCGAGTGGAATCTTTAGAATTTGTAAATAAAAGCTGAATTGCAGACTTCTTTGTAACTGGAAAAGAAAAGAGAACCGATATTTCTGCTTTCGGAATGGTTTAACAAGAATTCTGGAATTAGTGAAATTGCAAGAGAAAACGCTGGGCTCGGTCTGTTGGACGGCAGGGGATCTGCAGATGTTTACATGGAAAATAAAGCGGTGATGGTTCTTACTTATCAATAAAGTGTACTGCTCAGGCGTTAATCCATCGTCGTCAAATTCCCAGACAGAAACTGAGCTGCCTCAAATTATAGGAAAAAAAATACAAATTCAGTGTGTTTCGAATAAAAATCTGTATTGATAACTGAAGAGAGAGAGAGAGAGAGAGAGAGAGAGAGATGGAGAGAGAGAGATGGAGAGAGAGATGGAGAGAGAGAGAGAGAGAGAGATGGAGAGAGAGATGGAGAGAGATCCTGCAACAAGTGGAAAGTTTCTTTTCTTCTATTTTGATCGCCGTGTATAGTGAATTAAATTTTAATTATTTCTAATTTTTTCTAATATTCACAGCGAATAATTTGATATAAAAATTAATTAATTAACAGTGATCGTCTTTAAATAAATTAACACTAATTTAATTAAATCAGAATCGATTTTTAGAGCAATAACGAATAATCCTTTTGAAACGTTGGAAAGATTGGACTTTTTTCTGATCTCTGCAATAAACCCAGCGTCCACGTTTGCATCATTCGTGGAATGTCCTACTATTCCGATGTATAAGCGTGAATAAATTTAATAATCATCTTAAAAAAGACATTATCGATAATAGATTTATTTTGAATAACAATTGTGCATTTAAACAACCGATATTTCGCTGCAGATTGTAATAAGAAAACGAGTGAGTGTGTGTGTGTATATATAAGTAGAGTTTTGTCCTAAAGGTACAGATCAAAGATAAACAAGAGAGGAAAACCTGGACGAAGAGAGAAACCAACGAAACAAGAAACAACAGCATCAAAAATCTTTTTTATCTTAATAATATTAAACCCATCCCATTTCACTCGTTGGATTTTCTCTTAAATATATGACTAAGTCTGCAAAGTTTTATGATGAATTTATTTCTGGAACATCCGGGTAAATGTAGTGTCTCTAAAAGAAATCAAATTAAATACTAAAAGTACAGCGACTAAAACTATTCCCCCTGATATTCGAAATTTTATATTTTCTAAAGCAAACATTTTTATATTATGGAAATCCCCATATACATTCTAGCGATCATACTAAGTCCGTGATCACTCGGGACGGCGGTATCTGGCTCACACTTTCTCCCATAGCCTTTCCTATATCTGTAGATAATCCTCAGGCTTTCCTCTATGGAAATCTCCATTCACTTCACTCCTATCGGTTTGTCCAACTTGCGTATTCTATGACAATTTATGAATGTAATAAATTCTTCGTGATCTCAGTTTTGAATTAATGTGTCATTTCAAATTTAAGGTATCGATCTTTGCAGCTCTTCGTATATACCATTCATTCTTTCACAATATTTTAAAATTAAAGTTCGCTAAACATTTAAATTTCGTATTATTAACTGTTTTTATGGCGATCTGGTAATTTTGACGAGCACTGGTTTTACTAATTAGATTGTCAGAAAAATACATACATCTTCAAGAAAGGCTAGTGTTCAATATCTGTCACAAAACTATACTAATTATTTGATTGGTAGTCTACACACACTATATAGATGTACAGAAGGTGTGCGCGCGCTTGTCGGCTTTTATCTATGCATGCATCTTTCTGTGTCTGTGTGAGAGAGAGAGAGAGAGAGAGAGAGAGAGAGAGAGAGAGAGAGAGAGAGAGAGAGAGGAGAGAGTGGCATAACACAGAGATAACGTCACTACAGAGAGAGAGAGAGAGAGAGAGAGAGAGGAGAGAGAGAGAGAGAGAGAGAGAGGAGAGAGAGATAACGTCACTACAGAGAGAGAGAGAGAGAGAGAAGAGAGAGAGGAGAGAGGAGTAGGGGCATAACACAGAGATAACGTCACTACAGAGAGAGAGAGAGAGAGAGAGAGAGAGCGAGAGAGAGAGAGAGAGAGAGAGAGGAGAGAGAGAGAGAGAGTGGCATCATAACACAGAGATAACGTCACTACAGAAGAGAGAGGAGAGAGAGAGGAGGAGAGAGAGAGAGAGGGGGGGGGGGGCTGGCTCTCACTAAAACGATGGCAAACCTAAATAAAGTTGAATATTTCAATAATTTGAAAAAGAACAAAACAATATCAAACTAAACAACAAAATAAATCACGCAGATATTTGAAATAAAATGATTTTTAATATTTTATTTTATAAAAAAATCACTCTCAAGTGGCAGAGTATTTATTACCCGGGGTTGGATTATTTCTTAAATACGTGGGAACTGCCTAATTTGTTGAAATACCAAAAGAGAAGTCAGGAATACGTTAAGAGAAATGGCGTATGACTAATTGTAAGAACAGATGAAAGTCTAACGTGAATCTACCAGGTCTCTCGCTGGTTGACAAAGACAGACGAAAACTTTCATCAGTGTCCGAAATATTATACAGAAATGACACAAACATTATGCACTTACTGCTAAGCAGTAGCAATTGCAATGAAGTTATTGGATTAACTGATAGATCTGCTGCTGCTGTTGTAAAATCACTGTGTGACATTCTCAAGGAAAGCTTCCCTGCAACTTTAAAGGTGCGAGGGATGAGGAGTGCCACCGCTGTAACACCCTTAACCCGGTCGGTAGTGGGACTTGCTGTTTGTGAGTACAAAGCCAAAGACTGAGATCAGAAAGTAAGTTAGGTTTCCGATTGAGCGGTGACACGATCTCGGTTTTATCACAGAGACATGTCAGCAGGTATATTTCTCTCAGTATAGTTGTATTAAGGAAAAGGATGCAGAAGAAAAGGAAAAAAAGATTGAGCCCGGCCACACGCCCGTTTTGGTGGAGGAGAACCCCCCCAACCGCTTCTCCAGCAGGAGCAATACCTTCAGTTTTTATTAACGAAAAACAGCATAAAAGAGCAAGGGCCAAGCTGGCCGTCTGGTTCACCGTTGTTTCTCGTCGGGCGACTCTCCGTAACGGGCCGAAATAGATGAACCAATTGTTCGTGGGCTGCCGTGTACTAGAGAGAGCGAATTCCCGCAGATGTTGCGCTGGAATGCGGAGAATTTGCTATCATATTTCGATCCCATGTCCACGTTGATGCAGACCTAGAAACAACGAAGGAAGCGCTAACGCTGCGTAATCTTTAGGCGAGCGCGTCTAATTAACAACAGTGGATGTATCAAGAGATCGCCTTCATTATAATTCATAGAAGTGGCTGATGCCGAGGTCTTTGCCGTCTTTTTGATGTCGGAGGCTTCTCTTTTTCTGGGCATCTAACTTTGTCAATTATATTAATTATAGATCTTTTAAACGATATCAGATGTCGAGATAACAAGAACCATCCGGTCTGGGAGCAAGCCAGGCTTTCTAGGTCGGCTACAGTCCGCTGCACGTCTGCAAATAGAAGAGTTCCATAACGCAGCCACTAGGTGGCTCTGCCGGTTTTCTTTCAATAATCAATCATTTTAAATTGGTGAGTGCGCTGTTGTAACCTAAAATGATCCTACACAGGAAATGGAAAGCAATAACTGATGCTAATTTTCAGATAAAACAACCGAAATAAAAATGACTTATCCTATACCAGAATTTTTAAAATAGTTGTTAGGTGTAAGTGACTTATATATATATATTTTTTAATCAAAAAGCCTGCATGTGTAGCCGCAAGATCAGAAACGGTAAACGTAATCCAGTTTAGCATTATACGTCTTCCCCTCGATTTCTATCGCTCTCCAGAGACTCGTCCGAGACGAGTTTAACATCTGGAAGATAGCAGAACAACTCCCACGTTGCTTTGTGCCCTTTCCAATTGTCGACGTTCTCTCGGTGTAGTCTAAAATTATATTTCAACAAAAATCATTGAATTAAGATCGCATCCTCCTCGGGGCAGTCGGAGAATTCCATCCGATTTGTTTTGAAAGACAGCCAAAGTATAATGCAGTTATGCAAAAGACTTTGTTTAAGCGTTTTTAAATAATGAATTAGCCGTTCTAACATCAACGTTCGCTCTCGGTGAGAACCGGTAGACAGTTGCCTGTGTTCGTCGTTCGTAAGGGTAGAAAGTCTGATACGAAAGCATCTGCTTTCACTAATTTTGCTTTGATAAGTTGATAAGTTACCAGTTTTGCACTCTCACAACTGAGATTTCGAGGTACAGGTCTAACCTCAATTAAGCCAGCTGAATGCTGTCGGGTATCGAGTGTAGAAAACAATACTTGTACGGGTTTGATAGTTAAGTCAGACTGGTTTGTATCCAGACAATGGTCAATGTTTACTGTACGAAGGGCCGCAGACCGAGTCCCTGCTGACAGTGGGCGAGCGTGGAATATTCTTAACCACAGCAGGATTTTGTCACTGTGCGCCATTGATTTGCATTCAGTACTGATCTGGATTAAAGGAGAGATTAGTAACTTTGTTCAGTTTTGGTACCATAGGTGAGCCTTCCGAAATAACTCACACCATTTCGACAGCCATAGGTGGCAATAACTTCGGCGGTTCTTTCTCGAGACGCGCTGTTCTGAGAATGTCAGGCAGACTCCCGAGGCCGTGGCCAGGAGCTGCAGCCCCGCACAGCCGATCAGCTCAACGCATTTCTCCCTTCAACGACACTAACTATTTCTCCATTCCACCTTTCGCGCTCACTCAAGTAGTTTTCCTCTATTATCCAATACAAAACTGAAAATTTTAAAGTGTTTATATATTTTTGTATGATGACTGTTTTCTTATATCGCCAGAGCTAAAACCTGCATTGCAATAACAGGTTAACGACATTCTAAAGCGAGAAGTCATCATCTCCCCATACTCTGGAGCGTAATAAGGGATTATGGGATATTATCAACAGTGATCACTGCAACGGAAGACCACGTTCATTCACTATTACACGGGCTCGTTACTGCTTCATCTCTGGGGCATCGATTTACATCTACTGCCTCTGCCCGGACTGCTAGCTCAGTGGCAGAAGGAAATCCTTCGCGCGCTGTAGAATAACGATTAAGTCGGCTATTTCTGGAACCCTCTTTTACCAAACAACATATAAGCAGGGCTACGGGCCACCTGAAGAATAATACATTTTGGTTAGCTTTGTTTCTGCTTCTCGCGGGTCCCGACTCGCACCTGTTACGTGAAGCCAACAGACTCTGCTGTCACGACTTCTTGGAGGGAGGCAGGGCAGTAATGGAGGTCATCGCCAGGTGTCAGTGGGGCTTTGCAGGCTGGCCCTATTAGAATAAAACTGGACACATTCTAGAGATTTGCTACAATTCTTTTAACTGCAGATTTCTGACCTTCAACCCAATTGCATGCGTTATATCTCCAGTGTGTCAAAAACGTTTACGAATAAGAGGGCGTCGCTGCTGAGCGTCTGGACCATTCGAGCTTCTGTGGGATGGACGTGAGCCGCCAGGGTCAGGGTCGGGGTCAGAACGAGGCTTCGGACGAACTGCGCTGACCTCCGCCGAGAGACTGAAACGAGAGACTCGCTGTTGGAAATATCGAGAACAGAAACCGGTTTTCTTATCGACTCCTGGACCCTGTAAAAACTTGCATTTGCAATACGTTTACTGTCTCAGTCGTGTATTATACGGCACTGAAAACTGATTTTCATGCGCTTCCTTGATTTTTGTGGGTAAATATCTGTGATGACAAGTGACAAAACGTAATTTGGTTATGGGAAAAAAACCGAAGGCCTCGCTAAGAGAGGATGAAGTAAAACGTTTCCAGTCAGCCATTACGTTTGACAGTCGCGAGTAACTGCCAGAAACACTTTGCCAAAGTGGGCAGTGAAGCGACAAGTGCACAGGACCCCTACAGAGAGAGAGAGAGAGAGAGAGAGGAGGAGAGAGAGAGAGAGGAGAGAGAGAGAGATGGAGAGAGAGAGAGAGAGAGGTGGAGAGAGAGAAGAGAGAGAGAGGAGAGAGAGAGAGAGAGAGAGAGACTACTAACGCTCTTCTACTGAGCTGTTGAGGCAGCAAGGTATCTGGAGGAGCTGGCACACCTGGAGACTGGTATCGAGGCTGCCTACACGAGTCAGGTCACGACTGGATTCAAACCTCGGTCTTCAGGGACGAACTTAACTATCGGACACAATGGGCTTCTTTAAATAAAACCATTGCATATAATTGTTAAAATCCTCAGCCGTCGGACATTTTACCTCCATATCTACCACCGCACCTCCAGGTAAAGCACTGTCCAGGTAACGTGACTAGGAGTAAAATAAAAGAACTGAACATTTTACTATCTAAAATCTTGATAAGACGGCCTGACTTTCGAGGTTACAAACATTAGAAAGGGAATGTGTAGGGCACCGGCCCTGATGTCCAAGAAAGTTTGGGGCTCCTGAGCGATGTGTTCTCCAGTCGAGAGATAGCGGGGAATATGTGCTCGAAAACCCTACCACGTCTCTTCCATTTAGACGTAAGAGGAAAGATGGACTGGACTGCTAGAAAAACAAATGGACTGGTGATGAAGAGCTGGAAGAAACCATGTCAAAAAGGTACCCCATACACAGAGGGTTCTTACTAGAATTAGAGCTATCCTTAACCATATAATCCCATAGAGCCTTAATGCTGTTCATGTCAGGACTGGTGCAGGCCAGCGCAGCTCTGTGAGTGCTCCACCAGCCTCTTCACTTTCCAGAGAGCCTTTTACCACGATAATTGTCTACTTGCGGTCATCGTCAGGTTGGAAGATGAATCCCCGCCTGATAAAATGTCTTCATAGAAAATGAAATTATAAATGAAAACCTGCGTTTACCTATCGGTATTCAGTACATCTTCGTTGTTAAGCAAATATCCGACAGCTTTGGCTGATACGGAGCCTCGCACTTGTGCTGATCCAGCCCGCATGCTTCACTGTAGCTGCTCCTTCTGACTACTATACCGCCGACGGGTCCGCCTTAAATGCCTGTTATTTCTTACTGCAAAACAGTTCAAGCTTAGACTCATCTACAAAGAGCACATTCTTCCAGGTTTGGTCATTCCACTGGTTCGTTTCTGCTGCTCATCTCAGCCTTTCCCAAGCAAAGGTTTTAGGGTAGCTACATACCCAATGGGACCACTTCGCTTTAATACGACGTATCTCATCGTCCATGACCAAATGTTAACGCCCGTACTTGCAGCTAAATAATTCGCATCAACTAATGGACATCACTCTTTGGAGACTTTAGTTTCCTTCCTCGACGATGTCTATTGTCAGCAGTACCAGTTTCACGTATCCTTCTCAGAGTCTTGCATGCAGCTTCTTCTGAAACGTGAAATCCGGCTGCAATTTGTTGCATCTAGGAGCCATCAGTAGCTGAAACTCTGATTTATTTTGCTTGTCATGTGATATTTATTCCCCAAGAAGCCACTGTATTCGTCCCACTACAATGATATCACGTCTGTAGTCCTTCCTCAGATGTGGCACTTCCTGTTTGGCTGCATAACGACTAATCACAATGCACTATATCAACACATGACTGCATTGGAGCGTTTTATTTTTACACGTGACCGATTCTATCACAGGTAATTTGCATTTTATACTCAGTGTTTTTTTTTTTTTTAAATTACTATTTCCAGTTACATTTATAATTAATCTCATTTGGTTATTTAGAAGAATTTTTAAAAAGTTCCAAATAAGTGCGAGCTTCAGCCAGCCAGGCGAAAGTAGCTGCAAGAGTAAAAAGTATTTGTCCCTTAAGGAATTTCAAAGATGAAAGTTAAATATAATAAATTATTTAAAATTTGAAATGTATACAAAGTTTTAAATCATTTTCCAATATCGAAGGTTTTACATGGAAGTTTAATCAGTGATAAAAGACTAGCGATGAGGACTCGGCCTAGTGAACGGTGAGCGGCGGTGGTGGCACAGAATCGTTGGAAAGGTAAGATGAATTAGCATATAAATGGCTGCCACCTCACGCGCTGTTCAGGTGAGCGTGTCGCGAGAGTCGGCGGTGCCCCGGTATCCCAGCCAGTGTAGTACTCCTCGGCCTGTCTCCTTTTCACCAACGAAAGCAGGAGGCGAAACCGGCCTCGATGGGGACTTCCTCGGCGACGCGCTCCCTCTCAGAGCCCTAATCCGCTGCTAGCGGGGGAGTTGACGTCGGTGAATGAAAGCCAGCTGACCACTCGAGACCAGCTTCTTGGATTTCCGACTTGGTGCCACCGCAGACTGTCTGAGCAACCAGAGCCCGACTACCTGATTATGGGCCCAGTGCAGCTTCCCGCCATTTAAAGAGATGAACACTGGAAGCGGAATAAAAATCTAAAGTTGGACAAAGACGTGTAAAGAAATCCTGTCTATTTCCCTTTTTTATCTCCCGCTGCGACCCGCGAGGCGGGAGTGGGCACCGGCCGCAGGCCCTGAGACAGCAGCCCAGGAGAACCAGAAAGTCAGCCATAATAACCTCCTGATCGAAGCTACGGACGTCGAAAGTTTACACAGCATCCAAAACTTCACAGTTTACTGATTTTTTTAAAACCTCGCATCTACTTAGTTTTGTACGCAGTATGCAAAATATGGAGCAATTATTCTACGGCACCGATTACCAAAAAACCAACATCCTCATCAATACATTTTCTAAAAGTAGATCACTCAGTATACTTAGACAAACACAAATCGATGGCGACCCAAACAACTCGTTCAAATCGAGACCTCTGCTCTATTAGCTCCCTTTGTGCAGTTGCTCTAAATGTGAATGTGACGTGTACCGGACCGAGATCAGACCGGATTAAAAAAACCTATTCCTCTAACTCTCACTTGGGATATACGGAAAATTAATGGCATATAATTGTGGAGGAATGCGGATAAAATATTTATAAAAGATACTATTTTTAATCGGGTTTGGTTCAGTTCACTGAGCAGTTTATGTCCGCCAGATAAACCACTACATAAAGGAAAAACCGTCCCTGCTTATTTTTCAATCAATCACCGGTTCGGCGATAGCCCCCCCCTTCTATTCTTTTTCTTCTCACATATGGATGTAAGATTTAGGGGTTCAAAGAAAAAAAGAGATGCATTTATTTTTATCTTGCTGGCCAGCTAAGTCCCTAACATCTTCTACAGACAAAGCCCTGAAGTAAGTATTGACGACAAAATATGAATGTACCAGCCAATCACGAGCGCAGGATTAAGATGGTACCAGCCAATCACGAGCGCAGGATTAACATGGTACCAGCCAATCACAGCAGAGTGGCTGCGGTAAAACCGGTGAACGACTGGATATACCAGCTTTATCACTAAAAGCGGAGAAAACTTAAAAAAAAAACACTTTAAGATAAAGACAAACAAAATAATAAACAATGTACAACGAATGTCGAAGTTTGGTTTCTGGTTCATGCGGTAAACTGAATTTAATTTGCGCTTGTAATTCCGACTGTAAACGTCATGTCGTGGTAACAGTTTGTGGCCTTCCCCCTTCTGAGGTTTGTTGAATAAAACAGAGTCAAGTGGATAGCGTAGAAGGGAAGTTACATAAAATGCTTCACTATGCACAGCGGAGACAAGATACGTGTGTCTGAAGCAGCACCAACTTTTACCGTTACTTCTAACCACGATATTTATTGGAGATTTGAGGGAATGCTTCTCAGAATTATAAACATTTGAAAGGGTGGAAAGAAAACGTAGGCAATTTCAAACATATTTACGTTCATTCTTAACAAAGCAAAGTCAACACAGTACAAGAGTAATAACACATAAAACAAAGCTGCTTCCTTTTGTGCTTATCACATCCTCGTTTGATCGATATCAGCACAATGTTTGCTGCCACCCAGTATTTCGCAGACAGGTGTCCCTATGTCGGTAAGACTCGGAGAAATGCTCACGCGACGGCATTGATCTTCCACCGAGCAAGTGATAAGTGGTTACTTGCGATGTGGGTACAAGCAGAATTGATTTCACCTTGTACACTGTTGTTTTAGAAAATGAACCAACGAAGTCAGTGGGGTTTTTGATAACTTGGATACTCTAAAGTGCGCGCCGACCGACATCAGAAGAGTATCGCCTCGCACGATGAGACGCCGGCGCCCAGTCATAGTCCATAAAGCAATGACAGTCCGCCGGGGGGGGTCTCTGCTGTTCTGGAGAACTGTTTACAGAGGACCGCCTCTGCGAGATGCGGCTGGGCGGAGTAAACCATCTTGTTCGCTCTTTACGTGGCATCGCTGAGAAAACTGGCTGAAAAGGGGAAGAACAAAAAGAAACAATACCTTCAGTTCTTAGCCGATCTCGAATTTTCCAGAACGTCAAAGCCGGGGTCTTCGACAAAGGAGAAGTCGTCTCCACTTTTCTAGACAAATGGTTTTGGGGATAACCGCAAATCCGCAGCTCACGGTCTCGACCCAAAATTTCCGCGCCGTGTAATCTCACATCGTTAGAAAACATTTTTAATTCATCCACTAATCCAATGTGATTTTCACAAATCATATTGTTTACAAAATGTATCTTCAAAATACTTTCACTTTTAGCATCTTTTAATAAATTCGTGGTACCATCTAAAACTGTTTCATTAATAAATAATTTGACAAGCAACACCTGACGTATATTGTTCATACCCTTTAAATTTTCTCGACTTATTGTTGATGGAAGACTACATCAGACGTCTCATTAAAGTGTGGAAACTGAACTTAATTTCAATGCTTCAATAAAAATCTTTACCCGCATCATTTAGGACATCAGGAGGATTGATACGGGATGAACGACCTCTCCGAACACCTTGCTAGCTCCTTCTAAATGTATTTGCACGTCCTGCAGAACCAACAAGATTGTCTTTAATTCTTGTTCTCAAATGTAAGCACCTGTACTCGCCAGATTAGCTGGTCGGCTGTCGTTCGGTCTGATTTTACTGTCTCTCTTAAGACGGCTGCGCCAACACCATCCTCTCGATTAAATGACACTTTGCCCAAAAGAAAAACAACAAAAAACTGATTAATTAAATTTCTAACCAACTGAGAGCTAATTTAAAATTCAAGAATTTTACGACCGATTCTTTAAAACTTCAAATCATTAATTTTACATCTATCGGTATCCACGTTTACTTCAAAATCACCAAGTTTGCTAGTAAATACGGCTCCAGCTGCTGGCATAAAGCCCATATCCCATTTGGTGAAGACTGGAAAAAAACTAAGTTAACAGGTGTTCGTTTTAGCACAAGTACGAAAACAACCGGGGATAGGGTTAAGAAAGGATTTTTTGAGAAAGTATATTGCTGCTCTATATAATGGCGGTCGCCAATAGTTTTAACCCTTTTATTTGAAAGTCTAGTTTTTTTTAGAATATGTCATTAATTCTGTTAAAAGCAATTTTTGGAGGGAACCAATCTAGCACATGCATTAAGAAGATTTTTCTGAATATTTTCCAGTTCGTATTAAGTTTCTTTCTAGCACGGGCTGATGCTACTAAGTCGTTAGGCTGGGACAAGCTTATGCGTGTCCTCTGTGTGGTGCATAACCCTTAGACGCCTGATATGTTAGTTTTCCTGGACAATATAGGATGCCACATCTCGAAAGTTTGTATCGTCAGTCCGGTCTACGGTTAGGTAGCCCTTGCTGCTATAAACCCGACTCTTATCGGCAAAGTCCGTGTAAGTGTTCACGACAAGGTTGAGCTCTGATAACCGCCGCACCTGTTTATTAATGAAAAGGATAGACCAGACAAAACCATCCATTAATTCTGCCCAGTCTGTCATTTCGTCTTTGGGGGCACATGCGTAACCAAGAGGGAATATTACTCGCTCTCTTCTACTGTCCTCTATTCTCTTTCCTTGCTACTATAGCCTTATCCTCTTCCGCCGGCTCCAATGAACAACGCCATCTAGTCGTCAGCAATAATCATTTCATATTGAGAAAAGATAAAAAAACTTCAAAACAGACTCATCTATCTGCTATTCATTCTCACTTTCATTCGCAGACTATTGCCACGGTTCCTTGCATGCGCTTTGCTTACACTCCTAGCATCCAACCCCAGATTCGCGCTTGGTGCTCCATCCCTGACTCGCTATCACTAGTAATTGCAGATTAAATCACCCGACTTCCTCAATCACATACCCCCGCTTACCTTACGAACAGAAACGGTGACTTACATCCCGCTGATTTATTAATGAAGCACAGATTCAGAAAACATCTGTTTTCTTAATAAGATTATCCGAATTTCTACCTGTCTGCAGCATGAAAATACAGCGTGGGCTTGAATAGCGCTAATGTTCACTGGTGCATAACGATGGATTCCAGTAATTTAAAGCAAAAAAAGTTAACTAAATTTAATGTATTATTTTTTTAAAAAAAACAAAGAAAACATAAAAACAGTTAACTTTCCATTTCTAACGAACTGGCAGGTAACATTTTTAGAGCCCCATTCTTCCAGGTCAGGCTATGGTAGTTCTTTCCTAAACTTCTTTTACAACGTAACGCTATTCCTGTTCCTGTGTAACGAGACCTTTGTCGCTATTATGGCTAATATTGAAAGGCGGAAAACAGGAATAAGTTATCGATTCTCCCGACTCACGCTGCAGAAAATATCCACACAGAGATGGTTTTCCTACAGTCTATCTCGTGCCAAAACTAAAACAAGAACTACTTACGAAACTCTGCATTTCTTCTAGCTTTGATGTTTCTGTTTTGTTGATGCTTACTTAGAGACAAATTTAAATAAATTAAAACTGAAATAGTGCACCAGATCATTGTGAATTATAGTATTTCTTTTATTTTTAACGTAATCCGGATGACAGAGTAAAAGCGAGATGCGCCAGCTGTCCACGAGCCATGATTCTTAGATACGGTGCCGGTCGGGACGGCTGCCGAAATTTTGCTACCTGTGTCTGCCAAAAATTTTAGCTGCTTTAAAGTCAAACGGTGTAGAGATAGCGTTCTTCCTGTTTGCAGATACCAGTCTCCATCTTCAATTTCCTAAGGGATCTGGTACTAATCTCATCACCATGGCTCGATAACGTGATAAGACTACAACTGCATTCAGCTTGACGACAACCGAATTTCTAATGAACGCATCTTCTTCAATTCTGGAGTTTCATTCAACCTGTCACTACGTCTTAAAACTCGAATTTAGGGATCACCATCGACCCGTCTTAAAGGGTTCACACTCGAAGAACATGTGATGGTGCACCTATTTTGGCAGGTTTGGTTCCTGTTGTTAAGTTTTGGTGAACGGACAGATGCCATTTCTTTCCCATCTCTTCTTAAGTAAAACTAATTATTTTGTTTTAAAAAATTATTAAAGGTAGAACTTCTTAAAAGTTATTAAGAAAAGTTTCATTTGAAGTATAAATATCTTAATATCAAAATAGATAGAAAATATACCTGTTGTTTCTGATATATATATATATATAAACGTTTCGATGGTCACTGCTAATTAGCACCTGTATTCAAATCAGAGAGGTCAATCAACAATAGCCAATGCTTTTCTGCATTTGGAAAGCAGTAAAAGTTATTAGCTGAGAATGAGGTGATTGGACGTTGGAAGAACGAAGTCGTCAGTTCAGAGCCGGATAATTTCCACGATGACCGTTCCAGGCAAATGATCAACAACCCGTGTTATGTGGTCACGTGCTGGTGGTTTAATGAGGTGAATCGAGCCGTCCGATTACATTAAACAAAAGAGAGCACGCATCATCAGTATCACTGCTATGAACTGTGACACAGGTTCTGTTTTTATCCTATCGCAGTTTCCGCATGAGAGGCGGACACTCGGCTGGGAAACCGGTGATGATGGTGGCCGGGGCGGATGAAGATGGCTGCTAATTGTTGCTTTTGCTATACCCAGAAAACGTTTGATCCGCAGGCCAACGGCAATACCTAATCTTGATTCCCTTCTCTCGGAAAATTATAATAATGAAGCTCTTTAATTATCGTTAATCACTGCTGCTTCCATCCGTTCACGACCATTTATCTAATTAGACTGTTTATTGTACTTTTTTAAATACACAGCGACCGCCAAATATGAATTTACGAATTTTCAAGAATACCAGAGTTCCTTAAAACCCACAGTTAGAACACATGCGCGAGATAACCAATGTAACTTTGCTGAACGTTTATCAGAAAGAATTTTGCGTTAAAATACACTTCATTTTCAATGAGGAAATTATAACCGAGGCCGACAGAATGACATCCGGGCTCTTGTTTGATGTGACTGATTTACTTCACTATTTAATGAATGATGCAAAGAAAAGAAAACAAAAACCAAAGATGTTAGAGAGAAATTTCTAGATTATTCCGCTTATTTTTCAAAAATGTAAAACTGACTCTTTAGCAGAATTGATTGCAGTAGGGCCATCGGTTAGATGCGTAATAATAGAAACGTAATAAAAAACAGTTTAATAGATTACAATAAATTAGACTACTTAATAATTACTATTAATCACTGTTATGCCAAATCCCTTTGCTTGACAGTGTTTCAGTTCGTTCAATTAAGAATTCCCTTGTGACCTTTCACTGACCCATATGTTTCAGGTAAAGTTTAAAATCCGACATTTTATAGAATACCTTGCGTGGAGTCGGCAATGAGTAGAACAATGAATCTTACTGTCTGATAACTACAGAAAATTGGTGAGAATATTACAGGTTAGCAACAAATCTAGCGATGATTGATAAAGGAAGTGGACAAGGAAAGAAATGAAGAGAAGATAACTCCTCGCGATTGTTTGTTGTTGAAGATATGATGTGTTGGTCTGGCAAATAAAAGCAAGCTATATTCTCTGTTAAAGAAGAGAGCGAAGAAGTTTGTGCTATGAGCACGATTGTTAAATATTTGAGGTTATGCAACTCATGTTTCCATTGGACATGGCGGATGAGGTCGCATGATGGAGGAGCTCTCAAACAGGTACAGAAATATTATATGTAGCGACATTGAAATTTTTTGCACCTCTGTGAGCCCCACCAGCAAGAAAAAAGTGCGCTAAAAATGGAGTTGATGTAAAGCCATTAATTTTCTCTGAATCTAACCAGCGTTGTCAAGTTGATTTAATAGAATTTAAATCCAATTCAGACGTAAAATACAAATTCATAATGGTGTATTCAGATCGCCTCACAAAACTCGTAATTCTCAACCTCTTGAGTCTAAGCGAGCAGAAGAGCTTGCTTTCAACTTGCTTCACATTGATTGGTTCACCATCTGTATTTCAGTCTGATAATTGAAGAGAATTTGCAAATAAATCTGTTTTCAATTTGAAGAATCTTTCCAGAAGTTAAAAATCTCCCACTGTAAATGCCGCCACAGCCAGAGACAGGGTAGTGTAAATATTGATCCAAGATTAAGAAAATACTTATTGGTGAAGGCCTAGATTTTGTTTAGCTAATGAAAAATAAAGCTTATCATTCAAGTATCAAGAGATTTTCTTATGAGGCATTATTTGGTTGCTGTATCAAGATAGGGATGAATACATCCAATTTTCCACAAGATGTTTTAAATAGAGTTGAAGATAAAGAAAAACTGGAAAAAAAAACTATTAATTCAGCAGAAGGTGTCTCTAGTATTGATGTTTCCCAAGAGTTCGCTGTCAATGAACTTCCGGAACTCCAAGTTTCGCCCTCGAACGAAATCCATTGCAATGTTTGCTCAAAAGAAAGCACTGTAGCTCTTAATTGCCAGGACTATGATTTTCTTATCTGTGGCATAAATTCTGGAGATCTGAAGGGTACGGAACACAAGTCTTATGTAAATTATGGAGTACAAAAAACCAGGTTAAGAGTCAGCGAAAAGAGGAAGAACATCGAATTTTTCTAAGTGCAAGAAAAACCTCGTGAGTTTAGGGAACATGGAAAAAAACCAAAGATTCATCACTGAGATCTGCTGCTACAGAACAATCGCCTGGAACTGAGCTCTTACAAGACTAAGTGCCAAAATCAAAGGTGTTTTTGTGTTAAAATAATGTTGTGTGTTCATGTGTTCGCCATATAGAAGAAAATAATGTTTAAGTTAGCAATGTTTTATGTCTGAAGAATTCTGATAATTCACACTTTTTAAACTCTTTTTATGTAGTCGGCTGTTCTTTGCATTTTCCAGAAAGTTCTTTAAACAGTAGATTTTAATGTTACGATTATTTTAACCTGGAGAAATTCAAATGTAAATTTTTTGATACCCTGCCTCAGTCTTCCTCATACTTTAAATAATAATCGTCATTCTTGGTAGTGAATGTGTAATGACAAACAATCACACAACACAGGGTATTTCTTCTTCTTTTCTAAACATTTCACCCTTTGACAGGTTGTAGTCGCCAGGTAGAGCGTGTGGCAGGGTATCGAACACTTTTCGTGATTACACACAGAATGGCTTAAGCAGAATTACTAGGAATTTACATACAATACTTAGGCTAAGCGAGTAATTCAGTATTCATTTGGTCTTGTTTGGTACTTTGTCTAAAATTATTCAGCATACTATAGAATCCCTGAATTATGTACTTTGTCTGTAACAAATATCTACAGATTTTCCGGCCGCTTCGTCACGTTTAAAATACCTTCCGATTTTTAATCTTCTAAATACCATCGAACCGAGTCAAGTTTTGGCCTTAGATTTTCGTAACTTTGTATTATAAAATGTTCACCTTTAAGAACATTAATTTCAGAATGACTTACAATAGTAGTACTTCAGAATACTGTAGAGGTTTTCTCGTACTAGTTCTCATTATTATAAGTATGTTCTCGTAATGTTTCCCAGGATTGTTGATCTATGTAACGTCATTGAAGCGACTTCTGTAAGCTTAGACACTTATTTTATTCATCTCGTATTTAATTCAGTTTAAAATTTCATCAAAATATGTCTTTTGCATGATTCGCAGAGTTTAGAATAATTAATTGAACCTTTTCTTTTCATTTAAGAGATTCATTTTTAATGATTTAATGAAATGGTCCTTTTGGAATCTATCAGTAGAGAAAAATCCTGATAACCCATTTCGTCCCCGTTGTATTTTACAAGTCCCATTTTTAATGCACCCAGACATTTTTAACGCACCCAGACTCGCTAAAGAGCAAGAAACACAACAGAAAAAAAGAAGAAAAAACTAATAAAAGCAGACAATAAAATGACAAGAATGAAATACTTGGTAAAATCCTAATAGGTTTAAAAACTAAAAGAACAGGCACAAAAAACAAATAAAGTTTTTTTTTTTATTTCTCTCAGAGATTGTCTAATTTCTGTAGTTGGAAAGCAATGTTTGCGTTAGAGAGTTGTTTCTGATAGTACATATTCTCCATTAATCCAGTCGTGTCTATTTAAATTGTTTACTCTGTCGGCGCAAGGCGATGTTTGGCCGGCTCTAAACATTTCTTTGTCTCGGACATTTTCAGCTTTTCATTACACACCGAGATCTTCGATTTATGATATTTCAGTATTTACTGCATCAACAGACTTGTTATAAAATTCATGCTTAACAAATTTATCTGGTTTCATATGGAAAGAATGCTATGGCTGAGATAAAACTTTATCGTCTACTTTTCACTGAAATGGAAAGCTAATCTTAAATTAACAAGTACATCTCATTTTATACGTTTTGTAGCTATAAAGTATTCATGACTAAATGCCTGGTTTCCATTATTAGAATTCTTGCGGAAACTGGCTGGAAATTAGGCAAGATTAGATTTTCGTAGGTTTTGGAAAAAACTGATTTTTTCATTTACTCTAAGCAATTATATTGCACTGACATTGGAATTGTAGCAAATGTCATAATTAGTCATATTTTTTTTTACATATAATGCGTACTTGGTTGTTCTTGTGGAACATTTATTTCTTATCATTTTTAAACTCACCAACTGCTTATTTTCTGAACAATTTTCTTCTTTTTAATCTGCTTGATAAAATACGCGGAGTTAGAATTTTGATTCTTGTAAAAATCCAGGCAAATTGTATTATCCTTGAAGATCTTTTCAACGTCTATATAAAACCTCCCCTCAAAGCCAGCAGGAGTTGTTTTTACTTCGGAAGTCGATTGAAACGAAAAGTATTCTGCAAAGTTGCACAATGTGGTGGGTCACCACCCAAACACCGAGCAGTTATCCAAATTCTAAAAGCTGCCCGAGACAGGTATTTTAAAGGTGAAAGTAGCAGTAGCTCGCCTGGCAACCATTCACAGGTCTGAACTGTTTGCAGGGTTTTTTTTTAAAGTTTTACTAAAGAAACTCCTTTTTAAATTGACTTTTTGAGAAGAACACGCATTCACAAAACGGGATTCACGAGGGGTGGGGAAGGATTCCTTCTTCGTGTTATTTAATATTCTCTAAATGTAGACGTAGAAAGGTAAAACCTAACCTAAAATGAAATTCAAAGGATTTCGTTTCGGAAATGACGATTTTCTCTCACTATTCCAAATTTTTAGTTAATCAAAGTCTCTTCCCTTTTCCTTGTGTGTCTATTCACATTCGAAGCAATTTGGTGCTTGATGTGTATTGGTTTTCGATCTCCGTTAGAAAGGAGTTCCTCGTAAACTACTTCTAAGTCGCTTTTTAAACTGATAAAGACTGGCAACAAGAACGAGTTTTAAGAAAATGGCCAACCGGTTTTTCGTAATCCTGGAACCAAGTGACGAGTACAAAGGTTGAGCATCATGACTCTTCCATCGCTTCTTTGTTTCTGCTTCTAAAGACGAACCTGGGAACCAGATGTTTTCAACTGCAGCCCGCACAAGTCTGTAGATTGCTTCCGTCAGTCTCCCGTTTTTAGATAAATGTAACTGGAGCACAGATGTCTTGATGTATCTAATCAAACCACTGACAGAACTGCGGTCGCTGCACCTACAGTACTGCGCAAACGTGATAAAGTAGGATGTGGATGGAGGTCAAGAAATGGCTGCTGCACATTACGTCACGTCGTGGAAGTGCTGGCAGCATCCTCATCTTGTCTGCATCCTGATGCTCGTCCATCAATCGGTCGATTTCCTTTTCCGTCACTCAGTACAGCATTTTCGGGAATAGTTCCCGAGTAACATCTAGAAAACTCTGTAATTCCGAATAACGAGACGATTTTTAATTTAATTTTATCATCAAGTAAGAAATCTAGAATCTGGTATTTTTTCCTTTGGTGTCGACAGAAACAGAAAAAAAAAACAACCTCTAAATGCTATTTGCCATCAGCGTTAATACACTTCGAGGGACTGTAAACCCTTCTAAATCCTAAATTTAATATTAAAATGTTGTATATAGATTAGCAAACAATTAAGTTAATTTCAGAACTTTTTATAATGTAAATTTGGTAGCTAAATAAAAACTGTATAAGAAGGATTCCATGGGAATTCATGAGAATGAACATGAACCTGGCGCTGTAGCTGCCAAGTAAATTAATACTACTACTACTACTACTACTACTACTAATAATAATAATAATAATAATAATAATAATAATAATAATAATAATAATAATAATAAAATAATAATAATAATAATAATAATAAACAGAACTGTCAGTGTAGAAACAGGTGAGAAAGAAGATCCGACCCTAACTCTGGTGTATCCAGCCATGGACACCAACCACTCTGAGGGATGTGTGAAAAACACAGACTTTCTTAATGTCTGTAGTTTATTATTGTTTTATAAATAAACTTTAGTGTACATCAGCACTGAACATAAGTTAAGTAATGAGATTGGGAAATAAATTAGTCTAACTTGGAGAATGAAACGTTTGCAAGAAACTCTCCATGTCTGATCTCGTTTATAGCTACGTTTCCTTGTTTGTTAAGTTTAATGCTGAAAAAGTCCAACAGAAAAATATAGTTACAATAAGACAAAGGCAAAAATAAAATAATAACTTGAAATTTGTTTCTTCTATAATTGTCAGGTTCTGGTAAATGAGAAATCAGCGCGGAAAACAGACAACGGGAGTCGCACCGTCTTGGAAAAAGAGGAGATCGGAACGAACTGGCGGGCGCCGAAGGGTTACCGTCCATTGATTTATTAACAAACAACAGGTTAGATAAACTCACCTCTAAAAAAATTAATAGCTAACAAATATATTTTAAAAAATAAGCAAAGTATAAATTAAGTTTGTGTTTTTGTATATTTGACACACGCAGACGAGAGAGGAGAGAGAGAGAGAGAGCGAGAGAGAGAGAGAGAGGTGTCAACCAGGATAGAAAAATCCTTATCTCTATACTTTAAGGTGGACCGGTGTCTCCCTAACTATGCCAGGTTAGCCAGTTACACCACAAGAGCAGAGCGGGCGTCTCTGGCATCTTTGTTTGGGCTAGCGCTTCTTGGAATCTCAACAGATGCTGCCAGACCACGAGTTTTGAACACCTATTCCATCCTTCTCCTGCTTCAAAAGTACCAAAAGTTAAAATTAAATAAATTCCTAATATTAATGCCATGGTTAGGCCACTTCCAATGAAGTTAATTGATGGACCAATTCTGTTTTGGTCTAGCAAAAGTAATTAGAATGGTAAACTGTAGATCTACCCTGCTGTCCGAGGATCAGAAGTTTGCCTCTGTGGACAGACGTAACTGACCGTCTGACTTCAGTTTACCGTTCCTTCGGTAGCACAGACTCTTCACACACACAACTGTTCAGATGATTTATTTCTAACTAAGAAAAGTCTCACTCCAGGCAAAGTTCGCTGAAATAGTGGAAAATAAATGCAAATATCTAATCTAATCTGAGATTTCTCTTTGAATGTGATTTAATTTCTGTGAGTCATATTTTCTTAATTAGACAATTACCTAACAAGACCGGCCGACTTTGCCTGGAAGGCAGTTAGTTTGACACGCATCATTCCAGCGGCTCCAAAACCATAATGATTTCTTTCCAAGACGTTTTTTTTCCGTTTACCTAAATGAGGACGATTAGGTGGGGGAGGCTGCGAGAGAGAGAGCAGAGAGATAAAGGCCGATAGAGAGAGAGCGCTCTCAGAGATCTAGAGCGAAGAGCGAGAGCTCGAGAGAAAATTCATAGCTAGCTAGAGCTCTGCCCTATCTAGATCAGAGAGAGCCTCTCTCTATCTCTCTCAATCTACTCGAGCTCTCTCTCTCTCTCCATTCTCTCTCCGTCTCTCTCTCTCTATCTCTCACATCATTAGATCTAGCTCTCATCTAGAATCTCTCGCGAAGCTAGCGCGAATCCGAGCTCTCGCGAGCTCGTCTCTCTCGAGCTCTCGAGCTAGCGCTATCTCTCGCGCTCGCATCTATCTCCTCGCGAGATTATCTCTCTCTCTCTCTCGCGCCGCTCGAAAGAGAGCTCGCAGATCTCTCTCTCAGAGCTCTCGATCGAGCGATCGATCTCTCCATCTCTTCTCTTCTCTTCTCTCTCCATCTCTCTCTCTATCTCTCTCTCTCTCTCTCTTTCTCATCTCTCTCTCTCTCTCTTATCTCTCATCTCTCTCTCTCTCTCTCTCTCCATCTCTCTCTCTCTCTCTCTCTCTCTCTCTCTCTCTCTCTCTCTCTCTCTCTCTCTTACTAACAGGTAATTTTGTTAGACGTCAATGTTTGTGTTTTTTTTGCTGGATATGAGATCATTTAAAAATATTCAGTTTTTACCGTTTTAGAATTTGCATGGATATAAACATCAATTTTCTTAGTGTCATAAAATTTCAGATGTCAAAAGCTGTGAGCAGCTGTCACGTGGGTAGGGTTTAAAATTTTCATAAATACCTGCAAAATATATATATTATTATTACAGTAATAAGTTATTCCATCTGATTTTACAACATCGCGTGACCTAGAACCAAAAGCCAGTAAAGCACCTGTAAGCAGATTTCACGTAATGGATACGCAATTTTACTTTTTTATAGCACTGCAAAATAACATGCATTTATTACGTTAAACCGGTAGATTTCCGTAACATGGTATCCGACCGGGTGATAAAGCAGTCGGGTGGAAGAATTTTTTAGTATTTAATTAGAGATTCTGACAAATTTATTTCCAACAAAAACATCTGCAAACGTTTGAAAGATGTGCTCTCCATGCGCCACAACCCTGCATCTCTCTGTTTTGAAATATTATTATTATTAATTAGAATTCAGTCCAAAACAAATTATTCCAAACTGTCTTTGATTACCTAAACAAAAAGAGGCGATCAGTGCGCAGTTCTAGTAACTCTTCCTGAATCTAGTCACCTCGAAGCTCGCATCTGGCTGATGCTTTTTGACGGAGAAAACTTCAGAAAAATCCGGTACAGTTCTAGTCGGGACATCCTCCAGTGGAATCCAGCAAATTCTGACGCCAAGACAGTAATACAATCCAAGACACGAGATTATTACTACTTTGTCGTGGTAAATTGGAGGACTTTCGTTTTTTAAGGAATACCGTCGCATGAACTATTGGAATGACGAGCACGGGGCCTGTTATCAAGCAAGGTTGGGCATCGTCGTGGTTCCGGTTACCTAAAACAGAACGTGAGGTCGGACGGGCGACGAGAACGAGGATAAACCACACGTTTTCTCTGCTCTATATCTTAGCGCTAATCGCAAAACTTTGCGCTTTTCGTACAAAAAATGCGTAATAATTCGAATATTGGAAAATCAGATTATTTGGAAGTATAGACGCTAAATAATATGCAGTAATGTGTTTTTTCTCTCTTTGTGGCCGAGTTGGGTCGTTTTCTGCGAATCTAAGGGAGATAATCCGAAAAAAATTTCGGTTGGGTTTAAATTTTTTTGGCTGGTAGACATCTCTTGGGCCCCCGAGGCCAGCATTAAAATGGTTTCCTACTCTGCTATTCCCAGCAGAGATCTGTGTTAGGGAGTGTAGAAAATGGGCTTCAAGGATAGATAGGATAGCCAACAGGTGGTTAGCGGGGTTCGAGTAGCGTGATTAGCCTGACCATGGCAGAGGGGTCTCCATCTTTGTCTCGCACTGGCGGTGCCAGTCGGGCTGTATATCCAATAAAAATACTGCCCTCTTCGGACAAATGGCTATTCGTGTAGGCGGATGGAATCTCTAGAAAAACGTTATGTATCGGGCAGGTCATCAGATGACTGTCCAGTAGTGTCACAACAGCCACCTGCAGAATATCTGGTGCCTTGGAGATTTCCCACTGGCGTCTACCAAAGTCTCATGGCCAAACTATGTAACAATTCACCAGTTCCTCTGAGCCATCCATTCGTACGTGCGTGCCCCCATACTGAAGCACCCGCATATTATGTGACCTGAATGGCTTATTCGAATCTTTAAAATGTCTATTTACTGGTGCCAAATCTTCGTACACACAAAACACTAGATGCTAAATTGTAAAAGAAATGAGCTATTCTGTGAGGTTGCTTTTAAGAGATGACAGCTTTAAAATACTAAAACTTGCATCAATTCTTTATTAGTAAAGTAAATCTGGATATGTAAAATCCAGGAAAATAAATTTACAATGCGAACATACACGCAAACAAAAATAGATGTAAGTGATTTGACCTTTAACTGAGGTGTACGTTATATATACATAGCATCTATCAGAAATGATTAGTTTTAAATTTTGCATGAAATGAGAGTATGGACAGAACCCATTCGTAATTCATTTTAAATATTTCATGTTTGTCGTGTAATTACAAGTAATTTTCATTAAACAAAGTACTCAAGATAAATAATTACTTTGATCGCGGTCGTCAAAGTGAAGACAAAGCCAACTTTGCCGTTCAACTTTCTAATAGCTAAAGTAGTTATTGGAAATATTTAAGCAGAAGAATAAAGCGATACAAGATAGAGGCAAAATTAATTCATCCGCTCTTCTGAGAGACAAAAGGCAAAATTTAACTTTTGTTTTTGGCACCGAAAAGGAATTAGACGATCACGCTGAGTGATGAATATATCAAATGTGGACACAATGTAGTCGTGCGATTGAATGCAGTTATAGTAAAGCTTCGATTAAAATTTATAAGAATACTATTAAACAGAAACACAATAGAAACTAACAACTGAATCCATGTTCCGTGTACTTCACTCGCTCGCACGATTAGGTCCTTATCCGGTAACTGTGTTGACCTGAATTCTGTCTGCTTCCACCCATTTTAAACAAATTCGTTTTAACTAAACACGGCTGACGAAGCAGCCGTGGAAGTTAGATGACAGTCAGCATCGGATTCATCAGCTTCATTCTCCGAGACGCAAGTATTTCTGAAGTAATCATTAGAAAAACAAAAGCAAACCGTTATTTGCATATTTTGAACTCAAACTCATGTTTCGGATTAGCAAGGAAGTGAGATGGGCAATCGCAGGCTGAATTAAACTAACTGAAGCTACTTCCATATCACTGCTCTGTCTGTCCACAGGCGCCGCTTACCTGAAGATAAGAGTAATTACACACCTGTGCGCGACAAAACGAAATGTTTTTTCTCCAAAAATCTATTTTTGTTGAAATGATACCATAATTTGAGGGGATAGGTACCATTGTGCAGGTCTGGAGGCGAAAGACATTTCGGTTGTAATTCGAAAAAGAAAAAGTGTAAGGTAAAGATGCGTCTTTGTTTCATTTTTACTGCTGTAAATGGCAACATTCAGTACAATTTAAGATAATACCAAACAGCAGCGTGGACTCTCTGCTGTTTGGTGCCAGATATCTCGACGGACGTTTTGGTAATTATATCATGAAGAAAGGATGACTTCGTGCACGTAATAGCGGCCACCATCATCTATTTTATCTCATAAAGATGATATTGTTTTCATAGATGTACAGAAAGCAGCTAAAATATTAATTCTAGAGAGATTAATGCAAATAATTTTAATTAGGGGGAGACCGGGGCTGGTTGTATCACTTTTTTGCCGAACGAATCTATTTGATTCTAGAACTAAGGAGATTGTGGTTCAAATATTACAAACTACTAGAACAAGGAACTAATCACATAGTTATTATGATGAAATATTACACACAACGTCAGCAAAATCCAAAACATTTCCCTCTGGAAAGTGTCTACTTGTTGTGAGGCAGCTCGTGGAAAACTGATAACTCCAGGTACCCTGACCGATGAAGCTTCGCCAAACGATCTGGTCCAGCGCATTCGTTAACATACCACGATTCTGGAGCTTTAATGCTATATCTTTTGCCTGGCGACATTTACTGCATACTTTTCTCGCTTATTACTGAACACTTGTCTATTTATAGCATGAGGAACTTGGACATTCCGTTTGGCACCGCCGCTGCCATTAACCAAACCTGTATGTTTTTTACATACCGACTTCAAGTAACAGGACAAATACCATGATCACTGGCGACGAATCTAACGGTAAAGTTATTTGATGCTACTTCATGTACAGACCGTATCATAATATCACGAGATTTCATTCTTTCTGTTTTTCTTACGTACGCACGAGACATTAGTATTTCTTCCCTTTCAGTGCAATTGACACCTGGTGCTCCGGGAAGATCTTCTACTCTGTCGAGACTCGAAAGATGGCAGGGAGATGGACGTTAGTAGGCGTGTTTGGAGAACAGTGATAGAACTACACTGGAGAGGTCGACAAGGGGGATAAACAGTTTCTAGAGTCTACAAAATTAATGTGGCTGGATTATTAAAAGTCTGATATTGTGGACAGAGGGGCACTAGAATAAAACGGGGAAGACTAGTGACGTGGAATTCTCATCGAAAGTAATTTTATTTCTAATTTTGTCTTTTCTGGATACTAAAATTCTTATGAACAGCCAGATCAATGAGTGGAACGACACACACGACGTCCTTATTGTTTTTACTTGACTATGACAACTTCATTAGTATTTAACTCAAATCATCAAAACAAATACTGCATGTACTAATTCGCTGACGAGAATAGCTGTTCAATTTTTGTGACAGCCAGCTCCATATGGCTAACCTGCAGAACTTACGGTTCCTGAGACAATGGTCGGCCTGGTCGCTCCATCTCCACATAATACAGCGCCAAAAATACCAAAAGTCAAAACATTTGAGTCACGCGGGTGAAAAGTAAAACACATTTTTCAACAGGTGAATAATCATTTGATCTGTAAATATCGGACTCCCTGAAGAACATCGATAGGTTCTCTTTCTAATTTATTTTCACAATTGGTTAAAGTCTTTCCAGATGACATGAACAATGCCAAAACCTTACACCTATTTACGAAATATCGCCACTCAGTACAATTTAAACTTACCTTTCCAAACTCTCTGATGTAACTGAAAAAGGAATGATTTTATTCCAGATGGGCTGGCTTGCTTCATTGTCTATCATTGAAAGGATTGTAAAAGCCCAACAACCGCTCTCACTGCCAAGACTGACAAATCGCGTTGTTTCCAAGTAAAATACCCTTCTTCCATTTTATGTTGAAGATATGCAGGATTGTTTTTATAAATGCGTTATTTAAAAATAAATTTAAATAAGTGTTTGCTTTGTGAGCAGAACACAAGTTTGGCGGTTAGCTCACTCAATTGTCAAGATTGAAGGCCCAAGTTCGAGTCCCCGTCGGGGCTGACTGGTAGGGGTTCTCCTTCTCTTTTCTTTTAACCACGTCTGTAAATAAAGAGTTGGGGATACAGAATATACGCAGTTTTCTCGTGTTCTGAACACTAACTTCCTGTTTGTCTAGAACGTACGGCCATAGCTTTCTTTTTGTCAGCTCCCCACTTCTCCCTGCAGTCAGTTGTGTTTGGCCGGAAGTGACCTTCGACAGCGCCTCCATACAGTATATATCAAGATATAACGACCATTAGCACATACGCTAACAAACTGCTTTTATGTTGGAGCTGTGAATTGTAGACAAACCGAAATATTGCCGCTGGAGTCTGATCTGGCACATTCCAAATCCTTAGCAGTTTGGGAATATTTTTCTTTCAGAAAAAATCGTTTTCCTTTTATTTCTGTTGGTTATACGAATGAATTCGCGTAGCTCGTCTGCTTTTCTTACAAAAGGGAAGTAACTCTTAAAATAAAAGCTTTGTTTAATTTTCTTTATAGTAATTCTTCAAAATTACTTCCTGCCTCTCCATTCCAGTCGATGGGTTGTTATTTAACGAAGTATTTACTTTCCTTATGAAAAAAAAAATGTCCAATTTTCAGCCGATACTTAATAGACGCCTGAGACAGAATTTTATTATTTCAATCTAATTTCGTGTTCGTTAGACGAGGCTCCTTAACAAAGCCACCGTCTGCTGCGGAGTCTGTTGGCTTTTCCAATACAGATTTTTAAATAAAACCCTATACTCAATGAGATAAAAGGTAGAGGCTTTAAGAGGAGTAAGCACTCCATCTTCAAATGGGAATCACTTTTTTTAATACCATTTTGTGAAAAGAAAGAGAGGTTCAGGTTGCCCGCCCGGTATTACCGGGTGCTCGCCGGGCCATCGATCTTCCCGGCTCTTGCTGTGTCTGACTCTGGTCTAATTCACGTTTTCACGAACGGAATACTTAAATCCGTGTGTATTCTGAATTCAGAAGCTTCAGCAACTCGAGTTACAGACGTCTGCCTGCAAACAGAACTATCCCTTGTCTGTGAGCATTCAGAGCAACCACGACAGCAGAAACTGGTGAGTAGTTCAGGGGGCAGGGCGTGATAATAATAAAAAAAAAAAAACACTGCGCGCGCCAAAGTAGTTCTTTAATGGACAGCAACTCAAAGTTTTAGTGAACTAAATGACCTAGTACTCGAAGATTAGCCACTACCAGATGGAAGATTTTAAAACAAGGTGATCAATAATATACATCACGTAAATATAAACGCATGATTTGGTGTTTTCACTTTCGATCCTGCAGTGTACTTCCAGAAGTCATCCTCCACCGAAATGAAGAGAGTGGGCCACACCCAGCGCCAGGGTCATCCCAGCTGCGTGTCTAACGTCCCCCCTCACAAGAAGTGAACATTCTTGCAAGTAAACTTAAATATAGCCTCCGACTAAATGAACAATTATTGGGATTTACTTTCTTGCTATAAGTGGCTTTGACTGATAATCCTGAAGATATGTTTTCGATTATTTCGTGGCGGGTTTTAATTTTTAAAAGGACAAAGCAATGGCGGAAAAAAATTTAAGGGGTGCACATCAATACCATTCTACTTCACTTTTAATTCATGTTATCCTTATTTTATCTTTTATATGTTTGAATTTTATTTTTTTTTATCATTTAGACGCTTTTTTTCTCATGGTTATCGTTATCAAGTGCGTGCCGGGATTTTTTCAGATTATACTTAAAGAAAACAGAATTGTATTTGTTTCATGAATTAAAAGAGATGCCGAGGCAGGTTTACGTAAAAATAGCAGTTAGGGATGGTAACAGAAAAGTTGTAGTTTTCTGATTTCTTAAATTCCAGCCAAAGATCTAGAACAAAAGTAGCGATTTTATATGTCAGAGGCTGACTTCCTTCTCTCATAGTATGATAATACAGTTCCATCGTTTGTGCTCTCTTCTTCTATTCAGCAGATATTGAAAAAGTTAATTTCTTGTATATTATTTAAATAAGAAAAGGTATAGAACCAATATATCAGCGAATCGTTTAGGTAAGTTGGTTATTTATTTCATACATTTGTCTGGCATGAATTAAGGCCGTTACAATATGCTGTTGATATGTCTACGAGGATGGAACCAATCAATGAAGATTGATCTCTTTTTTGGATTCTATGCCGCAGTGAAACGCAATATAAATTATATAGAGAGCGGGAAGGCTTCACAGCAAAGAGAAATCTACTGAAGTATTTGCTAATGCGCACGAGGCTGCAACAATTCGTCGTGCTGCTGTTAAACAAAAGCAATCGGAAAAGGTCAGCTGCATTTGCACCGTGAAGCGAACACGGCCGTGGTTGGTGTCGCGGTCAGGAGGACTGACTTGTTCTGCTCAAACCGCTCATCGTACAGTAACCGGTGGCTGTGCAGGCGGCGTCTGAAACCCAGCCCAAGTGCTTCGGAACTTCTGAACAGGTTCATGCACCGAATCACTTGAAAGATAAGAACTCCGACCCTGAAACAAGGTTATCGTATTAGTGAGGATTTTCCGCCTCAGATCCTTCAATTCCAGATGAACAATCTGATCAGAATGGTGAGCATGATAAATGAGATGTACGCATTCAAGATGTTGCGAGGGAGACCGATGGTACTCACATCGAGCTAATCACCGGCGAGGCAGTTTATGTTCTGCATGACCATGGATACAAAACGAAGCCGATAGCAAGTGGGCCGTTCGGAGCTTAATATCATCGATCAATTAACCAAATTAAGATATTTATCCTCTATTTTTCTTTATAATACAAGAGAACTCGATTGTAAATGGGGTTTGTTCGTAGGCAGGCATTTTGTTGAAATTCTTCTGCAGAGGTTTGGAAAAAACATGTACTGAGTTACGGTGATTGGGAAGAGCCCTTATTGTTTAAAGGAGGCACACGACAGGGCTTCTTTCTGATCATCTCGTTCTGGCCAGGAGCAGGGGCTCTTATTGTTTAAAGGAGGCACACGACAGGGCTTCTTTCTGATCATCTCTTTCTGGCCAGGAGCAGGGGCTCTTATTGTTTAAAGGAGGCACACGACAGGGCTTCTTACTGAGCAGTTCGTCCTGGCCAGGAGTAAGGAGATGTATGACAGGTATCTTCATTGAGCATCTTGTCCTGGACAGGTGCTAAGGCTGTTATTGTTTAAAGGAGACGTACAACAGGTCTCTTTACTATGCATCTCTACATGGCCATGAAGAGACTTAGGGCAGATCCCTCCAAATCCTTTGTATATCATACTTTTTACTTTCTTTATTACACTTTAAATGGCTTCACCACAATATAAATTCTGCTAAAGAAGAACAAAAGGTACTCAAAATTCTTTTTGCAGTGATTATTTTTGAAAATAAAACTGGACCTCAAGAAATACATATTTAGAAAGCCACACAATAGTAATTCAGCCCCCCCGTAAGCACATTTCGTAGCGGCCATTAGTACAATAGTTATTGATATCAGTAAAGCGGAAATAAATAGCTGACCAATATTATTACTTTTCATTGGAATTAATATTGGAAAAATTTTTTTTTTTGGTTCATTTTACTTTTTTCTTGCTACTATATCTAATGTAAAGCATAGAAAAGACAACCTAAAATTATTAAAATAATTATTTATAATGTAATTTGATAAACTACAGAGCTATTTAAACAAATTGAGTGATATTAAAATATTTGCGTAGAACAACAGCATTGATTATGTTTTTCTAATAATCACGAAAATGTATTAGTTTTTTTAGATGCGTTAAAATAAAGTTTTGTCTCTGGTCCTCTATAATTCTGTTATTGTCTTTGAATTTCAAAAATTACCATAATTATTTAGAATAGCAATACACTATAGAAAGACTTTTCTATTCTAAATACTGATCCATATGATTTAATATTCTTAAAATCACGAGAATTAATTAATTATCGTTAATCAAATGTATTTTAATATGTAGAAAATAGTCAATGATGTATTAATAATCTTTTAATAAATAAAGAAAAAATTGATTAACGAAAACTTAAAAAGAATTTTATTTACAAACTGCGTGGAAACTACTTCACGTACTGAAACATGGAGTAGTCATTGATTGGGAATTATGGCCCCACCATCTCAACCATTCTATTCTTTCGCTGCTTAGATGTTTTGAGGCTCTCTATGTGGGACTGCTGCTGATGTCTGTGGAGGTCGACCCATAGGCGGCTGATGTAGGAGTGCTTTTCATGGAACGTATTTTGATAGCCTGCACATTTTATCTCACTATCATCGCAATAGCATATATATAATACTCACTGGCAATTTTGCCAGGGATCTTGGGCAGATGGATCTATCTATTCGGGCATCGAGGCTTCCCACTGTTGTCAGTTATTTTTGGTGAAGCTTTTACCATTTTGTAGTTAAAAATCAATTTCCTATGCCTGCCCGCTTATCACCGTACCATTATCAGAGAGATCCACAGCACACACCTTGCAGGAATGAAGTCCTGTTGCTTTGTCGAGATTTAATTGTTCAAACTGAATACCCTGTCATAACTGCTGGTGAAGGAGGCAGAATTAAAAGAAACTGTATACTGACGCCGAAAAGCGAAGTCTACAAACTGAAATGTTCCATTGGCGCTGTGCAAAGATATGCATCCATAATTTCTTATTGTCTTAGTAAATATTCGCTTCTTCGACTCGACTATTGTATTCACATTTATCTGAATTACGCTCCAATTTAAGGACATTTTGAAAATGTGTGATGTATTTTTTGAAATCATGTAAATTTAACACTGATAAAATAGGTGACTACAATGACTTTGAGATTCAGCAGTCAGGGATACTAGAAACAGATGTACAGTTGCTGCTACAGCTGCATGTATGTTATCTAGTAAAAGTCAAACTTGTTTCTTCACAATCAAATTACAATAAAGTTTCAAGGTAGGTCAGAATTTCCTGACAAATTAAAAGGTAATTCGCCATAACTTCTTCCATCTCCACCTACAGCCATCACTGTGGTAGCATTATCTCAAAACAAAACGACATAAAAACTTCTCATATTTCTTTGATTCGACTGCTCTAACAAGTACCGTTCGAAAAAGGCAGCGAAAGGGTGGGTGATTATTCAGAGACCAGCTAAAGAAGTTTTTTCTTTAAAGTACATCGAGAAACTGCAGACATTATGTTTATTTTGGTTCGCCAGTCCAGTGAAAACTGGCTGTGAGTTTTTATTGAAATTTATGCGTTACTTCTATAATAGCGCGATTTGTCTTCTAGTAAAAATAACTAAGATAAAGATATTTTAAATATAACAGTGGTGTAAACTATAAAATAACTAATGTAAATTCAAATTACATATACACTGGCGTTCAAAATTAGGAGCTATCATACGAAAACACTTTTATCTGCCTTTTCAAAACATTATTGTCAATAAAAATGCATTATTTTAGAAAAAGCGTAAAAGATCAGATAAATCACGTATCAGTGTTAATTGTGGCGTTATCACCTCAGACTCTCTTCATCGAAATATCCATCTTTTATGTGAATAGATGTTGCACATATTTTAGGAGTCTTATCCAATAACTTTTCAAATATTGCCTAGTAAGTTATTCCAGCTGATTGACACTGGCTAAAGCCTTTACATTGAATCTTCAATGTGGCTGATCCCGCAAGTTTAATAGGGTTAATTTCTAAAGATTTAGGGACCAAACCATTATTTTACGTTCTTACGATTCTTTTCTTGCAGAGTATTTTGTACTGTGCTTCGGATTTTGCTTTCGATCATCGCCTTATTGCAGAATAAACCCATCACTCGAGCTATGTTTCAGTGGAATTGTAGGGCGTGCTCAATATTACCATCTCTCCATCTCCTTCTTTGAAAACCTTATGAATTTGTGTCAAGTTACTAACCTTAACAGCTATCAATATTATCCAGATTTATACAAAGGGATGGTGGAAACAGACAGTTATTCAAATTAACAGTATGAACACGAGATAAAGAACCAAGACTTCCTACTCTGCTTATTAAATGGCTGCGTCCATAATTATGTAAAATTCTTATAAACCTAACAAAGGTTTAATTTACATTTTCCCATTCGTTGTTCATCGGATTCGAACACTTTTTTTTAAATTATTTTTCTCGGATAATGAATTTTTATTAACAAAATGATGAATTAACATGTCTTGTAAATTTCGATGCCCGCCATCTGAGCTTCATCTTAACGGTCGAGACAGAAACTCTTCCATATTGAATAGTGTAAATTCTTCTGAGAAGGACGGGAACGTGAACTGGATGGGATGGGAGTGAACACCCTAAACTATACTGTTCGTGAGAGGAGACCACTGTCCTCGTGGCAGACTTGTTACTACAGGAAACATCGCGCTTCCGTTAAGGTTCCTGAAAACAATAATGCGTAGCCTTGACTCTTTAAGAAATGAAATTTGACCAAAAGCAAAATTGCCTTAATATTTCAAATTAATTCCGGTTCGCTGAAAAGGAATCTAGACTTAGCCGTCAGCTGGTAAAACTGTGTATAAGATATGGAGAGGATTATTCATGTAGAATTTGTTCCTAAGAAACTTACCGTCTGTTACTGTGAACCTCTCTGAGATCGTACCAGGCGGTTTGTCTGTAATAATCCGAGTCAAAGTGCGATTGCAGTTCTAAAGATCATGCAGAATGAAGTGCGATGTATACCAAGATCCACCCTACAATCCAGACTTTGTACCCTGGAGAATATAATCTGTTATGGGTAGAGAAAAACCAAATCTACTAAAATGGATTAACAGGTTATGGACTCTGTTTAATTTTTACGACATTCTCGAACCCATTTTTCAGCTAGTACTTCCAGAGAGTTATAGTATTCATCATGTCTTGACCAGATATAAGATAAACAATTAATTTGTATTTATTAATTTAAATCTTATGGGGAAGAAAGAGATAGGTTTTTATTTTTAAAGCTTTAAAAGAAATTATTTGTTTATAAATCTTTTTTTCGATTAATTTATTGTAAATAATATTAAAGAAAATTATTTTTCAAAAGAAATATATTTTTTGCGAAAGCGTTTATTGTTTTCTGAAATGAATCTCAGTTTAATATTTTCAGACATTAGAAATGTTGTATGATAAATAAACTGATTACTGTTTAACAAATTCTGTTCCCTTTACTACATCGGAATTTTAAAATTAGCTTTTTTCTGTCTGGTGAATGTATTATTACACAGATACATCAGCAGATAGATGCTTAAACTTTGTCTAAAATATGAGGCCCGGAATTGTACGGTCTGTCATTAGATGGATGAAGCCGAACTTAGGCAGCATCCGTACGGTTCAAAGAAGAGCAAACGATCTGTTCTGGATGATGCTGATGCAAAGACATTGGCCACTTGTTCAAATTTATAACTGAAAATACAGGAAAACTATTTATCTGATATCTGATTCCTGCTTTGAATGACAGTAAACTGTTCTTTCTTTGTATTCATCTAACGCCCGATGATGACAGTGGGCGATGCTCTACTGTGAGCCAGAGAAAGAAAGTATCATAAAATACACATAAGAAGAGTTGTTTGCTTCCGTATCGGTTCTCCGACCGCTTAAAGTATCGCCCTAAAGTACTCCCTTCAGATGACCATTCAACCCCTAAAAACCATTAACCTGGATCGTGTTAAACAGTTCTAGCTCTTTTAAATAATGTAGGAAATGTTTATTTTCTCTGTGCAATAAAAACCAACTCTCTAGACAGGAGAAAAAAGGAACACAGAAATAAAAAATGTTATTACCCAGGAGATAAGGATGCCCGTTTTAGATTGTATCTATGCAATCTACTACTAAAGATAAACTCTGCGTAATCTCCATGACGAATCTTTATAAAATGTGTAGGATATGTTTAATTCAAGAACTCATTCCATTTCTCTAAAAAAGAGTTCACTCACAAGCATTGAGAATAGTTGAGGAGACTGCTGGCATCAGCTTGTCTCCAGGTGTAAATCGAATCTGCACCAGTCTAAATGGCGACAGAACACTGCAAGTATAGACGCACAGGACGAAGAGACGGCCAGATAAGTGTGTAAGAGCTGCGCTGTGTAGTCAAACTATTGAAATCGGGTAGGCAAATATCACTGGTGAAAAATACACTGAAATAATTAATCATTTGATTCTTTGGAAGAAAACTAAAGGAACCATCACCAACTTGGTTTTCAAACAAAACCATTGTGCCAAACTTGACTCATAGAATTTCATGGCAGATAATCTAAAGATTATGTAGCTTTATAAAGCTTTTCACATGAGATAATCTTTCGGTGAGAACATTAAACAGAAAAGAAATAGAGGGGCGTCCTAAAATACTTACCATGAACTCATTTCACAATCCATAAAACTGTCGTCAGCAGAATGGTGTTAAACTACTTGCTATATTATCCAGAGCTGGTACTTTCTCTGGTATTGCTTATAAAAGAAACGACATTTACAGAGGGGCAAATAGAATCACGAGAACTTGTAGCTCGATTTAATCAAGTAGAAAACCGATAAAAAATTTTTTCTATTGATTTTCATTTCCAGAATATCACACACTGGGTACTATCAACGATATATGCACAAAGGACACAGGGACAACTGCAGTAAGACTCCAATGAAGCCAATGCATTGTAAATGTGTCTTTGAAGTTGATGGCTCCAGTTATCGTTCTGGAGAGAGATGCACAGCCTAGTGCTGATGTAGTATGTCACATTCAGTTTACTTAGTTTGGTGGAACGGAGAACCAGATTCAAGATTACTGTTAAAGGGATTCTTTTAAATAAAATACTTACATTTGGTAAGTAACGCAACAATAATTAAAAAGCAAAACGAATGTATTATTTTTGGATAATTTCTGCTTTTGAATTTAAAGGGTACAAACAGCTAATCAGCTGGATTGGGGAGTTATGAGATAAGGGTTATTTAAACCAATCTTGGTCATGCCGTCCTTTATCCCCATCCTCTCTAGCAAACTAGATTCCTAACTTCTGCGGTCATTTAAGCTATTTAATTATCCTTTATACTTGACAGGTGAACCGGACTCGGTGGTAATTAAATAAGCTCTCATTTCAAAGATATCGTTTAAATATTTAAGTATTTCCACAGAGATTCACCCTGTTTTCCTTTCTCGGGGGCGTGATACTGAGAGTAGACGACGGACCGTCTAGCTAGCAAGGGGTTTCGAGCAGTATTGTAGTACACATGTCCGTCGGTCTCGGAGGCCTGAGGCAGCAGTCGCCGCTTAGGCGGCCCAGCTTGTTTATGAAAGGCTTTCCTCCCTCCATTACCGCTCAGCTCTACACGTCTCACAGAGCGGAACATGTGAACGCACGGCGCGACCTGCCGAACACCGCGTGATGAATATCAGATGGCCGATACCATCCCTGTTTCCAGCGAGGAAACGTTCGTTTCCACGTTCACTGCCTCTGTTCTTGGCAGGCAGGCTCCGTGTCCGGACGAAATTCTCCCTGATCCTAAATGGCAGGCCGTGTATATGCGCCGCATACTTCTCTCCTTTAAAAGAACAAATATGGCCGGAATTTATTAAAAACAGCTTGTAAGCGGTAACAATCGTCTTATTAACACGGCGAGGGGGAGTCTAAAACAAAACAGGACCCGACTTCGAACCAATTCCTAAACGTCACGAAAAACAGAATACAACTTTATTAGAAGCATCCTCTACAACATTCGTATTGACAGTGTAAGGATTGATTGGCTTCCAAATACTCGCACAAGATGGCCCAATAGCGGAATTGGAATTTAAATAATTCTTCGAGTATGTGTTGAAAAGGTTTTGTAACAAAAGAAGGAAAACAAACTATATGTTAGATGTGTCGATTTCCTGATTTTCATGTAGTTACATACGCATAATTGCATCTAATAGGGAATGAGTGCATGTACGAAGTATGACATACTTCATTGGGGGTATAGATTCCTGGCCGCCAGTTTATAAATATATTTCTATTAATAGAACAGTTAAATCTAAGGATGGTTTAGTATAAATTCAAGTATTCAATTGCGCGAGTTCTTACAAAGTTTTCCCCATCAATTAATTCAGTGGCCCAGACGTTCTTTAGAACAGATTCCGTATCGCACTAACAAGAGCAAACTGTCTTTGCTAGTTAGATTCTTACCTGCTGTTAGAACAAATAAGGTGTGACGTACAGCTTTAAGAAGCCATAATTTGATTTACCTTCTCAGTGTGAATAATTTCAAGTAATCTGTGTTCGAAAAATTTGGACGTAACTCAAGGTGGTTCTGATCGCGTTTACCGAATTAATATGGAACCTGGCACAATTCATTCTTAAATTAGGCAGTCTCTTTTTTCAGCCACCTACTTCCTGTCGACTACATAGGACACAAACCTACGCCATTAAAGGGGCACAGTTTTATTCCGAAAGTCGTTTTCTTTCTCCTAAAAAAAGTATTATCCCTAGTTTTCACATTTATTTATTTTGTTTGTCATCGTATTGGTGATGTAAAATGTATAGGCACTCTTGTCGAAAGTGTAGATGTTTTAAAATAGATGGGTAAATAAATGGGGGAGTAAAAGTAGATTTGATCTGAAATAAGCGAGTTCTTGCAGCAGTAACTAAAAATGGCGTGGAAGCCTCTTATTTGGATAAAATCTAACTCATCTATATACTCGATGTCAGTCGGTTTTTGTCTTCTCTATGAATCTACCGCAAACTATTATCGAACAATGGCACAGGCCGCACATTTGTTATACACAGTTTACTGTGCCTCTGAAGAAGGACCAACTCTATTTTGAAGCTGCCTTATTTTCGGCCCGGAGATTTATGCGGTACGTTAGCGCCACCACTTTCCCGTCCTATTGATTGATGATGTTTGCCATTTCAGTAACAACAGTTGGGGTCGTTACTAGCTTCCCATAAAGGCGCAGAGTCTATCTTGTTGCAGTTAATAGTAAACCAAAAGCAGACTTTCATTATTCAGTTCCCTGATTTGTGTCAAGTCCGGATCGGCGAAGCGGTGTCTGGTGAGTGATGTGCGCTGTTATCAAACAGCACCGCAGCCTTCATAACCGTCCGACTCTATCAATGTGATGACAATTTACTTTCCAAGACAACTCTTCGCTGGTGCTGCCACGACGGCTATAATTAGCAGAATTAACTTAAAACAAGGATTTCAATAGTTATATTTAATGGAAATTTAGAGCGAACAGCATGAAAGTTCCAGGGGCTTTGTCTCTTGAAAAGGAACCATATTAGTTTAATTTCCAATTTACAAAGTCGCCTGAAAAGGGACAACATCTCGCTGTTGTAAAGTACCAAAGGTAAAGCGAAGTTAAAGTGTGTATACACCTTGACAAGAATGAATTAATATTGGCAAATATCAGAGATATTATTAAATAATTATTCCTAGAATGGTCAGAAAATCAGTCAGATATCCTGGAAGCACCTCCCGCAAGAATGACAGCTTGCCAATAGTTTCTGATGCTACCGATGAGTCTGTGAATGCTGATTCATTTCTGAAAAAGACCATCCCAAGTTTCTGGTAGCATTTTACGCCGTGAAGCACGTTACAAATATGTCTGATCAGATTGAGGTCAAGAGGATGTGAGCTGCTTACTTCCAGGTGTCTCCAGTTAATAGTACGATATAGACAAATAGTACCATCCACAATAATAAGGAAGTCACCAGCAGCAACATCAGAATATGGCCATACGTTGAAATCAGGAATCAATTCTTGTACCTTTCCTGAAGCACATGTAAATTAATTAGCAAAGTGAATCAACTATAGAATCTCGAGAGTGGTGTCGTGGCCTTCTACACACCCTGACACATAAGCCTGGCTTCGATGGTAAGCAGTGCATGGGTCCAGACGTTCACAGTACAGCTCCCCATCCATAAGCTAAAGTATATTTCAGTGGCCCATTGTTAGTGGTATCCACTTTTGTCGACTGTAGTGTAGACTATTAGCATAATGGAAATTACTGTACGTACAATTTATGTCGAGGCGTTGGCGGGTGTTGCGGTTTCAAGTGAGATATCTACTGACTCTGTCAAGAAGCGATTTCTATTTTTACAAAACCAAAATGCGATTCTGGCATTGCCCAGTTGACTCGCAGTGTTTCTGTTGTCCAGAACCCAAAAACGCCCTCGGCTATAAAAATACTACAGCGATTGTCACCTGTTTCTCTAGTCTCTAGTATATTTATTAATTAAGAAAATTCTATGGCTGAACAGACAACATTAGAAAATAACCGATTCGGCTTTGCAGTGACAAAGATCAGAGATCCCAAAACCACGTGCAGCTCAACTAAAGAAATCAGGCTACACTACCTGGGAGGGACCCCCCCAAAATGGAGACCTTGGCATAAGTGATTTTCGTGATTTTTGAATAATGTAAAATTTCTAGCAAATTTTGAAGATTCATTGCAGCATTAAAAACTGCAAACAGAAAAAGTAAATTCTACAATAAAAAAATGGCCGCCAAAATATTGGATTTAATACATTTTCTCCTTCTGCCGAATTGGCTTTCGCTTGTTCTCGTTATTCCAGCTATCTCTCCCTCAACCGAACCATGTCTGGCAGAGCGACAGAGTAGGCGTGTTCCCGAGTTCGGCACCTGCTTCTCTATAGAAGACAAAGGAAAACAGGTAAAAGGAAATTAACCGGAATTTGTTTCGCTTCAAGTAGCGTTCTAAGATGAATGGAAGAACGTACACTTGGAAACGACAGGCGCCCTTTTAAAAACAATTATAAGTAAACAATGGAGCCCTGTTTTCACGAGAGCAAACTGTTTCGTGAACAGAATGTATTTAAAGTCCCGACTGTAGACATTCTCATCTGACGTCACATACGCTCTGTCTGTGACGTCATTATCTGTTATGGGTTTGTTATCATTTCATACCGTGATGAAAAGGAAACAAGGGAGGGAAACAGTTAGTAATGTACTGAAGAGTTGAGATGGTGTTTTCATGTAAAGTTGCAGAGAAGGAATATTCGTGGGGTGTGGAGGGATATAAAAGCTGTTAGCTTTGATACCAGGCTGCGTGTTCGCACCGTCAGCCAAAATACCTGACTTTAGCAGGGACTCGGCAGACTTCTGTCAGAATTGGAATTGGGCTCCTCAGATAAGGTAGCATAACATCTCTGCGAGAACCCTTAGCGCAGAATCTGTATTAACGGGGCGTTTACGGTGAGAACACCAATGTATCCCAGTTTCGCGATCTAAAAGCTCACTACCACCAATCGATGACTGACTCTGTTAATGTCTTCCTGCAAACGTCCGATGATCGGCCCCGGTCGATTTAACGGGACAGCGAGCGAGCGACTTTCTCGTTAATGGCTACTCCATCAGCCTCGTGGATATCAGAAAGCTACCTCTGGCGTGTGACGGTACTGTTTTGCCGAACTCTGCGTTGATAGTCTTTACTGAGGTCAATGAAGTAAAAAAAGATGTTTATTCTTCTAAAGCTAATTTCGATAACAATGTCCATTAACCTTCGTGATGAGGTTAACAAGGACGCACACTCGTGGTTTGGTCAGTTGTCGATCTTCTCACATGGCGCTGCCAGCGTCGTAACATAACAAAAGAAATATTAATACCGAATTATTTCTATTTATCGGCAAATTTTAAAATGGAAATTATGAAACCCGTTTGTTTGAGCCATAAATGTATCGAATTTTAATAAAATATACGAACGATTTATATAATGTAAAAACAACCCAAAAGAAAAAAAATATTAAAATTATAAAGAAATTAAGAAAAATGATACAACGCAAAGAAATATCTCACAATCCATAAATAAAAGGAAAGGACTTTTTCTTTCATATTTACTGTCATGTAAACGCCATGTAAAGTTGTCCTTTAGGTGCTTTCTATGTCATTATACAGTGGCTGGCCACTTTATTAAGATCTATACCACCCTTTCAAACATGGGCCTGACCTGTGCTGTAAATGTGATTTAGGCTCACCACATGATGTGACAGGTGATCCTTGTAACACTGTGTTTGAATTGGACAAGCACATTTACAGTCAGCCTAACAGATATGGGAAAGGAAAAGATACAACAGCCTTCTAAATGTTCATGAAAGTGGGTGCACAAGTAACAGTGGTCAACATAGTCTCGTTTGTAGGCTTCCCCAAGATATCGGTCTTATGAATTTACCATTAATGGCAAAGGGTGAAGAAAATGTCTGCTGAGAGAGGGAACTGTGGTCGGAAACTCGAAATGGCAAAAAAAAAAAAAGGGAGAGAAAACTAGCTAAACTGGATGGTAAAGTTCAACCGTCATCAACAATAAACTAGCTGACAGAAACATTTAATACAAGGAAAGTTACCCATGCCTACGCGTACCTTGTGACGAAAGTTGCAGCGAATGGACTAGGAATAGGAGAAAATCGCGAAAACCAATGACCAACATAAAAGTCATCTCGTATGGCGTAACGTAGAACAGAGATTGGACTAAAGTAGACTGGAAAAAAGTCATGCGGTCTGGTAGCTCATCCTTACTCGTACAGATGAGAGAAAACAAGTTTGGAGAAATCCACACGAAGCACTTAATCCGTCTTGAGTGGTTCCAGCTGTCCAGGCCTCTGGATGGAGGTGGAGTAATTGCTGGCACAATCTGGGATCTTTGGTTTCTTTCGAAGGCAAAGTGAATCCCAGAACTTATCTCAGCATAATTTCCAATCAAGTGCATTCTGCGACGTTTTATTTGTATCCCGATGGAGTCGGATACTTGCAAGGCGACCCACAGCGCCCACACTATCGTTTATTGTATGAAGAACGTGACGAAAATTCCAGGAATCTCCCTCGGCCATCACGATCCATGGATTTCAATTTAATTGAGTGACTGTGGGATAAAGTTGAAGGACTTATTCGCCATCACGATCCTCCGCCAACCTCACTTCTCCATACCTTATGTACAATATTAATTACCGAATGGAGTAACATTCTCTAGGACATCCAGCACAGTGGGAATTCTATGCCGCGTCGTATCATGGCTGTTGTTATTCGGTCGATAGATGACCTAGGTCATAATAAACTCGCTAGCAGTGTCTGTTAAGTAAAGAGGACTTGTCGTTCAGCGGTCGACAGTTTCAGGAGTTGACTGTTTTTGTAGCCTCAGGCTGGGCATTTATTTCTCAGAAACAAACGTTGTGTTCATTTTACTTACCAAGTGTCCATTATACCAAGTTTCTCTGCTTATCTCTAACAAATGGCAAGAAGAATCATAGCTGCGCTCTGGTTGAATTTGTAATCGATAAGAATAGAAAAAAAATTACCAGATAAACCTAAATGTCATTAAGATTACTAAAAATTACGGCAAACCAATCTTTTAGTTTTGTTAATTGTCACACTGGTCCTTTACATTGGAATCAGGTAAATATTATGTAACATTTCAACATAGCAACGTAGGCTACTGTACATTTCTTACTGCGTCTTCGATCGGTCACCGGACCAGGAACTTCTGGGAATATTGTATGAATTAATTATTTACTCTCCATGACCTCCCCACCAAAATTTCTTTTTGTTTCTAACTACTCATCGACTGATAGGATCCAAAGAAACATTTTACTGTCAATACGGATTTGATATAAACCGTTGAAACGGAGCGATGAGGGAAAAAAAATAGGGGAGACAACCCTTAGCGTCTATCACAACGGAAATTTAGTCAGATTTCATGTACTAAATAAGTGCAAGTAAAACATTCTCACGAAGATCAATCGCGTGTCTTTAGTCTCCTCTACCCATAATATCGGATTTTTAATGTTTGATAAAACACAATTTCCCTGTACATAGTTCTAGAATTAAATATATTTGAAGGAAAAGTGTTACAAGTCTCCCTTTCAGAGGCGGATCCAGGATTCTCGGAAAGTGAGGGGGCGTGGCATAGTCCATACCGAGCGCCGAATTCCAAATGACTAGACCAGGAGAAATGAGCAAACTACGGCCCTCAGCATCATTTGAAAAAGGACAAAAAATGGGATGTTTACACCTTGTTCATTTACATCGCAAGACTTGTGTCAGATCGACGCCGTCCGTTCAGGAATTTGTAGGCCTGCTTTTGCAGTTTTCCGGTTTCATATAAAACGGGAAATTCTTATGAAGTTGGCGCGAATTTTAGAAACACAGGAGTCCAAACGAGACTCTGGGTGTCCGCAGTTTTATGAGGAACGCGGCCGAGCAGCGATACGACAGGTGCTCGTGTGGCCTCCATAGACAATGTTCTCCCAACCCTGGACCGCTAAACACAGAACATGCAATTCATTTCAGACAACATCCGGCATCTATAGTATCGAGTCTTCACAAGAATATTGAACTAACAATAGCATGTTTATTTTGTAATAAAATCCATAATATATTTGTATTTCAAGGAAATGTAGTCCAGTTCAGCAAATTCATCAAACTGAGTAACGTGTTCAGATCCCAGATAAAACCAAAATATATTTGCGAAATGACAGGGGAGAAATCGTCGCTGATGTTATACACTGTCAGGTGTCATGTACCAACGCACCGATTTTGTAATATTTATTCCGTCAGTGGGTTGTTGAAAAGCATGCGCCTTGGGTACCTGCGCGCTTACATGTCTATGATCCTGTCATAGTCCAGGCGAATGTCCCTGTGGATGAAAAGTAGAAGCAAGGCATTGAATCGATCCTCGGTCATTGTTGAACGATAGGATGTCTTGATAGACCGCAACGCGGAACTGATGCGTTCAACGACAGCAGAGGTGGCGGGGTATGTTAGAACGATCCTAGTAGTGATGTTACTATTGAACGTTTCAATACTTTCGTCTGATATGATTCTGAAGGTACCTGCGAGAGTTGAAGGGAGATCTTTCTCAGGTCGGCCTGACCAATTACGTCGTCATAAGCGGAGTTCCTGATGAAAATTTCCGGGAGAGTGGAGATCATCTCGATAATAAGACAATACTTTGGTTTCTGTTTCCTTATCAAGTATTGTTGGATATTTATGGAGAAGATACAGCGCTTGGATGGCGTCGTGAGACTTGACAGTGAATCGATCCTCTAGTTGAGAAGTCAACAAAAGGAATAGGTACGGATCTGCGAAAATATTCTTCCAGATTCTCAGCTGGGACCTTATTTCTTGAAATCTGGCCTTCCGGTGACACGAGGTTTTGTTAGAGGTGTGTCAGCAAGTTCGGCCATTTTTGTGCATCCCGAAAATAGCTTTGAAAATATACGTGGACATCCTCATGGCGAATGTTTCTCAATTCTTCGATTACGAGATTAACTTTATCAAATGCTGTTATTATGTCTATTGCTGTGCCCTGTAACTGACGTGCCAAACCTTTTGAAAGGCCAAATATTTAGTGGCAAACAACGAATGGAACTATGAATTTGGAACTCAGAATATGGGTATTATTGCCTGTTGCTTCATCAATGGTTTTTGGGTTCCATCTGTTTTTCTCGTTCCGTTCGATGAAATCGAGGCGATCTAATAAAGGCACATATAGCTGCTCCAGGTCGACGAATGCAGCGGGTGCTCCACCTACCTCGTCTCGCACAACGGTTTTACCTCTGTTTCCGCCTCATTTGGATTCTTCCCTGTTTTCTTGAAGACGTCTTCAAATGATCTTTCAAGAGCGCGCTGACGGTTTGGTGAATACTTGAAAAACAGCACAAGCGTTTCCATGAGGCATATCATGTGGTAACCTCTGAAGCTTTGGAGAGGGCGAGATTCAGCTGGTGTGATCCACAGTGGAAATAGCTGGCCTTTTCGTTCCCAGTTTTTTCGTGGGCAAAACATCGGCGGTGGAAGAGCTACTATCCTCTTCTTCATTTTGCTTAGCTGAAATTGAAGGGAATGCCTGAGAATATATTTACACACACAACTGGTGAAGCCAAATCACAAAATAATAAATATGGTACATCTATAACCTAGTTATGTGGACACCAGTATCGCTGCCCGTTCAGAAATTAGCCAACCCAACTTCACGCCCTGTCCTTCACTCGATATCTCTCCCGGCCCCACCATCATTAGTGCATCATCCAGCGGCGAAGGGACGAGGGATGGGGCGAATCTCGTGCGAATATCAGTCTGACAAGAAGTCCATCTCCGGTCGGATGTGATTGGCAATCTTCATCTTGAATCACTGATCACTCAGACCGGGCGCCGCGCTGTCTATCGTTTATATGAGCTACCAAACATCGCCACTTTTACTGAATGTTAGAGGATCAAAACCAGTTCTCAAGAGAGATTAGTGGAACGACGGAGAGCACGGCGATGTGAATGGCCGAGCTGGACCCAGGAGGTTGAGCACAGATTCGAAATGCCAGGGATTCTCTTTATGCAGGCCCAGGCGAGGATCCAGAGGTGGGGTCGTGACTCGCCCCTGCTCGACCCGCCAAGAATTTTGTGAACAACTGAAAAAAGTCCACACAGAAGAGATTACAGACGCACCGACAGATGCGCGGAAACAGCTATAAAAACAACGGCACGCGCCATTTGTCGGCTTTCTTTTGCTCATCATTTGTCTTGTACATTGGTATTTAGTTGATCTGAGGACGCCGGAGATCCTGACCAACCCCTGCAAAAATTCCTGGATCCGTGCCTGAGTCGCGATTCCACCCAAATTTATGATCCTCTATGGAAAACGCCACGTGTGGAATCCACAACATATCCTTGAGCCATGGATGTCCCTCACTGGGTTAGGTGAGATAAGATTTCCATTCGAGCTCGAGAGACGATCATGTACAGTTACTGTTTATGCAAAAAACAGTATTTTTCAGAAACCGACCTTTCTTCTGCGCAAAAAGGTCAACCGAGGTCGGCTGTGACCTGTTCATAGTCTCTGCAAACTGTAGTGTCAGTGTAGACCCATCTAATGATGATCAATATGAGGTGTGTTAGCAGCTGGTTATATACAGCGATCGACCCTGACCCGATAGTAAGTCGGCCGACCGCTGGGTATAACACACACTGACAGTGGTTCTGGCTCACCAGGGTCGTGGAGCAGCATTGTTTGTCCACTTAACCCGGAATACCCCGCCAAGACTATGTGCGCGGAGTTCGTGACTGACCATAGTGACGTAAGGTGGCGCTGTCGGAGCCCGAATTCCGCCCAGGTATTCAGGTCACCACAAGATGTGGGAGGGTAAATCTTAGTTGTTTCTAATAAAAATTCGTCGCCCGAAAAATAGGGGAGCGGGGCGCGTCGAGTGCGCCCGCTTATAGTATAAGTTACTGGCTCAGCCTTACAGCTGGAAACTTCCGCCATCTTTATTTCTCGCAGTGCAGACATTTCTCTTTTTGCCATTATAACGAATTGCAGATCTGGTTTAAAGATTGAGATTAACAGATTAGACAATATTACAGCATAAAAGAAACTTCGGTTTGAATAAAGCTAAACGCTGTAATTCTGAGCGTTTTAAACGATAAATAAAGAAGGTATTTGGTAACAGAATATGTCATATGAACATAACTAATAATAATAATGAATAAATTCTAACGTATATAAAATGTGATGTTTTAAGAAGATATACGCAAGTTCAAAAACCCCCAATTTGCCAGCAGGGATCAGCTCGCTGCTGTCTGATCTAATATATAAAGGGAGTGTGGGACCCCGTAATTTAGGGTGGAAAGAGGCGAACTCAACTTAGTCAGGGTTATTATACTAGTTCAAGTTTTCCGTTCTTAGCCAATAAACATTTTTTAAATATAATGAGAAATGTTAAGAGAAAGTAAGAAACTCTATGATTATAGTTGGTGACTCCTCTAATGTGTAGCACAGGTCACGCCGGGGCTATGTAACTGGCCCTTAACAATTCTGATGGTAACTTCCTCGATTTGTACCGGGAAATTTACCGACTGAGAGCTAGAATATCATTCCTTTACACATCTCGATTTCCGACACGTGCACGCTAAAAGAACGATGGCACATTTAAGAAAACAAAATAACACTACAAACCAGCCATGCTTTGGGGACCTCAACCCTACGACTTCAGTACGCTAACCACCAGACCACTGCGCCGCGCGCTATTAACTCACTAGTTGAAAAACGAAAGCATGACCTACAGTGAGCGAGCCTTGAGTAGCTTTGCGTTACTTCTGGTCGATATATTTAAATTAAGCAGGTGTTTCATTTACATGTAATGCTGTTAGGGTACGGCTCATGTCGTCATCTTCACCCGTGTCTCCCCTCCCTAGCTCTTCTCGAGCCGGCCGCGTGGATATTTTCGGGTTATCCGCTTTCCCACCACAGTCAAACAATAACGAACCCCTGCCCGGATCGCGAGGCGGACACAGCTCCTCCAAGCCGGATCGGTGCTCAGAAAAGTTTAACTCACATACAAATAAAGTCAAATTTAGGGAAAAAAAAAAAAAATTGCATTAAGTTCTGTCGAGTTTGCGGCAGGTTAACAAAAAAAAAAGGGAGGGCAAGAGGCTCCTGAAAGTCTACGCTAGATGAGAATTTTTACGTCGTTGTTCCTTAGGGAAACTTTAGACTGTGAACATAAAATAATTTTTAAACGATACTTGTTCTTTCCCACTCGTGTTTAATTGGCTAGCTTAGCCCGAGCAGCAACAGCGGACTTTATTGCGACCATGTTACTCACATAAACGACAGACAAGTATCGTGGAAATTTCTCATGTAAAATTTATCTCTGGGAAATGTGTTGGAAAACAAACATGCGATTAATTTTCATGGAAAACTCATTTGTGATAATGAAATATATATATATATATATATATATACATATCAAAACAAGACGTTTACAGCGCCATCTTCTGGCTACAACTTCGCATATGCTGTTTATCAAAGTATCGTTAACATGGCAGTTGAAGCAGGGGAGACAACAATGCTAAATATGCGCGTTGAAAGAACAGTAGTTAACTCACCAGGTGACCAGTAATATCTACTTCAATCTAATAAATGACGGTAAATTTCATATAAGTTTGTTGTTTTTTTTAAATCATACTGTTCATTTGTTGTGTCATGTAAATCCCATTTAAAGATGATATTTAGGTTCCTCATGATTGTGATTAAACATTGTAAAGATGAATTTTTATCCAGTGCACGATAGGAATACAAAGGTCGAGGAGCGAGATTGAATCAGTTTATAAAATCTCGTTATTCTGTTAGTTATGCTCCATTATGATACTTTAACCGGTTATAGCGTCACTTTAAATTCCAGCGTTATCGTGAACCGTTTATACGTGTAGCTTTAAGTAGTTTTGCTGAGTGCTTGTCTCATTGGTTAGACGTATCGTTTTTAATCTTCTTTTCTATACACCGATGTCTGAAAGGGGAGAAAGTCCAGGTGAGATGGCATAGTGCCACGACTGTCCGACAGGGAACTTTGCCAAACCTGGGAACCGGCAGCAGAAAAATCTCTACTTCAAACTATTCATTTTTTAGATGCCAGAAGAAACAAGTATCAGGAGGAAATCCACGCAATCGGCTGGTGAAGAAGAGAGAGAAGAAACCAAGTCGGTTCTGACGGCGAATCAAATTCGAGCCTTCGACCGTTGCAGTCCTGTAGACTAACCACCGGACAACCGCGCTGCCCACTTTTCCAGCAGTGTAACTGAGTACAGTTACAGCTGCCATTTTTAGTTGTGAGCATAAGTGCATTCCGACTAAAGTTTTGCCAAAGTGCCTAGTTTAAGAAGACACGAGTGTATCTTCCTGTGCAAGACATTAAAATAAACGTCAATACTTTCGATGCATTTTCTTATTGTAGTATAATATTCTGCCAAGATTGAGGTCTGCATAAATAGCTGGCTAGACACATAGCGGCATTCTTATTAATGTAGAAATCTCTTCGTCTCTACGTAAGAGACGAACGAAGTTTAAACAGTGTTCATATGAAGTAAATCTTTCTGTTGACAGAACCAAGTTTCACCAACAGCTGAATTTCTCTTTCTGTGGGTAGTTGCTGTACAGAAGCGTCGCCATTTGTCTGATAGTCCATATATGAAAGAGTTTAACGGCAGCTGAACAACAGGGATGAAGCTAAACAACGTTTAGTTCTTCTTTAGCACGAGAAGAAATCTCTGATACAGCACCAAATTCTAAAGAAAACAAATATTTAAAGACCACCGAGTACTTTTCCCTTTCCCCGCCTCCCTCTTTCCTCCAATGGGTTGTGAACTTTACCCTGATATTGGTATAACAATCATGCAGCCTCAGGTAAATCAGATAATAAACATAATCCTTTGAAGTGAGATGCTATGTGACGTAGCAGGTGACGTCAGACCTGACGACAATCGTAATACTTTTCCCTGGTCTCATTTAGCTTTTGGTTGACAACGAAGCGCTAGACGTGGCGAATCTCCTATCTTTGTGGGAACTCTGCACTCCTCCAGTCATATAGATTGCGCTTATCAATCAGAATGCCTGAAAGTCAGAACTGAAGCTGAAGAAACCATGATTTTTTATCAAATATGCCTACACCACAAAGCGAACAGAAGTTTGTTAGATTACCACCCACCTGATGTGGTTAGTCTGGCGGACTGCTATGGTAGAGACCTTGGGTTCGATTCCCGCTGTGGACCGACTCGACTTGGTTTCTTTTCGGTCTTCTTTATCATCCGGTCGTCGGTGCAGTTCGGTTTATCCTTCCGCATTTGAAAATAAAGTTTAACTCTTTCTCTACCAAAGTCGTAATTATTAGATCCTTTTGGCACAGGTTTGAAAACGTTTTCTAGCTGACAACCGCAGCAATACGCTCTCTCTCCTCTTGATTGTCTCTCTTGTGGACAACGGTGTATGATACAACAAAAAAATCCAAACATAAAGTTGTCCTCAACCGACGGAATATCTGAAGCTTACTTGAACAATTGCAGTACATAGCGATGGCATAAATTAAAAAAAGATACAGGAAAATCTTGTGATGAAGAATATTATCGTTAGGTCTTTGTCACAATCTTCGCCAAATACGCAGTGTTTATATTTCTTGTTGAGCAGACATGCTTTAAGGTAGATGTCGTTGACAAGCCTCAATTAAGTAATTAACAAAACAGCTTTCGTGTAGCTGTCTTTTATTCGTACGTCTATTTTCGGTATGCAAATCATCGCCTGCAAATTGCAGCTCTTTCTGGAAACCTGCCTTTACATCCAGACAAAAGGACTTTGTTAGAAACAGCCAATCATTTCCAGGTAGCTTTGTTTGTTTGTGTTCATCGTACACCTCAGGCCAACTCTGCTCGATTACACAGAGAAGCTTTATTATAGTCATTACAAACTTTTAACATTAATATTTTTAACACTTCGATTAAAATATGACACAAAACACAACTTTTAAACTGGAAAGTGTAATTTATTATTTAAAAGAAAGAAGATTTATTCAGGTTTACAATTTTAAAACCAGTTTCAGCTCCCCAACCATAAACCCTTCAGCTTGTGCACACAGGGATATCAAGGTATACTTCATACTGCCCCGCATATGTAAATTATCTCTGATTTGACTGGATAAAAAATATTAAATGAATTACGTTTCCGCATTTTACTAACTAAAATAGTAATTACACTTTATTTTAATTTACATAAAATAATATAATGCGAGTGAGTTCGTCTAAGCAACAGAAAATGTCGCCCAATGTGTTGAGGCCTTTAGATACGGGAAACTGGTTCCGAGTCGAGGCAGACCGAAACAATAAACACTCCAAGAGAACGTACTATCGGTAGCTAGGAAACCTGACGTGTAGCCTAATTTCAATCAGGTGATCGAGCTATAGCTCGGTATTTCAGTAGCGATAATGTCAGGATGTTATGTACATAAACCACAAGGTTTCATAGCGAAGTCCGCCAAATGAGATTCTGTTCTGCTGGGAAAACAACATACCTGGAATTGTTCACGGCTAAGGAAAGTACAAAGTGAAAGCTGAGCATCGATGAGTAAAAAGATGTTTTACCGTTTACATGTACGCCATTATTAGAAGCCACCGTGGTGATTCCAGTCAAGTAGAAAGAGAACTTTCAGTACATAGCCAGGATAATCTAATTTGGGTTTTAAAGCTACAGAAAGCATGTCTTACCTGGCGTTGTTTAATGTTCCAATCCGATGGACTCGCAGAAAGAAAACAAAGTCGTGTATTTTCAATAAGAATACAATAATAGCCAATGTCTTCATTTCCGTTCTTTCAGATTGCGTTCTTTGATAAATAAAAAATCATGGTGTTGGGAGATAACTTTAATTGCAATTTCAAATTGCTCCCGTATCTGTCAGATTCATAATTATTGTTCTTTAGTAGAATTCTAGAACTAGGAAATAAAAACAAATTTGTTATTACAATAGTTGATATATGAACAATTTATTAAAATATATCAAAATTACTCTTCATAAATATATTCCATGAAGTGTCTGTGGTACCAAGACAAATTCCAGTTTACCGGTTTGCGATAAGAAATTTAAAAAAAAATGTTAATGTTGTTTATATTAAGATATCCTACACTAATTATCTCTGTTGGTGTAAAAAATATATAAATAAATAACGCGTTTTCATTATTCCTACTTGTCTTGATTCTAGATATTACATTAAATGGATTGAGATTTTTATTGTTCATGTTGCAGTAAAAATAACATTCGAGACGGACTTAGTCTGCACTAACTGGGCTAATGAGGGGCTCGGGTGATCTAAAGGCAGAAATTCTAAAAGTTCTTAGTTAAAATATTGACTAATTACCCCCCAACACACAATACCCGACCATTTATCACTAAGCTAAACTAAGTTAAATGATGACAAAGTATAATAAACGGTCATGGTTTTAATTATTCCCCAGGATTTTTTAAAAAATATGTGGCTACAAGAAGCTGAGGTTTTACTTTCTTTCTATGATTTTTGTGCAAAACAATCAAAATCATAAATCTTTCGTTCTAATAAAACTTATGCGCCATATTGCATATTTTTTGCAGGAAACGAGGATCGACGTCATCACCATTCAAGTGTGTGATATAACTTTGAAATAGGTTTTAAATCTTTAATTTCCATCTGGAGGAGGCACATATTCAGACAAGGGGGGCCTCACACTTCAGGCCAGTGACGTCACACCTCGGGAGAGCAAAGCCAGGGAAAAATCGAGGCTTGTAGAATAGAGAGACGTAATGGCGTCGTCACTAGAGGTTATTAGACCTTTCATTAATGCTTTTCGAGCTTCAGGATTTTGAATGCACGAGAGGTTTTTTTTTTTTATAAAAATGAATTTTTGGCCGCAGCACTAAAGTAATTGAATCCTACCACTACGAGGAATACCAGTCTAATATTTTTGACATGAATTAATTCAGAATCTTTGGACGTCGACTGAACGGATTCCAAAAAATGGACAACTAACAGAAATCGAGAAGTGTTTGTAGCATCAGGAAAGTCTGCGACCAATTTCCACTGCATTCTCTTCTTAGACTTCACAGTTTTGTTTCGAAATTCTCTTTTCAGCAAATCTGGAAATATTCTCACTCAAAAATATTAAGCTACGTGCAAAAATGTGGGGTAAAGTTTGTCTGTTTGTTTTGCCCAGTTTACATCAGTATCCTTTCGCATAATAATAAATTTACACACACACATATATATGTATGTATGTGTATCTTTTATTAACTTCTCTTTGGTAAGATAACCAGCTGCAGTAGATAACCGGTCCGAACGACTGCTGCTGTGGCGCCGAAGATATCGACTTTTCCTTTTTTTTATCTGCTCTGTTCATCTTGACATTTAGCCGGTGACCCAGACAAACATCAACTCGCCAGAGAAGCGCCCAGCTTAACTTCCAGTCAACTCACTGGCTTCGAAATATCAGCGAACCGATCTGGCTGTGGAATCTCCCTCGAAAAGAAGCTAAAGAAATATATACAATTAAGACTAAAATGATAAAAAATATCATATACAAATTTGAAAAATTAACAGTAGTTAAGTACTGTACTAATCTCGAGTTTTTCCTTCTTAAAATTTAGAGCTTTATGAATTCATTCTTTCAGATTCAAGTTTTACAAAATTTTCTTTTCCCTGTTCCTTAATTATGCGTGAAATATGAGGATTTCCTTAATAGGGATCACTTGGAAATCCGGCCCTGTCTGTATTCCATCATGCCACCCATGCTTACACTGAAACTCGGTCCAGATTTAAGAGGAAACCGGATTTTTTATTCCGGAAGCGTCCTGAAGGATCCAGAGACTAACGTGATTTAAACGGTAGTAAAGATGGCCACAGCGCTATTTATGCTAATCATTAAAGACTTCGTTTGAAAAACAAAGATAGAAAGAACTTCAGCCAGAGGTGCATTTCCAATGAAAACTAACGCTCAAGGAAATTATTTTTGCCCCGTCATTAATTACCTGCACAAAAGCCGTCTGTATGTGGCATTTACTGCCGAGTAAATCTCGTATAAAGCCACTTTCATGTCGTCGCCTGTAGGTCTACTCTTGAAGGAAACCCCCCGGGCTTTTCAAATATCGCCCAGATCTTATGCTTAACTCGGACTATCTCAGAGTCTTGCGACTTCAGCAAAATTTTAATTCAGCAAAATTTGTCTTTTTTTTGGGGGGGGGTAATTTTCGTTTCAAGACAAAGTCTTGCATCAATAGAACAGATGTACAAATCTAAAAAGAGAATAGGAGATTAAAATGCTCTATGAAAGACAATTATAAAGACTAAAAACAAATCGTAAAGAGCAGTCTGGAAACGACGTCATCATTACCGCTGTTGACATCACAACTAGATTTGTTCTCAGAACAGCGGGCTTTCAAAACTGGGAGAAAAACACCACTTCCCACGACGCATCAGCAGACCCATGAATTTATGCTCTGAACATTTCCGCGATTGTGTTGCTTTCAAATACTGGCAAAATAATTGAAAGTGTTTGGTTTTCGATTAGTTTTCACTTAAAGCAGACAACCAAATGTCAACTCTCCTTTTTCTCAGTGAAAAATCCATTTGTTTAAGATGAATACATTCTGCTAAAAAAAAAAAAAATACTTGCGTATACTTTTCGGATTGTCTCAGTGATCGGCTCAAACAGGTTCAGCCCGCACAAATCGAACCCCAAAGTAACAGATTCTATCTATATCTCACGACCTTAAGTGTAATAATTTGTCGTCATACTCGGTTTTACTTTATTGGAAAGCTTTTCAAAATTATACATTTCCGTTATTTATTATTTATGTTTTCAATAAATTTCTAATTAATAGATAAATTTCAAAATACAGAAACAAATTTTGTCTTTGTTTGTTTTCCATCATTTTTGCCTTCAATGATTTTCAACGCTGTTCCAGTTGGAAACGTATTTCTAACTTCTCCTTAACCTCCCTGACGTCACATCTACGTCTCTACAATGAGAACTTATGCTTATTTAAGCGCACTTTAGTTTTCAAAATTTAAGCGACAAAAATAAAATATTTTTTAAATGGTGAAAGTTTTATTCACTAATAGATGATCACACGAAATCCTGTCCATCTGACAATATTTCCAACGAAAGCAGAAGATACCAAAGTCCATAATCTCATCAAGGAAGTTTTCAGTTCTTCGAGTGAACTTGGAAGAAAGTGGATGGCGGCAGCCCATCGTCCTAGAGCATCCAAAATAGCAGGACTGAGCACAGAGAACGTGCTGACCATTTTCAGAGGTGATGGTTTAGTTTTGAAGATTTTGGTTTATTACATCAGCCCATATGAACGAAAGTTACCGTTTATTAAAACTATGCTACCTCCAGTCGCAGATGCGTGGGGTCTGAAAAAGAGATCCAAAATCTCGAAGGTCTGGGCGCCCGGACCACGCGCTCCCAACACCATGTTCGTGCGCGGATTGGATGTTCCACGTTCCCTCTACAAAAGTATGCACTGGGAATCATATTCAAAGTTAAATACAGACTCAGCAGCAAAAAGAACACGGCTTCAGTCATGTGGTGTACACCTGACACGTTCTTGGCGCCAGTCCAAGGGGGCGGGTCATAGGGGATTTATATCATGGGTCGTCTCGCGTGGAGCTTCCTTCATGCAGCCTGCTGCGTGTGTTTGAGACAGGTACCAGCCTCTCTATGGCTGCAGACAGATCCGAAGTAACCCGAGTCAGTGTTGAAGTTCTGCTTCACTGAGACAAAAGTGACCCTAGCGATCATCTTCTGGAATTATGACCCATGATCGATCTTGAACTGGTCTTCGAACAATATCTCCACGCACCTGAAATTGTTTCCAAAGCCGAAAAGCCGTACTTCCGTTCACATATACCCGTTCCGCCTCCTCTGTCCGGCCCCTACGCCAACAGCTGTTCGCCATAGAGAGGAGAATAGCTGCCCTTCAAAACAATTATTCTAACCGCGGTAGGAGCATCAAAGATAATTCACCTGTTTCTACTAAAATTCATTTACATATTTCTTTAGATGTATTAGTTGAAAAGGAGCTCGTATTATACAACTGATGAATAAAACTATTTTTGAAATATATATATTTGGTTGTTACTCAACTTAGGAAAACAGTGTACACACAGGTTTGTCCAGAAAGTGCACAGTTTTCTAGAATCTAGTAAACAAAGACGTATTGCAAGATAGGATGTCTGCTTTACGGCGTCTCAAACGTGATGCACTAGTGTAGGCCTTCGTAATATCTACCATCACCATTCATTCGGGTGTTGAAACGTCTGACAGCAGAGCGACAGTTGTTTTTTTTTTTACAGGAATAGCTATTAAAGCGGTATGAAACTTCTGTCAGGGTTTGTGGAAGGGAGGCAGCTGGCTGGTTTCGCGGTGCCCTTGTCCTTCGACATCCTCGGAACAACATCTGGAGAGGCCGGCCGGTGGCCTGTACTGGGGTAAGACACTTTCTCGTTGTCTTATATATGGCCTCAATGACGTATATACGGATGTCATTGTGTCGTTGAAAAAGAATGGCCAGATAAAATCACAAGGGACACCCACCCGTCTACACCCTGACCCAAGCAGATTTTCCTCTCTCGCCTTCTCTGGATACGGATCTGCTGAAGCCTCGGGTTTGAGTCATCATCATTCAACTCTCGTGAAGTTGTGGAATGCCCAGTTTCCAGCTTGTACCCTTCAAGATTTGGTAGACCCTTGACTTAATTGTATTAATCTGTCCCTCAATCGTGCGACTGTAATACGGGTGGATGGCGGAGCTCCATACCTTCAAGACCTTCCAGCACTCCCTTATTACCAGCCTGCGGTCCCTTGTTCACGTCGAGAGACAGTCTTTGTATGGTACTGTAGAAAAGTGCGTACACATCATTTGTGGACACCTCGTATATAAGCAGGATTAAATTAACTCGAACAGGTGCCACACCTGTAAAAAATACACATTCTGCTCCAGGACACCCGACTGACCCCAGTTTTAGGTTAAAAAATTTAAAATGAGACTGTTTTCGGCCGGATGTACGTTCTTGGAGATTATATCTGAGTGATTACAGGTGTTCCTGACTGATAAAACTAATCGTAACAGTAGAATGTTTTGACTGAGTGTCAATGATTAGTGTGTAAATGTACGCATATTTAATAAAGTTGAGTATGTAAACAATAAAAATGGCAAATAGAAGCGCACCTGTTTTTTTTTCAGTCGACGTAAAAACAGTATTCATATCAGAACGAAAACCGATCGGTTCTGTCTCTTAAATGCTCAAGTAAATTCCTTTTCTAATAACATTAATTTAAAATCTTTAATTAATGTATACATTTCCATTTTGTTACTTTAGAATTTCGTACATGGTATTGAATTTAAAGTTACTCGCCTGCTACCATTAAGTTCATAACACAAATGTTACATTCCTTTGAATCAGGAAACAGTTAAAAAAGACAATGATAATTAAGGTAGAAAACTCGGTTTGTGCGCTACCTTTAAACAATCAAGGTCAATTCTTTAACAGTTTTTCTACAAAGGGACAAGAGAATTAATATTTTATGGAATAAAGTAACTTTTCTTTGCTTAATCAGTGGCTGATCACAGGACAAAATTTCTGGTGTGGGTCATGCTGACAGCATCTCATGGTAATCACTGGTCGTTAAAAGATGAAGTGAAGATTTCGGCCAGCGGTTCACTGACAGGGAAGCCGAATAAGGGATCTTTCTGCGTGACACTTCAGACAGAGCCAGTTCCTTGACCAGGGGTTCTGGAACCAAAAGTCAGAATGTCCAAACCGACATTCCGAAGAAGTAGAAACTCCTCGTTATTTGCTCTTACTGTACGTATTATCGGCTAAACATACAGCTCCCGTTAAACGGAAACCGCCTGGAGAGCGTACAAGTCTCTTATCTAGGAACCAGATTCTCATCTAGTCGCAGAATAGCTTTCTTTCACGAGAGTCCTCTTCCTAACCTTTAATGTAAGGGTCCCTCCCCCCTCTTCATCTCTTGAAAGATGTTGCACACTCTTGTAGAACCCTGAAAACGAGTGTTTTAAAAATCAGATACGCTTGATGAATGCTACTTTTTCAATTTTAGAAGTGCGCTCTGCAAGTCTTCTATTTCCAGACACGCTTCGCCCCCCTGTGGCCGACTTCTGCTTCATTTCATAAACAGACTGCGACGTTTAATTACTTCATAGCATTTCGATTATTTCAGTGTGAATAATGGTGTCATAAAACTTACTTTTTATTACGGTTTGGTAATCGCAGCATCTCCATGTTTTTTCTGAAAAAATTAACAGCTTGTGAATAATATAATGTTCAAGGAGGTTTCGTAAATGGATGAAGTAGAATTCCCGTCAAGGTTGACGAATTCCCTGAAAGAGACGCAACACATTCGGTGTCAGATTTCCTTCTGTCAGTAGTCTAGAATTATTGCATCACGAGAGAACTGACAAAATGCACTGAATGTAGTGGAACTAAGATCGCGATGTCCGCAAATTAGCAGCTTTGTGTGATGTTAGCGGAATAGTTATAAACGTCGGAATCGTTCTTACTTTTCTTCTCACTTATTTTCTGCCTGTCATTGGGGGAAGAGTCGCCTCGAAAGTTTTGCATCTGGGCATTCAGGAATATTCGACGAAATGTCCGATGACCACCAACAAAGCTGATAAGTCGCCAGCGAGAGGCATTTAGAAGCAAACTTACTTATGCCGGTTGGTTGGTAATAAGGAAGAGCTCAGCGTCTCAAGAAGAGAACGTCGATGAAGAACTAGTTGCGTCACTGGAGCCGTGCCATACGCAGCCAATCCATCTACTCGGAGACAGAATGTCCATATGTATTTCATTTTCACCAAATCTACAGCATAATCCCATATAATAAAGCTCGACAACTTCAGGGGTTTTGTCAAAGTTTACTTACTGCGAGATGCAAATTGCAAAGTAAAAGATGAACAAGCAGAATTCTAAGGAAGAAGCAGATATTGTATAGTTATGGCTTTAAAAAAGCCTCAAATATTTTACATAAAACATCACGAACTGAACTTAGTAAGGATTTCATACGGAGACGCAGTCGGTCCAGCGACCCACTACAGTACTACTAATTTTGAAGCCTCGGGTTCGATTCCCGCAGGAACACCTTGGCGCACCTCCCTGGCAAGGTGTCTGTCTTCTCGATTTCGTTTACTAGCCAACCGTGTCGGTTTCCTCCCACCTCTAAAAACGGAAAGTTCTTTCCCTGTAAAGCCAGAAGTTCAAGGCGCAAGATTGGGAACGCTTCCGTACCAAGACGACATCGATAGCGTGTTGATTTCGAGCTTAATAATATCGCTCTTGTGACGTGATGTCGACTGGGCGGGATTTAAAATTAAATTATGTAAATATGCAAATATAATCATTATTTAGGGTATACAAATATTGTGGAGGAATATTTATTTTTAAATTTCCAGCATCTGTGTAGTCATGGCGAAAACTTTGCGCCAACAGGAGATTTTCGAATTTTGCTCTGCTGTATTTGCATAATAATGTGAAGCTGCAGCCATGGCTGGAAGTTTTGCATCACTCCAGAGATAACAATAACATAATCTATCCGTAAATCTCGACCATGTTTAAGTGGCTGCCTTCCAATACTAAATGGTTCACTTATCATGATTTATAAGATCTTTTCTTGAGTCGCTTATTTGCATCTCAGGTTTCAAATAGCCATTTTTTCAATTTTGGTCAGGTCTACAAGGCGAACGCACTTCAACACGTTAACATTAGAGTAAAAATCAAAGGTCAACTGTTTTATACAGGCGTCTCAACCCGATTCGTTCTAAATCACGACGTCGATAAGGCAAAAAAAATGCAAAACAAAAAAATATACATAAATACCCCTCCCCCCAAAAAAAGGAAACACGAAGAATAATGATTCTATTAATGTTCTGTAAATGTATCCTTTCATCTTTAAAACAAACTACGATGAGAAGAAAGAAAAAATAATAAAGGCTTCTTTAGCGAAGACTTGAATTATATTCAAAAACGCTATCTTAATAGATCAGGTAAAGCTAAAGCCACTCCTGCAGGTAGGTTAGGCTGAAATCTTTCATATACACAGCAAACAACTTTGCCTCTGATATGAAGAAGGACATTACTGATCCTTAAACAGGAGGCTGCCTGCAGACCATCGTGGAAAAGATACAGTCTCCGGTGAACGGGTTTTAAAATAACATGTTGCTGAATTGAAGAAAACTCCGAATGTAATAGTTTAATAATGTACCAGTCGTCTCGTACAGATGGTGGATAAGTTTCCCATAAATGATATGACCGCTTATATTTTTAAAATAAACAATATAAAAAAGCTTTATATTCACGGATATCATCGAAGAAATCCATTTAAATTCTGCGAATATGCTGCAATCAGTGGAGAAAGGAATGACTTTCTGAGCTGTCATTGACATAACGATAATATTAAGGAACTCGAAACACGAAATCGTTTTTGAAAAATATGATACGAAACAACTGTGGCGTACGCGCGCAGGAGTCCATAGTCCTGACAAAAGAGCCAAACGCCTCATCTATATTATCTGACTCTGAGGATGTTGATCCACTGTGTATTGTTTACAACCAATTGTTAAGCGCGGCGGACTCGGGCTTTTAAAGTAAAATGTTACATTTATTAATTGATGTCTAACTTTTGTCGGTCACAAGACCATACTTATCCTCCAGTCTCTATACACACATGATAAAGGTTCTCTATTACAATCTCCATAGGAAGTTGGATCAACATGTCATGCATCAAGAATCGTATATGCGTTGGGAATCGAGGAATGGACTCCAGCTGCTTTTCTGGGCCTCACAGAACCCGTTATGACCCCCCACTGATTAATTATGGAAAGAGGACAGTTTTCGACCAAGATATCTTCACAGCAGCAAATAAAGAAAAGCTGCAAGATTTGTGCGAAATTCTAGAGGAGGTCACCACTGATAATTTGATTATCACGCCAAGTATCCGCCGGAGGTGCTCTACCCAAATACATTAACACTTATTTATTGTTGCTGTTGGTTTTGTGGTGTTTAATTAAACAAGTACTCTTCCTCATCTTCACAGAAACATCACCGGGAAAAACAGCGTTCTGCCGAGGCGACAATTAACGGTGAAGTGATTCCCAGGCAACTGGAAAGCGGAAGTTATTTGTCTGATGCTTTCCATAGCATTTCTGCATCTGATACTCAGTTAATCAGTAAACTCTCCCACAGAAAGAAATAGACGCAGAAACAAACAAACAAACAAGGAAATGGTTACTGATGAATAAGAGTCTTACAGTTCTTACTGCCTAAATAATGAATATTTTAAACGAGTGACTTTGCATTCAGAGACCCACTCAAAATGCAAAAATAGATTATATGCATCATATTTGTCCTGTCGAGTTGTTATTTTTGCAAAGACAAGAATTAGATCATCGCTTAGTTTATCAGTTTTAACTGTACGATCTTTCTGCAGAAGAGTTGCACCAATTAGAGATTATCTCCCGTAGATTATGAATAATAAGTTTTTTTTTTTAAAAGAAGTAATGACAGGGGAGGCAACTTTTCACGTTGATTGTAATCAGTGAATTGTTCTGTGACCCAAATGGTATAAAATACTTTACCACTTTTATGTTAAACACTATAACGCTTTGCAGCTTGAACAGAAACTCTCATAAGCACATTAAAAATAATAAATGCTTATACATTGTTATTAATTTTTCGTAGGCATTGTTTTCGATAACAGTAGAATTCATGGCTTGTTAAATGTACTATGAATTCCAAAGTTGACCTTTGTCAAAGAAATTTTATTTACATCAGATAGATTTATCTCCGGCAACGAGCAGCGAGTAACCGAAGCCTGTGGGGTTATCTCCAGCGGTCGTTTTGCCCAGCAGTGCTCTAATTGGTTGAGTGATCTGATAAAACAAACAGAGCGCTTTCGGCTAAGTTTGGACTTCAAGCTCGGGCCTGACAACTTATTTGGATAGTAAATATGATCTTGGTTACAAACTCAATCAGCAGAATTGCAATGGCAGCTGATTCGCACACTAGACATCTGGGGTGAGAAGGGTTGAGACACACACAAATGGGCTTTCCTAGACACTGTTGCCAAGAATATCTTCGAAGAAAACTTTTATCGTTTGGGTATTATTAATGAATATATAATGAAACACCGAGAACACAGACGCCTGTACATCTTGTATAATTCTATTATAGGTCGTCTGTTTTGAATTCGGCTTCTAAAGTTTCGTGCTGAGGTCTCGACAAAGCAGCGGCGCTGACAGGTTACGAGATTATTAAGGATCGTATTGGAGACCATTTCTCTTCCCTGGCGGCCCCCGCTCGAGCCGCCATGTTTCTTCCCTTCTTGTAATCACTGGATTAAACTGATATGATTTTCCAGACATTTCTACTTTACCTCATCATTAATTTTTGGAATTCCACTATTTGACTGCTCAGTTAATCTGAAGCAATTATAGAGCAAGCGTTTAGTACAAACAAACAAAAATTGTAAATAAACAAATATAACTTTAAAGCAAAGTAAAACGAGCAGCCGGAATGTTCGCTCTGAAAGGGTTAATGGTGGCAGCGGTCTCGTTGTCGAACTCCTTGGGCCGGAGTTTAGCTGGTCATCAGAAACGATGCTTTTTATTTTGTCAAAATGTCTAGACAGACGTCTTGCTTTATTGCAACTGTTAAATGAAGTGAAAGGATGCAAAAGGATCTTGTAGATGGACGAAGCCAGCAGAAAAGACATCTGGTTCACATCACGATGCTGTCATTTCGCAATCTGTCCTATTCCGACAGCCGACCGTCACAGGGTGTCGCGGCCGGACACGGGGTTCTTCGTTGATTAGCAGGTGCTCGCCCAGAGTAAACATCGGCCACAAGCCTGCAGCTTGTCACTTAAGAACGGTAAATATTTTGAAAGAATCTTATACAACGTCTAATTTAATTTCGCTTATTAGCTGTTCATAACAATTGTTATCGAGTAATTTTTCAACAGAGGAAGAAATTATTAACGAAACTTTAGCGACAACTTCACGACATATCGCTTCAGTGATATATGAGAGGAAACTCTCCTGACCTAATGTCCAACAACAACCCAGACATCTGTCAATGACGACCATATTTGTTCTAAAACGCTAACTATTTTTTGAAAGACAAAAAAAACAACAACAACAAAGCACTTAAGGCATCATTTCGCAATTGATCATACTTTATACAATTTTGATTCACAGATACCTATAAAAGCATCTATAGGAATTACCGGTAAGATTTATTAATAGAGAAAGTGGATCCATCACGTACCAAGATCACGGGAGATAACTCGCGTTGTTGTAAAAGAAGCAAAGACAAACATTGCTCAAATTTATAAAGTTAGAATTCGTTTTCTTTTTTTAATCAGCAACAATCAGACTTAAACGTCGTTTATTCCCTTAATTAGTCATTTATCATTTCATTTTCTTAAAATACTTTTAACAAGAAAACCGACAAAAGAAGATTTAATTCGCTACTCGGTATTAGTTGCAACAGATAATTTCGCACGAAGGCTCCCATCAGTGGGAGGTTCAGCGCCTCTTGTTATCATAACGAAGAAAAACGATGTAAACTACATATTTTTCTCCGTAATCGGTCAGGGTTAATAAAGGATTTTTAATCTAAACAAACAGAAAAAAATTACAAAATATGTAGAATTTAGAAGTTATGCTAAATAAACGGCAAGCTAGGGGCATAATTGCACACCTTTACTAGCTAATACGCGAGCTGTTGTCCTAGTCGGCAGAGAACAGCGCATTACTTTTGTTTCCTATACGATACAAATCATTTCAGTATCGGTGCCCCTTTATTCGATGTCGCTTCGCACATAACTCTGAGCACCGCAGTTGATGCCAAAAACCGACACCGTAGTTACCTCCCCGTACGTCACGGACCTCTAGTCTGCGGCACGACGTCTCTGAAGATCTCTTCAACAGACCTTTAAATACTGACAATCTTTGCTAAAATGTCCCGCGTGAAGCAACTGCCTTTAGCTGGAAGTTCTGTAAAACGACGAAAGAACGAAACAGGAGGAGGATATTTTTTTGCAGAAGAAATGGTCGGCATTGAAGTAAAATTGGGTGATGAAGACTAATCATCTGAGGCGGAAAGACGGCGCGAGCTCTGCTTCGTTAAAGCGGCGAAAACACCAACGACAAAGGGTTAAGTGAGGGAGCAGAGAGAACCCCGACACCCTAGTGGGAGCCGGAAGGAAGGTGCGCGCATTTCAACAAAATTCTAAGCGAAAAAAAGCGAGAATATCCTCAGAACATAAAATTAAACGATGGTGAAAATTGCGTGGTATCAGTGGTCTCAATGGGCCAGTTGAGAAATGTTTTCATATAACAGTCACCTCTATTGTAAATAACCTATTGCTCTACTGCTTGCTAATGAGATACTAGTTATGTGTTTTTTACACGAAGTTCATAAATAACTCCTTAACATTTCTAGGTAAGAAAGCAAACACAATACCTAAACTATCATGTTTTACAAACTGTGACGTCATGATGCCGCGCAACACACGATAAGATGAGTTATAGTGTTACCACCTAATAGCTTCCAGGGCACAGGAACGGGGCTGATGGGATAACTAAGCGTTACTTTTTCATTAGCTAAAGCAGATGTTGCTGAGCAAACATTATTTCCCAGTCCTTTCCACGTGCAGACTTTTCACGCATGACTGGAGGTTTAACAATACACATAAGGTCACGTGCTCTGTAAGGTTTGCTTATGTCTGTCTACTTTTGCAGGTGTATAAAAAGTCTAGCAGATGCAAAACAAGTGAACTTTGAATTGAATCACCTCTGATACAAGTAACCTAGACTTCGCACGTTTAAAGGTTGTGCACCATCTATTTATTTCAGTGGAAATAAAGCAAGAGAGAGATGGCGAGAGAGAGGTTGAGAGAGAGAGAGATGGAGAGAGAGAGAGAGAGAGACGTCGATCTTTACTCTGTATTTATGGCATTAAAGCTGCTGCTGTGCATCCGTTGTAAATCTGTTTTTTTTTCTGGAAAACACCTCACAGTGCAATGCTAAAAAAACCGAGCATCGACGATTGACTCCGAACATTTATCGCTCATTCATAACGGTAAACCCATTTGAAGAAAAAGTCAGCCAAAAAGAAAGCGACAGCGAAACAGTCAGCCCTGGGTGTCCTTTTGAAGATTGGTAGACGGCTGACCGGCTCGTCTCAGATATCCGCAAATAGAAATAACCCGGCGATTGAGGGTCGAGCGGCCTTAATCGGTACAAGTGAGACAACTCAATTCTGCACGCTTAGTTATCCACAACCTGTTGATCTCAATAGAAAGACATATTTTAAATGTATCTTTAATGACCCTCATTAAGAAAGTAAAAGTCTATCTTTATATATGCTATTTGCATAACATTAAACATGCAAGAATGATTGATTATTTTATGGAACTGTTATGTAAAAATGGTGTTTTGTTAGCTATTAAAGATGAAGTAAAGATGAATATTTTTTCATTGTTTTCTTTTAATTTTCAGAGAATTAAATCATTTGTTGTTGAGTTACGAATTGCAGAAGGTCGACCATCACTGTTATATAATAATAATAATAATAATAATAATAATAATAATAATAATAATAATAATAATAATAATAATAATAGTCATTACGGAAATTACAAAATGCTCAGGTTCACAATTTAGAATAAACAATAATTTTTAGAAAAGGAATTAAAAAATTAAAAAAAGAAACTACAATAAATTTTCCACGTGTTATCCACGAGCAGCCAATACTCGGAGTAGCTCGCACTTTAAACCATCCGTCGCGGTCTCTTACGCCTCATATGACCTTTTATTCGACTTTTAAATAATGTACAAACTATTTTACAGAATTTAATCTTTTCTGTATCTAAACCATCTTCTAACGTAGGCACCAGATTGATTTCAAACCTTTTTTACTGGTGTAATCCAACAGTTATAATTATCAAATAAACAAGCAATTTATTTTTGATACAGACGTGGGAGTGTTAATCATAAAATACTTAAGTCAATGACGTTGAGGGTTTACAGAACGTGGCAATTATCAGACGGTTTTGGTTCGAGACTAGAATGAAAAGCATCCAGATTAATGCCAGAAAGTGTAGGGTGGTGAGGATGAGTGTATGTGTGCTGTAGACGGCTGTGCCCACGGTTGCTCAGGTTTACCACACAATTCTAGCCTTAAAGTCTGGGAGACTCTATTCGAGATAACAGACATATATTATCTGTTGTATACTGCTTTTATTTTTCTCTTGTCACCTTTAATTAATTGCGAAGAAACAATAAATTCAGAAGGCTGACGGTTAGGATTGAACCGACTCCATTGGAGAAGATTTATTACCGCCAACGGCGTCTCGCGGACAGGACAATCAAAGAAAGTGATGCGGAGACGCGAGTTCTCTACTGTCTCACTCACTGTTCCTGCTACGCGAAAAGTGGAAACTTTAGGCCCTGGTGGGGAGGGGCAGATAACTCGGGTACGTTTTAAAAGGTTGTTTCTGCACACGACTGAGTCGCTCGCCATTTATACGGTAATGGCCAAAATTGTTGCATTGCATTGTTTTAAATAACTTTTTCTGTGTTTTGCATCAAGAAAATACATTTTATCCCCGTAATCTGAAGTGAGTCCCGCTCGGACATTCACTCGGCCTCTGTACCAATCCTCCTCACGGCGCAGTTCCCTGATGCTGTGAAGTCCAATAAAGGCACGTGCCGCAATATTGTTACGGTGACAATATTATTTTAATAAAAATAACAGAAATAATAAGTTAGAAACACAACAAACACTGCAGCGCGGCATTAGTCGAGGAACAATTACATATAAACAACAGAAATCCACAGTGATTTCGAGTGATGGAATGATTCTGGCTGATATATCCTCCCGATGTTCATATGTCCACGTAATGGAAAACGGATGAGAGAAAATCCTTCCATTGATCCAGAAGCACAAGAAAAACGCATTCAGTCTAACTAACACAGTACCCGCTCAGTGGCAGACCCTGCACCAGGTAAGAAATACGATTGTATTAATTTGTAATACTTTGCTGGCAGAGGTTTTAGTGGGAAATTAACGGGTTTTTAAAATACGGAATCTCTTTGCTGTCAAATCTTTCCGTGTTTTAAGCGGTTTCCTTGTATTCTGTTCAGTGATGACGCCAGACGGAGGTTAGCCACCACAGGACCAGTTTATGTATGACGGCTGCTTGTACTGAGCTGGCGCTTCAGAATAACTAGGAATCGCACACTCGAAAAAAGAAATCTTCTCTGCTTATTTTCTATTTATGAATTACAGTATTTTCAAATTAATGCCGTTGAGTCGTATACCTTATAATTTTATAGTCAGTCACGCATTAAAGCACCGTGTAGAAATCAGCAAGATTTATTAACAGAGAAGATTGATGTATTTCAGAAAGTCTCACTCAAGAAAACGGCAAATTCACTGTTTTAAAAATGCAATACGATGTCTGTCGAAAATGTATCCGACCTACGGTTTGGGGGAAAAAATTACGTATTTGGTGGGGTTCAATTGCTAATCCCCTTCGAGGTAGGCCCCTTGTGGAATGGCTCTCAGCTCCACCGTCGCATTCCGCATGATGTCCTCTCGGCTCTCAAAGCGGGAGCCTTTCAGTGGCATCTTCATTTTTGGGAACAACCAGAAGTCAGAAGGAGCCATGTCTGAAGAGTAGGGAGCCTGGCGAATGAGTGAAATGCCTTTCTTTACCAAGAAACCTTGGATCAACTGCAAAGAATGAGCTGGGGTGTTGTCATGATGCAGCTGCCAGTTTTGCGAGGCCCACAGATCCGGTCTCTTGTGCCGAACTGCATCACGAAGACATCGGAGGACTTCCTGTTAGTACTCCTTTGTAACTGTTTGTCCTTCTGGTGAGTATTCATGATGCACAACGCCTCGGTAGTCAAAGAAAACAGTCAGCATCACCTTGATTTTCCTCCGGACCTTGGCGACGTTGGGTGCTTCCACTGTGATGACTGAGCTTTGTTTCCGGGTCGTACCCGTACACCCACGTCTCATCTCCAGTTATCACGGTATTCTGGAACTCAGGATCCCTGTTGGCAGTATCCAGCAGGTCCTGCGCAACCTCAAGACGAAGTTGTTGTTGTTCCTGAGAAAGCAGCTCGGGCACAAATTTCGCTGCCACTCTGCGCGAGCCCAAATCCTCCTTTAAAATTGCACGTGCAGAATCTTTACTGATCCCAACCTCATCACCAATTTCCCGCACTGTCAAATGATGATCCTCCATTATCAAGGTCTGCACTTTCTCAATAACAACTGCATTGCGGCTTGTTGACGGCCTCCCGGAACGCTGGTCCCTTCCCCCCACCGGTGTGCGGCCATCTTTGAACCTGTTGTGCCATTCTTTTATTTGGGTAACACCCATGGCACTGTCACCAAAAGCCCGTTGAATTTTGCGAATTGTTTCCACTTGGGTATCTCCAAGCTTTTGGCGAAACTTGATGCAAGATCGTTGCTCCACACATTCCGTCATCACGGGCGAAATGAAAATGCGCCGAGTAAGTAGTACAGCACCTCACATGATGGCTGCCTGACAGCGACTGACGCATCCAGCAAGCCCGCCAAAAACCACGCATGCTGCTCCACTATGCACACTTTTGCTTCCCTAACATCATTACTTCCCACGGGAAATAATAAAGTCGGATACTTTTTCGACAGACCTCGTAAATGAAATAAAAGATTTGCACACAAACACACACACACACCACACACACACACACACACACACACACACACACACACACACACACACACCACACACACACACATACACACACACACAGACACACACACACACATACATAAACATACACACATTCACATACACTCACTAGATATGCATTTATAATGAGTAATGGCAAAGGACCTATGAATAACGCATACACGATGCATTATTACAAAAAATATACAGAAATAGAAGGAATGTGTCGTACAGTGCTTGGTATGTGAGCCCTTTGCTTTATATAGAGCCCGACCCCTTGTTTTCATGCTCCCATGCAGGTCACCAATGGAAGATCGGGAATGTTGTTCCAAATAGCCTGCAGCCCTTTCCACAATCCCTCCACGGTGTCTGGCTGCCGCCCGACATTGTTAGGGACCATACAGCCCCTTATAGCCTCGATGAGGTATACATAAGGACTTTGTGCGAGCCCCTACATCTTTGTGATTGTTCCATCAGCCTTCTAAGTGTTTCCTTGACAACCAATCGTACTGTACTACACCATCACCTGACCACACTATGTTCAGTTGTTCTCATAACTGTGTTCAATGCAGACAAACGCAAACTCAAAACGCACGCGCGCGTATATAAACTCATACAAACACACGAATGAGCAAATGCACAACTTTTAAAGGGAATTTTGTTAGAATAATAATCAGAAAAAAATATTTGTTTTTTTAATATCAGTATTAAATTAAATTAGTTAAAAGCTTAAAAAGAAAGCAAAAGGAGAAAGATTTGTAAAACAAAAATCAACTGGACAGCGCTGATCCAGTTATGAAAAATAGAATTTTAATATAAACTTTTATTTTACAGACACAAGAAACTTTTCCGAAAATGTAAATCGACACCCATCGCCCTTAAATATACTGTGTAAAGCCTGATTGGGCATTAAACTGTTAATCAAACTATTCTTCTGGAAACTCAAAAAAAGAAAGGAATTTATAAATAATTTTGAGTGACAACCATTTCAAACACTGAACAATTAAGCTTTTATTCGACAAGTTTATGTGGTGAATATTAAATAAATTTTATGTTAGTGATATTTTATTTGAATATTAGTAGTTGGCAGATAGGAACCCATCATGGCGACTGCCTGACACCTTTTTCTAGGAAAGAGAAACAACCATAAACACTATTTAAAAATCGATTAATACTGTCGTTTATCAGTATTAACCACTCGGGCCCGTAATTTAACTAAAAGCCTCTAATTAGTTTGCAAACCTTTCAGATCATCTTTTAAAAGTCTATAATTCAAATCTGTTATTTTTAATCTTTTAGCGTTTACCAAATGCTCGGGACCCGAGAAACGCCCTAATGAGTCTACACTGAACCAGGTTTAATAAATCTCTCAAAATGAGAATTTTACGATTGCAGTGCATATTATTAAAAATATGGACCAACCAAGAATTTACACGACATAACTAAACCTCTGTCCTTGTCTGATACCAAACATAGTTAGGCCTGACATCTTGTTTGTTTTGTTTTCAACTTAAATGTATTGCTATTTCTATTTGAGATTTCGGTATCCTTCTATGACATTACATTTCCCAGTTTAATCCCAGCCGTAAAATAAAGGTTATAAATATCTTTATTTCTTGTTTGAATAATTTAAAACTTCTAACATTAAAATAAAAACTGAATTTAGCAGACCAATGTAAAAAAAAATAATTATCCAAATTTACCTGAAAAATATGGTGTCCGTTTCAGTATTAATCATGGCTTACATCTTTAAAACTATTTTCTAAAATATTAAGAACTTGTTACAATTTATTCTTTTACAGAAAAATTAGGAAAAAAAGCATAAGTTACCCTTATTTTGTAAATATATTTTCTCTAAATAAAATGAAGTTAAAACATTTTTAAGATGCTGTTAGCTGATAAATATAAATATTTAAAAAATTTAAAAAGATAGATTCTGACAGTTTGAAAGTATCTTTGTGGAAATAGTTACAAAAAAGATTTTGCTTATATGCTTGGATTCAAAACTGCTGTCAAAATTATTGTGACAAAGATTATTACAAAAATCCCCTTGAATTCTACAGTAATAACCGCTTCTGTTCAAGATCTGACCGCATAAGTAAGCGCACAATTCAGATAAATTAAACATTTCGTTATTCTATTTACTCTGTCTAATGCCAGAACAATTACTGGTTCAAAACCAATAAATACAAAGAAAATTATTCAGCTGAACTACCTTTAACATCTCGCTGTAATGGTTAAACGGTAAAGAAGACAGTTAATAGTGGACAACGTAAGAAACAGCCTTTACCTGTAATGGCTGCTAATGGTAGACTTCTGCAGAGTTCTGAAAACATTTGATCGTCAACTTAACACTTTTGGTAATACAGCGTATTTGATAGCATAGATATTTTAGACATCTCATGTAAGGAAAAATATTGTATTTGTATATTAAGAAATTGTTTAAAAAAAGCATACCTGCAAAAAATTTCTCAACTAATAAGTAGTCTCTGTAAATGTGCATATTTTTATTTATATTTCATAATAAAATATGATATCTAAAAATTACAAGTTAAAATTGTAAGTATTATGATAAATTGATCACTTATTTACTCAGATTAACCCTATTTGTGTTAACACATTGGAAGGATTGTGGAAATGGAAAAACTGCCTTAAGTTTACATTAACATTTTTAAGTTAGTAAACAAGACAGATTGTTAAGCAATGCAACAGCAGGAATGTATTTTTAAATCTTTTAAATTTTACTTTAGAACTGAAAAATATGTATAATATTGATGCGATCAGTCGTTTTAAAACATATTTGTGAAACTAAAAACTAATGAATATGTATCTCTTAATTTCCGTGAATCAGCTCTCTAGCGATGAAGTTACTTTTTGCGATCATTGAGCAGAAGTCCAGCGATGTCTTCGTAAGCACGTAGACCTAGTCTTCTTAAGTATCAGGGGCTTTCTGCACGTGCTTATTGGAGAAGAAATCCCGCTGCTCCCATTCAACATCTGAGGTTCCTTTAACACAATTATTGTAGAGAAAACAAATCAATACAAGGAAAAGATGACATGTGGCAATAGACCTCGTTCAGCTTTATGGGCCAAACGTCTTTATTACCGAGAATGCGACTTATCTACAGTGTAAATATTATCGTTAGAAAAAGTGTTTTCTATTTAATACCAAGATATTCTTTTTCTTCCGGTTTACCTAAAAACAAACAAACAAACAAAACAATTCTCTTTTTTTCTGACCTACACAGTATCGACCACACAGGAAAACACGTCGCCATTTTTTATTAAGAAGCCTGATTATTTTCAGTGCAAGGGTTAATAGAACAACTCTTCTTCCTGTCTCAGTAATCGAAAAAAACCCGAGTATATTTTGCATATTTTTTTTTTCTTTTTATCTTTGTGCTAACCATTTTATACTGTGTAAGACCACGAGGCGCTATAGACGTCATGTTTTAGAAGCTATTTCTGCACCAGGAATCTGACTAAACTGTGACCGCCTCAGACAGGACGGACCCGACGAGTATCGTCAGTCAGCTGCAGTCTCACTGTAACGTTAAACAGAACCAAGTGATGCAAGCCAAATCTGTTTCACCAATTCTGTGATTTATTTTTAGAAGACGAGGTAAGTTCTCAGAATTTGTCTTACGTTCCTTTAAATAATTTGAATATTTATGCACAAAGAAGAAGAATGAGAAGTATATACCGAACGAGAGTTATTCTGGCAGCAGGTTCGACACTAACTACCCACTTCAAAGATGGAAATTATTTCAGATTACTGACCAGAAATTTCCACCATTGATAAATAAAATTCCTTGGATTCTTCTTTTATTCCTGGTTTTACTTCGCTAATTTTAAATTACATATTTCGAAAATTCTCAAATGTTTTAAAATAGAAAATTACTATAATGACAAAATTTGCGTTTAAAGGCAGTTTTTAAAAAGCTGAAAGCAAACAAAGCAGATTATTAAACAGCGTTAATCTTGCCCAATATTTTATAGGAAATCGACGGAAAAAATGGTTATGATATATGAACTGGCATAAGTATGGATAAAACTTAAATATTCTCGTGTGTGTGTCAAGAACAGTTTGCTAGTCATCATCAGCGCATGTCTCAAAATGTATGATGGATAGATAACCTCCGACCTATTACGGATCCCGTTTTACCCTGTTTAATCAGAGATGGCATGACGTCACGAAGTTTCAATTGTTCTCTGCTCTGAGAGAGATCTCCCAAGCAACAAGATACAAATATCATTTTTCTCTCCGCTGCACAGGTTATCCGAAAGGAATTATATTTATGCATATTTTTTCTAGGCTTTCAATTTGTGAAATCTATTTCTTACTAAATTTATAAGTTATTCTATTCAGCTTTTTTGCGTCAGAAGGTTGTCAACTGCTGGCCACGCGTCAGGAAAATTAGTCTCTCGTTCAGCGACTTTTGTCTACCGCGACCAGCAACAGGTAAAACCGGGCTCGTGGTCTGTTCTGAGGTTCCGTGTTTTGGAATCAGATAATGGGCCTATCTAATTAGATATCAAATAGGGAAATTCTTCTGTGCACAAAACAATTCCCTATTTTCTTTGCAATCCACAGTTGAGAGGGTTTACAGAAATTTTCAACCAAAGAAACGCATAATTACAACTTCAGCGGTATATGTGTGACCTGCCGAGCCATTACGTGTACCTGCTCCAGGTGAGCTAATGCACAGCTTCATTGCCTGTCTATTTACCCGTGACACGCTGGTGTAAATCCGAGGCGGGTGTGTTTATCCCTTAGTCTCCGGATAACTGCGATGTTTTTCCGGTTAAACCACTCTAACTTCAAAGATTTTCGTACGGCCATCTGGATGTACTGACCCTTCCGTGTGACGCTGTCTGCTATCAACGAGGGTCAGCCCGCGTCTGCTGCTACTTCACTCGCTAGGAAATGATGCGGGAACATGCAATTTGTTAGCATCCGCTGGTGATGGATACCACAAGCATCCCGCCATCCCAGCCTAGTTTGTTCTGCTCTTTGCGTAAACAACACGGAAAGCAGATCCCTTTAAACCTAACAGTTAATAGCTGGTGTTTCTTTCTTATATATGGAAGCCTTCAGCGCGAGCCAGTCTTATAATCTCTTATGCATGTTCTTTTGGTAATTACCATACAAAACCTTACTCGCAGCTTCGAGATGTGGAATTTACGGTCAGGGTTTTCACTGGTTTTTGGTAATTTTTCGTCAAATTCCACTTTACTCTTCTAGTCTACACTATAAAAACATCGGCCTTTCCTTTACCGATCACATTCCAAAACTCATCTAATTACCGTCAGGTTTATCCCTGGTTGACGTTCGTTGCAATGTTTTTTTATAGATTGCAATTTTAAAATCACACATTAGATCTTTAAAATAATTTTACCAATTGTCTGTTACTAAACTTAAATTGTCTGAACTTTTAAATAATAAAACCATTCCTGTACAATTTGATTTCTTCTTTCCTTTTTGGTTTTTCAACTCACCCACCGCTTATTCTTCTTGTATATTCCTTATTTACTTTCTTTTCCATTTTCTAAATTATGGTGAAGAACCGTCGACTAATTTCTTATTTAACTTGATAAAACTCACTGTTTATTGCTGAAAGAGTAAGTTGTTCTTTTAAAATGTCAAAAAATTTGTGAAATGCAGCGATATTTGTAAACATTAAACCAGAGAAGATTTCTTTTTTTTTCCATTATCTTTGTTTGTTCCAAGAAGTTTGCGCTGACATCGGCTGTTAGAGACGTTTGAGGGCAGAATCTCTTTCTCAAAAGGTCCCATGTCCTCCAGCTGAACGTCCGCTCGCGAACACGGTGGTCGCTCGCCAAATTTCCGTTCTCAGAACGGTGGCTGCCAACGAGAACTTCGATTTGTTCTCGAAATCGCTATAAGTATAATTAAAAAAAAGACAAAACAATACATTCTTATTAAATTATAAAATCGAGTAATTTTTCTGGGATTCACTTTACAAATACAACAACAACAGTGATAAATTGAATTCGTTTATGACAGTATTGTCTGTGTTTAATGTCTTTTTAAGGAAATAACCAACGGATAGATCCAATAAATCTTCCATATGAAGTTTATATTAAAACAAGAGCAGAGGTACATGTAGTATCTGAACATTTTTACTTTAGCTCTGATGGTTACAGAGAAATTTCGAATCTGGTGGACTAAAGTATCCAGGCATCACAGGGGCTCATACTATCAGCCGTCCATCGTTAGGCCAAAATAAACCATGAACGCCAATAATACTACACATTGTAGAATCTTTTTACTGTCCCTTAGAAGCAGGCGGTAAAGTATGTTTTCAGTGATTCTTATACCTCAGGTTATGAGTGTTTCATATATGTAGATTACAAACAATTCCTTACATAGCTACTATTCCAGCCTTTAAAGTCTGGTGATTTTACTCGCACGACCCTCGAAACTCTGTACAGGATAGCAGTAAAGCGGTCTCGCTCTCCGTGCTGGTGGTGCTCGCCGATCTAACCGCAATTAGAAGCTCGACTAGCGCTCAGCTTGGTAACTATTAAGCTTCAAATATGGGTACACACGCTGCCTGGAAAAATCAAATGCTAACTTTTAATTTAGTCTGTGAGAAAAAAGACCAGAGGCTATCTTTAACGCGAGTTTAGGAATGTAGTTATCTTCCACTGGTCAAAATCTTTAAAACTTCCCTAAAGAAACAGAAGGCCATCTTTAAGTTTTTTGCATGTCATATACTTCTGTTATTCTTTATGTCTTGCGAATACCAAGTACATATGGTAATTTAACGGTAAAGTAAAAAAAAAATAGACACATTTCGTTTAATGAAAGTTTTTCAAAAATAGAAGACCATTATACTTCTGCCATAATTTAGTTTACATCAAATAAGTAAACAGAACATAAAAAAGACTACTGGTAAAATGAAGGTGTCACTGTTAGCTGGGCAAAAGCAGGGATCATACAAGAAACCATAGGGCTATCCTGCGGAAGTAGATAAGCAGAAGTATCTCACTTTTAAAAATCTGCTCCTACTATACGCAGCTTTCAGTGTTCAGAGAAAAATTAATGAATTATATCTGTAATTTTCTCTCTGGAAAAACAAATGAAACAAAAGATGGGAAAGTAAAAAAAAATATTACTACAGTTATTTAGCGTTCTAGTAATTTCAGAAATTCTTCCGATGTTTTAACTATTTTCGAGACAAGTTTGCTGCTTTCAATGTACTCTAGAAGATAAAAATAAATAATACGAACTTCTGGAAGGCGTTGTATTAACTGGTAGCACCTAAAGAAGGTTATGTAGGGGTAAGTGGGAGACAAATAACATCTTCAGCTACCGAAAATGACGACAAAGCCCTTTAATAAGACAGCCGCTTAGATTCTCATTAGAAATTTTATTGCACTATACGTATTTATGGGTAAAGTTGATTAATTTTACAGTACAGAAATAATTGTGGAACTCGAAAACTTGTCAAGTCAGTTGTGTTTTTAAGTTCTATTTTAGCGTATAACAGAATTTTTGGACCTGAGCTTTAATTAACTTGTCTTATTTTTACCCATCCTAATCATTGCGGGTGCCTGCCTTTGAATGAACAACAAATCAACAGGTTTACTTCTTTGGCTTGAAGAGTATAAAACTTTCTAATTAAACGTGGTTTGAGAGATTTACTGACACGAGCCGCTCTTTTTCACATGGTAAAGACGACGCTGTGCTCCTTAACTCTAGTACCTAATCTTCACTTGAAGTCACCTCAGCCAAGTCAACCCAGTTCTCCTTAACTCTTGTACCTAGTCTTCACTTGAAGTCACCTCAGCCAAGTCAATCCAGTTCTCCTTAACTCTAGTACCTAGTCTTCACTTGAAGTCACCTCAGCCAAGTCAATCCAGTTCTCCTTAACTCTCGTGCCTAATCTTCACTTAAGTCACCTCAGCCAAATAAATTTGATTATAAACTCTCCTTGGTAACCAAAAGCGTGACTGTAATGCAATGGCTAATCTGATACGACAATGAAAATTCTTCTTCACCTTCAATGAATGATAAAGAAGCAACAACTAACGGAGCTGGTTATTTATTTTGCGCTAGTCATTAAAAATAAAGTGAAGATGAAATTTCAGCTATTGCTAAATCATAATTGTGAAGAAAATCAATTCTCATTATTCAATATAATTTTGTAGTGATTTAATATTTTATGACGAAAAGAAAACAAAAAAATCAGTAACAATCTTCAACTATAAATAATCATTTATTTAAATCATGATTAAAATAATTAAATTTCTGTTGAAAGGAAATGTATCTAGGTTAAGCTTATGACTGATAATCACGAATCACGATATATTATGCTTCTGCGTCAGTGCCTGGTTCTTTTGGGTTTAAAATGAACACATTACGTTTATAAGGAATTAAAAGCGTTTTTTTATCATCTAAAATCTTTAATGTTTACATGATAAATAAAACAGAAAATAATTATGAACATATGAAAACAGAACAAGTCAGACAAGTAACACAGGCCTGAAAATCTGGGCCACTGAAAATTGTCTGCAGTGCTATAACTGATTTCTATGTTGTCTGGTTGCTGATTTCAAATACGACCACTATTCTTCTCTATCTCGTATGGATTTTTCACAAAGTGAATCCGAAAATATGGGAAAAGAGATTATTAATACGTTTTCTGGGTGAAACATTTATTTGCAAAAAAATTTTAAATAGTTTCATTTACAAAATTATTGATAGAAAACCGTTCTCAGCACTTACTCACCGTTACAAGTCCTTATGCTGCCTTTTCCGTTTTCCCTCAAAGCTCCTTTTGGTACTTTTTCTCTTGTAGGCAGCTTGCGGCTCTTCTCTGTGCAGCATCCAACAGTAGTCCGCAATCATGTTGACGTTCCACCTACCCTGGTATCTTGATGAAATCTTTCCCCCTGCTCTTCACTAACAGCACCAAGATTTTCAGGGATGTAGTCTAAATGAGAATTCAGGAAGTGCACCTTCAAGCTCATCGAACAACCCAAATCTTTGAATTTCTTCAGCATATTTTCCACAATACACTTAAAGTTGGGGTCCTTATAGTTTCCAAGAAATTTCTGTACAACTTCTTTGAAAGCTTTCCAGTCCTCTTTATCAACTGTTTCTATTTTTGTTTCAAACACATCACGATCATCTTTCAGAAGTTTCCGAATATCTGGACCGATGAAAACACCTTTCACTTTTGCTTCTGACAGTCCCGGAAACTTGTTGCGCAGGTATTTAAAACGCTCTTCCTCTTTTGACAGAGCCTTTACAAATTGTCTCATCAGTCCAAGCTTGATATGAAGTGGAGGCAGGGGGACTTTCCTTGAATCAACCAAACATTCCCGTACTACATTTTTTCTTCCAGGTTCTAATTCTACCCTACACGGCCACTCCTTTTTGATCCAGTGTTGGCCCCTATCCCGGCTGTCCCATTCACACAAGAAGCAGGGGTACTAGGTGTATCCTCCCTGCTGTCCAAGAAGCATGGAAATCACTGTTAGATCGCCGCATATCGTCCATCCATGATCCTTGTATTTCAGTTCGGCGAGAATTAAGGCTAAATTCTCGTAGCATTCTTTCAGATACACAGAATGCCCTACTGGTACTGAAGCGTACCTGCTGCCATTGTGGAGAAGCATTGCATTGAGGCTTCTTTTCGACGAGACAATAAAGAACCTCCACTCGTTCACGTCATACTGTATGTTAAACCTCTCCATCAGTCCAGGGACATCGCTACAGTAAACCAGGTCACCTTCATTAGAAAAGTATGGAATGAAATATTTTTCTCTATTTCTAAACCATGAGAAAGAGGTACCAGAGGTCAACAAGTTCTTTTCCTTTAACCTAGAGCCTAACAGTTCTGCTGCATCGTTAGGAAGACCCAAGTCTCTGATTAAGTCATTCAATTCAAGCTGTGAAAAAAGTTGGGGCTCGCTGCTGCCTGGAACATCGTGAAAGTCCTCATCAGAATCCTGGCCTTCTTTTTCCGAGTCTTCAGGTGTGTCTTCTAGTTTTTCTGGAGGTAAAGGTACTGGTATACCTACCTGGGCCATGAGGTACAGGGCGTATTGCTGACGAGAGGTTCGGTTCTTTCTTATTTTATAGTTTGAACCCCTTTACATTTAACGAACAAAAGTAACAGTCATCACTGTGATTTCGGGGTTCCCTCCAGATCATAGGGATCCCAAAAACGGAAAGACCTTTTCTTACCTTAGGAACAATGTCGGAGTTCTTCTACACAAATAGAACACACTTTACGTGGGGGCCCAGGACTTATCCTGGTCACCAAGTTTCACACCTAAATACCCATAATACACTTTCCGAACAAAGTCTGTAATGTTTCTTCACTACAGAGTTCCCACAAATGTACCAAATGTTATCAGACGCATTAAGACGACCCCCCCTCGCAGCCATTTAGTGCACTTATAGACAGAAGAAAACCACTAAGGGAAAAGGAGAAAAGAAGTAAACTTCTGCAGAAATGACAGGTCTGGAAAAGTACACTGGTTATGACAGAATCTTCTCACACAAAGTTCTAATTGCAACTGAGTCCGAGTAGGGAGCGTGGAGAGGGGGAAGCAAAAAAGAGGGAGTAAAAAAGATTTAAAAAAAGAAAAATTAATTTTAATTAATTTTTTGTTTAGAAGCTTAATACAGTGATTTTGGAGATGTTGAAATCGAAAATTTGAGTTTGTGGAAGAATGGTACGTGATGGAATTTGTTAACTATTTTTACTGAAAACCGGACCCAAAAATCTATAGGAATCAGCTGTTAGTTTTCGGACAATTTTTCCATTGCAGGCCTGTGCGATCTATTTCCAGTATCGTGTAGTGATGATCTATGTAGTGAACTGGATGAGTTGGTCTAATAGAGGTGTATCATAAAACTGAAGTCTATTCTGTTTATATTCCGTGTTACGAAAGGCACCAAAACTCTTAATTTTACGGACTAGGATTTCAGTTATTTAAATATTAATCGTTTTTCTAACTAAAGTTCGTTACACCGTTAAAACAACGAAAGGAACAGAAGATATCAGGAAAAAAATCTGGTTTTGTAACTGGATAAGATTATACAAATTATTATTAAAATTTTAAAAGCAGATTTTAAATTTGAATAAAATATCCTAAATAGGCATAAAATCTTGTATAATAATAATAATAATAATAATAATAATAATAATAATAATAATAATAATAATAATAATAATAATAATAATAATAATAATAATAATGATTTATTTTGTTCTCATTTTTAAAAATATTCCTGTTTAGATTAGTGAATGATAATTATTACCAGAAAATAACATATTTATTTTATCAATAATTGTCTTGAACATTTTTTATATTTAACAGGGAAAGGAGTCCAGTTGTACCTAATACCTTAATAACACGAAGATTTCTTCAGTTTCAGTAAGTTTAGTTCTATAGCTAATTATTAATTTCTGGAGGCCTGTATTTACAACAGAAGTGTATTTTATTTATCTCTAAAAAAAGATATACAGGAAAACCCTGGGCTTTTTCTCTGTGAAAACAAAACAAAGTTATTTCGATATGAACGACACCTCTGTGTTGTCACGAAACAGTGTGCAATTTAAGAAATATACTAACGTTGGACGGTTAGTCTAAAACAGGAACATTCTAGCGGTGGGAAATTTTCCCACGAATTTCCAGTCTCCTGATACAGAAGAAAGCTAAGTGAGGTCGTCGGATGTCTCTCTCCATGCATCCTACGGTTGATGTAGCCTGAAGAAACAACAACACAAAGACTCTGTACTAACTAGCTGCCGCCTTGACAAGTGTGTTATAAAACCAGATGCTGTTTTGCTCGATTCTCACGTGACATCTTTGCTCTGTTGTCAAGGGTAACGGCCTTTTCGACACCACCAATTTAGTTTCGTATATCCACGCCTTTAATAGGTGTTATTATATCCCGAATGACATTAAGCTTCTACGTCTCGGTCTCCAGAACAGGCCTGTGACGTCATACGGCCAGTCCGCTTCGGCTAAACAGCTGGTGGACTCCAGTTAATACAGTATCGAGCTTACTGTGACTGCTGGAGATGTTCAGGGTGTAAACCAAGACCTATAACGCCAACGTATCCAGGTTCTTGTCATTATTATTGCCCAGTTTCGATGTCTTTTTAAAGCGCCTCTCATCTCTCAGTATTAGGCTACTGTCCAAAATTTTGGACAATACAGTGCGATGTAATTGTTTCAACATAATTATCACTAAAGATTCCATTTTTACAGATATACTACACAAAAGTTTATCTTTATTTCGTTTTTAATAACTGACAAAGATAAAAAAGACCATTTTATAATGTAATTTAAATTTTATTGCCAGAGTTGGACTCTTACAGAGGTTTTTGTGTGAAGTGTGATGTTGGCGTTAGCTTAATCTAACGCCCCAAGCCTTTTCTAGGCTGTGCTAGGGGGAAGGAAGGCATGGAGCCCTTTATCGTTAAAAACCAAAATATTGACAATATTAACAACCTAAAACTAGTAACAGGTTAGCGGGATTTTAGATTTTATATATATATATATAAAAAAAAAACGAGTTTACATAAAAAATCAAAATCCATTTCACGCCAAACAAATTCTACATCATTTAAACACAAGTTGGAAATATCTATTATAAATTTAATAGTCAACTATTAATTACAGGAGACCTTACAAAAATATTAAATACTAATTGTTGGCTAGATAATTTATAAAACCTAGTACAGTATACAATTTTATTTGTTTATAAACTCTACATGCTCCATCTAATTGAACGCTCGATGTCCGATTGTAAGTCAAAGATTCAGAGCCCACAAGTCTACCTTCTGATATTTACACCTTCAATCCCAGCTGCCAGCTGGTTCGTCTTCTAAAGTAGTCTATACCCTTTTACGTAACCAAACAAGATGAAGGCTTTAATTTTTGAGAGGAATTAACCAAAGGAAATTGCAACGAAAATAAACGACTATATCAATTATTTTAGTTTACAAAACATTTGATGTAACTTTTAAAAGACTCAAAGGAAATTTTAAATTTGGACTTGATGACAGTTCATGTGAGGATTTTATTTTTAGAAGCAAAGATAATTTACAAACAAAATATCTTTCATCTTTAAAATCCTTTTCCAGAATATCCCAAACAGCCCCAAAGGAGTGTAGTAAAAAAATACACAACAAAAATTATTTTGAAAATATAAGCCAAGCATTTATTGTTTTATTTTTTAACCACATTTAAAAAAATTAAATTCCAGATGAAAGTCGCACAATTAGAAATCCGAAAGACGACCTTAAATACAGGTAATAAAATCAATGGATCAGCGCCAAATCCTGTTTAGATAAACAGGCAATTGAATTTGTTGTCACTTGTTCCTATGCAATCACATCCAGCCCTCTCGACAGTTATTAGGCTTACGAGAAATTAATGTAACAAGTGAATGCATAGTTTACTGAAAGTATATGTACACTTTAAAATGCTACGTTACCGACGGAGCCTATAGTCAATGTAAGAGGCCTGAAATACCAACAGAAAGTGGACATTTGAACAGAATATAAATAAGCACGATCCACTTGGAGTGACATCACATATAGATATGCCCAAAAGAAAAATGCTGTGAACGTTTTAAACACAGATCAAACATGCGTATATTTGCTCATCTACATACATTCTGTTGATGAGAATAACAAAAATACATGAAGTTATTACTTTTAATCAGTCTACCTGGTTGAAACTCTAAATCGAGTAAAATACATATATGAGAAATAAGTCTACAAATGATTTTAAAAAGGTTTTCAATAACTTAACGAATAACTTTCTTTAAGGTAAAACTATGGGAAATTTAAGAAAAACTAACAGATATAGTAGTTTACGCAACTCAACTTAAAAATCACGCGTTAATAAAATTACCCAATATTTTATGAAGATATTATTATTTAAAGCCCACTACTATTTAAAATAAAGTTATAAACTTTAACATACCTTTTTACTTAGAAATGGATATTTTAGATTATTCAAAATATTTAATGTATGATTTCTGATTTTCACGTTGAGGTTATGAAATCAACCTACGAAACCAGTCTAACACTATTATTTTCAGATACCGATGCTGTATGTTATCACATAAATACAGAAGATACGAACGAAAATAATACAAAAATAGGTCTAAAATGTATGCAATAGATCTTGAGTTGAACAAAAGCTTTGTAAAGAAATATAACTGTAATTAAAAAACTTTCAAATCACAAAATTATATATTTAGTTTATATAAAACAGAACAACTACATACAAATACAATTACAGTTAGATCGGAAAAACATATTTAAACAATTAATCTCACTGAAGTTCCATTATCTCCCTTTGACGATAAGTTATATTTACCAGCAGACAAGGTAGCAACTATCAGTGGAACGAACTGGGTTTACACGTTTATTTCTGTGACTCTTGCTCATAAAAAGATCCTGATATTCGTTCTCCATATAATGCTTCGAATTTATTTATGAGCAGTGCTATCAATTTTTATAAATTTTAATATTTCATTAGTCCAATTTTTAGTGTATTATTTTTCGAAATATAATTTAAAGCCATATATTCCCGTACCAAATCATTAACTTTAAATCAATGTTTCATTCTTTCTTTCGTATTTACTTGACTTCTTGTTTACTTCAGTCTCATTATTTTTTATTTCTTCTTTTGATGACAGGCGCCAGCAGATCTATGTTTTCTGTTATGCTAATTTACTAATTTATCTAAAATACTAATCTAATAAATGTTATTACGTTCTGTAAACGTTTTACATTATACGTTTTAAAAGGTTTTATTAAATCTCTCAAATACAGCTAACTGCTTTACCATCTTACATGCATGCTAAAGTTCTCTTTCCAAAATGACGTTTTCTTAAATGTCTTAAGAATTCTGTTTACCAAACACTTCCCATACAAGTCAATAATTTATATGCTTTCTACTAATGCTAAAATGAAGATTCAAATACTTATATTTAAAACTCTCCAGTTTTATTTTTAAAGCAGGAATCCATGTATATTTTAAATATATCTATTATATTTAACATATGTTTACTAATTGTATGCCATTAAAAGTTTACATAACTGAATCTGCTGACCAAATATCTAGTAAATGAAGAAACAAGTTTATGTAACTTTTCAGCTAGTCTTCAGAGATTTTCACTTTTTATTTAAATCAACAACCCACGTAACATCTTCGGTGGAAAACATGACATTTATACTGGAGTCTCCAGCAGTTGTCCGGCCATTTTTTTTGGCAGTTTTTAACAAACCGCTACCAGTTTCTCTTTCAAAACTAGAATTTTCAACATTCCTAAAACCATTAATTAATTCTGTATCAGTTTCTTTTCTTCTTCTATTACCTTGTAATCTTTCTGCTGAATCGCTATCAGTATATTTTAAATCATTTTCATAGCCGTTCGATCAACTTTATTAATAAGTTTAGACCAAGTTTTGGTGAATTATCTGGATTTGTTCTTAAATCTGCTCATGTTCCCGGACCAAAGTAGTTATATCTCGGTAAATGTTCTTCACCAAGATATTTTCTAAAGTTGACTGCGGATCATTCCAGAGACAAATTCTATTCCTTAAACACAAACATTTCAGTTACTTCCACGTATGTGGCTCTTAACATTAATACACTATTCTTATCAATAATCTGTTCGTTTTGTATTAATTTTAGCTTTACATTTTAAATAATACATAATTTTTTTTGTCATTTTAATATGAAAATGGATTTAAATTCAGAATGACAAGAGAGTATTTTCAGCTGATTATTTTCTTCAAATTCTTCAGATTCAACTTTGAGCTCGTCGCAAGATTTAATTAGCGTTATCATAATTAGCTTGGTTGATTCTGTGTATTCGTACAATGATTACCAAGAGTTCGTTTGTTCTGAGAGTCTTCGGATTACATACGAAAGTGACTGGGAAAGTAAACGTTGAGAAAATAGGAATAGTAGAGATCATAATTTGTATTACCTATAATATGCATAGAATGATTATAGGAAAGGTGAGTGCGGTAAAACTACTCTACAAGCGTCTGCTATTAAATCTAGGTTCAGACTATTTTAGATAATCTGCTTGGATAAAATCTTTACATCAATTTGAATATCAAATAATGAAGTGGATTTGCTGTTGAGCTTAATAAATAACAAAATAAATATTTTTACAAAGGAAAATTGCATTAAAGAGGGAAAATTTAGAAACAAAGTGTTTGTGAAATAATAGATGAGGAAACAAAAAACGAACAGAAGATAGCTGTAGAATACCTTGCAGACCTAAACGATATTCCCAAGTCGAGAGCGATTGATTAAAAATTTAAAAATCTATTTAATTTCTATGATCTCATTTGTGACAAAAACCAAACAACCCCCCCGGATCATTTTATACCAAAGAAGTAGACGTAATAGTATTAATACTTCTTGCATCACCACAAACATCCCAGACAAACCAAGGAATTAATCAAAACGTTAGCATCCTTTTTCGATTATCTTAAAAAGATCTTCAACATTTCGAGAATGACCTGGTCAGTAAAGATATGACTTTTGATAAATTAAATATTTCACAATATAGTGTTGTCAGACTTATAGATAAATGTAATGAGACTTATCGTTCAAAGTTTGATAAATTTTATTATCCCTCCTACCGATTCTGCAGAAAGTTTCGCTTATGTCGCTAAACTATGCCATAACAATCTCTGATTAACTGATTTTCAAAAGAGATATTCAATGTTCTCTGATGAAATAAAAAAAAAAATTTTAAATGTAAGGATTTGATCTCATACATAAAGAGATTCTAAAAAAAAAACGGTTTCTTGATGAAAAATAGGTGAGAAAGATTATTACACTAAATGAACTAAGTTATTTCAGGCGATTATAAATAGTCGTACAAACAAGCACCTGATCCTTAAAGTCGAGAAGTGCAGTCTGGAGAATCTCGAAAACTAACGCTGATGGACAGACCTAAAGTTCGTCTATCAGTTCCGCAGGCTCCGGACAAAAAAAAATCATTAAAAGTTCAGACAAAGATCCATCTAGACCAGTACGATTTAGCATACATAGTGTGGGACAACCCACCTGGGTCGTCGCCATTTGCTGCTGAGAGAAATCGTTTTGTTGAAGAATATTATGGCTGGGAAACTCATCGCAGAAAACACTTGAAGCGAAACACTTACCATTCTGTTGGTCTGGCAGTCGCACGCCTGCAGCATCAAAATGCGCGTGCTACTCTCGTCGCATCTGCAGATAGAGCCAAGAAACCGAGAAGGTCTTTATCTATAAATATATTTCAGCTTCAGATTGTGTTTTCCTTTAGGTTTATTTACGTTATCGATGGAAGATATTTCCATTATTTGTACTACTCATATTATGGTAGTAGGATAATAATAAAATGTGTCATTTAGAAAAGACTCAGAAAGGTAAATTAATATTGTTGTCATAGTTACTAAGCGGGTTTATCTATTTACTCCTGGATTTCAGAATCTTTTATAGAAAGTCCAGTCAGTGTTTACGAAAAACCATTTTAATTACATTTTCATACAATAATATGATAAGTAACAGGGATCTTCCCACGAAATCTATCCCAGAGATTGTTTATAAGAACCGCAGCATCCTTCCATTAATTAATGTTCAACTACGACATCACTTTAAATCCGAGATCCTGGGTAGAGAATAACCTATTTTCAGATAATCTATACATCGTGTATACCTCGCGTCATAAGGCAAGTATATATCTTTTACACCCGTGTCGCGTCTATTGACCATTTACATAAAGAACAATAAACAGCGTCATATCATACATAAACGTAGACATTATTCTATTTAGATGACGTCACAGGTGACTTTTCTTTCGTAAGATTTAGTTAAACTCAATTAATTAATGAAGGCGAGTATTTATTTGGGTTTATCGACTTGATAAATAAAACATTTCTAAATGCAGTATTGCAATTTTTCAGCACCAAACCTTCATAATTTGCACACTTCTTGTTTTAATACACACGGTGACTGCTCGGTTTTCTTTTCGGATCACGTGGAGCTTAAATTCCACGCTGATGAAAATCGAAAACAATTTTAATCCGCCCGAGTTTTGTTAAAATCTGAGTCGGCTTTGAAAGCCTTTTACTTGGCAGTTATCTCGCAGTTTAAATGGATTTTTGTTGTCAGTCGAAAGCACAGATGCGGCTAACAAAACGGTTCGTTAAACTCAATAGGGATCAGATTTACTTAATATAATGAAAACTAAATCCCTACTTTCTTTCTTCTGTATCGTTGAAGGGATTTTTTCAGTATTTGCAAACAATTTAAATATTTCCTTCCGATATTTGTGATTGATACTATTACTTTCGAAATAAGGCAATATAGCTTGGACTGCTTTAAACATGTAGTTCCGGAGTATTTCGACAACTGGAGCAACAACAGAAACAACAAAAGGAACTCGGGAATAAAAAAGTTTGTTTCTGAAAGTTCCAAATGGATTCAAAAACAAACAAAAATTAACCTATGTTTAAACAGGTAAAGGGTGAGCAGATACAGTTTACTTGTTGTAAAAATTGAAGCTGAATTAAATGAGTGATTTTATAAACCTGGAAACCGACGTCTGCACATAAGGCATCCCGGAAGGAAGGAGAAGCCGGGTAGAGTTAGGGGTTAGGGGTTAGGGGTTAGGGGTTAGGGTTAGCCGTACGCCTGTTGCTAAAGTTCGCTATGAAATGTTTAAATTATTAGCCAGATTGTGTCATCAACTTTTCATCAAGTTAATATTTTTAAACTAGTGCATTAAAACAGAAATAGGTTAAGAATTAAACTGAAGATATGGTTTTCGTTCACAAATTTCTACGTTTGAGAAACAGAAAAAACAGAAGTTGCATTTTTGTGGAAAGACCGTTAAGCTGAAAAGGAGTTGGTTTTGCTTCTTCCTCTAGGTTCTGAATCAAAAGGCTGTTAACAGTGGATTTTGTTTCAGAAATACGTAGGTAGGCACCCACAGATGAAAGCATAAATCTTAAAATGACAGAAAGCAAACCACACTAGACTGATCTTTTAACACCTCGCATTATTTATTTATGCTGTATTCCATTTATTCCATTTTAAAAGGTTGACGAAATTTCAGATAAAGGGAGGTAACTTTATTAAAATATAAACTTACAGGCAGACTTGCATGCACAAGTTTGCCAGGGTTAAAATGACGGAAGCACATTAGTCTAATAATGTAAACATTTGAATATTAAAGTTTTATTAAAGTCATGCAATCTAAAGTTTTAGCAAACACCATGCAAGCTTTATTTGTATAAATGAAAATTTCTATCTATTTTATTGGTTTTTGTATCTTTATTTAACTTTTTGCGTGTTAAATATGGCCGAACTTTATGTCAATAAATATTTCCAAAGCTTCAGTCTGGTTACTGCTGAGAAAAAACCGACCATATGACCGTCGGGAATCTGAGCATCAGCAGCATTCAAGGTGAGAAATCGTCGGAGCAGTTGTTGACAAAACTTAGAGTAATGGACAAGTTCGAAAGTGCTGTAGGAGCGCCTACTGTTGTCATAAGAGGAGGGGCAATTCATTTTAATGGAGCTTCTAGCTGCTCAATGGGGGAACGGATAGTCATCGATTTCAATGCCTTTTGCGCTTCTCTGAAGGCTGCTGTGTGCCTGGCCTAAGAATTGTCCGTGTCGGTAGCGTCGGGGCAAGGCCGCTTGAAGGCTTAACGAAATAGCAGACATCCAAGTAAACATTATAAGTGACACAAAATTAGCATAAAATAATATAAATCGACTAAAATGAAAAAAAAAGAATTAATTAATTCAAGATTTTAAAAATTCATTGACATATAACTTCGAAAATTTTTTCATTACCCTTTCATTACGTAATAGATAGCATATTGTCATTTTGAGCTGTTCCTTTTAATCTGCTATTAAGTTAATTTTGATAAATAAAAGGTATGAAAATGATCGATTTAAGCCCGCTGATTTGTAGGCATTTGCTCTGATTGAAATATCACGGTATTTATCTGGATCTTTCTGAAATTATCTGCTAATCCTCCACCTCCTTGATCAGAAAATAGCAGACGACAGTTTGATTTTGAAAAGTACCATCACTGGCAATGCATCGGATCCATTATCCGTTCCACGCATGGAGACTGTTTCTGCACATGGCCACCTTTACCCGGGTTATAACCTCTGGCTGTCTCCACCAGTCGTCTGAAACCATCGACCGTTTGGTATTTAAAGTCAGTCCAGAGATGTTTTTCCGAGACATCTTTAACCTGCTTCCAGGTAAATGTGTAACGTCGTTAGTTGTATTTGAAATCAAGGTATCAAACAGCTTCTCTAAGAAAAGAAGACAATTGATGAGATGGAACAGCATGAAACAAGAAAACTGTATCAAGTTAGATTCTTGCGAAAGATGAATCAGCGGTACATGTAAATGAGAAATATACAGTGCTTCTGCTTGCTTCTTTATCCATGAATACAGAGGGGAAATAGCTACTGTGCTGTGTGCGTATTAATTAGTCCTTTGTTCGGTGAATTGCTGATTTACCTTTAAATCAGTTGTATCTTTCCAAGTAGCTTTTATTAAAAGACATACACAATAAGGGATTATTTATTCTGTATGATTCAAATATTGTAAGAGAAATCACCATGCGAATATTAATTGGTTTTGGATAAGCATCTACTCATAAATCGGTTGTTTACTTTAGTGGAATACATTTTAGGAATAGGCAGAATTAGGGCTTGTTTTTATCGTGTATAATTGACGACAATAACGATTTTACTCCAGTGAAAGCGGAATGAGCGATGATGAAGAAGAAATCAAAATACTTGAACAGATGATAATAAACTGAAACTAGATACCAGATCTACCAAGGGTTTTGTCACCAGTTGTGTATGGGGGCCGAAACTGAACATAAAATAAAAAATTTAAGGAGTTCGTATTTAGATGTTTCTTAGATTTAATTTCCATTATTCACAATCACCACTACGTCTATAAACGTATAATTATTATTTATAAATATGTTAAATCATCAAAGAAAAATTACATTAATATAATTTATAGTTGCATTACTTTTGTTGTTGCTTTCATTCTTGGTTTGTTAGACAAGTCACTCGCAGAAACATTTTACAATAAGTTATGAAGTTTTTTTTGGGCTTGTCGACGAGTTTCGGATAATTACTTTGCTTCAGTCATCTACATATAACCGTACAAGACTCGCTGATGCTAGAGGCAACGTTGTTATTTCCGCTGGTGGATTCTCCTGTAAAACAACAACATCTATTTCTGTTGAGACAGATCCTGCGGCAAGCATCACTCTGGAGGTCTTCAGGAAGAAGAGGGTAAGCTCTTGTCTTCTCTTTTTTAGCACTATAAATTCTTTTAATGCTTGGAAGCTTCACGAACTACATGGCGCTACTTGCATTAATCAAGTTGGCAACCTTGCCAGGTGCTGTGGTCCGTGCCGTGCGATCGACTGTAGCCTTGACGTTGTGATGCTGTCATTATAATACTTTCTTGCTTTTCCAAAGTTATTTTTATGCATCTGATCACCATGAATTAGGGTGGCAGAAATTCTCTCCACCAGCATGCACATTTTGTAATTCTGTGTGCTTGCATGATCATGGCCTTGACCCTACCTATTCCACAGATTTCAAAGAAGTTTCTGTTTGGATTGTGAACTTTCCAGGATACATAGAGACAAAGTGAAACTAGATGTTTGACCAATCTGGCGATATTACACGACCCATTCTTCTCAGGAGTAGGAAGCCAGGTCAGGTCATATAATTTAACTTTGGTTCCCTGACTACATGAAAGAATTTAGCCTTCAGAACCAATTTACTGGCTTTGTGGATTTAATTCCATCACCTAGAGTTGCATGCATTTACAACATCTACAAGATAAATAAAGCAGTCTACTGCAACAGAGAATAACAGCGGCAGTGTCGGTGTGTAAGTGGCTAATGTTTTTAGCTAGAAGTGTACTTTGATTTTTTAATAATGATAGTTATTCCAAAGTGCTCTCTGATATTTGAAAAGTGTTTTTTGCTGAGATGCTTTAAGTGTATTCTCTTCCAGTAAGCAATAAGCTAAAAGTCATTATTTCTGCACGGAGTCGGCCTACGGTAGGTTTAAAACATCGCCAAACCCAGCAATTCTGGTTCTGATGCCCTATCGCAGATCTTCAGGGATTTCGATGCATGTTAAGAAGAGGATTGATGTGAGAGTTGGAGCAAGCACATAGCTATGCTTGAAGTCGTCTTTTATACCTCAAAGGTTTAGAGATCACGCCACCTTTTGATAGATGGGCCATCATGGCATAGTGAAAAAGTCGGGTAAACTTGATACAAAGTTTCAAACAGTGCAATTTAAAAAAAAAAATTTCAAAACCAACCACTACTCTAACAATTAGTTCAGATTAATAAAAACAACGTAATGGTGCACGATCTGTTCATAAAATGTCTGAACTAGGCGAAGGCTGAAAGTCTCGTCGGACGTTTTGTAGGTAGTGCAGAAGTCAGTCTGGTACACGGGCCTACATTTCTTCTGCGATTGAAAGGATTGAGATGATTCTGTGGCTGCCACAGTTTGATTATAGATGTGAATAATGCTTGCATCGTTGAAGTCTTGTGGCAGTTTTTTTTTTGGATCTAGATCACATGACACCGAATGTATTTGGTGCAGCCCAAAATTTGAAACAACTCGTTTAGAAATTTCTGCTTGGATTCCATCAGATCGCAGAGTGTTGTTTGAAGTATTTGATAGGAGAGCTGTGACTTCATGCCTGCTTAGGAAAAAAGTCAAGAGTTTTCAGCACTTCAGTCTGAAAGGTTTTATTGACAGCCTCGTCTTCTGTTTGACTACCTCTTGTAAAGATTGAAGTCTTCTGCTTAGTGGGAACTATTTTCTTTTTATCAGTCAGGAGTTTTCTCCCTTGGAGGCTAACGACTGAAATAGAACCAACAACAAGCTTTGGACAATACACTGTCTTCAGGGAATTGCATATCTTTGGTATTGTGCTGGTCGGCGTAGAAATGGATTTTTTCAGTAATTCCGTTCCAGAAGCAGTCATTCATGGTAAGGTGCCTCTGAGCTGGAGAAATGGAGCTCTGCTGCGGGAGCACAACATAGGGATGTTAATATTGCTACTGCTGGTAGGAATTGATGCTGATCACTGGGAATTCGGGGGACAGTGGCTTTTTCTGTGCATACAGCGATAGTGGCAGAACGTCTAGGACGTGGTATGCGGTGATTACACATTCCTTTCAAATGTTGATTAATTTTTATGCACAGTGTCTACAAATAGCAAAAATACAGCGCCAATACAGTATAAACGAACTGGCTTTAGATTAGTCAATAATAATCCGATGTGTATCTCGGTTAACCACATGTTTTTTTTGGTGTCACTGGTAGAGAAATCTGCTACTTTGTCGCCTATCCCACTGAGGTGAAAACAGTCGGATATAAAAATATGCACGAACTCACCGTCTGAAGGTTTCCAATGGCAAGAATCTCCATTAAATTTTAAAGTATATGTTTAATAAATTAATATAACAATTAAAATGAAATGTCTAGTACTCACACATATTTATTTAATAAATAACACGTCTTTAGTAATAGGCATTTTCTTTTTACATATTGATGCTAATATTAACAAGCATAATTTATATGTTTATTTATATTTAGTAAATAATGTTTGGTATTTCTCATACAATTCTTTAACTCAAGAAACACGAATAACCAGATAATAGTATATATTTATTTAATAAAAACAACAACATGCAAATTAAACTGGAGTGCTGTAAATTTCGTAAGTTTTAAAATCTGAGAGTATTGAGAGAGTACGACACAATCTCTCACACATTCCCAGCGTTATTTTGGTAAGCAGATGTTTGAATTCTCACATCTATTTTCCTCTAATTATATTGGCGTTTGGCTTTCAATTTAGAATGCTAAAGCTTTTGTCATTGCATTTAACTCTTTATTTTTAAAATCTTTATACGAGTTCCTTTTCAGTTAAAACACTAGAACATCGAAGCCTTAGTTATGTTTCAGACTTAGTACCGCTTCTCTAAGGATCTGAATAGTCAACATGAAAATATTCTCACACGCACCAACTGTGAGTCAGCAGTGGTTTTAATAATCGCCAGAGGCGTTTTGTCTTTATTAAATATAACTTTGTGTCATTTCATTGAACTCCTGAAGCGGGAACATATTGGTAAAATATTCATTCGCAAAATCTGTATGATAAACAGTGTGCGGGTTTTGATATTTTCCAAAGCCTTTTATTCAGCATATGAAGTTATTGATTTCAACAATTGTACATTTGAGTAGACTCCCAGTAAGTCGGAATAAATGATGGTTGATTCCATATTTACCAATTTTCCTATCTTCAACCGATTCTTTCCGCTAGCAGCCAAGTTAGATTATTTTAGGCTAGTTACCCAATTTTTATGTTTTCCAACGTTTCCACTGAGGAGACTCCTCCATGCGAATAGTAATGTGCACGTCTTTCTATCAGCTACATATTTCTGTGTACGTTATTTGGCGATATGATCACTCAGAATCTCACCGGCTCTATAATACAAAGGTGTACTTATGTCAGCATGAAAGAATACAGCACGAAGTTAAAGCTGTCCACCTGCCTTGGCAGCTTGACAAGGTGATAACGGAAGACACAATGCTGAAAAACTTCAGCCTCACACCTTCCTATACATGACGGCTAAAGTAAATTTGACTGTTACCGGGGCCATTCATTTATTTGGCTTATCATTTAATGAAATATTCTTTATTTTAGATGCTATAAACATTACTCTGTATATAAATAGGAGCATGATGAGCTTCCTACTTTGAAACAGTGATATTAGTACAAAACACCAGATTACAATTTTCGCCTTTAATTCTGTTATATTCCATGTATACTACAAAGAAGCAAACACCTTAGCAGACAGTTCGTTACTACTCCATGAAGACAGTTTTCTAAAACTGCTTATAATGTGGAGAACTCACAAAACAACAGGAATCGAAACAAGTAAATCTAATGCTCGTTAATTAACTTTTCGTTTTCTAAATTATGAAAAAAAAAACAAAACTGAAGAAAATCGCTAAAAATGTGAAAAGGAAACATTAATAAAAATAAGAAGTTATTTGAACGTACAGTCAAACCTCCGTTAGTGAACGTTTTTGGTCGGTCCCAAAGATGTTCAGTAATGGGAGGTTTGACTGTACTTAGAGGGTTAATTTTTCTAAATAATTTTTTTAAAAAATGTAAGATTCCATATGAAATTCTTTTTAATATTTTAGCCTACATAACGGGAAGTTTTAGAACATTTATCGAGTAGCAAAATGATTTTAAAATACATTTATTAATTAAATCGTGTGTGAAAAACGCCGACGGATCGGCGAGTTACCGTTCCAGCTCCACATCGCCAGGCCAGGTGTAAGACACTCGAAAGGCCAACCGCTCATCGCCGACAGTCTCTGATTAGCGCCGGACATACGAACAGATTTTCCTCGTGACAGCGCCTCAGGAATTGCCAACGTGTGACGAGTGCAGTCAGTTATACCGGACACATCTTGCGCCGTAATCAGGCAAGAAGGAGCAAATCTGAAACTTGCCAGCCCAGCTGGAGTCCACGCACTAATTGTCAATAGGGATGGAGTTTTTAACCGATTGTTCTTGTTGTGCTTCGTCTTTCTGTAAAAAAAAAAGAAATGTAAGTTTTGATACATCCTAACGAAAACCTTACGCTATCAAAGGAACGTTCAGCTTTAAAAACGTTCGCATGTTACGAAATGTTTATCAACCCGATAAAGTGTTTAAAACGGAACATGGGGTTAAATGGTGAACAATAAATGCTTCGGATTTAAACACGATGGAAATTTTGTCTGGAGATACGCGGTTGCTCCGTACCTGACGTTTGGCATTTCTAAACATACCACGGTGTGAGTTTCTGTGTACGCAGACTAATAACGATATCTACTGGTTTAATATCTCCACAATCAGCCATCTTAGAATAATTAACATTTTGAGACAGATATTTTAAGTTTGAATATTCATTTACCATACATATATTTGTATACTAAAGTATAACCAGCAGTATAAATGAATATTTATAGATAAAATAAATTATTTACTTTGCAGATGTGGAAATATCGATGAAAGTCTTCAAATTAACCGAATGGAATTCAACCTAAATTTTGTTAATGACGACAGTTACAAAATCATGGAATGTGACCAACGTACTAAACTTTCGAAGAATTATCTTTATTATTTAATATCAATCAGTCCGTTGATTCAGCAATATGCGTATAATTCTGCTAGAATGATTTACGAGTGCACCGTTCTACCTGTCGTCCATCCGAAAGCTAAATGGATATGAACAAAGTTCTCTATTTCACACGTCTAAAAATGGTTAAGATTAACAAAACAACAAAAACACAGCAGTTGTTTAAACCACAAGAATTCTTAAACTAAAAAAGTAAAGTGAAGCGATTTACACTCCGCTATGCGGCCCGTTCTTCTAATTTAAAGCCAGTCCGTGTATCTGTTCTCCCAGCTGCTGCTGGCGTCATCAGAATTGCGTCGATTCTGTCAGCTATTTTCCTGTCGCTTCTTCGTTGCAAGCGAAAACTGACTTCAGACGCGCAAACAAGACCCACGTGTAGCGGTTCATCCCGTCTTGCTTGCTTCCTCCTACTCTGCTCGCGGTTTGTTGTTTGTTTACGAAACAACCAGCAAAAATTTGAAGCTAACCACCTTTCCTCTTTTTCTTCCCCGCATCTACTCCCTCTGCCTTCTTATCCAAGCTCATCCTTAGATGATCCCCCTGTAAGGCGCAAATGAACAGCTGGCAACGCTTACCAGTCTCTCCAAAGCTGGTCAACAAGATGCGTCGTCTAACTTGACAACTAAGGTAGAAAAACTTCTTGGTCAGCAAATCAGAAACTAATGCTATCTCGGGGACGGGTTTACATACTGACATCATCTGTTTGGCGGTTCACTTGAGAGAGATTTTTATTAGCGGAAGATCTCCATAGAGAAGCGTAGCAACTGACATGGATATCGAAGTTCATTATGTCTCCACTCGACTCAATATGGATGGAATCATAACAAACACTTTCCGACCAGGAAGACTGTGGAAGAGGAAACTGCTACAACAAAGGGAAAAGCAGCGATTAGCGCGAACTTTGTATAAAAGAAAAAAAAAAACAACAGTCGTTTGATGGGGCAAAAATGTTTGAAATACATGACGGATGGTCTTCAGATATTTTTTTCAATAAAAGCATTGGGCAGGGACCTGTGTGAAATCAAATCTGGTAGCCCGTTCATTCTTCCGGAAAGCACCTATCTCTCCTGCAAATAAAAAGCCTCAGTTGCACAAATACGATCGAGATTCAGCCAGTGTAAATGTCAGTAGTTAGACGAGTCACTCCTTACAGAAAAAACCTAAATGTTTGGCAAGAACCCCATTATTTTTACGCCACTGACCGTAAGGCTGTACTGCGTTCCGTGGTTCCTCTGTACGAGTACATCTAATCACGCTAATAGCTTATCGCTGTAGAGATGCCATTGTCAGTGGATGTTTTCTAAGACGATAATGCGGTTATCGGTTCTGACCACCCCAGTCACTGATTGGTTTGAAAAGCTTGAGGGCGATTTCCTGTATTTTCTCCCACACTACTATTATTCGACCTTACCTCTTTGAGATTTCGGGTAAGTTTGAACCTGTGGTCAGAGCCCAAACTCCTCTTCCGACCGCCAACTATTTAATTTAGAAATGATATTGCTTAAGAAATTGGGGGAAATCGAATAGCAAAATGATTACGAAAAAGGAGAATTAATGCTTCGACATATCCAGGCTTTCATTAAGAGTGTCCATTAAACCGGGATTTTCAAAATTCCATCTAAAATGCATTAATTTTTAAATAGCAAAATCTATTATCGTAAAGGTGATCTAGAAATCACAAGGTGTCTGGGTGCGTTTGTCTTCATGCGCTCGCACGTGTAAATGTGTGCGTGCGATGGATTGGGTCTCTTTCGCAGAGAAGCAATAACGAATATAGCTGAGGCCAAGTCTGGATGATCAAAAAGCTTCAGTACAGCACACACACACCCCGGTGTAGTAATTTAGACGTTTGTTCTAATTACAGTGTCAGTTTGTTGAAATAATCATCAGATAAGCACAAGCAAAAAATAAATCTGTTTACTGTTTCATACATTTGCCAAGAGCATAAGATCTTGGCAAACTTTAATGCAATTATCTTAATAATTAAAAATCCCAAATGAAGGAGCAATAATATAGTAGAGATATTTACAAGTTTCATTAATTGCTTCAAAGTGTATTCAGAATTAATTCAAGTACATAAACAATATATATATTCTAAACACGATTATTTGGTACAGATATAAAATTCTTTGGTAAGCCTTGTAAACTCCCATTTCCCGAAGTTAAGTTAAATATAAAACACTGGAAATCTAATATCCTTTCATTTGCTATAGTCTCGAAATGTATAAAAAATAATAACTTTATTTAATAAATACTCTGATCTAGGAAAAGTATAGTATTCATGTTACCTAAATCTACAAACAAATTGGTTTAAGAAATGCTCCACTTGTAACAACAGTTTGTACATAAAACACAAATTCTTGAAAATGTTTTTTTTTTAAAAAAATATATGTGTGGATTATATTATATGTACCACTAAATACTGTATATAAATAAATCTTCAAAGTAATAAATCTAATAAATATTTTCAAGTGTTTGAAGGTTTGTGTGTTGTTTTTTTTTAACTCTATCACGGCTGAACTGTACGGACGCCTAAAGGCCCCAGATTTTGGACGTAGGTGCTTCAGAATCTGGGAAAAGTTCCAAGTTACCAAACGCTGGCCCAAAGCCTTTTCCCCGTGCAGCATCGGGTTGCTCCGGCTAGCGCGCGCACACACACACACACACACAGAGGAAGAGAGGTGACTACATCAATAAGTTATATAGTTAATTAAATATTCTACTGTTTTAGCCGACATAGGAAATATTACTAAAATTAAATGTTTTCCATAAACATCAAAACTCTCATTACTACGAAGATAAAATATATTGAAATTAATTTCAAATTATTGTGCACTTTTAGATTACAAATAAATTTTAAAATCTTCTGCTTAAACTTATTTCAACAACACCTTTCAAAAATATTACATTTCCTTTTTTTTAAATATGCAAATATTTGCATAATGAGCAGGTTAGGGTAAACCAGAGCTGGTTGTCTCCCCCTACATATTTCAATAAAAAACTACATCAGAAATGGGAAAATATAATAACCGGCAAATTATTTAAAAGTTTTTGATTGGAAATCTTTATTTTTGTCCTTTCAAAAATCTATCTTTTATATGAAAGTTAGCGCACAGTCTGTGATGACTATTCTAACTAATACAAACAAACCATTTGCAGACCCTGATCATAAGTAAACAGACACTCTATGAGAATCTAACTTGCTAATTGAAGCATCGATTTTGACCAGAACAACAAAAATAAGAATAAAGTTAAAATAAAAAATACTAAAAAGAAAGTTATCAATTTATTTTCGTGAATAATACTCTGAAAGTAAAGTAAATCAATGTTTTTTTTTGTTTTAAAAAGCATTGTAAAATATTTTAGTCATACAGTATAATTGACATTATATCTATTTGTATTGATCACATTATCCTCTCGATATCAGAATAAATTCTAAGACACTTGAAGCTACTCTATCTAATCTGTATGGAAATGTAGTTGATGCAAACGTTTTGTTTTACTAAAATATAATCAAACTTATTTGAGAAAAATTAATACAAATCAGAGAGAATTTTTGTGAGTATTTCTCTATTTCAGAATAAACTGTTTTTCGTACAAGAACAGACATTAAGGTGTAACTAATGAATTAAAAATGCAAAAAGAAACAAATGTTTTAAACACTAATATCGATATTATTAGTTTTGAGATTTGTAGATCTTTATTTCAGCAACAATTATATTTTAAATTTTACTAAAACTGTTAGATTTAATTTTACTAATTATTTCTAATGTATCGAAATCCGCATCTTGAAATTGGGAAAATGACCTTTTACTTTTTATCAATTATTTATAGTTTATATTCACTTTCAAGTTAATTATCAGAATCGTAGATATATCAAATCTTAAATTTTGTTTTCACTTGTAATTCAAAAAAATCTTATTTATTTATCTACCTAGCATTTTATAGACAGTAAATACCAAAACAATGGATATTTTAATTGATGTTTAATATATATATATATTTTTGGATGTTGGGTGTTGTTTGTTTGTAAACTGACACATGTAGTACTTGCAAAATTATACTTAAGATATAGCAAGTAACTATATAATTAAGAGCAAGCATTTAATTTATGTTCATTACACATTTATTCATTGCAAAAAGTGAAATATCAGGAATTTCTTAATAGCAAGAAAGTGGATAAAATATTAAAATAGAAAGAAGATTCAGTAAATTAAATTAAAAAAAAACAATAGACGTACGTATGATATAAATTCCAACAGATCTAGTACTAATCCAGTAATTTATTTGTTTTAAATTTATATTCGCTCCTTAATCCAGTGTTTTACTAGAAGGTTTTCAGTAGACCTTCTATAATATAAATGATTTTGTAAGCATCGTCAAATGTCTTATCCTATTTTTGATTTATTCTATATGATTTGATCATTTTTCTGTTTATTTAGCAACTGCACATTTTCTCTGATTAATGAAGTAATGTAAATTATAGTCAGTGTCAAGATTTGTCACAATTATATTGTTTTCATTTACATAAAAGTATAGTATCATTGACAAGAACAAATTTGCAATCTGTTAAATGGCAAATTATTTTGTTATAAAATCTATAAAATGGATTTCATTTTAATATCTTTATTTTAAGTGCTCTTTTACTTTAGTAGAATAGTTTTGTAATTTTTGGATAAAATATCGTTTTTATTGTTTAAATCTTTACTTATCAGAAATAGTTAAGAGTTTCGTTTAGAATAAAAACTTCCTTAGGATTTTTGGTTTGGGCAGGTAAACAATTCTGATTAGTGTTCACATTTTAAAACTAAAGCCGGGTTTCCCCCCCCCCGACTGATACCCGAGTGTTTTAGTTATTATAAGCTAAATATACCTCGGAAAATACTCAGTTTTTCCAAAGAGGCTGTTTTATTTCCGTGCAGAATTTTAAAAGATTATTTTAGAACAGCTAGAAAGAGAAGAATTCATTTGTAAATTACATAAAATGACATGGAAGTCTAATCTGGGCTACGAAAAGTACCGAATTTTGGAAAAAAAATGAAATAATAATTTCACCTTGTGAAATAGCAGAAAGCAGAAAGTGCTGATGGAAAAAAATATCGTGTATAGCCTCAGTGTTTGACAATGGAAATATCGCTTAATGTTCTGGAAGCTCGATGAAGGTGTTTGATTTCAAGTATCTGGCTAACTCTCTCTTGCAGAAATGATTCCCTTGCACCATATCTATACACAAGACGTTGAATCTTTAGTATTCTCTGACACTTCTCGTGGAAAACGTAGGCTAAATTAATAATATCCTGAACAGGTGGATTTCGGTTTACTCTAAGGTCAATCTTATACTAAAAAGCTAAAAAAGCTCCTTCAAATATAGGTTCATATCAAGTCATGCGTGGAGATTAATCGCACTGTTCTGGAGCTATTGTACAACTGTAGCTGCTTTCTCTTCCATGATTATAGATTGAGAACGAGCGGGTGGTCGTCAAAACGAACGACACAAACAACAAGCTCAGGAATGTTTAGATGGCACCTGGTGGCATTTAGAGTTTCAGAGACAGTAAAGATGCCAGCGAGATGTTTCTGAAAACTATAATTATTTGATTTAAAACCTATTTAAAATAGAATAAATTAGAGAACAAACGAATACGTAAAAAATAAAAACTTAAAAAATATAAATAGGAAATTATAGTTAAGCATATTTATATATTTTCTGCACAAATTTAATTTATTAGAATCATAAAATTATCCTAAATATATTTGTATGATAGAAATAAACACTAGCAGTCAAAACTACATTCCCCAATGAAACATCACATATTCATGCTTAAACCAATTTCTATTCATACAGGTAAAAACTCAAAAGTTTATCACAAAATACCATTTCCATCAACTTTTTAATGATTTTTGGTGAGTTCATAATTTACGACGGTAGCCAGTGTGCACTGCTTCTGGCTGAAAATAGCATCTTCGTCATTTTCTACATTGTGCGTAGACTGAAATCCGTGACGAGATTTTAGCGTCTGCTACAAGTGACTATTTACTGTTACATCCGTGGATAGGGAGTTAAATTGCTTTGTAAATCGGAATTTTGTATTTCCCTGTAGAGACAATTTTAGGTTTTCCCAAATATTTTTTTTTTTAATCTCGAAATTGCATTAATTTTAGAATGCACTGTATAAACAGCCTAATATTTAAAATTATTCAATCTTCTTACCAAATACGAAAAAAACAACACACAACTCCATAAGGGGTAATTCCCTGTAGGAAAGCGTCTGCGTATCTCCTATTCACAATCAGTCTGTTTATTAAAAATAAGCATTTTTATATTACTTTATTACTATCAAGTGTGTTATAGGGCTTTCTAGGGATTACTCGGGGTTGCAATGATTGACATTCTAACAGATCAGTGTATGTAACAGCCTGATTGCAGTCCTGTCCTGTAAAGAATATTAGAAAACATTTCCATTCAATATCTGGTGCAATCCCAATTTTCGAATATTATTAAACTAAGGCGGAAATTAACCTTTCTTCAATTTTTAAAAGAAATAGCAGCATATAATGATACAATTTTTATTTTATTTTTGGTTACAATGTACGTTTTAATACTTAAAAAAATATATTTTGTAATTTTTATCTTATGGTTTCTCTCTCTCCTTTCTACATAATAGTTTTTATTACTTGTGTGACAATTGTTTCATAAAGGTGCAACAGATATTAAATTTTTTATGTCATTCTTTTAAATGCAAAATAAATAAGTTATTAAATTGTATTATTAAGTTCATAGTTTTATATCAGTAATATACATAGAGGTCATTGATTCAACGCTAAGAAAAGTTAAGCTGGTTTCTCACAAGTTTCCTCAACACGTACGGATGGGCGAAAAAAGTTCTACAAAACTCTTTCTTTAGACCTGAGAGGAAACCGGAGTATCCGAAGAAAATTCATGTCACCTGCTGGTGAAGAAGAGCGATGAGAAACCATGCCAGAGAGATACTACAGTAAACCAAGCATATCCCAACCTATTATAGAACTTAATTCAAGCCTTCAAACTACCGGTCTTGTATTCAACCGCTGGACCACTGCGCTGCCATCTCTACCATATCAAACCCTATCTTCAAAGGATGATTAAAGAAAGATACCTTGCTGGCTGTACTGCGGAAGACAAAATCACGAAACTGTGCAGGATTTTATTTAAAACCTTGTAATGTTATGTTATGAATCACAATGCGCATTCTATTATCGCTATTGATTCTGAAGGATTTTCTATAAAGGGAATAAAGGACTTCGGGCAAATATAATTATTTTTTAAAAATTATTTTTTCAGAGATGCTACGTTCCTACTTTTCACAGCGAAGTACTTTGAATTAAATGAGCCATTTTTTTTGTTCTTTAGAAAGCATTCTCATACCTGACAAGGTATGATTTCCATCACCCTGAAAATATCCATACATTAGTCACAAAGCAAACATTAGCCGTAATTTCGGTTGCGACTCCAATTATATTATTGCCTTCTCAAGAGTTACTTTTCACAATTTAATTAAATGATACGGAAAATATAGCATATGAGGTTTCTCTGCTTATTACTTCTAGAATTTATTCATCTGATTACTAATGGCTACCTAAAACATATCTCCGCGTTGATGCTATTTCTACGATAGCAATCTCCTGCATATAAACTCTCAAAATTCTTTTTTGTCAAGTTTAGAATCTCAGAAAATGCTTATTTTGTTTATATATAAAATATGGATGACGATATTTAACTGTACTTTATAATTTATGAATGCACAAAATTGTGTTTCTTTTTTAATACTAAGGAATCAAATGAAGAATTGAGATATGCATATGGTTAACTTTTCTTGAAATGTCGCATTATTAGGTACTTCATACCGCGTCCGTGCGTCAGACAGCACGGGTTGGCGTATAAATATTCGAATTCATCTAGCACTGTGTATATAAGTAAAAGGTGGGGGAGGCCAGATTGCTATCTGGTATTTAGTGTGTTTATATTTTATTTTTAACAATGAAAACAAAATAAAAATTTTCACTTCAAGATGAAATATTAATACATTTGCAAAACGCGAAAACGGAAATAAAAAAAAACAACACAAAGATAGTAAAAAACGTTGTTTCAGAACTTTACGACCAAAGGGAAGACGATAACGACCGCATCAAGAAGATAAAGACCGCGGCCTAGGGATGTTGGAAATATCTATTACCCCAAACGGCCTGTATGTCCCCACGATATGCTGCCCCGGACTCCTGTCTTGCGTGTTGCGGTCAATGACTTTTCACGAAGTGAACCAGTGCGTCAAATCTTTATCATCAGACGGCTGAGCCTGGACCAACAATGAGATAATGCTGACTGATCGGCCTCATTGCGCATGTGAACAATGTGTACAAACTTAACTTATCATATTTTGGTCTAATATCGTTCTCTCAGACAAGTTTATCTTCAATCTCTGTCCAAATAAACAGTTTACAGATGACTACTTCAGGCACTACGATGGCTTTGGCAGAGGAAATCCATCCTACCGGCTTTTGTGAACATTAACTTTTACAGTCAGCTTGTAGCTGTGAACCAGAATCTGACAATGCAACAGTATGTGCAAAAGAATGGTTCTCTAATTTTCCTTGTTCTACAGAGATGTAGTTGCTTTACTAGCGTGTACGGACCATTGACTATCTTACGTACACTAAAACACTTCCGCTCATCACGAGATAGGTTGGCCAAATCAGGCATCGACTTTCTGTAAACCCCAGTGTCATGTGACCTTACATCATTCAGAGATTCTAATGTCATCAGACGAATTGGATTAAGGTGGCTTTTCAAGTGTGTTCACTCTCTGTTTCGGCTAATTTCGAAGTACATTACTTTTACCTTGTATATGAAAATTTAGATAGTTATGTGTTGACCTTTAATGCATCTTAGTGAATATTGGAACAATAAAACATTTAAAGAAATTCGACAAAACTTATATTTACTGTTGTACTAACGTTCTGATGCCTAACTAAAGTGATATTTTATGTAATTTGTATTGAAATATTTTTCATAATAGTTGGATCTCGGTACTTTTAAAACCGAGTCTCAGTTTTCTTTTGTGCAAAAAAAGTAAATATTTTTATGATGGATTTCGTCGTTACTTTTGCTTTTCTTCACTGCACAGTGCGGGTGTCTTCAGCGATGAGCTTGAGTTTAAACTCTCAAGATACCGTTATTCTGAACTACCCGGATAACTGACGAACAGCGTATATCGACATCGGATAATTAATCAAGTACCAGCTTTATAACAAATGTTAAAGAGCTTCTAATACAAATTAAATACGGGAAAGAAGCAAAGGCCAGCATTAAAACTTAAATATTAGAGTGCATAATTATTCAAATTTTTTCAACTTAATATTTAACTTTTATGGAAGAAGTGTAGACTTAAAAAAACCAGATACTAGCAAATAAATATTAACTTATTATGATTATAAAATGTTATATTTTATATATTATAAGAGATGGCATATGAACCATATCTTGGCTGTAGTGATATTATTTGCGTCGATTTGTGACGCCCAATTTCGCTCCATAGCGTTTAGTTCAGATCTCGATGGCCAGTATAGTACACTGACGTCCTTCCACAGAGAAACTAGCTTAAAACCCGCTTATTAGTCGATAAACATTGGGTATGGAACGTTTTCTAACCTCTAAGTTGACAGATTCTTGTTCAGAACAATTATCTAAGGTTTCCCGTCTCACACATTGATGCTGACACAGCCAAAGTAGTTTTTGCTGTCTGACGAAATAATCTTCAATCTCAGTTCCTGCTATCAGCAAATGTCTATTTGGAAACGACACTAATACAGCGTCTCCGACGTAGAGTAGAATTATTCTGTACAAATTGTTAGTGTGCGTGAGCCTTTAAGCCGGGACTGCTCCATCTACGGCATCTTACACGTTATATTGTCTAATATTAGCCTCTTAATAATAGTTGTTGGTTACACTGGCATACTTATGTTCCGAGGTTCTTTATGCACTTGCTCTTAATTATCGTTTCCTTGGATGACATATTCGCATCATAACACGGTTTGGCCAGGACTAAATATATGCGTAAAGCAGCTTCTAGTATCGTGACAAAGTTTGTTAGTGGACAGGTGCCCGTCGTGCAGCTCGGTGACATCTCTCTTGAAGCGGCATTGTCCATCTAATGTGCATCAAGTGCTGTCAATTTCTCCTTATTCCAGTCATGTAATTCCGATTTTGCGTTGGTGAAACTTCGGGACAACGTTTTTTTTATCGCAATCATTCCCGCTTTTAAATGAAAAATTCGATACTTATTGTTGGCAGTAAATGTTGGAAAAACACAAAAGGGGAGATTTGAACCAACAAGGAAATGTATTAGCGCTTTCTGTATAGCACATGTTGTAATAAATCTTGTAGAAATCGTGTAGACAATTTTAAACATCACTGAAGGCCTATACAATTAATTTTTTCAGTATTGTATTATGTCAAGTTTTTCAAAATGGCTTTGCGTTCTGAGATGTTTGAATATATAACTTTATTAACATAATTACTTCTTCACTTATTAGAGCGCATTCTACTTATAACATCTATTAGAATAAATAATCAAATAACTTTTTCATCTGTCAACCATCTTGTAATTCCTTTAATTATTTCCCTGTTCCCTGAATGGTTGTTTTGCTATTAGTTCTGCAATAGTTTATAATTAAGCTTTCAGTTGTGCTAGCATGAAATTTTAATTGTTGCGAATATAAAACGAAAATAAAGAAAAAAATTTGATGTCCTTGAAAAAATATTTTAAAAAATGCAAAAAGATAAGATAAATAACAATAACCTGTTAACTCTACCTGGTTCATTTAGAGTAATTTGGTGCAAAGTGGATCATTTTAGAGAAAAACAGTTTAAATATTACGTCATCGTTTTAATAATTCTTAAAAGTGTTCTTACCGAACAATCCAAATTCAAAATAAGAGGCAAATTGGTGGATGCCTCAACAAAACGTTTCCATTCATAACCGTTTTTTTGATTCACTTCACCCAAATGGATCATCAAAAAAACAGAAGATATTAGGTTAATCATTTTACAAAATTTTCAGTTATGGCCGAGACACTTGTCACAAAGTCCTTATCAGCAGCCTCAACACAAAATCCATAGAACCAGATATTACTAATCTAACGCAGTATTTAGTTTCCTATTCTACTTGATAACACATCCAAATAGTTCCTATTACCAAATTCACGTACATCCCTGGGTGTGAGCCGGAATTCACAATTCTTCAGTTGTGACGGATAGTCAGTTAGGTAGTTGGCATTCCCATCGATTTACTGTAGGTGTTTATTCTGCTGGGGACTCGGCAATGAGAGGATCCATATGAAACAGTAAAACGCCTTATCTCACTCCTGGGACGTACTTTCAAAACGTCGTCGATAACTTGGTCCCTATCGTCTTTATTCCATCTGCGCAGTGGTGGTAGCACTTTTAAAATGTTATTAGAAATAATAGTCAGCCTTTTGCGCTTCTGCAACTCATTAGCCATTTATGCTCACGGTTGGTGCGTGGGTGTGTGTGGGTGTGTCTGTGCGTGTGTGTGTGTGTGTGTGACTGTGTGTTTATGTTTAATCTATTTATTTGTCAAGCTTATGTAGATTTAGACCAAGAATAACAAGTAATTTCACTCTACATGATTTTTAAATATATCGCTTAATCTAAAAAATAAAGGTTTCCTGCAATTCTTGTGACAGTATCAAGCAAGAAAAATCCTGCAAACTTATGGGAGAGCGAACGTTTGCGGGTGAGGAAGACAGCCATCTTGAATTTATCCCTGGAGTTTGACTTTTTTAAAGCTGCTGATCTTTTCTTTAATATAACAAAAAATGCTGTTTTTTAAATATTCCCCCAGCAAGTAAAGCTACTGTAATGTAACAGATAAAATCTGCTTTTTCTTTTTCCTACGTAGGAAAGATAACAGAAATCTATGAACCTCGAGATCCCACAACTTCCTCTGGTTCTAGCTGTGCGAACAACCATTCTCGCTGTGAAATCTGATTCAAATGCAGAATATCCCGCTTCCATTGCCTCTGTAGGCTGTTACCGCCTACAGAACGAAAAATAAAAGATATAAAGAAACTAGAGAGCAAGAAAACAATAGTAACGAATGGAACATCTGTTTTAATATCACAGAAGAAAATAAGAGTAAATACAAATATTAAAACTGTACAGTACACAATCGATATCCCCGTCACCGCTTTATAAACCTCATCATAGATCTGAAGCCACGGTGTGAAAACAACCTTAAATTCTGAGGCAGAGTTTGACAAATTATTATTACAATTTTTTTTCAAATATCGAAAAAACACAGAGATATTTAAAATGTCAGTTCTTTAACATCTAAGACTGGGGTTCCAATAAAACTGCTGCAACATCTTCCAAACCTTCATACTTCCGTGTTAACAGTTCTCTTACCTGTTCAGTCATCTCGATAAATAGCTGCTGAGCTAATATTAGGAAGAGATTCTCCAATGGCCGAGCAGGATAGGGATGGAGTAAATTGTATTAGTGTTTAATTTCGCTCAAGTTTGTTTCTTAAAACTTCCAGAAATATTCTTTATTCAAGGCTATTTGAATGAAGAACATACTTTCAATACTATTTTTGAAAACTGGATAGAATTATTTTTGTTCATACTTGGATAAAAGTAAGAAAAAACAATAATAGTCATAATGCTTGTGTTTTTCCGACTTCCTCAGGTTCAGGTGTGATGAATTCTATTGCTGTCGTAATCACGATCTCCGTGTATCTACTAGTTCCGAGGAGAGTCTTTTGTGAACACAAAGCCACGGTAAAGTCTGGTTCTCCATCTAGATTCTGGAAGTTTCTTAGTTTTCAGTAGATTTAAATGTGATGGTTGATTTCAATCTTTCTTCGTGAAGCGGTTTTAAGAGCAGAGAAAACAACTAAAAGTTGACGAATCATCATTTAACCTTTCGCTTTAATATTATTATTAATTTTCAAAGTTTTGCTTTGTTGAAATATTCATTGTTGTTAAAAAACAAAGCGTATAAATACTGTTTAAGTTATAGTACATTACTGCTAACTAGTCAATCGTGGATAATCATTTTATTAAATATTTTGTCTTTAGTGTTTGAATTAAATCTTTAGTTTATTTTTTATCGTAATCCAACGCACCACAGAAGTAAATTTGCCAGTGTAAGGATATTTTACTTGTTTAACAGGATAATTCAGATATTACTGGTCTCAGCACTTGATGTTTTAGATTTCACATCTTGCTATTTTTCTTTCAATCATGCGACAAATGGTTTAAAATAGAGAAATCTTTTCGCTGAGCTTGCTGCCATGTGATCTGAAAAATCTGCCGTTGACAGCTTCTCTTATAGTCCAAAAAATGACGTTATCTTTAGAGCAAGAAGCAAACTTCAGGATATCAAACATTCAGCAAAACTAACAACCTTCGCTGATCAGTTCTCATGAACAAACAATGATGGGTATCTGGTAATATCTTTTCTACATAGGACTTTACTGCTGAGAACAGAAGGATAACATAAGTTAAAGAACCGTTGTTGTCTGGACATATTGTAGAATAGATCTAGATAAGAAAACACGTAGTAAATTGTACCTTGTAGAGAGAAAACTGCTATCAGCTTCATTCACAGACCATTTCAAGGTCGAGACGTGACCCCTGTTTATTTAGTAAATGGTTTTAGAATAAATACTCTTAAAACGCAAACTCTTTCACGGAGTAAACAATTTTTAAAATTTCTATTGTCTAAAAATTAATACAATCTAAATTTAAATTATTTGAAAATATCTGTAAAAAATTAAAAGCAGGTTACAGTTAAGAATTTGAAATCTATTTAAAAAAACCATAAAAAATAAAGTACATGTATAAAAAGAAATACCAAGTCCATGGAAAGGTGAAATTACAGTCATTAAAAAATATTTCGTTTGGAAACTTTACATGCCGAATTTAGTTTTAAAAGAAAAGAAATTGTATTCTACATCTTAACGCAAACTACGATATTGCAGAGGGTCTTCATGTTGCACTTATCTACGTGCTAATTTATTGCAAATGAGTGTTTATAGGATAACCCGCTCAACTAAATTTTCTTTAGAAATTAAGTTGTTTGTACCTTTATGTACCAATATATTTTGGATTTTAAAACTAAATGTTTGGACAAATTCATCTAAAACGTCAACAAAACAACATACAGCACTGGAAAAAATTATAGAAACAGGATATTCACAAATAATGAGAAATTGAAAACTGAGGAACGTATATAATCCACACTCAGTGCATTGTTACAGAAAATATACAAAAACAAAGTAAAACTTTGTGCAGTGCCTCGGCATTTTGTACGTGATCCCTTTGCTTTATATAGAGCAGGACATCTTGTTTTCATTCCGCCATACAGGTCATTAGAGTTTGACCTAGGATTGTTGTTCCAAACATCTTGTAGCACTTTCCGCAAATCATCCAAGGTATTTGGTTGCCATTTGACTTTCTAATAGCCATATAACCCCGTGTAGCCTCGAGGATGTTCATATCAGGACTTTGTGCAGGTCAAGACATCCTTTGTGAGTATGCCATCAGCCTCATTACATTTCAGATAATTGGTCACCACATTGGCTGTTTGCTTGGGGTCAATACCATTTTTGAAGATAAATCCCTGTCCAAAGAACTGTCTTCTTGAGGGAATGACATGATGGATGAGAACCTGCCTATACTTGTCGACAGTCAGTATACCTTCGATTTTATGCAAATCTCTAACATCCTTGGCAGATATACAGCCTCACACTTGTATTGATCCATTGCCGTCCTTTACTGTAGCTGTTGTACTCTGACTGTTATACCGTTCCCTAGTCCGCCTTCGAACAAAATGTCGTTGATTAATGATAAACAGTTCAAACTACACTCATCTGTAAAGAGAACCTCCTTTTAGGATTGGACATTCCACTACATCATTTCTGCTACCAATTCCAGCCTAGCCGTTTGATTGCCTTTCTTCAGCAAAGGTTTTCAGGCAGTTACATATCTGAGACCACACCACGCTAATATGTACTTTACTGTTCTTTAAAAACTGTTGGCATCCATACTTGCAGCAACGTCATTCGTGAGATCTTTAGTGGCTCGTCGTCTCTCACGTAGAGAACATGCTGTGAGGTACAGTACATATTATATTTCGAGAGTTTGGGTTCTAATCCACGAATGCAGCTATTGGCGTAACTTTCTCAGACTCTTCCATACAGATTCTTCGGAAAGAGGGAGTAAAGCTGCAATCTTCCGCATACAGTAGCTTCTACTAGCTATGAATTGGTACTTCCGCCGAAAAGTTATAATATTTATCACACATTCACCAAAGTACAATGATATCATTGCCTCTAATTCTAGTCTTTTTACAGATGTGCCACTTTCTGCTTGTATGACAACCAATATAAGTGACTTTACTATTAATTATTTCATTTATACACACAAGGTACGATTCTATCACTATTTTCCACATCGTATGCCTAATAAAGAATTTTAGAATTAAAAAGTACCAAGTATTAAAAGTTCTTAACTCGCTTAAACGATGATAAACATTTGAATTTTATATAAAGAAGATGCTGATCAACGATACTTTCTGTGCATACAATTCTCTTTTTTCTTTTAAAATAAAAAAAAGCTTGCTTAAGGATAAACATTGCTGTTTATTTTTAATTTGAAGTAATTTTTCTGGTGTATGAAAGAAATAAACAAATTTGTTTTCCCTTTATAACTCCTGCTGGAGGGAGAAAACTAAGACTGGTAATTAGATTCTGGCGGCCATAATAGTATCTAAGCAATAGAAGATCGCAATAATTAATTAATTTCATGCGTATTAGATGTACACATAAATAACGGTCACAATAAGTTTATTTTGGAACAATGATCTTAGAAGACTTTTTCAACAGAATTTCCTTCTGATATATATTTGTAAACCATTGAAGAAATATATCGTGTACAGCGAGTTATTAAAAATGTAACAATGATGGCTGACTTCGTCAAGATGCCATTTTCTTCTTGTTTTTTTTTAAAATACTGTCCAATTTATATTTAGTTTAGTTAACATCTTTTTATAAACCACTATTTAAAATTTTTTGTTGTAACAAGGTTTTAGCACAAGAAAAAACATTTTAAAATGAATTATTTTACCTATTTTGACTTTCTATTATTGTAACTTTCCCATAAATTACTTTAACCTTAAACAGCTCACGATATCGAAGTATCATCTGTCAGTAATTGTCTGTTAGAATCAGCTTTTGCCAAGGATTTTCTAAGACCAGTGCTATAGAGTGAAAAGTATCCACCAAAAAGCTCCACTATCAGACAGAACATGCAACAGAGTAAGCAACACACACCGGTTCATTCTGATGCTAGTACTCGGAGACGTGACAGTTGGCTTTTGCTGCCACTCAATGGCTGTCCGACAAAAGTAACAGTAAAAGGTGGCATTAACATTTCAGTGTAGAAGGTCAGTCGTTCGCAGATGACCATCCTTCGATCTGATCAGTCATCAACATCAACGTCAACACATTAAATCGCCCGAAATGAGAAATTGGTTCGTAAAGAACTTCACCTGCCTCTGTCGTGTCGATCTCCATAGAAAGTGGTTGTGCTATTTTAGACAGCATGCACACAATGAGGGTAAGTACCCCTACCAATTACCAGGTAAACAAGCAGATTCGCGTTCGCTTAAAAGTAGTCAAAACTCTTTTGATAAATATAAAGATGACTAATAAAATTTGGTTTTTCTTTTTTGCACTAAGGCCATTTTAAACGCTCGTCTTCACCACAGCTCAAAATATATGTGAAGTTAAATACAGTATAAACATTCTGAAACATATTTCTGGTATTTAACCAAATATTAAAAAATACCGCACTCTCTCGTTTCCTTGTTGCACAGTTAGTTAATTTTTTTTTACTTTGTTTATCTACAGAAAGCAAAATTATAAAGGAAGAGAATTCTTTCAATATTTTAATACCATTAACAGACACTCTGTCTTTAGGCTCTACTTTTCTTCTGAAAATTAAGGATTTTCACGAGACACGAAAAACTGAAATTATTTTAATGTCTCTTTAAAATCTACACACTTACCTGGCTGTGCGTTCACCTAAGTATTTAAATATTAAAAAACCCCAGCTATTGTACCTTTTCAAACGCCAAGCAAAAGAAAAACAATTTTTAAAAACCTACCCTGAACTCTCTGGTGGCTATTAACCCTCTGTTACTGGAAGCTTTGTACGCAAACAATATCTCTGTGGTTTACAATGGCATTAATTTCTTTCTTTCTAGTTATTTTTTAACTTCTACTATGTTTTCCCCATTGTTTAGATTTTAAATTTAGATTTAATTTTCTGTTGCTTTTGTAAATTTTTAATGAGTTTCTTCTTTAAGAACCATTTTGCTATTTAAATGATGACTTTGCGTGAATTACATTAAGATCAATACGACGCTGTTTTCACTCAGTCGTCCCCGTACCAGTTCCTGTCAGCTTGCATGGCCGGTGCTTGTTAAAGGCTAAAGAGGAAAGCTGCTGATGACAACTGTACATGTAAAACAGTAAACAAAGCCGCACTGCTTCATTAAATTAAGCCTTTTATACAGCAGCACGTAATTGTGACACCAACTTTGTGCTCGTTCTTGTTAGTGTAAAGTTAGAATTTCTCACAGTACTAAGTAGGAGTCGGCTCGGAGAAATGATGGGGGGGGGGTCATGATAAAATCTGTGCTCTGGAAGCTTCTCTTATAAACTGTTGCGGATGTTAGAATAAATAAATCACTGAAATAAGTTATTGTTCGTTCAGCTTCGCATAAAAACAAAATATTCTCATTATACAGACACGACTCTAAACCTGAAATAATAAACCTCACGTAAATACCACGTAAACATGGATTTTTTAGTCCACTGTGGTCAGCCATTAAACATGGAGTAAAGATGGCTGGCATTTCGCCGATGTTGGAAGAACAACCGAGAATCTATCAGATAAACCGGAAGACCACAGCCGCGCACGCGTGGAAAACTGTGGCCAGGTGACGTCAGTAAAGTGCAAGGACAGAAAATTGACCGACATTACTACTTATCAACGGAATGAATAATCCTGGGTTTTTTGTTGCGTTTAAGGTTTTCTCGAAGGTTGTGTGTTTTCGCTTAACTTAATGCTCCTCATGCTCCAAAAGGCAGTGTATCGTCAGCGATAAATATAGGCGCGTGCACTTCCATTAGATGATAGGTATATATCGCCATAATGGAAGCGGTCGATTACCTGAATAAATCTGAGGTAAATGCTTAATGCTCCAAGATAGAAACAGAATTACTCAACAAACCCCATCATCGTTAGAAGATGAGATAATCTGTGATAATAATGTCCTGTGTTTTGCATACAAAATTTAATTATAATTTGCAAAACTCCTTCAATAGTTATGAAGAATTTCTATTTACTAAATACCTCTAAATGCACGCAACATGAGATCAATGGAGGATATTAAAATCAAAATATTTCACTACCCTCCATGAACCACAGAATTCATTAGAACTACTGGAGACCTGTTGTTACATGCACATTTTTCTTCAATATGCAAATGAAACCATATTCATACACAAGTGGTAAATTATTTTGTGATCTCATTTTGATAACGTTAACTTGTAGTCTGTGGCAGACAAACACAATATTCACTAATTAGAGTAATTAATTTTGATGATTAACCGGCTTCTGCTTACTGATCGTTCTGAGATATTAAAATTCTTGAATTCAGACATTTATACTGAAGACATAAAGTTTTATTTCCTAAAGAGAGAGACAAAGAACAAAATATGGAAAATATGATAAAAAAATTAGAGTGATACCGACTGAAGTAACAAATTATATGATTCATTGAAGTGTGACTTACCAATCAATGAGGATTACCATAAAAAATTAATATCCCGAGACGTTTGGTATTATTTTAATGTGACAGTTGTCATAAACTTTATTAAGCTGTTTAGCTGTTTAATAAGAAATATTTTATAAATTGTATTTTACATTAGCTTGGCAGGTACAAGAAGGTAGGAAACCATTGTAACTTAGGTAAAAGACCCATAAAAGAAAGATATTCCTGAAAACCGATTCTAGAATTATTAAGTACATTTGCTGATAATTTATTTCAGTTCTCAGTTATTATTTATTAAAATATATTCTACTGTTTTAAAATGATTAAATTTTAATTTTATTATGTCTATTTATTTAAATGTTGTGTAAACTTTGTCTAATATTACATTACTCTTACTCAAAGTTCCAAAACATTTCCCTTGCTCGTTCGGTTAAGCATATCTACTTAATGTACAATAGTTTCACGTAATTTACAAAACTAGTGTCAAACAAAAGCTTAATCTGACTTTCCACTATTTCATACTGGGCTAGAAAATGTTTGATAAAATTTATTATTAATAGAGTTCACAAATTTACTACAGGTGAAACAATTACATTTTCATTTGTCTTATTTATATCAATATTTCTTGTACGTGTAATAAAGTAGTTTACATTTTGAATTCTTTAACATTAAAGATTTTTTAACTTTCATAATTACACCTAGGGGTTCTGCACTAAATACCTATGGTTAATTTAATTCATTTATAATATATTTTTACCAAAAAGGGGTTCGTAAAATTATAGAAAAAGTAAAACAATGTTGCGTGTCAGTAAACAAAACACTGGTAACATTGTTCCCTAATAAGACAACAGTACTATGAAATAACAATATAAAATTTGCGCAGATATTGTATCAACTGAAAAAACAAAAAAAACTTACAAATTATTTAATTTATATACTATAAATATATATAAAAATTATGAATAATTTTATCTGGTTAAATATGTCACATTAAGTGTGCAGGTAACTTCCGCTTTGTTTATGAGACTGTCATCAGAAGGGTTTTCTCTGCCTGTATTCCTTATGTGCCGATGTCAGCACACGAGTTCCAAAAAAGGAAAAAAATATATATATACCATATAAAAAATAATAACTGTAAAACTTCATTAACCATTAAAATATTACAATAACATTAATCTGTTACTTAAAAATGTAAAATTACAGGATTCTTTATAAAGGTTAGCTTCCGTTGCGCATGATAAAATGTTGATTTTATTTACGTGCTTATATCAGAATGGTCAAGTATTTTAAGATTCGTAAGCATCATCTTGGAAAAACAAATCAAAATTCTATTGTTTTTTCCTCTTCATCTTCAAAAATGCCACATCCTGATTAGACGGCATTTTCAATGAAGTTGTGGACATTCGTGTTTTTGTTGTAATTTCTCGTTAACCTTTAAGCACGTATTCTCTAGTTTTCTGAACAGTGACAGGGTTAAATCCATTACAATAGTGAGTATAATTATTATAAATTATTGGATATATTTTGGTCTGTTTAAGTTTACCTAACTCTTAGATGCCAGATTTGGAAGTGATCACAATGTGAGAATACTATATTCCTTGGATGGTGCCTTGGTCAGGCTACTGGTACCTAGCTGAGTTTGGCTCAGCCTGCTGATCTCTTGTCGCCCTTCTTCCCCAGCCGGTCTTTACAAAATTGATATTCCACATCTCACCAACAGCGTTCTGGTTGCTCCTACAACTGCTAATTTCCTTTTAAATTATGAAATTTACATTAATAAGAATATTGAATGTATTAATTTCTCTTATTGTAGATGTTAAAAAGATTGCTAAACAATAAATCAGAGGCCTGACTGAAGCGGATGTATGACAAACATGCGACGTACAGCTTTCCGAAGCCAGACAGACGAGACTTTTTGAACCGACGATTGTTTAAGCCTCCCTTCCAATTGGGCAGGTTGTCAATAAACGTTTTATATGTTGAAATTTTCCATTTGCCTTAAAGCTCCAATTTTTTCTAAGGAACCAAGCGTAGGAATCAGCATGGGAACGTCTGGAAAAAGAAAACAGATGACATAGCTTCGCGCTTTTGTTAGTTAGAAGAATGCATAAGGAAGCGGATGGATTACGCTAATTACACAGCCGCTAAATGGCAGGGTAGTTTCTTAGCCATTCCTGTGTATCGCTAAAAAAGAAAAGCTTGGTTTAAACAAATCCGGGGAGAAAAGAAAGAACGACTGCTATTTGTTTGTGGCGGAATATCTCTATTTTAAGGTTAAACTGAGACAATGGCGTTTACGATTTCTACACAAGACTGGAAACCTGATCTCGATCTAGAACAGGATCCGACTATAAGCAAGTCAAAGAATTATGGGCGCTATTTGAACACAAACACTAGTAGAGAAACAATAAATAGCAACTTGTGTTTACTTCTCTTTAAACTGCTGGTTTAACAGAACCACCCGGAAGGAAGAGAAACAGAATTTTTCCGAAAGGATATGGAAACAGAAATGAACGTAGCGACAGTAAGATAAAAGTCCTAAAATTATAAAGATTTATTTCTATGCTGGGAAGGAATATCGTACAACAAGTTCTGAAGGCTGTAAATAACTTCCATTCAAGAGCAAAAGGAACTGATTTCTAAGGCAATAAAAGAGAATCCAGTGATCTATGTAAAGCTATTTCTGACAAACTGCAAGGATTAATTATCAATTTAAATCTCAATTTCTCTAAAATGTTATATTTTGATCAGTTAAATGTTTTTATTTTGAAAGATTTTGATTCGAAATGGATTCTTTAAAATCCCTTAAATTGATGTCTTCAGTTGCTTTTTATTCACTTTTGTGCTTTAGGTATCCACTTCAGTTTTATTGTTCGTTAACCGTCTTTTCTTTAAAAAAAAAAAGAAACACTCTACGGTTCATTTAGAATTCGGGTCTAAGCAGCAACCCTTTTGTTTCTGTTCGATTTGGTAAAATATTTTAAAGTTTATCAGATTTATCAAATTTGATAGATTTGCTTTTATTTTCGTTCGCCGTCGTGAGAAGCCGTTTATACCCACCTGATACTTCTTAAAGCCATTTTTGAAGAACCGCTTTTTATTTTAATTTTACCAGTCTTCAAGTTTCTTTTACCTGGAAGTTTTAACCTGATTTTCTCCTTTACTTAGCGTAGAAAAAGACTGATACTATTGTGCATCTCTTACTTCTTCTCTTTAAATTCTTCCTGTTCGGCACCATTGTTTGTCCTCTTCTCACGGCTTCATGTGTCGCAGATAGCGCGTTGCTGACAATGAAGGCCAATGAATTAAAAAAGATAAAACAACGCTCGCTGTAAAATAACTAAATTAGAACAATGATTTCAGATATGTGTTTTCTTTTGTGAAGTAAAAGCGTTAAAATAAATGTCTGACGTCAGTAGTTCGATACCATTATTAAGCTGTACAATTCTTTACAAGGAAGGTCTCTCTCTCTCTCCCCTTCTCCCCCTGCATTAGGCGGCCCTATACTTATACAGGCGGCTTGTAATTTCTTTAAAAAAATTTGTAAGGAAAAACAAGGTTGTAAACGGAAATTCTTTGTATTTACACGTAAACTGCTTCAACAAAGCACTACTTATCAAAATATACTATTTATGACAATAATTACGGTTAACTTTACAAATATAATTTTCTGTACGAAAATATCACATAATAGAATGACTTTGACATTTAATATTTAAGCAGAAATGTAATAATACCAAAAAACAAGAAAGTTAGTAACACTAAACTTTAACTTTATTTATTATTAACAGAAACACAAAACTCAACAAAAAGTATAAAAAGTAAAGCCTCAGTCAATCAGGCTGGTAGGATATATTATACACTGTGCATAATGGAAAGTTTACAAATTAGAATCGGTCGCAGTTGAGAAAAAATACTTGATAAGCAAAGGGACAGATCTCAACATAAATTAACCACCGACAGATTTTTTCACAAAGAAATATTCTGCATAATTATCGCATAATTTAAAATTAATTTCTGAATATAAGTAAGATAATGTGAGAGGGGGCCGGTATTTTTGGAGAGGAGAAGACAATTAAATGACGAAAATGGTTAATTTTCCTGTATCATAGTCAAATGTTATGGCGAAAGTCGAAGCTGGCTATTGTAAAGACTGGTGTTGCAGATCAGGTGGGTCAGACGGATCGTGCTTGATGGTGATGCTAGTATCTCGTGTAACATGTACGGATGATTTCTTCTTCTTCACGCTTTACATAAGACTTCGAATGCGTGTCTGCGGTATTCTTTGCTACTTCTCAGCCTGGGCCAGTACAGGAATTTTCAGAAGAGGAAAACCTCTCTTTGCGTAAATTTGACTTTAAAGGCGGAAAGGAATTTTGGCGCCTTTCATGAATATGTACCCCATCTTCTCTTGTTGTGGTCCTCTGTAAGAAGATGTTCACTACGTGCCCCGTTAGCAACAAGTGTTGCGAACACAGCGCTTAGCAACAAGACAGTTGGTGATGGATGGCGGATACGTGTTGCCTCTATGTCTGGAAGAACACTGAGAATTTTCATTCCAATTATCTATCATGTCTGGGCTGCTGAGCTATACCTTACCTGTTCACAGCGGCAGTTCCAGACCCGCATCACTACAAATTTTGAGCACATAAATTGCGATCTCTTGCTTTATTTTCCAAATCCAAAAATCCCTCGATTAGAATAAGCCAGATATACGAGACCTGCACCAGAGTAACAGCTGTACAGCCAGAGCTTAAACGTGATTCCTCCCAGCCGTGAAAATTCAACTATTTACTTTTGGTTATTATAAAGAGAGAACATTAAAAAGATTATTGACTACAGCAGAATAATCAGACTTCTGACAAAAAGTGATGGCTGAAGTGTGTTTACATGTCGGCAAAGTGCATGTGGTCTTAAATTTATATGCATTAGAAGGAAAATAAGAAAAGGGAACTTTAATATCTTCACTTTCATGCACTATTTTTGTGTTGTCCTGTAAATATTCAACTGATTGTTTAAACTTGCAAATTATTTATTTTTTTATTATCATGTAATCGCAGTCTCCCACCTCCGGTATTCAGTGATCACAGTTAGTTTCATGAAAGCTTTCAGACCTTTTGTCACAGAAGAAACGGCTGCCTTCATGTTTTTAAAACTGATTCACTTAGATTCTTGGGCAAAATTAGAAGTTCATCCTAGCCGTTTCCTTGCAAGTTATAACAATTTCCCTTTCAGTATAATCTGTGTCCGTATCCGGCCAGGATTCATTTTGTAAATCCTAAAAGTTTTTTTTTTTGGACATCAAACAGCGGCAGAAGAGCGACACAGTCAGTCTAGAGGCGCTGACTTTTCAGCTGATCACCAGGATGAAATTGTATACAATCGATAACCGACCGTTCACCTCACCTCCACCACTCCATGACGAGTTACTTCGAGGCTCTAATTCCTCTTTGTCTGCATCTTTTTCAAATATCGTCGTTTCACTTCATTCTTCATGCTAATAAATAGTTTTACTCTTCAGTGCAATCGACAGTCACATGGCTTAGTCTCTTCTTCGCTCTTTTGGAATTAGAAACGCCTGACTGTATTAATAATACATTAACAGATACAATTTCTGGGATTAATTTATATAAGTTAATATTTTGGTATGCAGAATCACTGTAGAAAATCTCAGTTGTCTGTGTGCACGTGGTTGAGCGCACATGGGAACCACCCCCATGGCCCTGCCCACGCCCTCTTTTCACTCCGTGGAGCTCGGCGAGGAGTTAGTTCCGACCACTATACACTCGAGTTCGTTCTTTTAAAATAGCTTTTATCATTTATTAACAATTTTTTTTTAATTTGTTAAAGTTTTAAATTTGATTGGTTTTTTCGGTTATGTTTGTAAACATATAAACATCCGTACGTAAATAAGAAAACACAAACTTTAAACTTAGAAATGATGATAGCATTTATCGTATTTTAATATCAAAAGTTTTTGTTTATCAGTTAAATATTACCCTACTGCAATTAAATCTCTGATCGTTTTATTATTAACTATCCAAACGAAAGTAATTAGATTTACTTGTATGAATTTAAATAGTACCCATGTATAAGTGTTCAAAATTCTTATATTTAATTAAAAACGCTTATCTTTAGTGCAATAACTTAATATTTATAGAAGAGAAACTTGATTTGTTACATTAAAATATTTAAAGTATATTTTATCAATTTATTCTAAAGGTATCATCACTGTTATAACACTCTTTAAGAAAGGTTAGACTGTATCTGACTCGAAAAGCCATTACGTGAAAATCAATGCATAATTCAAATACCTTTCCACATAATTGCTTAATCATTGTAGACAAGGTAATATCTTGGAAAAAAACATGCTGAAAGTCTATTGTACATGGGAATTTCAGCATTTTCAGCCTGAACAAACATTTTAAGTGGATTTTTTTTCTCTTAGAATTTATTTTGTTCCATAAGATTAAAATATTTCTGTTATGTCTTACATTGCTGCTGGCGTAGACGTTAGACGAGATGACGAGCGTAGTAGCGCCGATTGTCAGTTATCCAGAGCATTCAAAACTGCTGAAGCCTACATCCCGGCAAGTAAACGTGAGAAAACAAATAAGTGCGAGGTTCGGAGGTTCACTGAACGCCAGCGATAGTTTTCCACGCTGAGCAACACTAAATATGATATTCATAGCAAAATATAGCCACTTTAAGGTGGTGAAAAGACGAGTACGCGATAATGTATTGGTGGCGCTAATTTTAACTGATATTGTGAATATGATGGTCGAAATCTCAGAGGAGCGACAAGTGGCAGTGGATGGACAAGAGTCATGAAATTAAGTGCAGATATTTTACTGTTATTCAACTGAAGCTTCAGGGGTACGATTATTAACTTTGTTCAAAACTTTGTAAATACACCGTGCTGTCGATAATGCATTCAAAGTCGATGACACCAGAAAATAACCTATGTGGTCAAATGAATCTAAAGCAACTTATTCCAATTAAAAAAAAAAAACTGCATTGTTTGGCTCGCCTTTGAATTAAGGATAAAATTGGTAATGTTTTCGTGTTTATGCCAGTCTTTCGAGTTGTTGACAACATCGAAAGCACTGATTAGCAATTGTAGCCCTCGCGATACCGGGACAGACTACAGATTTACTGCCAACACAATAGGTCTGAAACACCGGTGTGTCCGTGTTGTGTGACTCGTAGTTGTGCACGTGGATCTGGGACCCGCCAGAAGACTATGGGGAATGAACCTATGCAATGGCGAACTCAATCCGCGTTACATTCTTCAATGTTGACATAGAAAATGTTTACAGGCTCAATTGACGTTTCGTTAGATTACTGTCGTTAGTTTGTCTCAAAAGTCCTTTTTGAAAATAAAATATTATAACCATTTTCCTCGCTTTGCCACGTGATGGATGCATCCATCGTTTACACGCAAAGACCTGGGCTTCTCTCCCCTCCCACCACGTGATATTCTGTTTGGGAAAATAACCATCTATTTTAGAAACACTGCACGTGCTAGCGAAACAGGGCGAACCGCACTCTGCACCTCGATATAAAAGACCTCGGTCCGTATTTTGGCTGTCAGTGATTTTTAAACAGAACTTTTATAATGCATTACAATTCCATATAAGAGGTGAAAATCTCTACTCATCTAAAAAATTGCATTGTCCAAGATCCTGCTTTTTCTTACACTTTTAGTCAATTTATAAAATATTTCTTAATATCGGGGAATTTGCATTTAATATCTCTCTTGACCCAAACAGTGTTGTGCAGGTGAACAGGTGCTGCACATAATTTTCTAGCAATCACTTTCATATTTTTACAGCTGTTAGTTTGTTGTGTTGAATGAAAGACAATGCAAAAACTGTTCCTTGAGCGATAAGAAAATGACTATCAATCATTGGTTAATAAATATTCACTTACATTTGAATTTTCACTTTATCTACATATTTATTGTAGGTAAAATCCGCCCCGTCAATCAAAATCTCATTTTGGTTGAAACTTTCTTTGTGGACAGAACCCTACTATCTCTTCCACGAGCTGCTTTCGTGTTGGTTTGCGCCCTTCTAAAAGTTCTCCGTGATAAACTTTTCTCTCCACTGAATATTTTGATTTTGAAACGAAAGAAGCCCGTTGAAAACTTAGCATGTCTATCATCAACATAGCAGATTGGTTTGGAGAAAGAATGCAGCACCAACAAGGAAAGTTTCAGAGACTAATTCAGTTTAATTTGATGTAGGAATTACAGATGCGAACGGTTAGCGATGTCGTTTGCACTGAAAGAAAAGAATTTAATCAATTTGAAGAAATAAGCTGCAAAATACGGATACCACAGGTGTTATTATGCAGACGACTTAACCAATATTGCATTATCAGTGTAGAATTCTGAATCTTTTACATTAATCTTGATGCATCTGTAATTGCCAAGTTCTTAAAAATAATCAACTGACAGTTTATTAATGTTTTTAAAAGAATGCAATTACCATGCCGGAAAGGTAGCATATCAACCAACCAACGTTTGATCATTCCCAGAGATTTTGATGAGAGTCAAGCAACTTCCAGACAGAAAATCAAGAATACTAGCAGCATATTTATCTGATCTCAGTCTGAAAACATGTAAGGCTCTATTTTTCAGTTAGGAATTTTAGAATAATTTTATTTTGAATTGTCAAACCCTTTTCCCGTCATTCGTTTATTCCTGTTCAGTAATTCTGCTTCTTTTTCTTCTTATTATTTTTGTGCGCATTATATTTTCAAGTAAATAAAATTAACAAGAAAACGTAGACAATTCCTAAAAGATCACATAAGAATGTAGTTTATAATGTGAAGTACGTTGAATTATTTTTTTCAGTGCCCTGACAAATCTAAACATGATATATTTCATATGATCTCAGTGAATCAGGTGAAATAAAATATATTTTATATAAATTTCTAGAAGAATTTCAAGCATTCAGCATGAGCTCACAACGAACCCATATCAACTGCTTGCCCTGGTTTGTCTACCTTTGCGTTGATATAAGATTTCGACAATATGAAAACCGATTATTACTCCAAAGTCATGTAGCCTCATAATAGAAAGATATAATTAATGTAAGTTAAATAGCAATTAAATCAAATAAATAAAAACCTGATGGTTGAAACTTAAGAAAGACGTTTTGTTAAATAATATCTAATTATTGTTTTAAATGCGAAAATATGACTAAAATTATAAAAAAGTTTGAATACATTTTACTAAACATTTAAATCCAAAAAAACAACAAAAGCAACAGATCATTCATCTAAGAAACTGGATACGCTTGAAACTGCTTTATTTAATTTAACTTAACATAAGTACATATGACTAAACTAAGTTTTAAATAGGTTAGTACGGTTATTTGATAAGCATATAATTGCATGCCATAAGAAGCATTTGTTTGCATACAGCCATGGCACGAAGCAGGTGTATAAAAACTGATAAATTTGAAAAGAGCCACGTGGTTGGGCAATAAAACTTTGGTAAAATCCTGTCAAAAATTTGCAACGCACAGGATATTCCGCCGTAGAGATGTTCATCGCCCAGTGTGAGAGAGCAGTGAAACAACAGTTCATGTATCTCCTGAATGCCAAAGCCAAGAGAATCGAAATTCTGTAGTGCAAAGATTATTGCGATATTCAGACTCGAAAAAAAAAAACTGTAAATTTAAAATAATGCGCAGATGTCCAAAGAAACTTTCAAAACTATCTCCACAGCAGTAAATAGGCAGATCGAGCCCCTCTACACTCGTGCTTGGGCAGTTGCGACTGCACGAGACAACGTCTACCTTCTTCTTACACTGTTACGTGTTCCCGATAACTTTGGGTTTTCACAGTTCTCTAATAATAGTCTTGTGTATGTGAGGCGCTCTCCAACAAAAATTTCGTCTTTGGTCCTGGCAGAATATGCTGTCTACTGTGGTGCTGGGTGTAATTTATGTAAGTGGACGACCATAGCTGATGGTCTGCAAAAATCTGTACGGTAATCCATCGAAAGTGGACAGTAATTTTTGTGTAAAATGATGGCCGGCTCACACCGCTTGTGCAATGTGAAGATGAAGGAGAGTCAGGGCATCACAGTTCAGTCATGACTTGTCCAATCACAGGACATGACCTTTGTTAAGTATGTGCCAGTCTGTCTCTACAAGAGTCGCCCTATAGACCAACCTTACGAGACTTCTTAATGCAATTTCAAGAATGGGCCGCAGCGCCATAGACCTGGTTTGCTGAGGTCGTCCACACAAAGTATCAGCCAGTTGTTGCCTGACTCAAAACAAAAAAGCTGTACCACGAAATATTAAACACGTGTTTTTGCATGACTATGTATGGTTCCAGAATTAACAAAGGTTCATTCAAACTAGTGTCAGTTCTTTGTGTACGTAATCAAAAGGTCGGTAATCTCCTTTATGACTGTTCCGTATACGATATCGTAACAAATAGGTCGAACATTTTTAATTTTGACCTTTAACCTTGTCTTTTTACCGTGTATTTTCCTTAATTTAAAGTTTGTGTTTAATTATTTTTCCAAGTACTTAATTTTTAGATTATTTAAAATAAATTTCTGTTTACATATATTCGACTATGAAGTTTAATATAAAAAATCTCAGGTGAAGTAGAACTTATCTGAATTAAAACAATTAAAAAAAAACCACGTTTACTTTAGAATAAAAAACTATTACAATCTTAAGTCCAAACGTTTACCCAAATAATAAATTTTTCGCTGGTTTGGGCGAACCTGAAAAAATATTACGCAAGGTAACATTGTACGAAAAACTCGAGTATATAATATTTTTCTCAGAGAAATAAAATATTAAGTAAGATACCGGAATAAAAAAAATAACCGTCCATGTTTTCACACGTTAAAAAGAAATATTTATCGTTGTTAGCAATGTAATTAGAATTTTAGAATTTAGGGTTTTAAAATTGGTATTTTACGAAATTGCAGTAAAAGAAAACAGATTTAATGAGAGAATTCGATTGTTTATCTTATGCATGTAACAGAACTGGATAAATTAAATTTTTATGTCATCTTTAATAATTTCTTGAAAAATGCCTCTGATGTGATCATTAAATGGAAATGTTTCAGGTGTTCGCAAGTCGTATTAAGTAGATTTTGGAGCGTCTATAGATGGAACCACATGTCATGTCGTCACTGACTCATGGTATCGCGGAAACAGGAAATATCGGGCCGTGCAATTGGTTTTTAATATTAACTATCTTAATAAAATGCTGACCTATATTTCATCCAATTCAGAGCCACACCAAAAGCAACAGGTATTTCACAGCCAGCGAAGTGAAACGATTTGGATCTTAGGTTGTTGGCCAACTAATGACTCATCAGTCGGATCGAGAAAAGTCAAGTGCAAATAAGTTCATTTGAGATAAACAAATCAGGTTGATGTCATTAGACGGGTGTCCAAACATTACTAATTTCAAATCCCATATATTTATTGATTTTGCTGGGGATCGATCAAATGAGAAAGCTCTCTTTAATTTTTCTCAATATGAAGTTTGTCTCTACGGAGAAAATAAATAGGTTCAGAGTTTTATGGGATGATAAGTCGAGCTGCACAAAGGCTGAGTTTTCCCGGCATTCGATGATAACATTGTTCAGTTCTAAAGTTTGAGGTGTTCCTCTACTCTTCGCCTTCTCAGCATTTTTTTGACAGTTTAATACATTCCTGCACCTTGTTAGTTACCTTAAGTATTCTTTCAATCACTTCAGTGTTACCAGTTTTTCAATGTAGGTGTTACATTCGCATTTAATTTTTAAAACTCAATTTTCCACCTGATCTTTACCTGGTTAGACCATATCAGATCTTGAGAGGGTTTTCAAGATCGGGAATTGATTTTTAATATTTTCCGGTTATTTCTCTTTAATCTTTCAACATTTTCACCTTTTTGTTCTTTATAAAAAGGGTAAAACAAGCGCACATTTTATTTCTGTTGAGATGGTATTAACCAGGTTGGTAGTATTCTTTGTTTTCCTAGCTGGCGGGCGACATGATTTCTCTTTCAAAATGCTGTACTTCACCATCCAAAGAGGGATCTTTGAAACTGTGGGAGATTCTATCGGTTATCGAGTGTATAGATACTTTTTTTCAGACGGCAGGTTATAAGAAAATAAATCTAGATATCGGTCGAAATGGGTTTGTTTCCTATAAAATTTGGTCAAAAGTTTGTTCGAAAAGAAGTCCTTAGTTACAGAGAATGGTTCTCCTTAACCCTGAGAGTGGACTCCAGTTGGTTGGCGAAATTTTGATTCAAATTAGTTAGAAATCTTTGTTCCCTGCCTTTCTTAACACTAGCAAAGGCATCATGTGGTGTTCATGTAATGTCAAATATGATAAATGCCGTGTAAATGACTCGACAAGGCCGCCTTTTGATTCTCTTCGTTGGTCATTAAAATACTATGGACAGATCCGCTTTCACATCCTTGACTCCGTGTGAAAACATAGACGGGCGATAAGAGCAAAACAAAAATAACAAAACACAAACGTAAGGCGATTTCTTCAGAGCGTTTGAGAAACAAAAAGCAAAATTACTCACGAAAGTGCAAAAAGTATACAAACCTTTTAAATAGAATACTTACTCTCAACAACCTGCTGCCCGGACGCGAAATGGACTGCTTTTTCTGATAAGTTTTACTGTCGAGGTACACTAGATAATAAACCACACAAGTCCCAATAACAATAGCACGTAGAGCCGGACTTTTGGAAAAATCCCGCGGCTATAAGTAAATTTACCTTTTTATAATAAGTCGTTTTAACCTATCTCCCTCAGGTAATAAAAACCTGCAGTGGCACTGAGCTACAGAATCGGGCAGGGGTTTTGTAAAACATTCAGCTTTAAAGAGAAAAGAATGCACATTTCTAGGTATTTATTTGTATCGCACTTCTTACGTACACGAAACTTTATGTGGAATAAGAGGCTATGGTTCGTTTCCGAACCAAAGTATCGTCAACTGCTTAGCGCTAAGTGTATAAAGACTTAAAATATTTAGTTCTAATCAGATAAACAACAAACAAATGCAATTCGTCTGACTCGCCCATGACGTATAGTTTCTCAATTATCCAGATCTACAAAAATATTTATACGACAAAATAATTAAAAATGAAATGGAAGAGAGCCATCTGTAGATAAATAAAGTAAACATTTAAATGGATTTTAAAAAATTATTAAAATTAAAGTGAAGCTGAGAATGCCTGTTTGGAATTCCTGCCATAATAATTTGAACATCATAGACCTCGCACTTGCCTCTTTATTCTGCACTGTGTTCGTAATTATTGTACGAAAAGTAAGTTTCATTATTTGGTAGAAACACCTTGTAACGTGTATTCGTGGAGTTTATCCGATTATTGATGGTGTCTAAGGCTGATCTGATTGGTTGGATACTAATTATCTGGGAAAAAGCTTCCATGGAGAACTCGGACAAGCAAATGCAATTCATTCTACATTTTACAGACTGTAGTGGTCGCTGTGTGAATGTTGCTCCTTCCAAACTAAGACTCTTTGATCGATGCAGGTGAAATGGTATTTTGAAGGATGAAAGGTATAAGAATCTAGGCGTCAATAATTGAATACAAGCTTTGCTTTCCATACTGAATGCCAGCCAGCACTATCACTCAGGATTTAACTTACTCTAGAAATATGCATCCTGAGAAATTGGTGAAAATTTGACTCGTATCCGATCTCTACGAACCGCTGATATGAATGTTGGTGATTACATCCGGCAGCGCCGTGACCTAGTGATGTTAATCACTCTGAATATAGTAGACAAACTGAAAATGCGAAAATGGCATGTCGTCCAGAATGTTAGTAAAACAAAAGACTTGCAGACAGAGACAGGCTGGCAGCAACACGGCGTTTCCCGTATTCTGCCCATTTTATAGCGGCGACAAGGGCTAGACATGTAAATCTCGGACAAACCCGCTGTTAGAAGCAGTCTAAATCATTTTGGCAGAGATTTATAGAAAGGGTTCCTTGGCGTCGAGTAAGCCAGGTAGCGTGCTGGTGACAGAAGACGGGCGGGGGATATAATAGAATAAACGACAGAAAATTTTTGATTTACGAAATACAGAGGTCTTCAGTACTTTAGGGCCCCTTTAAATTACTTTGCTGTCTTTCTTCTTTCTGTAAAATACAGCTTTAATTCAATGTAGCATAACTGCTTACGTACGTATTGTATAAAAATGTTATTAATTTTGTTTCCTTTGTTCAACTTTAATATTGTTGTCAGGGTATTAGTGCAGTCTCCAGTCAGTCCCGCCTGCTGACAAATTTATCTTCATCATCTTTATGAGGTGATCACATGAAATACACTATATTTCAAATTTAATGTCATGTAAACTTCACGTTAGAGTGGAATCCTGTTATTTAAAGATACCTCTTTCTACTCCAGCAAACTGCTTAACTTTGCAGATAACTTAGCATAAAGTGAATACTAAAGGAACTTTCAGGAAAAGAATAATTTTCTTTTACTGGTCCTAATGAATACCAATTTTTTTCCCCAACACAGTGAGTATTCCTTATGAATATTAAATCATGTTCAGGCTCGGCTAACATAGCAGAAGTGAGTATTTTAAATATTTCATGCAGGAGGACGTTATTTTGTAAATCTATAGCCACATTGAGAACTGGTGGCTGAAATGATGTTCTTTTGTTTAGGCTAGCCAACGCTATCAGCCAACTATTATATATTTAAAATGAAACTTACTTTGTTTTATACCAAGAAAAAAGAAAATACTAGATAGCAAGCACCCGACCAGTGCGAACATGTAATCTGGAAGAAAGAAATCAGAAGAGTGTCATTAAAGTGCATTTTGAGATAATTATCAGATTTACAATAAGAATACGAAGTTATCTTTCATGTTATTGTTTATTATACTAGTAATTTTTCATTACTAGTCTAGTGAAGTCACTGATACATATTAATATGAAGTATATTTCCTATACTATTAATAACACGTTGTTCATCTACTATATATTTCATTTTATTTAGATTTTACTTTGAGTTTTTTTTTACTATGTTTTCTGATTTTAAATGGTACCATTAACCAGATCAACTTTACATTCTGTCCAAGTTACCACTGTACACATAGCAAGTGGTAAAGCTTGGTTCAAAGTCTGCAGGTTACTAGTTCTTTGACAACCAGCATGACATGTCTGTCAGCGAGCGTTAATATATTCTTCACTGTATATTATAAAGTATACTCTCTTCTTGTGATGGTATATAAAAGAGGCAATAAATTACGTTAATTATATTATTCCAAAAAAAATCAGAGGTAAACAATATTATTACATTTTAATTTTGATCTTGAATTCAGAGTTGACGTTAAAGCCTAGAAGAGAACGAATGTTTCAAACTGTGACGTTTTGTCGGCGGCCTGTTGGAGACAATACAAGGTGCGTGTGGTACGAGTGACCTTTAAAACACCCCGAATAAAGGATCAGAAACATTAAAAGCATAGTAAATTTACTAGAGTGAAAGAGAGAAGCAGTTGACTTGGTTACGGCGAAGAGACGGGGAGTCAAAGAAATACATCATGTCCTACCAGTGTTAATATTTATAACAGGATATTTTCATTAGAAGAGGAATCGAGCATTAACGCTTCCTGTTCATTGAATATCCAACTAGCTTTTAAAGCTTTCTGGTCTATGACTTTATGTCTGAGATAATCAACACTTTTATAATCCGTATTTACCCCGACCACCCGCAGCTACACTACTACTTCTAGCTACCTACATCTATGGACCGGATAAAACTGAAATTTAACAGTGATTAGTAAAATATTTCCTCCATTATTTACCGATTAACATCTTCCCGTTTGCTCGCTCGCTCGCTGATGTTCAGATCTGTATTCCAATTACTTTGCCAAAAAGGTCAGGAGACGGCGATTCAACCTTAAAAGCTGTTGGCTAATAACTGATTCAGTGGATGCAGCTCTTCCTCAGCACGATCTGAGTTCTGCGTGTGACGTCACAATCTTCTGTGCGAATCTCCCCTAGTGTTTTTCTGTAGGCAGGTCTGTGTGTGGTGTCTATGAATTCCAACTGACAAACCCATTTTTGGTCATACGGTCTCAGAAGGAGCTTCCAAGTACTGCTCTTAAAAACTGGCAACAGGTTGTCTATCTATACCCTCTGATCATTGTGAAAAGGGTTTTTCATAACTGCATAAAGCTGATTCCCCAAATCTACGAGCTTTTCAGAATTCACGCTATGGTTGTTTTGGTCGACTTTGCTTATTAATGAACAGATTCATCAAAAAAATTGGCAAAAATCTTTAAAAGTTTAAAAAGAACGTACAGAATAATAAAAAAATATGAGGAAAAAGCACCATAAAGACGTTTGGTGAAATAGAAAATGCGAGTATCAAGCATAATATTCCTTAAAAACAAATTTTTTTAAATTTCGTCAGATTAAAGAAAATTTGTATTCCAAATACGAAAATTTCAATTATGAAGCTCATTGCACATAATCAGAGTTCCATTATAGTATAATGTAGTCTTTGATATGAGACATGACAAAATTCTTAGGTTTAGTGGACCAAAACTCTTATAAGGTCACATGAAACGCCTCACATCGACCGAGACCATAAGAGCAACCTTGAAATCATTAACGGTCTATGGCTCACGTGGAAACATGTCGATAGAATTTTATTCTAGAATTTGTGCGCATTTCTCAAGAACGTGATCATCGGGGGGTTTCTTCAAAACAGCCTAGAGTTCTGATTTGTATGGTTCTGTTTGGATAGCATCACCTATTTCAGGTAGGACACCCAGAGATTCTACAAGAGAGACATGCAGCCTTCCGGAGAACATCAAGCTTTTGAAACTTTCCTAATAAAGGCGAGGGTCTGTGGCAGTGCTTCCCACTCCATCATCTGAACATCTACGATCGCTTGACATTCCGGTTCAGCTAGTTCAACGACTGTCTTGATACTTCTCCAAATTTCTTATGTAGTAAAGTAAAGCATTTTATCCACGTAGATAAACAGGAGAAAACTGGGTGTAAGCAAAATAAAATTGGTTTCCTCAACAACGGCTGCGCTGCATAAAGGTTTTGCTGATTTTCGAGATATCTACCAACTTGGCCACTCGCACCAGGCCACGTTTCACACAGGTGCAATAAAGGCAGCTGCACAAAAGCTTTTAATGGATGCGCAAGATTTCAGCAAGTAACTCGCACTCTGTTATCACAAGTTTCATTTTGTAAATATATATTTATTCTAAAGTATAAAATGACATTATCATTTTCTATGCTCTCGATATCGTATGAATCTACCAAGTAGGGTTTATCCATCCATAAGTATAAAATTATGCAAATGGCGCGGCCCTTAACAGTCGTAGTTTCAACGATAACCGCGTATATTCGCTTGGCCTGAAGGAGATAAATCTTTTCAAAGAGAGTCTTGCTTTCCAAATAGCAGCCGTTTGAACTGCGTTCGTGCCAGAGACAACCTTTCGTGGGTATGACTGAAGAAATGTTTGGAGCTTGGATGAGAAAGTTTATTAATAGAAATATTTGCTGAAACTAATGCATTGGCTAAAGTCTGGGTAAAAGTATTTGGTCTTGTTTATTTAGAAGGCGAACTGAGGCCTGAAAGACATTTGTTTCTTTTGTAGCTTCTCGTGCAGTTTCTCTTTATGTTTTTTTAAAATCTACATATGTGTCCAGGGTCTGCACCTGTAATCAACAGGAAACAAAGCCTAACAAAACCTGCTGAAGTTTGCTTCTGAGTGATGTAAATCTGATCAAACCCACCAGAGTCTGTGGTGAAGGCTGATGTTTGGGCATCGCAGATCAGAAACTACCTGATGCTTAATTAATGACCAAACTGAGGTCACTAGTGCAAAATATGGAAAAGTACGTAAAAACTCTAAAAACCTGTATAATTCTAATGGGTTTTACTTACTTTCTTTCGGGATACAATTCTTTGTAATCTACTATGAAGCAGTCACTTAATTTTTATTATTTGGGGACTAATAATTTATTCTGTAATCCCTAAACTTCTATATTTACCATTCTTACTATCTTTGAATATTCTTTCTTATTCGACCAATTTAAAGCTCATCAGTCTTATTCTAAGCTGCAATAGATTTCATGGTGATTCAATAACCTTTTTTCTGTGTAAATGCAATGGTGCAAACTTTCCCCCCAAAGATTATCTTCTTTAAAGCTCTTATCGTTTCTCCTTTATGTCCGAGTATAAATAAATACCTCCAGAAACAGTTTTTTCATAGCTATACGTACATTCATTAACTCTCTCTCTCTCTCTCTCTCTCTCTCTCTCTCTCTCTCTCTTATATTAAAATATAAACAAAATCTAGTTAAATTTCCATCGGCAGTAAATACCATGGTTACAACTAGGACATAATTAGGATATAAATTCGGTTGTATCTACAACACTTTTTTTATTCTACATATTAAACATGAAAACATCATTTGATACTTTGCAGGCCTGTAGACACATTTCAGAAACTAGGTTTGTCAGGAGACTAGACATTCCTTCAATGAGAGGATGCTGGATGATTTTTCCTAGTTTAAAAAAAAGAATTATAAATATAAAATATAGAACAGGAAATACCTACCTCTAATGTAGTTATTCCTGAAGCATATAGGAGAAAGCCACCCAGCAGTCCATGATGCGATACTGTAATATTTGCAACTAAAACAAACAAAATACATTGTATAGTTATTTGTTTTTTAACTAAGAGACAACAGGCGTGTAGATTTCTCTATTAGCTAAAACAGGCAGCGTCGGAGTTTTAAGATTACCTTTATGGAACACCTAATAAAAGAACACTCGCTTTTTGGAATTAAAATTAACTAAGAGAGAAACATAAAACATGTAGCATGCTAAATCATACATTTACTGTAGCTGTGATCTATGTTCTCTGGTGATATAGTGTGACAAATTTGACACAAAGTATTACCTGAAAAATTCTGAATGGAAAACGGATAATACCCATTATTAATTACCCAATTTATCCATTCTCTATTGTTTATCAAAAAGGACAAGCAGAAATTTTGTTGCACAATCATCATATACAGTGGAGTCGCTGCTGCTTGTAGTATTATTTTCAAACAAATTTAATTCCAGAACTACAAGGAAATTATGGTTCATCAAATATGACAAACTACTAGCACAAGGAGCTAATCACATATAGCTATTATGATGAGATAATACATACAATTCAACAAAATTCAAAACATTTCCTTCGTGTCTACTTGTTACTCCAGGTCAGAGTCAGCTGTAACACCAACATTATATATAAAAACAGTGATTCTCCGTGCTCCAAACTGGATGAAAACCTTTTCTCTGTTAAAGCTGGCAGCTCGTGGAAAACTGGTAACTCCAGGTACCCTGATTGATGAAGCTGGATGACACTTCATCAATCTGTCCAACCAATTCGGTTCAGCGCTTTCGTTAATATACCGCGAACCTGGAGCTTTAGTGTTATATCTTTTATCTGACTCAAAAGAAAATATTCTAAGGTCCTTAAAGGATAATCTGAAAAAAAGATCTTTGAGACCCTTTTTTTGCAGTTTTATTTCATTTCTATAAACACTGTGTAGACTCCACAAAAATAATGTAGCTGGATTATTAAAAGTCTGATATTGTGGACAGAGGAGCACTAGAATAAAACGGGGAAGACTAGTGACGTGGAATTCTCACCGAAAGTGGGAGTTACAGCCGAACCCATATGGATAACCTGCCAAACTGACAGGTCCTGGGACAATACAGTATCCCGCTCGGCCTGATCGCCTAATCTCGACATAATACAGCGCCAGAAACATAAAAGATACAAACATTTCAGCCAAGCGGGCAAAAAGTAAAACAGATTTTCTCAAGAAATAATCGCTTTTACGGTGTACAAATAGAACCAGTCCCCTTGTGAGAAGCATCGGTGGGCTTCTGATTAATTTAAAAAAAGGAAGTGTAATTGGTGAAGCTTTTCTTCGGAACATAAACACGGCCAAAATATGGCACTCGCCTGATACACAGAGTATTCCTGCTACTTTTAACCCCGGTCTCGCTTGTACTGCGTAGCCATAACTTTTCTGATTTGAAAAAAAACGTTCTTTGCTAATTCTCTTCTTCCCTCAATTTTGATTAAGGAAAAATCTTTAAATATGCTCTAAATTTTATCTTCTTTCTGTCAAATTTCGACGCACTAAGATAATTAATTAGCTCATGTAAATAAACGGGAATTGGTTTCTCTCATTTTATTGCATTCTTCTGATTAAATGGAATTGTACTTTTGGATTTTTTTTCAAGATCTTCGCGGAGATTTTCATTAAAAGTTATTTGTAGTATTTTAGTTGATCACGTGCTTGAATTCCCTTTTATTTGGCAGTTTATTTTCTGTGCTGCTGCTCTGCTGTCTTCCCAATGGCACCATGCAACATTTCTGTTTCATCATTTTTCCACAGTGTTAATGTTTTTATTTTATTTTGTTGTATCTGGTCCTTTTATTATTCTGGGAGCAGCCAGACTGAACATGGTGGGTAAAACGAGGAGAACACAGAACCCTGAAAGAATATCGCCGAGATTAACGGTCGGTCTGAACAAAAGGATGGAGCGTCTTCCGAACCCACCTTTTTAGGGTAAAGCCCCCTTAAAAATGTTAAAAATAAATAGGTGTTTTTAGGGTTTTGATAGGAACAATTAGTTTTGTGTTGCTATCCACAATGTCTAACATTAAACGTCACAATTACAAATTAGGTACTACCCAGGTATTATCAGGTATCAGAAAGAGTTGTTGCTTATAGGATTTTTAATGAGTTTATAAATTATTGGCGGGTTTAGTTTAATAGTGTTAGGGTTAGTCGAATTAAGTGTCGTATTGATGTCCATCTCTCTTGCTCGTGGAAACTTGTTTCCTGTTTCATTACTATTAATTACGCGAAAGGTAAAAAGGATTGCCATAGTACACACCAAAAGTCAGGGGAAGTTCGCGTTCAGGACCATTTAAAGGCGCAGCATTTGAAGAAATCACAATACTTACTGGGTGTACTCTTTCCTGTTTTCTGTGATGATCGTTACCATAAACAAGCTGAAAAATGCACAAACCATGCTGACAAATAAATAAGTGTGTTTACTGTTCATCTTTTTTTTTGTTTCCTTATTCAAAATCTTCTCATTGCTGAAATGTACTCTGCGCTACAAAAGCCACGGAGACTTCTCGACCTCGGAGTTACGTTCACTCTGTAAAAGCCGAAAATATTTCAAACTGTATAAGATGCAGGTCAAAAGGACTCTAAAATCTTCCCGCATAAATGATATATTTTCGTAACGTAAAAGAGAAGAATGTATTTATGACGTCATTAAAGGAAAACGTAATTTTAATGCACAATGTTAACCATTTCGGTCATTTAAAAATAAAAATGAATAATTTATTAGATGCCTGACGCAAATCCAATAATAATTATAATGAAGTCATCTTTTGGATTTGTTAATTTATCTTCGTTGAATGCTTGTGGAAATTAGATTAGAGAACCAAAACAAATATTGCAATGTATACGAGAAGTTAGCTCATATTACTAGTTTATCCATTGAATATGAAAGATAATTAATTATTAATATGTATTGTTTATTGACAAAACCGATGATAAATTACCGAATTTATTTATTGTCCATGCCCAAAGATTATTCTAGTCGCGGAACCATCCTGCTCGTGAGGCATCCACCTATAGAAGAAAAGGTATTTTGTTGCATGATTTTAAAAATATAACAAAGTTCTCAAACAAACGATCAGCAGCTGGAATGTTTATTCGAAACCGACTAATATCAGTTTAAGATTATTAACAGATCCATGGCGTGTCACCGATGATAGGAGGTATTGATCTTTAGTGAGATTTCCATAAGTTCGGAGTACAAAACCCTGCCGAACTGGGTGGTAGAAGGTATCATATCGGAAACCTGGTGATATCTTAATAACAAGAGAACCTGGTTTTATTTTAAAAAAATGTTACGGGGAAAATTTAGAGATTATCATCAGTCAGTTTTCCTATAAGCCGTCAGAAGACCTACACCTAAAAATAATGGTTTTATGAATATAATTGGGACTTATTAAAACAATTAGATGCTAAATTAAACGTAAAAATAACCACGCGTCTCATATAATAGGACGAATTATGTTGTACATCAAAGAAATATAAATGTCTTTATATCCGGCACCAGTGATTCGCCTAAACAGACAATTGATTGGTGTGATACATTTCTAGAATATTTTCAATGCTCCAGATATCAAAGAATAACAGAAACTTCAACGAGTTTAGGTTACCAGAAGCATCTTTTAAAATGGTCTTCAGCCCCAAATGTACTCAAAAGGGGAAAATTTCTAATCATATAAATGATATGGATCAAAGGTCTGTTTATTCTAGTGATCGGCCGGGTGTAAACTGTTAAAGTTTTTTAATGAAAATATTAAATGTAATAATTAATAATTTTAGTACTTAAAATTTTTTTTTAAATGTCAAACCGCTAAAAATTATTGGCATTTTTAAGTACCGGGATTAAATGGTTTCAAATTTGTTGGTCGACTCTGTGAACTGTATTCAATATACGTATATCATTTTTAAACATATTTTTATGTTTATTCAACTACATAGGACACTAATACTTTTTTATTTGGCCCAGTGGTTTGTGCTGTCCAGCGAAGTAATCAGGTATGAGTCTGCTCATCCTAGTTCCAGAAAAATTCCGTTCATTCAGTGGACGTTTTCACTATAGGTGAAAAATATACTAAAAATAAACCTTTTAAGTAAGGTAAAATTTTATTTTGAATAAATTATGCGATAATTTGTTCAATTTAATTTGGCGTTAGTCATTTTAAACTATTGCGGAAGAATGGGACCAATACGATTATTTAGCCTCTGTGAAGGTGAGTTTACTTTAATCTCCGATTTCATTTTGTCAAAACGCTGAACGTATGGGTTATTTTATTGCTTGATTCTGCGAGGCTTGGGAAGACTCTTCTTGGAGTTTCAAGTAGTTTTCACAGTTTTACAGAACACTAATATACGGGAAATACCAACAAGAGTTGAAGAAGAGATACACTACACTTTATTAAACCAAAATATAATTGCATTATTCAAAGTAACACCAAATGTATTCAAAAATATGTAACAGCGACTAGTAAAAGATGCGGTATTTTGAGGTGGTGGTTACCATCACATACATTAAGAGACTCCAACATATTGAAATGTAGACATTTGCGAATCTGATTATCCGTTTGAAATGACAGGTGCTTTTAGCGGAAGCCTTGAAATTCATACAGAGCTATCGGAATAAATGTTCTTCAGGAAAATATTAATTATTAATATTCATTAAATATATTTATGTATAACAGATCTTCTTCGCACTTTCCAAAATCTTTTGTTCTGTAAACCTTTTATAATAGTTTTCAAAAGTTAAGCAACCAACAAGAATAATTCAGTGAACGAGGATAGCTACTCATTTGTAATGTTGACCTTGAAAACATTTTCTAACAGAGCCATAATTTATATGAACACAGGCCGTCATTTTTTTGCATCTTTCTACAGAAGCTCATCTACATATTTATTTGATAAATGATGTGCAATATGATAAAAATTGTGTTGACCAAAATTGTAATTATTTTGCTTTCTAATTGTTGTTTAACGTTTGGAAACTAGTGTATTTATTGTCGTTGGGAAAATAGAGATGGTTTTTACTCCTTGTACTAATTTTTCACAGAAATACAGAGTAGTTAATGTATTAACAGCACATTGAGAGCATTTAATGAGTTAGAGTCTTATTTAATTAATCTATTAGCTTACCTACTTAACAAAGTGACTGTTTTTGTACTCCTTAGATCACCTTATCAATGGAAGATAGTGGATTTCATGAAAATATTTTTAAAAACGTTTTTTATGGAAGCCATTACAGTTGTAGATCAAATGACTGAATGGAGGTGGATGAACATCAGTACCGCGCTGCGTCTACGGTGCTGGCAAACACTGTTAGAATCCCGATGGTTTAGTGTATAGCGAGTGGCAGCGGGGAGCTCTACTGGATACTAGTTCAGGCAGGTCTTACTGGCTCTTCCTTGATATAGTTTGGTGATGTCCAGGGTTTCTGGTGATGTATACTTACATCGACCATCAGTGGTCATCTATCCAATACAAGTTAATATCCCTGGTCATTAGATCGAATACAGCAGTACTTCAATTCTTCGAACTGCCAAGTGTCTCTATGTTTGTGCCTACACAGGAAATCATTAAAAAGTAATATTAAATTTCAAGCCATGAAGTAAAAGTGGCTTTTTAGAACTTTTAACAGGTAATCCAACGTTATTTCGCAGAACTCTGTAACAGACAATAAGTTTAGTTTTCAAAAATATTTGATGAATGGGTGATATATCTTGAACACAATTTCATTATGAAGCTTTTAACTTTTTAAATCAAAGTTGAAACAATTGTTTTTCTGGAGTACTGTATTATTACAGAGAAATAACTGGAAAAATTTTAATATTATTTAAATGCATAAAAATATATTGTATAACTTAATTTATTATTTTAATTAATAGTTTTACTCTTAAAATTAAAGAAACGAATTCCGATACAAAATACCCTCCTTACCATATTAATTTGGTCAACCAGATAAATGAATGTATCTGATCAAAATTTACATATTTCAAATACGATTATGTATTCAATGGAAGTAAAGATAAGAAAGCAACCAGGGTGCACAATCAACAAGCCAAAAACAGCCAAATATCGCGACAATTTTTCCATTTAGCTGGGCGTTCAAAGTTAGCGATAGACTGCCAAAAATCTCAGTGTTTCTCGTGGAACTCAGGAAAAATTGTGAAGAATGTCACTGCTGCGACAAAGACTCTTCCAGTGCCTTGAACAGTAAAACTTCGACAAGAACACGCCATTTAAGCGCTATGTTTGTATTTACCCGAAGATTTTCTTGCTGATATCGCACATTTAACAGAAATGAGCTAAGGAATGGTCAAATTTCATTTCCACTAACTTAGATACAGAGTGTTTAGCATGTAAGAAACTGCTTCTATCCAATAGGAATGAAACACTTCGAAAAATCTGCTCAGCGTAATGGCTGGCAAGGCTGAGTAGTCAGAGCACTTACTCTTCTTTGATGAGTCCATGCTTAAAACATTTGCGATAGAGGTTTCATCTGGGAATAGAGAATACCTTACAAAAATGTTAAATCCTATTTACTTAAGGCAAAGATCAGCTACAGAAATTTTAGTTTATGGTATAGTCTGAAATCTTGTACTACGAAAAGGCACAACTGAGGTTTGTTGGTCGTCTTAGTTTTTATCGGTACCCAAGAAGACATACTGAGAATCGAAGCCGATATTCTTTCGGAAAATGGAAATACCTGCTTGACCGCTCCTGTCGCTCGTCTGGAACAAAATTTATGGCACTGAATTTCTCACGAGTACATCCTACAGACAAATATGAATTCTATCGTGCAACTGTGACAGAATACGAATCGTTAGCTGAGAGTAATCCAGTCATCTTCGCCGATATGATGGATTTATTTTTGAAAAGTAGAGAATGATACAAAAATGAATACACATTTATCTTAAATACTAATAAAGAATGATACGCATATTTTCGTTTTTCTGTATTACCACAGTTCCAGATACTTTCTTTGTGACATTCAGTGCGTTAATAAAATGTGTATATGTATCAATCGCTATCAGCCATGTTTGTTTTCTTTTTCTTAGTCAAATCTTCGAAATGAAGTTTAAATATATATATATGAAAGCTCCTTTTGAAGTGTTTTGTTATAGTTTAGTTATTCTTCATGTTTAAAATCTCTTTTCATATTTTTTGTTTCGTCTTTGTTGACTGTTCAATGGATCAGCTGCAGTCCAGAAAAGTAGAAAAGAAGGTCGCTTGTTCTAATAGAGAGTCATACCTGGTTCACACACCTCGCCTCCTCTGGCCCCAGGTTCACATCTATATTTCCGTAAAGTCAATTACAATTTGATCGAAGATCGTGGTGGACCAGCCATGACTTCTGGTATGAAATCATGGATCAATGTTATTCAGTAAACGGAGTCCAGCAGTCTGTGGCTTATTTACTCTCTTAAAGAACAACAACAAAAACCCCTGACGACAATAAGGAGTTCTTCAGGAAATAATAGGCGCATTATACAGTACAGCCTAACCCTATTTGACCTAGAGCTTTCTAACAGCGCAACGATGTGCGTTTGCTTGATGTATTAACCACATTGTAGATACTAAACACCACAAAGCCAAAGAATTAACTAATTAACTAATCAAGCTGTACTGCAGATCTTCCAGCGCAATAAGAAAAATATCTAATGATTGTCTGTTCCTAAGCGCATGACTGATTCACGTGCGCGGCTAAACTTTATTCTCTTTTTATTCATCATTGATTTTATTTCTTGTCCGAATGGAAGGTATTGTTGCAGATGGTTTTATATTTCTCAGCCTGTGATTTAAGTAAAGTGGAAAATTCGTGCTGGCATTTAACCTCCTTTGATGTAATAATGGCAACCCTAAAGACGTCAGAAGTTTCAAACCATATTACGCCAGGCAATGTGGCTCAGTGGTGAGTGTGTTGGGTTTAGAACCTCAGGATCCTGGGTTCAATTTCTGCTATTGGCACATTGTTGTGACTCTTGAGCCAGGTACTTTACTGGCATCGCTCCAGTGGCTGCTGGGGAGTGGCCTGTGTAGGCACTCAGACGCTCTATAGCCATGACAGAGGCAAGTCTCCTATGACAAGGAAAAGTCAAAAGAATAAACCACTGCTGAAGACAGATGCACTGGGCCAGAGTGCGCAACACATCCCACTCTCATGAAATGAGTGATCGAAGAAGAAACCATATTATACCTTGAAAAATTAATACTAGAGTTGAATTATTTCCTAAATTCTACTTTAATGGTATTGATATCCGATATATACAATGCTCTTCCTATCGTAATAATTTGTACACTTTTTTGCGATTTCAATATTGAAAACAGAGCAGATAAAGAAATGCAGTAGAGTGGAATTATTTATGTTGGTAATTGGTCAGACTGTTCTTTACTGCACAGAGAGACTCCACGCGCTGCTTGCCACTGAACGAACGATATCTGTATCGTGGTCCGCTCCAAGTTTCCCCGACGCCTGCGAGCTCGTTATTGAAATGTCTGTCGGTGGACAACCACTGCAAGTATTCAGAACGTTCAGTGTAAACTCTAAGGTAAAGTAACAGTAAGTGAATTCGATGTGTCTTTATTAACTTTAAGTAAATTTTTACATTAGTAAGTTGAAACCTTACTTTTATTCTGTTTCCGTATAAATTCATGACAGCCAAAAACGCCTGTAGCCAGACGTTTTCGGTCAAGCGACTTTTGTGAGCGAGTTTATTTAATGCGTTAGAAAGAAGACACATCAAGTGCTCTCGACCTCGTGAATGGGAATCATGGTATCAGTGGCCAGACGTCGGTAAACCAACCACCTGATCTCGACTGCGTGAAATCTGTAATTGCATTTTTATCGATCTGTAAAATTACTAATAATTAATCGACCGGAGAACAAAAAAAGAAAAGAAAGAAACATAAAAATACCGAAGAAACCGATGTCGATCTTGACATTACATCATTCATTGGAAAGTCTTCGTCGTCATTTCCACCACGATTTTATTACAATTCCATTTAGTTAATTCTGTTCTGTTTTAACGTGTAATTTCAAAATTATATTTAAACTGTACAATATAAATATATTCATTTACAGGTGTTATTAAAAATAACATTTTTTTTTTAACGGTACTATTTTAAATACTTCTTTTGTAAAATTATAAAGAAGGGAGACAGGGGCGTAGCTAATGGGGGGGCGGCATTTTTTGGTCCGAGTGCGCGTTTGTCAAATTTAGTTCAGGACAGTATGTTACATATATAATGTATTTTTTCGTTCTATTTTTAATGGTAGTTTTTTGAAAGGAAGAAAGTTTTTCTAAAATTTGCTGTAAAAGAAATTTGCTCACTTGAAGTGAGTCACTTCTAATTAATTTTGAATTGAATATCAATATTTTCTCATTATATATTTGATAATTTTTATTTTCTAATAGTACTTTTTTTTCAATAAATAAATAAATAAAAAATGAATTTTTTGGAGGTTTTGAAATTCTACGTTATTTAGAGGGCGGCAAATTCTACGACCGCCCCGGGCGGCACAAACGCTAGCTACGCCCCTGAAGGGAGATAACCTACGTGGCCTGTAGTGGGGCAAACAATCTTTTCTTTATCATTACAAATGGCATAAAATTACTAAAATACTGTGTTTACATGGCACTCGCATGCTCTTTACTTTCATATTTAATAACACGTAAATACCAGGTTAAAATGATCTTGTGTTGTCTTTTTTTAAGGATAACTTTTCATTTAGTAAATTGATTTTAAACGCTAAACAAACGGTGACCGTCTTAAGGGAGACCCGATTGCTGACTATTCCAGTTTATAAAGTAGCTGAGAATTTCCTTGAATAAAGAATGTTGACAGGTCCGATATCCAATTGCATTCTTAGTTAATCAAAGAAAAGCTTGAAAGCTCAGAGATATCACAGGCCGGGGATGTGATCACCGATGATGCTCAATTGTTCGCGAGTAGACAATTGTAGAGAGCTGTTGCTCACTATTGTTTATTTGATGGTTTCATACTGACCATTTCTATCAGAAGCTATTGATAGAAAACTACTTTATAAAACCAAGCAACTCCACTTAACTTCATTTAAGTTAAATTAAAAGATTTATAGTTTTGTATAGATTGCAGTGCTGCAAATTCAATTTTCTGTGCCAACCGTAAACTAAAAAAAGAGAGTAAATAACTCTTTGCATCATCCAATAAATTTAACAAAATCTATTATAAACTCATGTCCGTAGCTTGGCACTGTGCTCTTAACCACTTGTAAGTATATTTTATACACTTCTAATTGTCTAGTCCCATGGTCGTTATTATGATTTTATAAGATCTTTTCGGAAATCTATTTGTATGTCAGCTCTCAAATGTTGGTCATTTCTATCATTGAGCATGTGAAAAATTACAAAGCTCTATGCACTTTACTATAAAGACATCATGTAACATTATTATGCAAATTAAGCAGGTTTAATTCGATTTTAGAAAGCAAAATTATAAAAATCTAAGATAAATATTTGCCCATTACTAAGATTAAGCAATCATGATATTACATTCATACATTATTTACTGGTATAATTTGTTTAACAATTTATATAGTATAGAGTAGCCGAATTTTGACCACCCTCTTATTTTCAAAAAATCAGCAGGTTATTGTTTCGGAAAAAGACTTGAAAAGGATCGTCTGCTTTTTTCTTCTTCCGTGTTGTTTAGTTAACAACGACAGAGATCTTTATCTATCACTGGACGGTTTTACGGTTATTCTCATTCTATAGTTTAAAACATCGCTTGAAACCATACATACGCCGCATAGCTGGGTCTAAGTCGGCAATCAGCTTTAAATTTACCTGTCCAACCAGATGAAGTAGTTGTAACGTTTTATTCGCGTCAGTCTTATACTTTCAGGTAAGACGTCACGAACCACGCGCCACCTGCACATAATAAATGAGAAGACATTAATTAGATTTAAAACAATTAACGGATTACAACAGGTTAAATGTACTGACTGGCCGGCAAAAATAGGTTTGCTTAAACTTTATTATGGTAAATAGAACTTTTTAATAAAAGTATTAAGATAGAGACTGCATTAGCTGTCTTAAATGTGTTACAGTTATTTTTAAATGATTAATATAAATGCAAATATATATAAACCTAGCTTAAATGGCTCTGTGTAATTTAAGTAATGGTGTCATTGTGCTGGTTTGTTTTTCTGTACTTTGAGCGAAACAAGAAAGAGAATGACGACGTCTGTCATTATTCGGAAGGATTGAAATTTAGAAAAATTCCCGTAGATGTTCTCGGTTTTGAGTTGATGACGAAAAAAACTGGTTTAAAAAAGAAAAAAACTGAAAACTAAATGTAGTTAACACCGTTTTATTAAAAGGATACTTTTTAAAAATTATTTAATTTTCCAAAAAGTAAGAACGTATAAACAGACGGTAAAATTTAAAGAAAAATCTAAAGGAAAGATATTTACTTAAAACCGAAGGCATTTACTCTGAGTGACCGAATTTTCCAGTAGCAAAAATACTGTTTCAAATCGGCAAAGAATTGTGAATATCTTTGAGTTATTCGGATTTAGGATAATCGCTTCCAGATAATTTATGATAGGAGAATTCATTCCTTCAGAAATCTATCAAAAATAATTATTATTTTCTGAAAAATTATTAGGGTTTTGCGGTTTCGGAGAGACGTTGTGCTGCTGCTGCTCATCTAAATCATTCGCCATAACCCTGACGATTTTGGAAGGTTATATTACTTGGTAACTGATAAAAAGAAGGATATCACTGGTGAACTTTTAGATATATTTGTAAATTGATATTTTGGTGAGAAAAATATTCGTTTAAGACGCAGGCAAAATAATTCGGGTCATCAGACGCAAAACAAAAAAAAAAAAGAATTTCTTTATTATTTTAAAAAATGCCTTGAAAAATTTTTAAATATAAACTTTTTATAATGATAAATACAATAAAAATAAAACTGTTTGCCTTAAATCTTGTTGTAATAGCAGTTTAAATCAGTGCCCAATATCTGTGATATCTTTAAATGTCAACAAACAAAATCGCGTTTAAACTGCTTAAACCCATGGTGAGATGTTTTCTATAATCCTAGACGAAGATCTGGGAACCTTTGCCTTAGAGTGTCCTAATATTTCTTGATAAACTTCAATTAACGCTGACGAATTTACATAATAATGTTGCGTTAATATATAAAAGTGCATATGACTTTGTAGATTTTCACATAATTAATGTAAAAATTATCAAAATTTTAAAATGTGGTAATTTGAAATCTAACATAAAAATACAAGATATTCGAAAAGACTAAAAATCTTCACAAGTGCGGCTCGGCTAAAACTATTCAAACAGGTAGAAGGGCCCGCGGGTGGGTGACGAACTAATGGTTAGTTACTTCTGGTTATGCAAAACTTCTGGCTACTGCTGCAAATGCTATTCTTAAGAACATCGTCTTGGATTTTAACTCTTTGTCTAACGAAAAAGCTTTGAGTAGTTAACAAAATAACGAGACATTACAAAAATTGCTTATCATAAATCTTGCAGATGGCTATCGCATTTAAGTTCTGATGAGGATGCTCTATTATTTAAAGATAAACTAAAACCGCCTACATTATTTTGTTTCCAATTTTTTTTTGGTTTGAATTTGAAAATTTACTGCATCAAGAATGACGTTAATTTAACTAACGCTATCCAACTTATATCTCCATTGCGTTTTCTGAACGTTGCTGTAAAACTAATATTCAGTTAATGTTAACGTGCCCTTTCATCAGAGGAGAAAACATATTTAAATCGGCATGTCGCGGTGGCTCTTGGTCGCTTCAAAGGGCGGTATTGCAGCAAAAAAGGAAACTACAGAAGATATTCACAAGAGTACTTCGTGTATAAATATTTCTAATCTGCGATCTAAGAAGAACCATTCGTCCTAACCAAACAGGGACAAACATAATATATTATTTGTAAAATCGCCTGTTGTTTCCTAGAATACTTTGCCTTCAGATGCCCGAGGCAAAATATGGAGCTCATTCAGAGTAAACGTTGTTCGAAAAACACAAACATGCGCCACAGAAATAGTGAGAGCTACCAACATAACTTGGCAAGAAATAAAAGTCCTGGCGGCTCACTGCTCTCTGATCCAGAGAGAGTGCATAGTAACTTCTGTTTTTAATGTATCAAGAAAATGCTGCATTAACACTTCGACATTAAACCGGTGATTTATGCCATATTGTAAAGCAAAAAAAAAAACATTGCAGTAAATCATATTTGCTTGTGTGCCGACAGTTGCGAGGCCATCATCACAATCTACCGAAAACAGAATGATAACTCTTGGTGCTGATCTATCTTGTACGTAAGAGACACTGATAATGAAGAAAATATTTCTAAAGACAAGCCAGTCCATGTATTTGCTTTCCCATTAACTTAAAATTATAGCAATAGTATGAAAAAATAGTGACTATCGAGTTTAATCTGAAACCGAATTCTTTAATATTATTAGATGTGATGCAATTGTTGTAAAAACTTTGTTTTCAATTGTTCAGAATTATTATTGCTGCGATTTTTTGCTTTATTTTCCTGAACCACTTGTTCTTTCTTTTATGCACATATGAATAACGCAAATCTTAGTTCTGTCATGTAACTACAGCGAAAGCTTTTTATGGCTCTAAAACCGCAATTCTGATCTGGTAATTTTCCTTTGATCACGGCCTGCCTACCACTTTTTGGTAACACGTGAAATGGAGCCATTCTATCGCTTTGCATTCGACTTCTATTTCGATGAATGCGTCTCAGAATTTAATCAAGCGACGATGTAAAACCTGACCAATATTGTTCGCTCTAACTCAGAGCAGGTGTGAGCTCTATTGTTATTGCTCCAACGTAGGAATGTATTCATAATGAAAGATGTCTGCAGATTAACAAAGTCTGCGATCTCATATACCTCAGAGATAATCAGGAGTTTTCTCCAGCCTCAGACTCTATAATAACAGTTAGATTACTTACTAACGTACTTGTCATGAATCCTAAAAGTTTGGTTTATCCATTAAAGTAATTTACTATTTATTCGTGGAATAAAGGCAATGAATTCACTTTCTGAAAACTATATAACGTAACTTAAATAATGTACAATTAAAACTGCAAAAACTTTACAATTTTAATTTATTGATTTTTGACATCTCTTGAGAATGCACAATTTATAACATCCCCTAGAGCAAAATAGCATAAAATTAAGGTATAACAACGTTAGATATGATGGATCCGTTTCCTTAATTAGTCTAAATAAATAAATAAAATAATTTTTGGGACATCTTTGAGTCTTTCGAGACGAAAATAATTCTATTAAGGAAACTGTGTCTCAGATAATGACAGTGTAGCTTCTGAACTTCCAAATACGGTATATTGTATGACAAGCTTTACTTCATTAGAACAAATGGACGAATACAGTAATTCTTTCGGTGAGGGTTATTTGATTATGCATTTTGAATCTTGTGGCACGTGCACAAAAGCAATTATTTTCATTAGTAAAATTTTAACGTATGGTCTAAACATTTTTTTGGTTTTAAAAAAATTTATTAAAACTAGAAGCCAACATCATAGATAAAACCGTTGTAATACTTATTTGAAAAGAGTTTCTAAAAATTGTCTCTTGCTTGTATTTTCTCTGCTGCAACTTTTGCTTCCAAACTGTTGCTTACACTTTGTGCTTTAAATTGGAAGTATCTCGTTCATTGGATTATTGTAAAAAAATTAAACAGTAGAGACAGCTCAGAAACTGATCCGATATCATGAACAATTCCATTTCAGTGTGGGTAAGTCATTACTCGAACTCTCTATCAGTTCCTTATTCCAAAATGTAAGTTCATATACATCTAAAATTATCAATTTTGTGGATATTAATTCTCTCTTTGAGTGAATGTGGTAACCCTTCTAGAAATATTATAATTTACAGTTTTGAGTTAAGCGTAAATTAACGGATCTGAAAACAGTGATGATGCCTTTTCACAACAAATGACTGAAATGTTTAAGCAGTTTTTGAAATATTTCATCATGTATTTTGCAACTCTCTAAACTTAATGCCAACATTACGCCAGAGCTAAAAGAGCTAAATGAAATGTTAGAAACAAATAAGATGACAGAGAGATATGAAAGGAAGTCATTGGCCGAACTCCAAAAATCAGCGCCATGGGTAGCGGCAACACAAAATGTATGATCAATGACCTTATCTTGCCATGTTAGACCACTATCAATATTTATTTAACATAACAAATGAAAAATTAGCTACATTATCACAGGATATATATATATATATATATATATATATATATATATATATATATGAGAGAGAGAGAGTAGTAGTAGTTAGGTGATGCAGAAGTTTAGGTGATAATAATAGGTGGAAAGAAAGATAAGATAAGATAAGGGTGCCATCTTGAGTTCTACCGCGCAGAGACAGATGCATTTTAAATGACTTAGACTACATGGTTTACCTTTAATTACCATGCTAAGTAAATATTCTCACTGACAACGTATCTCAAGCAATCTCTGAAGAATGGAAGAAACTATATCTGGAGTTACAAGAGAACTAACACATAATGTGCGCATATAGCTATCTGAAAGAAGTTTGACGTTTATTTGGCAATGAATACCAGGACATGTGAGCCAATCAAAAAATGAAGACGACGCCTTTAAATTACCTTAAACTCAAGGTTGCATTTAATTATCAAGCATGAAAATGTATGTGAATCGAAAAATTAAAAATGGGTTTCTGTTGAATTTTAAAACAACATATATCTTCATTTGAAGAAATTAGAATTAACAAATGTGCGAGGGGTTCACAGTTGACTGATGGATCCATCTACAGAATGGCTGAAATCCAGTCTTGCACATATATTTACATTACTGCTGAAATGCTTTTCAAAAAAAAATAACAATACAGGTTATAAGATAAAATCATCATCTCCTGGGAGCACTAGGAGGATAATAGATACTATAAAAACTCCGAGGACTCTTTCGCCTGCAAGAAACCGTTGATTTTCCCTGGAATTTATAGTTTAGACAAGAAAATAACGCCGTATTAACGCCATTCAGGAAGTACGTTAATAGTTTGAGAATTGTAGACTTATATACCCCGAATATCGAAGTAATTCAGAGTGATGACCAGAATTATTACATCACCTCATATTTTCAGAGAAAATGTTTATTGATTGTTACAAAGTAAAAATTCATCGTTAGCATAATATCTACGATTAAGCATTAATGTGATGATGAAGTTGTAGCCCTAAACGTCTTTTATGTATTAAGAATAAACTTTTACCAAATGCTCACTTTTCAGTGTTTTAAACCAAAAATTACTTGAACAACATGAAATACATAAATTAAAAATAAGAAACAAACAAACGCTTAGATATCTCGTTAGTCAATGTAATCATGCTTGTTCCAGATGAGAATTTTAATACAATTCTAAATTAAATGTCTTAATCTATATAAATTTGCTCGCTGTAAGACAATTTACCAACATGGCTGATTGTTTAGTTAGAATAAGAAAAGTTACCATCACACCGTGCTATATATATATATATGCAATGTAATATAATAATTGGGCTTGTGATCGAAGGTCGTGGACATATTACATGTAAACACCTGGCTGCGTGAGTTCGTTTATGCTTCCCGCACAGAAATCATTTAACAGTCTGACCTGGTGTCAAGGAAGATTCGAGAAAACCAGACAAGTTGCTACCCAGGCTGAAAAATTAATAGAAGAGATGAAAACTGTAAAAAAAGTCAAACAGAACAACTATTCCAATAAAGTTTATATTTATGTAATTTTTTAGGTAGGTATTTTCGGATTCCCATTTTAAACTATACAAAGCATATTGAAGCGATTGTTATTCTATTGTTTTCTGTCTTTAATAAATTTAACTACATTGATTTACTGTAAATTCACGGCGAGTTTTGCATTCATAAATCAAGCAAAGGTTTTATATAGGTTGTTTATAGTGTGAGACAAACCTCGACAGGCGCGTGGCCTTTGTTCTTTCTTTGTGTTATTGTGTTCGCTTAAGAAACAAACAGTTTAAATAATCATGTTAAGAATTTCTTTGTTTTTTTTTAATGCAATATCTGTTTCACTTCAGAAATATTCTTCTCGGAATAGCAAAAGTTGTTCATAGGAGCGCAAGACTAAGTTATAGACATCTGTAGCAGCCGGCGATATACAGTGAGTTTCCTACAGACCGAGTCACTTTAGAGAACAGTAATGACACTGCCGCCTTCAAAAGTGAAACGAGTGATGCTTATGCTGGTCTTCGATGCGGGTAGGGCACGATTTATTCCCCTTGTGTCTATTTCTTTTTCACGACAGTTTGGTTCTCGTTGCTTACTAAGACAACGTTGCAGGCCAAACGTCTGCAGATAGATTTTCATAAATTCCCCAGATAATGGCGAATCGTTCCAATTTAATAATGGGATAGATTACTGGCCTAGAATGTACTCCCTCCGACGCATTCCGTGACTGCTACAGTGTCCCAATTTAGAACTCGAAATAATGAACTGCGCAAGATCAAAGTGTTAAAAATCGCCATAATTATGATGCTAATACCCTTCAGTTTAGCAGAGAATCTGTGCTCCAAGGCGTTTTCAGTATTTTTGAACCACGGGGAGTTGCTACGCTAGGGAATGGGATGATCGTCGCAGGAGTTCTAACACATTGGTGGGTCAATTTACGCAAGTAAACACGCTGAGTGAGTAACGATGCAGTCCAGTTCTGTTTTCATTAAATACTGAGGCTATTTCCTAATTGTGATATACGGCTATCGCCATTGTTTAACTTCCAGAAACCAGTGGTTTATCCATGCAGAGAATGTAGAATACAGAATTGCTTGCTCTGTACTCATCTTTGTTAAATTATTGCTTTTCCGAAAGTTTCCTCATGAATCATTTTTCTGCATGTATATCTATAGCGACATTTGAGATAATGAGCACCAGACACTGGAAAAATCGAGATGCCTAGATTTTTGTTATTGAGCGTATTTCAGCTCCACAGACTTTTGAGTGAAGATCAACTGTGACTGCTGTTCATGGTTGAGTGATATGCTGAAGTCCAGCTGATAATCATTAAATTCCAGATCGGTAGTCCAGCAATGGTTTCCGTTCCAGCTGTGTTATTATAGTGGAGGTCTGCTAAAAGCAGATAACTGACGAGACCACGCTTTAGTTAGTGGAATCGTTAAAGGCCGGTGATGATAATCGAGACCATAAAGCAGCCCACCACCTTGAAGCATTCTAATTCTCAGCTGACACAGAGGAACCAAAACCATCGTAATAAAAGATTCATCATAACCTGCAGCCGTTATGCTTCTGATTGCAAACCAGAGTAAGTTAGTCTCAGAAAGTCCTGCATAGTTATCAAGAATTTTAATCGGCCACGTTTGCAACCGACATTTCCCATATAAATTCCGATGATGGCGACATTAAGAGATCCTGGAAACGTTTTCATTACTTAGCTGCATACTTACGGATGGGTGATTCCCATACAAACAATCTAACTTACGTACTCGCACAGGCTTTGAAAACAACTGTGATTCCTGCAAATTAAGCTTCAATTTTCCCGTATCATGATATTTTCGTTCATTAATCTTGCAATCTAAATATTTTATATTTGTGTTTTATTTCCTTTTTACACATTTTGTCAATGTTGCTGCAAGTCTGTTTACTGATGACGTATTTCAGGAAAGTGTGTTTGTGTGTGTGTGTGTGTGTATGTGTGTTAGTGGGAACGAGGTACGTAGACTTGTAAGGACAGAGGAAAATGACGATTCCAATTATTTACATTATTGGCTTGATGGAGATGTGCATTACTATCTTGATAAGCATGTCCCGGGTCATAACTTCGTGAGAACAACCTTCAATCGACTGTAAACTATTACCCTGTAGAACTTGCTGCATCTTTACAGTAGCTCAGTTATGTCACACCACATGATCAGAGATCTCCTTCCACGCCATTTATGAGACACTTGTTTTGCAAGAACCTACCGTTTTTCTATTTTCTCCCACCGCTCCTATACTGCTGTCCCTAAAGTCGAGGTTTAATTTCTATTTAAGTGATATATGACCTGCAGCCATGTAAATGTTCACCATTTAAGCAAGTCTGTCTGATGTGCAGACATTTAGCTTTATTTGTCACATGACCCTGTCACTATAACGATCTATTGGTTGTCTGGTATTGCTGCAATAAAAATACAACTGTTTCCGGCACCTGTTGCCAATATAGCCACTATCTAATGCCGACCAAATGCATCCTCACATCAGATCAGCATAATCGATCAGGAAAAAATTGAATGTATAATTTATCATTAAGTCTTCCTGATCTATTTTTACGCCTGATTGTTTTAGCTCAAAGCACGTTCATCAGAGCCTTTCACTCGAACACGGGAACTGAGTGCAGGGTTATTTGAACCAACAGTTGTGAGAATCAGCCATTTGCTCATGATTCTGGTTAAGCTACAGAATATAAAAGGGAAGGAACTTTTGCATGTAGAATATTTTAAAGAAACAACATTTTTATCCCTATATATTTCTGCACAATGTTATTCATACATTAACTATATTAGATCAAGTCATTTGAGTTACATAATTCAGTGGCAGTGCTATAAATATTTAATTGCATCACAAAAGACAAATATTTTGGTGTCCATCTACATTTTAGACTGTTGTAGTGTTTCCTTTGTATTTAAGAAAACATTTCCAACTTATAAATGTTCGTCTTGATTTTGCTAATAATTGGTGAAAAATCCTAAAATATTTTCTTTTCTCGGTGTAGATAACTGGAAAGTAATTTAATATATTTTAGAAACAGTTAATATGCAAGCTTAATTTCTTAAAAGCCGTATAGGCTCGAATGAGTGGAAAAGCTTCTTTTCATTGACATTAATCGCTGAGTTGCAGTTTATAATTATTTGAGCGTATAGTTTAACAAAATCTTCGGAAAAGAAAAGTTTGTTTAAAGCTGATATTGCCATCGAAAATATCAATATAGAGATCTGTTTTAAACAGCATAATAATTACATAAACTTTCAAACGGAAAACAATCCAAAATATTTTGTAAATTCTGGGATATTTCTCAGTTATTAAAACTGCCATTATTAATGGTTCTTTACTTATATTTACTTGAACCCATTTAAAAAATAAATGTACTGCAATGTACATATATATATATATCACTTTGAGTAAAAAAAATGACTTTACCTTTAATGATCTGCGTAAAAATTCAAAGATCAGCTTTTCACAGAAGTGAAGACGTTTATCATTCTTCTTATTTAATGACACTTAGATTATTCAGTGTCGGATCACATTTTGGTCTTTAATCATTAATAGTTAGCGATTAAAAAAACAGTCTTCTATAAAATGCAAAACAAAACTGACAGATCAAGTTTGAGTTCATGTCAGCCGTTTGATGTTGATGACTACCAAGCATTTAGATGCTCTTGGAAGCAAAAACGTAGTTGAATTTTCCAAATTGTGTTCTAAAATATGAAATAGATTAATCAGATTCTATCGCTTTCATTGGAATAGACTTTCTGTCTTGTCTATCTGATTCCATCTGTTCGTGTACTCTGATAAGCTAATGTACTCAGACAACGAAGAATAGCAGGATTTATTTGCTTAAAAGATGTAATATACTCTCCCTACAGAGGGAAGTCCAGCGGTTTCTGTTGTTATATATCAGTGTTTTATGAAAGGTCCCAAGTACAGCAGAAAACCTTTCATTTCGATGACATTAAATTCATCATCTGAACAAGCAGAAAACGATAATACGCCCACACTATGATACTGCCCATGCAGTCTTATAAAAACCTACAAAAAAGATGCTGACAGAAAGTACGTGGCTACGACTGTTCAACTCTTGTACCTTACAAAAATAACAAGAAAGAAAGATTTATTACTAAACAAAAGCGTTCTTGAATCCACTGTGCACAAAGTCACTTAGTACATAATGGCAACCAAAGCCAGTGAATTCTTGATGATCTGTACTACAGCATATCTGACATTGATGGGAGCAGATTATTGTGTAATCCAGCTGTATGTAACATGTGTTGGGGTGTAAAGCGGAGCGTTCCAAAATAGAGCATGTCAACCTTCGTAGTTGAAACTGATCCCATTAGTGTGAGACAGCACTCTGGTGCATGTTGGAATGAAATCATTTCATCTCTCCTTAGCGATACCTAACAGATAATGTAAGTTTCCGCTTGTACATCTGTCTCGACTTTTACCATGTCAACATATTTCAGGAGAACTATCCAAAACTGAAATGTTAGGAAGGCCGGAATTTGCTAAGAAACATGCAAACGAGACAGAACAAATAGTCTTAATATGGTGTGGATTGGGGATTTAGAGTTTTGCTTATTCAATGCATGAAGGCGAATCTATGAGATGGTCCAGAGATAAACTCTACTACTGCAACAAACTATGGAAAGTTCATCGACTAATTGGTTTTCGTGTTGACGGCGGTCACCAAAAATAAAAGGTCACTTTCACAGTCTGTTAGCTCTTCCATGACTGTGGAAATTTTCCGACTTGAATAAAGAAATTGCGTCTTTAGTGCTTGTGCACTGGCCATTGATCACCCATTAAAAATTACTCTTATTTTCACCTCGTGCTGAAAACTGGTACTATCGTAAACTGACTTATGGTTGTAAATATGCTGACTGATACCCTCACATGGAATTAACTATACGTGAAATTTTCCTAACACTGAATGTAAAAAGTTACGTTGTAAAGATGGTCTTTTGGTTCATTAAGTGAGTCAGTAAAGATGATAGTTTAATTTACTTCCCTTTACTTTTGTAGTCATACAAAAGCAGCAAGAATTCACTGTCTTTCGGGAAAGCGACGTGGTTAACAGTGCCTTTCTTAAAATGATTAATACCCTGACTATTGAGTACTTTTCGCAGTTATTTATTCCTCTCAGTAACTGATCTATTCATACAAATATTGTCTAATATCTAATCGTGCTGATGCTTAGAATCCATAATTATTGTGAAAACTTTTATTGAGTCTCTTTTTTGACCATGGGATATTCAAACTTGGAAGATCTAATTTATTTTTAATTGGTCAGCATACTTAAAATGCCCAAAGCCTAAAAACCTCGTAATAAATCTGTACCGAACTTTTTTCTAATAAATCAGTCAGTGAAAAACGTTTTTGTCACTCACTAATTTATTATAAAAGAGCTAATAAACATTATTTTATAGTTCCAGAGCCATTTACATCTTGGGCACTAACAAATACAGAAAACTGTACGTCATATCCATTTAGGTGGTAAAAAGGATTAGAACTTCTGTCATCTATAGCAGGCTAAATCACGTGTTTTAAAGTTTTGACTAGTACCTAATCTAATTAAAATGTAGTAGTTTCAAGTAGGATTTGCTAATCAACAATGCATCAAAATTTGATACAAATCAGTTAACTGCTGAATCTTTGTGGATGGTTGACTGTCTAAATCTTGTGTCTGTCGAGATGTTCTTACATTCAAAAATAACATTATAAATAATATTTTAAAAATGTTTATATTGTTATATTTGTTTGCTTTGGTCTTTTTAATGTCTAATTTCTGTCTCATAATCTAATAATTAATAAAAAATTTCCTCTAACATCACATGTGCACATTTGTTATGGTGTTTTGTCAATAGCTGAGTGAAGAAATTCCTGACTAACATCATCTAACTCCTCCCCTCTTTTCCTTGATTCTTTGTCGATTATCATCATATGCATTTCGACTTTATATCGACAGAAGGTTAAGGAGAATGTTCCTTTCACTTCATCTTTACGTCAGAAAATAGAAATTTCTTTCTCTTACTTTTAAGTAAATAGTACAACAGCTCAGTAACTTTATGGTCAGTTTCCGGAGACTTGGCCAAGAAGATCCTGAACAAGTGACACCTGTGTTTCTCCGCTATTTTCTTTCTAAAAAGAGTTTGCCCTAATTTATATTCGTTTGGTAGACTTGTTTGCCAACTGTGTCATCCATTCTTTTGGAATCATCAACGTTCGCAGTTAGAGAAGTCGTGGCGTTACTTGCCTTGGTGCTATTCGAAAAATACCATAACCAAAAATACCAGCAAGTATAGTAATTCCAAACTGTTTCGATACAAAATGTGAAGAAATACTTACAAAAAATTAATTAGTGTAAACAAGCTTTAAATCTTATGCAAAATTTAAGCACTGTCATGGAAGAACTTATAGTTGAGTTTTTAAAGTCTTATATGTAGAGGTTCAGAGCATTTAAAAGACAGAATTAGCTGAATTAAAGAGAATGACTTTGCACTGGCAAATTAAAGCACTACTGGAAATAAATCCACTAAAATATTCTGCAGATAAATTTGAAGTATTAGAAAACACCATAGGGAAGAATATCTAACTCTAAATTTTTCACTAGCTATGATTCCTATTCTTCTACCCATCTGCGAAAACAAATTTCTTACAATGAGACTTTAACAGCAATAATCATTAGAGACGTCAAATTTGAAAAACTAAAAATAACAACAATCTGAACTTAAGACATTGAATTAAAATTTCATCAACCTCTTATTTTTATAGATGGCAAACACACACATACACACATACATACATACATACACACTAACATATACGCATATGACATCAGCACTTGACTTTGAATTTATCATTGCGCATAGAAGCCATGAGAATAAAATCGGATAACAGTTTCAGGGCAGTTATTATATCAGAACCAAGTATGGGAATTAAACTAAGTTGAATATACAGAAAATCGGCTTTCTTTCTTATAAAATTGATAATTACAAAAGACAAATTAACACTCAAAGAAGGGCATTACTCGCATAGCAATGACATCCACGAAGGCGACACCAAAGCAGCCGTCCGAGAAGAAAAACCTCCCTAACCAAACATCTTTCAACTGAGTGAAGATGTAAAAAAATCAAAGACAAAACAAGCAAATCATTGCTAACAGCCGTTCCAAAGCAAATTACATGAAAGACAAATTCCTGAGTTTGCATTACAGGATGTTAAGCGTGGTCAGGGATTGAGAAAACGATGGAAAATGATTGATGAGGTAATTTATAGGGAGAGAACAGCAGCCGACACCTTTAGTCTTCCAAAAAGCGAAGAAACAAAGATGGAAAATAAAAGGAATGACAGCACAATTCGCCAAAGAAACTATTAAAATGGCCTTCATTATGCTATTGCTAGACAGCTATCCAAATAGTGAAAGACAAGAAGAAAACTAAAAGTTAACATAAGACAAATAAATTCCTGATATTTCACCATATATTTCAATAGAGAAATCAAAACCAAGGCAAAAGAATGACTTGACTCTCAAGAAAAATACTTAAAATGTTTTGGGGTTTTTACAGTATACTGCGTTCAGAAGCTCAAAGAAAAATTCCATTCACTGTTTATTTGTACTTTTATTGCGAAATATTAACCTATAATCTGTATCCTTATTGTAGATTTTACACGTATCTTTAGTCTTACACGAATAATAATGTAACCTTTCTCATCTACCTTAAAAGTATTTTTTAGATGAAAAGATATTATTTTTAAAGCAACTTGTAGGGAAGATTTTATGACTCATATAGCCGGTTTAAACTAAATTCATGCTTATTTAACTATAATACAAGCAGGATTGGCAGTATTCATCCATAGTTATTACACTAAACAACTTCATTCTTTCCTTATGTTTGTTCAAAACTGGTTTTCTTTATACGCAGCTGATTATTTTGCTACGTGATCGCAGAAACATAATTACTAAGTCTTAGGACACAAGTTTACATTGCAATTAACAGTCGCTCCTCTTGCATCACATCAAAGGCATAATCTTCTCAACTCAGTATGCAACAATTAACACCTTTTTGATTTCAGTTTATAGATTTTCCTCAAAAGATGAACAAGAACTACTCTACAAAATTCCAACTATTGTGAACTTTTAAAAGTTCTTACTAATTTTCAATGGAGATCAGTCTACACATGAAGAGAATGTCAATACCAAAATAAATTCAAAATGTTAAGTTTTTATTATTGTCTAAGCCAAATGCTGTTTCAGCTCTGAAGCCAGAAGTTAGATATAAACTGAATCTACAGAATATTATCGTGTGGAATGCACACTTGGTAGAACAAATAGGAAAACGCACTGTGTTTGGTAGGACAATATCTAAAAGCTGCCTTTTCAGTAAATGTATCAAGTTATAATAACGTCTCTCTCTCTCTCTCTCTCTCTCTCTCTCTCTCTCTCTCTCTCTCTCTCTCTCTCTCTCTCTCTCTCTCTCTCACACACATTCGGAAAGTCAGAATTCAGTTTCTGACTTGAACAATTTTTTTTGCATCTTAACTTTATTTTATGTACCAAAAAAAGCGGACCACACCAGTGCGCATCTTTTTCAAATTGGTTTTCATATTAAACCCTAGAACTCTGTGGTGGTTTGATTTATCTGATACTCAAATGTTCACGTTTTTTAATATGTATTTATGGGTCTTAGAATGGTCACATCTAAGCACTCCTTGAGATAATGTGAAAAGTTTAGTTTCATTTAAACAATCTGCAATTTTGAGCCCGTTAGCTTTCAAGTGAAGAAAAAATGATTTCCTCCGTAAGCACAACTTGCTATGCTATTTTTGCATTACATCAATTAATAAGATCAATGTGACGGAACGCACAGCCAATTAAAATCATTGGTGTACTGGCACGTATTTAAAGATGGTTTCCTACATTTTCATTGAGTTGTCTTGATGGACGCGAACATTTAAAAAATAATCTCTAATTGCAAAACACTTTGTTCCAAAAAATCCATACATAGTTATGGAATCCAACTAAATTTTGTATAAATTGCAAAACGTTACTCATACTTTCTTGAGTTATTCGTTCTATAAGTTTGCTACAAAGGTTTTATCGGTTTTTTACCGCAACAATGAGACTCCATATCGTTGCTGAACATGAAGCTTATGAACCAAACTAATTTTCATTACAGTCAATATACTTCTTCCAACCAGTTTCAGGCGCATTTATACCATTTGGAAAAAGATCTGGATTTCTGGAGTCGATAAACTGTTGGAACGCAGTTTCAGTTGCTGCTTGGTTGGAGAAGGATTTCATATGGAGGAAACTGTCAAGGTGTTTGAAAAAGTGGTAGTCTGTGGGAGAAAGGTCTGGTGAATAGGCTGGGTGAGGGAGAACTTCGTACCCCAACATCTTCAGTCTCTAAAGAGTCACTTTTGCAACATGAGGACAAACATTTTCGTGGAGCAGGTTTGGGCGTCTTCGGTTCACCAATGCTGGTTGTTGCAAGAAGTTATGGTGGATGACACCAGTTGCAGTCCACCAGACAGTGACTATGACCTTCTTTGGGTGGAGGCTGGGTTTTGGAATGTGGTTAGGCGCCTTGTCTCCGTTGAGCCATTGTGCTAATCGTTTGAAATTGAAAGGGTCCATTTTTCATCACACGTAATGATTAGTTCAAGAAATGGGTCGTTTTTGTTTCTTATGACAAACGAAGAGCAGATCCCCAATCGACGATTGTGTTGTTGTTCACTCAACTCGTGTGGTACCCACTTGTCAAGCCTTTTCACCTGGCTGATTGCGTCAAGATTCCGGGAAACAGTTGCAGTGCTTATGTCAAGCTATCCAGCAATTTCTCGCACTGTTTTTCTTTGATCGGCTTCAACTGAGGCTTTCAGACGGTCATCATCACAGCTGGAAGGACGTCCGCTACGTTCCGTATCTTCGAGGCTCTCATCTCCTGATCAAATCTTTCAAACCATCGTTGTACTCTGCACTCATTTTATGTGTCCTCGCTCCATGTTTGCTTAATGTTACGAGTTACCTCACCCAGTTTGAACTGGTGAAGCAAAATGACACGAAAAACGTTTCTATCCATGCTTCACTCAGAACTCTGAAACAAATATCCGTTTTATGATTTTTGAAAAGGTAGGTTTTGCATAATGTATGCCAAAGCACATGCTACAAAACGATATATAACTTATCTACATGCACCTTCATTGTAAAAATGAACCCTAAATTATCATAATATAAAAACCGACAAAACGTTTGTGACGAACTGATAGTTTTCCTATTTATTCGTTTTATTATCAGCTTATTTTCGTCTGTATTGAATATCATTAGTATTACCATTAGCCTTTTCATTTTATCCTGTAGTGAGCCAATCAACGTTGAAGTTTCCGTCCTGACCCACCCGTCTACATGTTGTAAGCACATTATGACCATCACCTTTTAATCCCAGGTTATGTGCAGAAGGAGGCTGGAGAGACACAAAACGACACAAACAAACCAAGTAAAAGAAAAAGAACAATTGCAAATTTCAACCGAAGAGCTGAGAGGATCGTTGTTAATTCATCACTTTTAATTTTCTGAATGCGAGAATTCACGAAAACCTTATAAACAGTTTTTATGGTCTTGAAGAAATTCTAAATCTGAAGAGCGACAATTTTTTTTTACTAAACTTAAAAGATGCGCAAACAGACTAATCATAGAATTACAGTGAATTAACGCAAAATGAATAGAGGTGGAAATCCTGACGGGAAAGCAGTAACCTAAGGGAAGATAATGCAAAAGAACAATAATAACGTGGGCACACACACCACACACACACACACACACACACACACACACACACGCACGCACGCACACACACACACACACACACACACAATTCGTACATTGCACTAACTGGTATAACCTAAAAATTGAGTGACAGCTTAATGAGGAAATCCAGTGCAAGAGGTACATAATTTCTTGTGTGTTAAAGCTGTTCTAGGAGTAACTGATAAATGAATTGAAGCGCCATTCTCAAAGAAGACTTGTGCGTCAATCTGGAACCTCGCCGAGATGCTCGGATCAATAATCCAATGTCTGTTCATGAAGAATAACATTAGGTCCATTGTTGGCCAGAGAGATGTGGAGAGGAAGCTGGCAAACATTCAGACAACTGGACAATTCTTAAGCATTTCTAAAAGAATAAATCAGACATAATGTTTTGTCAAAGATTTCAAACTACGTCGTTGGAAAACACGAATATACAATTTCCTGTGTCGCTGAATTCGATGTGTTGTTTTGCCTGCAAGATCCGTTGTTGCGTATTGACCAGTACCGTTTACTTAAGTAAAGGGAGAGTCATTCTGCGAAAGGTCAAACCGTTCTTAACAACAGACAGTGCGAGAGTCTGTGTTCTTAAAAGATGTAGATATTAATATCATTATGTCTTGTATATACAACCGAAATCTGTATATGAAGTAATTAACTGACAATTTTCAAACTGACATTTAAAGGGCAATCTATTAAGTCTAGACTTAGAGAACTACCATTTCAGGATATCTGAAAAGCACATGGTTTGTAAATGAAAACTCGTAGCCATTCCGATTGTTCACGTTTTAAGATAAAATTAATTTTTGTACATTTACGTTTGTGCTCACCTGCTTTTGGATTTCCTATTTATTATTCCAAAATAATTTTTAAATGTTTATCACACTTATTAAAACATTAAAGTTCAACCAAAGATCTTTGTTTTTTTCCAAAAAATATTATATCAAAAAATTTGCTTCACGGCTAGCTTTTAAAAAACAATAGCCTACTATATATGCAGTGGTAGTCTGCATAAATTTCAACTATATAAATTATAAGATATTGAAAATAATCATGGAAACAAAAAAGTGAATATAAAATGTAACTAACACGTGATAGAATCGCAGTTCATGTGTAAAATGAGATGTCCTACAGTATAGTCACGGGATGAAATATTACACTATGATTGGTCGTCATGAAAACGTTCGGAAAGTGTCACGTCTGCAAAAAGACTATAAAACTATAAGCAGTGATATCATTGTATCGTGGTGAATGTGTGATGAATACTATGACACCAGCAGAGGAAATATCACACATGAAAGGTGTGCAGAAATTAAACTCCATGTGGCTGATTGCAGTCCAGCTTCATGTTTCAGAAGAAGCTTAATTCAAGACTCTGAGAAGAATATGCGCAAAGGCTACTGTTGAAAATATACTCAGTTTATGAAGAAAGTCCAAACTCTCCAAAAGCGGTGTTTGTCTTTTACGTGATAAACGACGAGACAGTAGAGATCTTGCAAATGAGCAAGCTGCAGGTAAGAGTGCTACCTTTCTTCAAGATTAGTAAGATATACATTAACCTGGTCGCATTAGTAGAGAATGATCAAACCTTGGAAAGGGTGCTATTTACAGATGAATCCAAGTTTGAAAGTTTAGCAATAATCAGTGGCAGTCTCATCAGAGGTGGGCCACAGAAAGGTATAACAGTCAGTGTACAACAGCTACAGTGAAACATGCGGATATATCGGTATAAGTGAGCGGCTGCATATCAGCCAAGAGTATCTGATACTTGCAAAAGATGGAAAGTAAACTGACTCCCGACAGATACAAGCATATCCTCATCTCTGATGCCATTTTCTCAGAAGGACACCTCATTGAGACAAGATTCATACAGACAATGCGGTGAAAAACTATTTGGAAAATAAAGAGTATAGTAGAACATTCACAAAGTATCTTGGCCTTTACAAAGTCCTTATGTAAACAACGTTGGGCCTACATGAGGATATATGGCTACCGAGAAATTCAGAAGGCAACCAACCATTTTGGAGAAACTGTGGGAAATGCTACAGGATAATTGAAACAATATTCCACGCCATACATCGATAACCTAAATAATAGCATGAAAACGAGGTGTCCTTCTCTATATAAAGGAAAGAGCTTCATACCAAATACTAATGCACTGCACAACATATTTTTTGGTTTTTGTATATTATTTATGTATTTATTTAGGGGACCATTTTGGCAGTTACTGCTTGGTGAGGGCAGCAAACCTTTTCACTTGGTAGTTAATGGAGATCTAGCTAAATAATGCTTTTGAAAAATTGATGTTGCTGCTGATATTTATGATCAGCCTTTCTCAGAAGATAATTGGACACTTATATAGAACGATAGCTAATCTTGAGAATGACCACTTACACTGAACATATGAAACAGTGACTATTGTTTAAGTATGAAATCTGTAGGTCCTCAGACCGGCTGGTTTTTGGTCTGGATGCTATCTCATTAAAAACATAGAAATGAAGTAGACCAACAGCTGAATGCAGCTGGTATATACTATGAAAGGAGTAAATTGGTTCTGTTATCACAGCATTCGCGAAAAGACTTTCGTTTTCATCTTTGATTTTCTTTTGAAATAACAACAGCAGTTTTACCAGAAATTGTTTAAATGATTGTAACTTTACAGATATATATACTGAGCACTTTAAACATATATCTATCATTATGTAAGCACAAAAATCATGTCTTGTTTTCAATGTAGAGACACGTAATTGTAATTGCCTGGAAATTACCTTTGAAAATTTAGAAGGTGCAGCGAATGTTGTTAAAGGACGAAACTATTATTGGCTAAAATCTACTTTTAAAACTTCACTTTAAAACGAATACAACGCCACACAATGGAAAGACTTTCACAATAAGGTTTAAGAGTAATGGGGACGCCTGATGATAAAACGTTGACACGTGACATACACAGAAGATATAAATGCCACGTTTACTATAGTAAGACTATCCCCACACCACGAGCGACATGGCTCCCTTAGAGGTCTTCGAATGCCATGTCAACAACGTGTAACAGCGCCATGCGGTAGTATATCGGGTATTGCATATAAAAGAGATTCCAACTGGCAGGGAAATTAATGCATAACATTGTCAGTATCGTCATCAGTGGGATAGAGAAGATTTTATTGCTGAGGCTTTTAATCTTTCCTGACGATCATAGATTCCGTCTGTCCGGAGGACAGATATGAATGTTTGAACGAGACCGTATAGCGTGTTTACGAAATGTAGCCTTACATTTAGCCTTTGACAATAGTCAATAAATTGAAATTTTATCCCGGAAAAAATTTTTCCTTTTTAAATATTTTATGAAGAAATCATAAAAATTGAAACGGAAAAGATATGTACGCCGGACAACCGGTAATCAGTGCTGTCTCGCGAATGACACGCACTGGTCTTTCCAAAATGGAAATAAACAAAAAAAAAACCTCTTAAGATATTAAAAGTATATATAATTTAACACGTTTCTTTTTCAAAAAATAAAAATTAATTAGATTGACGAAATTTTTATTTAAAGAAAAACTGAATGAGATAATAAAAGACCTGGAATATATCTCTCTTTTGCACAAAAAGACCTACACCGCCTTAGAAAAGTAGATGACTCGATACTGCGAGTGTCTTCATTTCTGAAAGGGAGAATCAATAGAAAATGTAAAATAACGTAAAATAATTCTGTTGATAAAAGTCGCAATAACAGAAAATAAATATGGAAAATGTCAACCTTTCAACAAAAAATAGCACGTTTATTTTCGCGCCAGGAGAATTTATTGATTAAGACAAGAAAACACAACACAAAAATGTGATTCCATACACGTACGATTTTCTGTACAATTATAACAATTGGAAATATTTGGATTTCGGAGGACTAAAAGAAAATATCCATAACCAAAGGACTTCAGATATAATCGTGTACCAAAATGTCGTCATCAGCATCCGCATCGATTACCAATTGAATTCATGCCCAATTTTTGGGATCGAAACAATAAATAAAACCACCAGTAGTGTCCATACAGGTTTGGTAGGAACCTCTGTCAGCATAATTAAAAGTCTAAGTGGTATCGTTGTTGTCCAAAAGTTGAAGAATTCTTGATGAAACGGCGATTCCCTGTAGATCTAGTATCGTTGAGGGTCCATCTTTCAGACGTAGGTGGCCGGGCAGAAATGTCCCATCGCCTTGTCTCCGTAAATACCGGTGTAAATTCTTTTCGTGCAGGGGTTTTAGAATTTTGGCGAATTTTTTACTGTTCGCATTCTTTCGGCGCTGTAATCAAAGAGCACGTTCCGATTTTTTGTCGAACTTGATTACGTTTCTCAAATCCGTCGTAAATAATGAAATTAATGACGTTCGATAAACATAAATGAAATACAGCGTCATTCTTAAATTGAAATGGTCCCCTTTGAACAAATTCTCAATCAAGACAACAGTCACCAGAACATAACCTAAAATAGCGCGAATTTCTTTCTATTCACGATACGTTTAGTTATCTGGATAAAGGGGAAGAACTTATCGGTTATTTTGGTCTTTTTCCGTCAATGTATAGCGACAAATAGATCGAGAAAAATATTTGAAATTTTAAGGAATATTTTTTGCATGAACAGTTGTTTTGTGGTGAGGCGAACAACCAGCAAGAATTTGGGGAGTTGACCGAGAACAGGTTTACTTAGATGAGGATCCGGTTCCCTTGAGAAAACGAAAACACCAGACCGATCAGATATTTTACCTTATGGAGTTTTCAATGAACCAGTTCCACCGAGGCATTTAATTCGGTTTCTCAAAAGTACACAAAGCTTTAAAGAGTCACCTGATTTCGGTCTATCCGCCATTAACGCCTAAAGAGCGCTGTTTCTCATCAATATCTACAACATTAGGCAAAAGATGTATATTGGATTAGCAAGTAAAAGAAAACCTTTTCCTGAGACAGACGACTGGACTGAGTTGGTTACTTTCACGTCGCACCACGAGTCTGGAATTCTGATCGGCTTCTGGACTGTCGATGTCCCCCGGCTCTCTATCTGCACCGGATACTCAAACTCATTTGTGAGCCTCTATGTAGAATTTCCGCTCGTAACCACATGTATGTGCCAAAAGAATCGATGTATTTTATCTCCATCCAAAAATCCAGAGCTCAACACCTTTGTCGCTGTTTACGGTACTAACATCATGGTATTTCTTGCATTTTCTTTGTTCGGTGCTGGCTTTTGTAGGCGGATCACCAGTAGACTCACTTCTAATATGAGGCCTGTACCAAAAAGGATGTTAGCAACACCATGTTGATCCCTGTCGCTCGCAGGTAAGTCGTTCTACTTGACGATCGAGGGCGGGGTTTTTATCTCCTTGTCGAAGTTTCCTCTGCTGATGATTTCAAGCTCCACAATCTTCAGTTCTTCCGCCTCCACGCCAGTGGACCTGGCTTCAACGTCGGTAAAGCAGAAAGGAATTCCGGAGAACCGAAACCCGCATAGGTCGGGAAATAATTTTCGTGAAACATTTTAATTTGTTTGCATCAATATAATGTTGCACGCTGACATATCGCCCCTTTTATCAGCTTAAAAAGGTGTACTGAACACGTTATGCGTGTCTTCAGTCGGTCGCGAATGTTTCAGCGAGGGCCTCCCTCAAGTCGGCAGGGTGGCCATGGGGCGCTGAAGGAGATCGGTTGACATGACTGTTCTGCCAAGAAAGTAGTAATCCCAGTCACATCCCTGTGATTCAGAAAAATACGTTGTGCGCGTTTAAATGGGGGATTCTATTTGGTTTTTATGAAAATACATCCTAAATACTGAAGATGATGCTCGTGTTCACAGGATGGCATTAGTTAGTAAGCAGGTTAGAAATTCAAACGTTTAGTTCTGTTTATTAAATTCCCAGTAGCAGTCACTTTCTCTATTTTAGACCCAGCGTCGCTAAGTTGGCTAAACTCTGAGTTAATTTCAGTTGCCCATTGTCCAGGAGAGAGCCCGCTATTCCACCGAATAATTTCCGCCTGACCGGGTTCTTGAGCAGCGACATGTGTTCGACACATCTCGAATGAAATACGTTTGATCGTCTTCACGATATCGCGTGTAATTGGATATTTTAATATCAGAACTAAACTCAATTGAAAGCTATCATCTCTTTTATCTTTTTTTTAATGAAAGAAAAACGCAAAGGCTGTATTTAGGAATTACATTTTGTTTACTGGAGTGTAAGCAAACGGAAGTAAGAAATATGCCGACCGTCAGTTACAGACGTACCTGCTTCAGAAGACGAACAAACCTAATTAGATGCAACGTGTGTCTGCCGGAAAAAGGAGGTCCGTCCACGTTTCCGTATACAGAAGTGAAGTCCTGAAAATTCAGTTTGAAACGAGTTTAAATTTTCATCATACAGTTTTTATTATATGTACGGAAATATTAAAATCATCTCAGTTTTAATAATTTCATTATCTGTTGTTTTGTTTAATTATTAAAGTTTCGCTCATGCAAAGTACAGATTGAGTGCTCTACAAATAGTTCATCCTGTATCTTTCACGAAACGAAATCAGTATTTTTGTTCATAAATGTTCAGTTTAACAGGGAAGAAAATATTTTATATACAATATTCAATGTAAAAATAAATACTTAAAATACATAAAGTACTGTATATGTTACTGGTGGTCCATATACATAAAATACGCCGGCCTTCTGAATTTTGGACAAAAAGAGGACATAACTCACCGTCTAATGTTTTCTTTGTCGTGTAACCCCCTTGGCTCGATCAGTGACTCCTAAATCTTAATTAACATCTACTTTTTTTCTTTTTGTTAACCCTGTACACCAACTTATCCGAAGGGACAAAATACTGCACAAATTTACGATTCCCGATTCTTCCGTCTCCTGGAGTTTGTTAGTCCGTACGGAAATCTACCGATAGCCTGGTTTAGAAAATTCTTTCTGATGCTCGGGTGGAATCGTAGTCAGGAGAAGAGAAAGAAAACTTGTGTAAGATAAATCTGTCTCCGTTACTTGGTTGCACTAAAAGTCTCGGCAATTGGCAAAACAAAGCACAAAACCGAAATAAATTCCAGGTAGGAAGCTTCCCATAGAAGTAGAAGAAAATAACCAATAAGATCAAGATTCAACGACGATTTTCGTAAAATATATCCGATATGAGAACCTTCCGCAGGTGCGTCAGGCGTACGAACCATATTAATTGTCCAATTATTTTGTGTACGAGTATTAACTTTCTACAAATCTACTTACCGAGTAGTGTCAAAGGAATGGAGTTGCTGCGGCAGTTTCTTCACGAACTATCTCACATCCCTCGTCTTTTACTAATCCATATACCTAGAAATTTAATTTAAACATTTTCTCAATAAGGATTTTTAAGTTTGTTCCACTGAAGTTGCCACTTGTGTGAACCCCGGCATCAGCAGCTTAATAAGAATAACCTTTTCAGTTTTGCTAAAATTGAGATTGATGCTACTGATACGTAATGACTTTCAACTAACAAAAATAATAAATAACGATTATCTTCACCACTGATTAGTAAGATAACTTGCCATGGTAACGCTTACATATATGACCAGCAAATACACATTTAGTTCAATATTTATTGACTATATAACGGGGAGAATTTATAAAATATGAGCAATGAATAAAAGTTTTTTTTTTAAATTTTCTTTTTTTTTGTTGTTAGATTAACTTTCGTTTAGGTGCCTACCTCCAATACTCATGCCAAGAAGATTAGATAGGAAGCTGATCGGTTGATTTGGGTGTGATGCCGGGCTGTAATGGTCAGATAGGCTGCCACCTGGCCGCTCAGAAAATACATCTGTGGAAACACAAGGCTGATTTCCGTATCTATCCACACAATAGCGAGGCTTTAGCAGAATCTGACTAATTGGTTACTGCTTCTTCATCTGTAAACATAACCGTAAGGATAAATAAACTCTGAGTAAGGCCGATCAGATTCTAATAAGAACGGGGTCAGATTTGGCAAGTATTCCTCAGCATGATGTTCCCCTTGTTTATAAATATCGGCTGCATTATCCAATCTACTTTGTTAAATACTTGAGGAAAAGTCATATTTAAAGACTGACAAAGAACCAATATACTATCTTTGTATGGTATAAACGTGGAAATTATAAAAAAAAAACAGTAATTAAAAATATATATAAGTACAAATGGTCTTTTGTGTTATTTTAGTCATCAACGACATGACTTCATAAACGTGATTGGTCACGTGTATAGACGGTAGCGATCCGACAGCCAATCGCTTGACCAGACGGATCATCCTTCAAACGAAGAAGCCATTCTCGTGATATTTAGGGTCGCTATTGGTCAACATGGTTTCGTGACGTCACAAGGCTGAGATTTTTGGTTTCTAGTTTTATTTATATGCAAATAAGTACTTCTGTGTTTTGTTTGTTGCCTGTATTAATGTTTACATTTATTATACTTTTGGGTTGGAACAGTTATATTTAAGATATATCACAGAAGTGAAATCTTAATTATGTCGTGTGTTCGTTTAGGAAAGTAAATGTACTGGATAATAAATCGGAGTGGCTTTTAATTCAATGCATCATTAAAATTAACAGAAGTAATTTTACTGTAGCGAGTTGACTGGTCAGATTTTAAAATAGGCTAAATAGAATTAGAATAATTGTCTCATATAGAGCGTGTGAGCTCGGATTCTTTGATGATCTCTCTTTCACACTCCTCGTTTTAGGTTAGTATCATAGCTGCTCAGCCAGTTCAGCCGAAACGTTATTCCACTTTATTTACATAAAAGATAAACGTCTGTCTGCTCCTCCTTGATGACCTGTGGCAGCAGCATTCCCTAAAAACCTATTTACCGAGGACACTGAGCAAACATCTCACCAAAAACAGATCGTTTAACGCAAAATTAGTTTTTTTCCCAGTCAGGGTAACGCACTTCCACCGTACAGTGTGCATAACGACAGCCTTCATTGTGATGTAAGCTATTATTAAGATCTTCCACTACATAAACGGTGCTGCTTAATCATTAATTACCACACCAATTAAATACAAAAATCTATGAGAATCGCTGAATTTTGAGTAATACGGACTAAAATATTTGTTTGTCGTTCACTGTATTCCAGTTCATCTGTTTTTAGTTTATCCTCGTGTTTTTTTTAATATTTTTTCATTTGTTTAAAAATATTAGTAAGTTATTTAAAGCTGTTTGCTATTAAACTGTTGGTGTTTAAATCGCCAACAGTATGTGAACTTCACACGGATGGATACATATTCGATGTGACTGAGCGATTCTGTATCAGTCCGACGGTTTTCCGCTTCCAGTGTCTCACAGAAATCAAACTGCACAGAGATGGAAACCATAATTTGAAATGAATTGTTTTTATTGACACTCAAACTTTAAGCTTGTTTATGATAGCGAAAAGTCATGCAAACAGTACTTTAAAAGAAAAAAAAAACCCCTAAAGGAAACAATTAAAACTGGCCTTTTAAACTAAAATAATGCAATACTATTGATATTACCAGAACAATGTCTATTTCTCAGATGTACGTTTAGTCACGAATAGCGGAGGAATTAGACGACTCCATATTCTGGCAATAATTAAAATAACGCTATTTCTGATTTGTTTCTATCAACATAACCAAGTAATCCTTCAAACAGTTTACCTCATTTTAGAAATGTATCTAATGAAGAATGCCTAAACGAGCCAGTTTCATAAACTTTATTATTTGCTTCCATTGATCATACGTTATGTAATTTTTGGACCCTATTAATAATCATCTACGTGTTTCTTCTTGAACGGATGCAGCAGTAAAACCGAGTGAAGAAGCGGAACTCGACAGACTACGATAAATTAGTCCGACCCCCGGCTTAATAACATCTCCAGTTTTCTCATCGACTTATGCAATTTGTTTTTATATCAAACTTTTATTAAACCGGTTGACTTAATAATTTGCAATAAGCGTTTCTTAATAAACGAAATAGTTATTAGAATGTCAGAATACGTCCGACAGCCGAGCCATGATCTAGTCCGCCCACAGACGTTTACTTTGGTTACAGAATGAATTCTTGTGGTAGAAAAGTTAAAGATATAAACATCCAGCGACTGTCAGACGGGGTCACTAGTGACCAAAACGTGCAGTCACCCGAAAGCAGACAAATAAGTGGGGAAAAAAACTATTCAGACATTGGCTAATTTATTAATACTTATAAACGAGCAATTAATATGCTAGTGAAAGCTGCTAAATGACTTATTTTAGCATTCATAATAGCGTGTATGATTTATTGAGTAACCGTAGCACTGCACGCAGCCTCTTTCCTCTTAAACCAAAGAATACTTCATGAAAAACCATTTTGGGGTATATACGTTTAATCAGGAAAACTATATTTCTGATTAAAGTAATAATGTTAAAATTTATCGTGTTTATATTATACTTTAACTTCTAGTTATTTATTTGTAATGTCTCTTTAGCTAAGTTTAATGCTCTAAGCCATCATATCATGGTTTGTGCGAGGACTTAGAAAGAATGAGGTGTTTCTGCTTTGGCTTTCATGACCAAAAAACAAAAAAAAATTCCGTCGAAGCGAACATCGAAACACAAAAGTTAAAGCTGCTGTTTGTATAATATTAGACATTCGTTAAAAAAAAAAAACTTAAAAATTTGTCAGCAAGGGAAAGAATCGACACACCAAAGATATGGTGTCCGAAGTAGCAAGACCGGTTAGATTACCCGTCTCTGCTACAGAATTGTCACAAAAGAGCTGGCGTTTTAAATGCCGTCGGGAAACAAGATGAGACTGCACGTGACGCTATTCGAATAGTAAATGATCTGTTTGTCCCCTTCCAGACTTATTTACTGCTAAAATAGAATTAACTTCGAAACCGACCAATGAAAATCTTCCTGTTGACTACAGTCTCTGGATAAAAATAATTTATTTGTATAATCTGTTGGTTTCCAGTACCTTTCTCTTAGTGTTTGTGACATAAATGTACAGTGCTGGTCATAAGGCTGAAAGAAACCTCCGACATTTTGAATAAATACAAAATATTCCATTCCTGAGTCACTCAAAATAAGTTAAGTATATGTGTGAATAGTTGATTCTTTCCACTCGACATAAAGGAATTGCCATGAAGATTATTGTTGGTTTGCAATGAAAGTTGGAATTTAATATTTGTCTACTGCCATAAAACTTTGAAAAGATGCCCGAGAAGTGCTTATAAGATGATGAGTTGCAATAAGAATTTACATAATAGTTTTACACAAACCAAGCAGTAGATATTGTGCAATATCTTCAAATATCTAAAGACACAGTGCAACGGATTTTTCAACGTTTTCAGGACTGTAAAACTCTTAGTTTTTTTTACAAGACCTGAAGAGCAAAAGAAAAAAGATTATTAATTAGCTTTTTGTGAATAGCAAAAGATCAGTGTCCAGTCGCATCAAATGTTTCCTTTAGACGAGTAGGAGGCGCATATGTTTTAGTATCAGAAGATGTAAAATATATTAAAGCAGCAGGATTTAGATAAAGAAGTTTGACTAAAATTTAATCGCAACAAAAAGCGAAAAAACGAGAGAGCGAACTATTGGGGGATAATACCAGAGTATGGTGACCCTTAAAAAAAAAATCATATTTCGTGCGTAAATATCTCCCTGAAAAGTGGGGACGGAATGTAGTGCGCGTGTAAGACCGCGTGAAGCATGCTTGGGGAGTCAGTAAAGCTATGGAGGTGTTTCTCAGCTAAATCTGTAAGCAATCTAGTACAAATTAAGGAAATTATGAAGGAAGAAGAACACTACTCGAAACTAAAGGACACTTTTCAGAACTTAAATAAAAACTGTGTAACTTAAGATCTCTGTTGACTTAGTAATATAAACGATTACGTAAAAGCTGTTTTCCATGTCTCGTAAAGCAGAAATAGAAAAAGTCCCTTATTAATCCACATAAATGAGTATATGAAATGTCCAAATATTTACACGGTTTTACCAAGTTTCTCTGCAATTATGACGGCAGTGTGTAGCTTTTGCAAGTGTAGGTAAAAAGTATAAATAAAAACCTTTAAAGACTTTCTTTTTATTAAAATGCTTAGAAATATTCCTAAATTTGTAGCTTGGTGTGTTCATCCGTGTATTTAGGGAGAAGTGTTTGAGGTTATAAATATCTGACAACAGTCCATGAAAGAGAATATTTTGATATAAAATGTATATTCTTTTTCGTTTGCTTTAATTAACTTCTAAAATGTATTCTCATTTACAGGAAATCCTTTGGTAAGTTATCCTGAGGTTATTAAATCTGATAAAACTGATAAATACGATGTGCCCTTTCATGAATTTTTTTTTGCCAAATTAAAGTAATTATCTAAATGTAACAGTAAAGTAAATGCAAACAATTTAAATTTGCATAATTAATGCGTAATGAAATTAATTTAACAACAAAACTATTGATAACATTTTCAAAATCATTTATAAATTAATGAAAATTTACAAGTATAGATCTTTATGGCCACTCATAGTGAAAAAGATAATTTTCTTGCGGTTAGGTGGAAATATCAAACTAAAGCTGACTGTTGAACAAACTTAACTGCATGAAGTCAGTAGATACAAGTCAATTTTCTTTGAGAGAAAATTATGGAGGACTGCTCAGGGCAGCAGTGAGTATTCAAAAACTGCACAACAAAAATAGCTTCTAATACTTGCAATCGTAAGTGTTAACCTTGAAAGAATATTCAGGTTTAAAATACCGAAAGATGAAAAAAAAACGCAGGTATGCGGTACTCTAGACTGGCTGCGTTAATAAGCATATAACGATCATGTTCATTTAGATTACCTGATCAACTCGACATATGATTTACAAATGTTACTCGTAAACATTAAAAAAAAAACTTTCTAAGTAAAAATACCGATCTTTGACTCTTGCAGAATTTCTTAACACCTTTGTTTTTAGTCCATCAATAACGTTGCTATTTCTTTGGAAGTTTGCTGACATTATTGTCGAAGTGACATCGACATCACATCTTCTCTGATGACAGAATGAATGGCAAATTTCTAATCAGCCATTTTATCAGAGTGTTCATTGATATTAATTTAAATCTTTAATACTTCGATGTTCTGAAAGTTTACGAACATCAATGAACGAAAAGATACTGTGGCCACATCTGTTAGAACAATCGACGCATTTTTTAATCTTAAAGTAAAACATCTCCGTAGCGAGACGACTTTTAAATACTTCAAATGTGCCATCCTTTTTGTGGTTACGTAATAATTACGGTTTAGGTAGTCAAAGGTCAGTTTCTTACCATAACCGTTCTTTCAGAACTCAGCAAGCACTGATCCAGTTATCGCTTTGTGTTCAATGACGAGCCGTACTGACCTTTCGTTAGAGTCTTCAAGATTCTGCTAACTTTAAAAGTCTGTTCGATAAACTTAAACAGCAGGCGTTTTATCCGTCGTCCGAGAATATGTAAAGTAATTTTCGCACGGCGACATAAAAAACCAAAAAGCCGTTTTTCTATGGTACTTACGACACTAAATATGACACAAAGCGAATAAAGTAACATGTGAAAATCACCTAAATGCTTTTTTTTTCGTTTATTTAAATCAGCTATTTAAGATTAATTTAAGATGATGTTTTGTTTATTAGAAGTAGAATTATGCAAAGGAAATTCTGGAAAATCTTCAGAATCATAGTACTTTTATTAACATATTCTTAATTACTATTGAGAAATGTTGTGAGTTTTACATAAATTTCAGTATTTCGCTGATACAGAGTTAAGTATTTCTAAATCAAGAATTATCCAATACAGATCTGTTTTCGTTGACTCTTTTCTCCAAATCATTAAAATAAAATAGCGAGTTTTAAGTGTATTTATGTAGTTTTAAGAATTCGTTTTTTTTTACTACTTGCACATTTATAATTTGTTCAAAAAACTCATTATTTGGAAAAATATTAGCTCCATACAACACTCTTAAAACTTCATTGCCGTTTCCCTTAGTATTTATGAGTGCGTAAAGAAGTCCTAAAAAATACATTCCTACCGCCTTGGCTATTAAGAGAGGGTACACCCTGCGTTTAAGTCTGAAGTAGTGAAGAACACAAAGACATTTTATTTCTATTTATACGAGTATCCTGTCTGAGTGACAACAGACGGCTTTTAATAAATGATTTACATTTTCATTTATTGCTTTCTCTTTTCGATGTCTGCAGATTTCTAAAGCGTTATAGTAAATTGAAAGGACCTTCCCTTTGGTAAATTGACCTTTCTTCGACGTGTTGCAGCTTCTAATTTAAAAAAAAGGTTCTTCAAGCATCAAAAAGCTTTTTAAATATATTGTTTCAACTGTACGCTATATATATATGTTATAATGCATATCTTGTTATTGCTCTTTATTCCCTTTTATTAGAAATAAACGAGCTGTAAGGTAAATTTAATATGTTTGCACCTAATTTAACGGTCGATTACGAATTACTTATAATCTATTTTATAATCCTGATTTTGAGTAACTCTCTTTCAGTGAAACGATTCGAACAAGTGAAAATAAAGAATTTCTATAACACCTGTGAATCTAGAAAGAAACTAACTTCAAACCAGATCAATGCTGCTAACAAGTAAAACACACAGCAGTCAGGAAATAGAAGCTGTAGATCAAAACCGGCTCGCAACTTCAGGCGAAATTCTTGGAAGTGAAAGCGAAGTTGAAAGTGCAATCTCAAAGCATAAGGTCATTGATGTAAATGAAGAAAAATCAGTTGTCCAGAGGTTTCATTAACAACTGGCTGATGGAATTCTTGTAAGTGAGACTAAACCTGGAAATTCGTGTAAACCTATGCGGCATGATGCATTCACCTGGGCAAAATTCAGAAGTGAGAAAAGAGACATGGTGTATTTCACAGCATGCGTTGCACATCCTAACATTAAACTGAAGTGCCATCGAATACCAGCTGTACGAACAAGTAATGGAACCGTATATCGATTCTGTAGAAGAACATGCAACATCTCAGTGTCACAGATCTTGTGTTCAGCGCCGAAAGCGAGCAGAAGCTAAAATACCGCCACTGATAATTGTTGAAGTATAAACCCTATTGAAAAATTCTTTCCACTTCTTAATTCAAATCTGGGAAAGAAGATCGCTCAGATACTACTGAAAATATAGAGTGATGCTAGAGAGACACTTTTCCTGTTTGGACCTTTTTGTCGCGTCATGTGGCATGGATAGTTGAACTTCTTGAACTGAACAGTCCACACGCACTATTTGCTCATTTTATAATATGCTCATTACATTAACAATCATTGTCTCAGAAAATTATTGCTTAATAGTGTAAACACCGACAGAAAATCTTTTTCATCCACAGTTCATGCTATCCTGGTCTTTTGCGAATTGATGGAGCTGTTGATGAACAACATTTACACAACAAGTAGTGTCTAAATTTGTCCTCAAAACTGAAGTGAAAACAGGAAATACAATTGTTTCTCTAAGGCTAAAAATGTGAAAGTTTAGGTCTTCTTCATGCTCTCCAATCAGCTGCTTCAGAAAGTGACGTTTCGTGGGAAACTCTGTTTCAGAAAATATCACCCATTGCCACAGATGGAGAATCCACGAACTCTGAAGATCATAAGTTTTTATGGAAACATCTGGCGGAAGAGCATCAAAGAAATGACAATAAGACTCTCATAATCAAAATCTGTTGCGATGTTTATCGATCTAACTAAGATACAAAGATATAAGAAAGAGTCTTAAGTTTATCATGTTTTCAACGAACGTAGAACATTTGCACCTTTCTAAAACGTCTCAGCTGAAGATTGAAAGGAATTAAGACCGCTGCTGCAAACATGGGTGCAGAAGAAAAGAAGTTTCCCACAGTAAATGACATCCATTTCACTGAGTTTTCCATTACTTCACTTTATTCTACGAAATTTGAAGTTACTGATAGTTCATCTCGAAGAGTGAGCTGCATAAAACAGAAGCAAGATTTTATTAAAGTGGGAAGATGCCGACACAGTAAAACTTGCCACTGTGTTGTGTTATGTACTCTTCATTTATAAACGATTTCAGAAAGCCATTCTAGTTGATTACATCATTTCACTGTCTTTGGTATAGAAGTAACTCAACAGCTATCAAAACTGTTAGATAGTTTTCTCCCTAAAAGCTCTGAAAAAATTGGCTTCATGAACAGGAGTCTGGTAATGCGCACCTTTTTGAAGGTTTCTATTGCAAAATATTGAACAAAAACTAAAGAAAGTAAAGCATTTATATGTGAGAACATGCGATCGTTCTGTTGATACAATTAAGATAGAAATCATTGAGTGTTTACAGAATTTTTAATTTATCGTTTCAGCATTGAGAATGTTAGAGTGCTTCCATCTGATATGATGCAACATGAAGATACTACGACGAACTAAGATATTGACAGTGTAGCAGTAGTCAACGCAATTCTCTCAGATCGAATCATCCAGATTTTCCCGCAGCCTATGGAGAGCTTATTACCTGTTTTAATCATCTGATTCCAAAAGAAAATGATTCTAAAAGAGCCCAGAGGGGCTTCTTTCAAATAAGAAAATTGGATATGTAATTCAGTAGCGCTGGCACGAACTTTGGCGCAAAACTACATTCATGTGATGTAGAGCGGCTCGTTAGTGGTGCTTATAATTTAATAAAAAATAACGACAGGTGCAGTCTTACAAGATGCCTGTCTGCATGTGCTCCTGAATAAAGGTGCATCTAAAAATTAGTATATTGTGGAAGAGTTAATTTTTTCCCTAATTTAATTCAAACAGTGAAACTTTAATATATTCTAGATTCATTACACATAAAGTGAAATATTTCAAGCCTTTATTTGTTTTAATTTTGATGATTACGGCTTACAGCTCATGAAAATAAAAAATCCACTGTCTCAGAATATTAGAATATTTGATAAGATCAATAAAAAAGGATTTATAATATAGAAATCTCGAACTTCTGAAAATTATGTTCATTTATGAACTCAATACTTGGTCAGGGCTCCTTTTGCACGAATCACTGCATCAATGTGGCGTGGCATGGAGGTGATCAGCCTGTGGCACTGCTGAGGTGTTATAGAAGCCCAGGTTGCTTTGATAGCGGCCTTCAGCTCGTCTGTATTGTTGGGTCTGGTGTCTTGCATCTTCCTCTTGACAATACCGCATTGATTCTCTATGGCAGTGGTTCTCAACCTTTTTTGGGCCATGCCCCACCTAATCACCTCTAAAATCCTGATACCCCCATGTGGTGATATATAATTCTTATCATTAAAAAAGTTAACTCCGTTTCAGCTGAATAAACTTAAAACGCCAATACCTTGGTTTAAACAAGCTTCAAAAGAACATGGCATCCATGAAAAATGAAATAAACAAAAGACAGTTAAAGTTTTGAGCAAGAAATTACTGAAAAAATTGTAAGAAAAAATATTAAGTGGTATTAGATTTTAATAATGATACATATGATAATAAGAGAGAATTCACAGGTAATAAAGAGAGAGAAAATTTCTATATTTATGAGAATATTTGTGGATTGTCTCATACAAAAACAGCAAATAAAAATTCAAAACATGTAATAGAAAACTGAAATGTACTATGAACACAAACTAATTTGAATGGAAGCTTATTTGATCATTTTAATTACTGTACAATAAAGTATAGGTTCCTATCAAATGCAAAATGCCATTTGAGCACACCTCAAGAAAAGCGGAATAAAGTTAGTGAGACCCTTGTGCTTCATGCCTGCTGCAAAGAGATTTTATATTAGGCACTAATTTAGTCAGCTTTAGTCTCAAATCTCCTCGTTTACTGATATCCAGTGAATTTCTTTTCTTCAGTAGCAAATCATTTGCAACGCTAAAGCCACATTCAGCTAAATATGAAGATGGAAACGGTAACAACAGTTTCCTTGCAAAGCTAGTTGAATTTGGGTATTTAGTTTCTGTCTCATCACAAAGCCATGCCATCGCTCCTTTTATGTTGAATAAAGTTTTAACTGACTCATCATTTTTTATTTCCGAGAGTTCTTGGTACTGCACTGAAACATCAGATAAATCCACAAGCACTGGCTGCATCACCCACGATGGAAAATTAATCTGTTTTAAATCAGAAAATCTTTCTTTAAAATCAGAGGCCAATATTTTCAGATGATCCACAATGACAAGTACAGCAGCCTCAGTCGGCTCACATTTTTTTAGCCAATGAAATTGGTCAAAATTTTTGTCAGAAATATTTTTTTGGCATAACTCGATAAATGAAATAAAGCCAAATATCTTCGCCTTTGCATCAACAAGTGTTTTATTTGTTCCTTGAAGTTGTTTATTCAACACATTCAGTTTTTCGAAAATATCTGCTAAATAACTCAAAAACGCTTTTCCATCAACGGTTAGCAGGTGCTTCATTTCAGGCTTGTCACTTAGAAAGCCACTAAGTTCATCAAACAGTTCCATGAATCTTTTCAAACAATTCCCTTTCGAAAGCCACCGTACCTCAGTGTGAAGTAAAAGTCTCACATAGTCTGAATTGTTATCTTCACAAAATTTCTCGAAAAGACGCTCACATTTGGCATTAATTTTGATAGCATTGATAGATTTTATAACTGATTTCACTACCACATTAAGTACAGGAGAAATATTTTTCGACACTAAGTTCTTTCTATGAATAACAGTGTACAAGAAGCATCTCCGGATTCTCATCTTTCATCAATTTTAAGCAGCCATTTTTCTTGCCCATCATAACAGGAGCACCATCAGCTGCACAAGATGTTATGTTTTCCATTGGTATATTATTGATATCTAAGTAGTATTTTAGTTTATTATATATATCAGCGGCAGTAGTGGTGGTATCTAAAGATTTGCAGAATAACATTTCTTCAACAAATTCACCTTTATCAATATATCTTACATAAGTTATCAATAAGGCCTCACTGCCTCTCACAGTTGATTCATCCATTCGTACTGAGAATTTTCTTGATTTCAGCTTTTCAACAAGTTGTTTCAATATCTTCACTCATTTCATCTATTCTCCTCCTAACAGTGTCGTTACTAAGTGGAATCGCTTTAACATCTTTGTCATCTTTTTCCAGAACTGTTTTAAGAAATGCAGATATTGATGGTTTAATTAAATCCTCCCCTATAGTGTGATTTTTTCCAGATTTAGCAATGAGTAAAGAAATTTCATAACTTGCCTCAAGAGTACGACTGATAGTAACAGTTTGTGCAGTGAACAGAGACTTTATTGTTGATCTTTTTTCAAACTTATTCTTTAAAGATTTGAAGTAATTCAAATCTGAATTTACATACGCACTATGTTTCGCCTTCAAATGCACCTCAAGACGACCTCGTTTCATTGATTCGTTGGTCAAGCATTGTTGGCATAAGAGACAGAAAGGTGACCTTTCATCATGAGCAGCAGGTATGAAACCAAATTTCAAAAATTCCTCTGAATACTGACGAACTTTCTTTTTGCTTGCACTACTCATTTTATGCATAGGGGCTGTGACTGAAATAAATGAGTAATCTTAAAAAGTGAAATGCACTTTCAAAATTTAAGACGTTTAAGTTAACACAAAAATTAAATAAAATAATTAGAACGTTCAAGTAAACACATAAATGAAATGAAGTTAACACATAATTAATAAAACAATGCCGATTCGTTTTATACAGCATGTAAGGACAGACATTGCGGTACACCAGATTTTTACGAATGTGTGAGAAATTTGTATCACACACGAATGTATTGACGATAATCGACTGACAAAAATATGCACACACACATACACAATGAATTTGGCAAGAATGTTGTATTATATTAGCATTTGGACTATTAAGTTTTCATCTCTGACACTTTATGTATCTAATCGTATCATCATAATACTAAACAATCAAAAATATTCACGAGCAACCAAAGAAATATGTATCAATTACCTTGCGTGAAAACACCAAAACAACTTCTTTGTTTACGAGCTCTGAATTTTCAGAAAATGGAAACGCTCTCCTTTGAGAGAAAACGGAGGAAACAGTTATTATGATGGTAACTTAGCAAAAGCCCTTTGAATCGCATTTCTAAATCAAATTCAATAAATAAAGTTCTTCCATGACCTCGTGCACTTTGTGTGACGTGCATGAAGAGCGATGGCACAGTGATTATGTAATAACTATACAATAAAGACTTTTTTCACTAAAAAAATATTTACTCAAAATAGCATCTGAAACATAAGCTTTACCTGATGGAAAATCCAAAAAATAAAAATCGAAAATTTGGACCCAGACCTCTTCATTCGTACTCAATTGCTCCCCCTTTAAAATCAAATTGCCCCCTTAAAAATCGAATTGTCCACCTGTGGGGCGTACGCCACACGTTGAGAACCACTGCTCTATGGGGTTCAGGTCAGGCGAGTTGGCTGGCCAATGAAGCACAGTAATACCATGGTCAGCAAACCAGTTACTAGTAGTTTTGGCACTGTAGGCAGGTGCCATGTCCTGCTGGAAAAGTAAATCAGCATCTCCATAAAGCTTGTCAGCAGATGGAAGCATGAAGTGCTCTAAAATCTCCTGGTAGATGGCTGCGTTGACTTTGGACGTGATAAAACACAGTAGACCAACACCAGCAGATGACATAGCACCCAAAATCATCACCGACTTGGAAACTTCACACTGGACTTCAAGCAACTTGGATTCTGTGCTTCTCCACTCTTCCTCCAGACTGTGGGACCTTGATTTCCAAATGAAATGCAAAATTTACTTTCATCTGAAAAGAGGACTTTGGACTACTGAGCAGCGGTCCAGTTCTTTTTCTCCTTAACCCAGGTAAGACGCTTCTGACGTTGTCTCTGGTTCAGGAGTGGCTTGATACTAGGAATGCGACACTTGTATCCCATCTCCTGGACACGTCTGTGCGTCGTGGCTCTTTATGCACTGACTCCAGCCTCAGTTCACTCCTTGTGAAGCTCCACCAAGTTCTTGAATCGGCTTTGCTTGACAATCCTCTCAAGACTGCGATCATTCCTCTTGCTTGTGTACCTTTTCCTACCACAATTTTCCGTGAATATGCTTTGATACAGCACTCTACGAACAGCCAGCCCTTTAAGCAGTAAGCTTCTGTGGCTTACCCTCCTTGTGGAGGGTGTCAGTGAGTGTCTTTTGGACAACTGTCAAGTCAGCAGTCTTCCCCATGATTGTGGTTGTGTACTGAACCAGACTGAGAGATTCATGGTATTTATACTGCATAAATAGTTATTTACTCAAACTCGAAATGGAATATTCTAATATTTTGAGATACGTTTTTTTCTATTTTTTAGCTGTAGGCCATAATCATCAAAATTAAAATTAAAAAATGCTTGAAACATTTTAGTTTACATGTAATGAGTCTAGAATATATACATCTTTCACTTTCTGAAATAACTGACAAAAAATATTGAACTCTTCCACGATATTGTAATCTTTTGAGATGCACCTGTATTCTGTCTGCCTACTCTAAGTTTTATATTCAGCTTTCATTGAAACTTGGATGAAAAAGGCCAGCAAGGTGAACGAACAAGCAAGTTTACTGTCGTTCTATGTATTTAACCCATGCATGAATGGTATACATCTGTATCCGTTTCTCATTCATGTGCAAATTTGAGAATAAAATCTTAGATACTGAAAATCTGTGCACTAATTTACTTTGGATAAGTTAGACCCTGATTTTACCTGATCCTTTAAAAAATAATTGGTTCTACGAAATCTTGGCTATCTATCATTGTATAAAAAGAAGTTTAAACTTTAAACCAGCACAGAGTTTGTAATTTTATCACTCTCTCGTTAATCTGCAAGGAATACGGAGTCAATGTGGTTTTCAGTCGACGAAACTACTGCAACAACAGGGCAGCTATTTCTCTTTACACAGATAGTAACCGTAGCCACAGAGGCAGCAACTTTAAGTCACACGTGGGTGTAGCTAAATTTTAAATCCTCTCGTATCACCCAAGATCGAAAAAAAAATCCGGTGTTTTACAATTTATAGATCTACTGTAGCTCTTAAAGAGATCTGAATAATTTCTGCGAAAACGTTTTAATGTTTTGCAATACTTGGTCAAGAGAGACAGTTTAAATTATTAAAGTTTGTGTATATTTCTCCACAAATATTATTGGGATTTTTTTAAAAAAACCACGTTAAAATTTGATGAAGTGTGCAGTCAAACCGTGATGTTATTTTCCTGTTCATTCGTCAGGTCAGACAGAATTAATGTGATGTCTATTTTTAAAAAAAATTTCCAAATTCTTGATGTTTTCGAATCTAATTTTAAAAAGTCTTCATATAGAAGGTATCTAGCAACAATCTACTGCGAAAGGAGTTTTTATTACTGTAAATTATTTTAGATTTGAATAAATTTTGCAATTATTAAGTTATGAAATTTTTTTAAAAAAAATAACTGTTAAACATGTTATTGTTGAAAAACAGTTAAGCCAGGTAAATAATTTAAGTTCAAATTGTTTTTTAAGTTTAAAATACAGAAAAAAATAATTTTAAATGTATAACATTTATTTTATAAAATTTTTAATTTTTAAATGTTAATAACAAAATTTTAATGAAAAGAACAACGTCTATAAAAATGCAGAAAACACTTTATTATTTAAACAATATTAAAGTCCCAGCTCTGTTACAAGTGATTTTAATGACTAAATTATGGATAATTATGGTAGAATTACAAAATAATTTTAAACTTAAGTTAGTAATCATCACAGTCGGAAGGTCGTTACTTTATGATGCATTTGATGAAAGCTGATAGCTCTGAGAGGAAGTGATGTCTCCATTCAGGTCTGGTTGACCAATTAGATGCGGAGTGAGGTCTCTCACTCTACTGTTGCGTGGTGATATTAACGGAGAGATGAATAAAATGAAGATAGAACAGCGCTGCACGATATATCAGGATCAGATATTTGACTGAAGATCTTTTTCATGGATTTAAAAATGACATAAATTCAACTAAAAAAATCTAAATAAAAACATTTTCGTAATTTAACAAGGTGACAAGTTAGCTCGGGGGCACCATTATCTAACAAATAAGAACTTCGAACAGCTGATTGTGCAAGAAATGGGTTCTCTTATGTGTAATGTTTTCTTGGTAACCATGAGTTGTTAGGTAAAACTTATCTACTACTAAAGCGTACTTAATGCTATTGTCTGAGATACGCAAAGGAAAGGGCATTTTGACCAATTTAAAGCAAAATGACATTTTTCATCCTTAAGACTACTGGGGTGACATCAATCTCCAGGATGTTAAACACGGTCAGATTGTACGAAACATTTTTGGAGGATAGTCACAGGTGAAGTAGAACAAACGATTTAAGTTTTCATGTATACATGCAGCCAAGTAAAGCTGAACTAATTCTTCAGCATACGTCTACGAAACCTTTCTGATAATCAGAAATACCGAGTTTACCTATGTTAAGATATTTTCATCAGATGAAGTTCTTCTGATACTTCTTGTCTATCCATAAATAGGAAACCTTTCTTTCATATCTATAAGTGCAAAAATGTACTGTCATTTTTCTTAATAGTTTTCATAAAGCGACTGAAACATCTGTGACCTGAAGAAAAGAAATGGTAAGTTCAACTACATCAGCGGAGGATAAACTGAAAGCATGGATGCAATGGTAATCAGCAAGAGATTCATAAAATTAATAAGAAATAACGGTTAGCGCTAACTGTATAAATGTTGCTGTTTTTTAAAAAAATTCAACAAGAAGACATATATCATGTAACAAAAGATATAAACTTTTAAAGCATCATGCAATGCAAAAATGGGATTTCAACACATTTTAATGTTACATTTTGTTAAATGTTGTACTTTTTTTCAAAAATTAAAAAATATTTTTAATTAACGACAGGGGGGATTTTTTTCATTCCTTGGATTAATCTTAGCAACGACTTATCGCTAAATAATATAGCATTTTACTAATCATTTACTAAGTACATTTTTAGTTACAACTTTGTTATAATTAAAGAAGTATTCGTATAAATTAAAAACAGCATATTAGATACCTTAAATCTCTCCATTACAGCTCAGAGATAGATCAAGACTGCATACCTTTAATTGGATAAGACGTTTTGATCCACTCGCAAAGGAGAGGATACATGTAAAGTGTCTGGTATATTACAATAAATTATATTGCGTGACCGTTAAGAAGCTCCTATTTATAATATAGAAATTATTTTAAAGAAACAAAACAAAACTAACAGATATGAAAGTTGTAAAAGCCATAATGATTCAATTAAATCAATAAGTAGTTTGCAGTAAGTAAACCTTCAATGGATGAAAGTCATCTTTATGCGATATTTAACAACTGACAATAAAAGTCCCCTAGAGAAACTTTTACATGGTATTTACATGACATTTACTTTCTTTCATATTTAATGTCACGTAGATACAATATAAAAAATGGTACTTTGATTATGATGGTCATTAAAGGTGAAGTAAAAATAACTTTACATCTGATAGGAAGAACGATCATACACATGGTTGAGCGCACATGGGAAGCACGTCTATCGCTCCCTGCGGCAGCTTTACACTCTTTCCTATATTTATTGCATTTTTGGTTCTTTATGGCGGTCGTTCAAGGGTGAACTGAAAAATGATATTTTCGTTCATATGCTGGATAAAAAAGGTAGGACTGCTCACATACACTTATTATTTAATCTAAACCCGCGTTCTTATTTAAAATAGTTGATATCATTAGCCAGATGCTGACAACAAAACTGAACTATTTTTCCAAATGGACTTTAGCCCCATTTTGTTTAAAGACACTGAATTCTTGTCCTCATCGCCAGGTTGTTTTTTAGTGTCGCTAAGATTTATCACACGTGGAAAAGTTGCGATTAAGATTCGTTGTTTTCTTATTTCCGTTGAATATCTTTAGAACATTAAAAATTACATCTAAGGCAACAAACCTTCAGAATATTCCTTTTGTGATTAATATATTCAATATTTTGGGAATGGCTTCCACATAAAGGTTCATTCAAATTTACTTTCGACTGAACTCATATGCCAACGAAGTGGCGAACCAGGTGTAGAACAGAATCATTTCCGGTCGATTTACCTGTTTCATAGGTCAGAAAATTTTCATATCTGTATTCATCAAAGAGAATTATAGTCCATTTTCTATATTTTACAATCAGTTTATGGTTATCAGAAATTCTCACAAAAATTTCATTTGTTTATACTTAGTTTTTATTAAAATAACTGTCAATCTTATTGTTGCGATTGATATTAAAATCAGTTTACTATAAATTAAACCAAAACATTTCTTATTTAGCACGGAATTAATCTCTGAAGATATACAAAGATACACTGTTGCTATATATAACATAGTGCCTGCACCTGAAAATAGATCAATAAGGTCAGACTGACCAAACACTTTTGTGATGTCTAAAATATCCAACTCTCAAGAAAACAAACTCTTTTACACTTAATGATTAATTCAGAAAACTTCAAAGTAACATAAAAACTCTGCCAGCCCTTTGTACAGATTAGTTTAATTTACAGTTTGTTTTTTTTACAAAAGAGAAATTCTTATTAAAACCGAAGACAAATTAAATTTGATTTAGTTTTTAAAAATAATGGAAAGAAGAATCAATTTGTCTGTGGCTTCGAATATAAAGCTTCATATGTTGTAATTTTCTTAATATTTGAAGTTTCCGAGTAAAACGCATTTTGGCAGATTGTGGAACAAAGTCTGGGAAACCTTTTTATATCCCGACTGTCAACATCAAAGAAAAGCACACCCGTGCTTGAGTCTAATCAACGAAGTTCATTATTTCTCTCTGTGTAATAAAACTCAACTTAAAATCATAACAAAATTCTGTCAAAACACGAGTTTTTATAAAAGCAATAACATAATTTAAAAGAAAGTAAAGAAATCCAACAGCAGAGTTAAATGTAAAGTTAATAGTTTTACTATAAATTATCAAATGCACCTGATAGTTTACAGAAATGCTTATGATAAATTAGTCCTGCACGTATTTTAAGACATCTTGCTGTGGTTTATTGCAAGAGTGTAACTCAAAATATGTTCGAAAGAATAATTTTAATGTATTTTTCCTTAATTCATTCGATCCGTTATTAGTTTTAAAATTTCCAGATTGATGCTATGTCCACAGATTTTTCTTTAAAGATCTCGCTAGCGTACAGCCACCATTTCCTTGTTTGTTCCTCTGATTTATTTCAGTAAAATCTCTGCTCACTAAAACGTTTACACTCAAGCAAAAGCCGAAAGAGACTGCATTAAAAATAATAAAGACTCTGAGAAAATTGTTGCTTTAATTTCTTGCGTTTTTCTGTTTTATATTCAACTTTCTGTATTTTTTCTTTATTCCTTCATTTTAGATATAAATTTACCAAGCTTTTTTTTCAAATTTGTTTAACTACAGGCACGTACATAAAAATTTAACCGAGCACTTTAAATACCGAAAGGAAATTCCCTTTTTAAAACAGTTATATAGCGGGAACATTTTGGAATATTAGACATGAAAATACATATTATTAAAATTATCATGACAGACAAAGTGGGCTTCCGTCGAGTACCCCTAATTTATACCTAACATCTAGAGTCGCAAACCCTGACATCAGAACAGACAGCAACAGTCTCGGGAAAAGGCGCACTCATTGTACCCTTACTCGTGGTGAACAGAGATTCAGAGGAATAGCTGCAGTCGGCACCATCTCCATCCAACAACACAACAACGTTTTCTATAAGCCGGGGGAACTTTGGTTTTGAAATATCTGACAAAAAACGTACATTCTGTAATGGCAGTCATAGAGAACCGAAAAAGCATCTTTGCAAGATATTTCCGTACAATCGAATATGAAAGACAATGTTACGTAAAAGATCATGTAACGATAGTCTTTTGGCTCTTCATAACTGCCAATAAAGATAAAGTAAACGCAACTTTTCAATGAAACACCGTCACAGATCGATTTCGCTATGCATAATTACATAACTAGCGTTCATTTGTCGTTCTCTCTGAGCAATCGTCATCGCCATACTTATTTAGTCCGAGAAAAGTGCCCTCATTCCTGGATGTCCAATCGGAAATAACTGCATTTAGAGATGAAAGTAATGCTAATCTGAAATTTCCCGTCATTAAGTTACGTGTATGGTGGCGTCAGGAGAAAATTAAAACGCCAATCTGCAATCATTGTTGGAGATCGTGGCTGGAAAAATGATATTAATGGCTATTTTTAAAAAACATTGCTTGATGATTTAGAGGTAGTGCATGAGTTCTGACAACGGTAGTTTGTGGCTTGCACACAAAAATGTATGGCACAAGGACTGCGCTTCAAGATGATAATCTCTGGATGCATGACTTGAATGTACTTCTTTCTCTAGATCCAACAACATTACCACTGCGAGAAATTGGCCAGTTGTGACGTCAGATCATTCACCAATGAAACCTCTTTTGTGAAGTCTTTAGTACACACTCAAGGTTTCCTTCTACAGAAAATACACCACCATGGCATGGCCTAGTCATGGGATTAGACAGATAAATCGGAAATCCTATTGTGGGCTGTGTCAGCAAGGATATTGATTTTTGAAAGATCTTCAAGATCTGTTAGCAGAAGGAAGGAAGCCTGACAAAACTTCGTGAGGCCAGATTCACAAACAAATATTTTAATAAGCACGAAAATCTTCTAATATCTTAGTGTTGTGAGTCATTTCGGAAAAAAAATATAAAGCAGGTCCTTCAGAAGGAAATAATAACATTTATCGTTTTCTTTAAAATCTAAGCAACCTGATATAAGAAAATAAAAGTATAATAAAACACTGAGAATTAGCGTAGATTAGTAAAACCTTAATTTATTTCTAATGTTGCACTGAAAAATTCAGTTAATTTAACTGGGAGATTTTTGTATTTGTATATTTGTTTTTTCCACTAAATGGTTCGATAACATTACTTAGCGTCAATTAATAAGTGTAATTTCTGACTAATTTAATTTCAAACATCTTCAAAGAGCTTTTTCATCTTAAATCGCGTATAAACAAACAAATTATAACTTCAAGAAAGTTTTTTTTTAAAAATGAAATTTAATGCACGATATTTGTCTTTACATTTTGAGTCATTATCGTGTTTTTAAGAAATTATTGTTTCGTGTATATCTTAGTAAAAGGAAATATATATAAATAATTAGTGACAACAGTATCCAAATGATTAATGCAAAAGTAAATAAAGATTCCATTTGCAAAACCCAAAGTAGCGCATCAGAGACAGATGAAAATAATAAAGGATTCAAATTTTTCTAAGCTTCAAGATTAAAGAGAATCGTAGATTTGTTTATTTAGTTTCAGTTGTCAATTCCGCATTTTTTATTCAGCAGACTCTCATTTCAATATAAATTAGGACATTTAGGGGGGCAAGGAAATACTTTTGTTATATATAAATATATAGTGAAATTATAGACTGAATAAATATCAACAGATTGACACCAATGATAAAACAGTCCATTGTTGTTTATTGGAATTGTTCTAAACTTTAACAATTACTAATGTTCAAAGTAAAACAAGACGCTGACTGTTCTTGTACCCAAATTTCGTACACGGAGATCTGCTTTTATGCGCAAAGGTTTACATTTTTTATTAAAGTTGATATTCTGATGAGAAATTAGGGTTAGGGTTAGTGAATTAATGAATCTATCATAGCAGTCAGAATACATTTCACTTTGTTTTTCGAGAAGTAGACATTTGCCTTCATGTTTTAAAGTAGAAGTTTAACCCTACGATCCTTTCCATATACCAAATGGCATCATATTGTAGCAAATAGAAAAAATACACAGGAATTTCATTAAAAATCTATATAGTCTGGTTTACTTAAAGATTTTTCTGATTTATAACAGAAAATTTGTCTAATTATAGTATCGTGTATGAAGAAGTGAAACTGAATGATTTATTGCTTTAATGAATTACAAATAAATATTGAACTTTAAAGGACAAAGTTATATGTTAAAAACAGTTACTAACATTGAATTAAAATTTTATAATCTTCGTCTTGCACTGGCTGCTGGTCTTATTTCCGGAAGTGTCACTTACATCATCTGCATGAGATCTTTGGACACTTGCATTAAAAAAACAACCGTGGAAGTGTCACTACTGTTTGCTCTTTGGTCTGCCTCTGATTCGGTGGCTGAAGTTTTTGAACCGGATGGGCCTTGGGTTTCATATGTGCAGAGTAGGCATGCTGTAGCAGACTTAGTGGTAAAGATTATCGCTGTTCAAATGCATAATATTACCTGTCTGGAGTCTTGGTAGTGTTGCTGGAACTGATCTAGCGCCCAACGTCTGCTACATGTGACTTGGCTGCAGGAACGGCGAGAAACCCACCATCTCTAAGAGGCTCTATGCGGACTCTCGCATCGTCCATCTTCAGGTCGTCATATTCCAGCCCAAGCTTCTTCAGGTTTAAATCAGAGCAAATAGTTGTATACACGTTTTCTAGATCTGCCTCCAGTTTCATGGTAGCGAAGGACTAGATGATGAGTAGACATTTTATCGACAGAAAATCTCTAAATCAGAAACTCTACACTGAATTCATGATTTCATTCTTACCCTCGTCTGTGACAAAATTTGATTGTTTTTCGCTAATGCAGTGTTATGATGTGAAGCTTTATACTTTATTCAGGTACACTTGTCTATCTTTCGTATTTTCCACTATTTTCTCTTCTAGTGTATCAATTCAGCTTGGTATCGATATTTTCTTGAATGGACTATGTTATAATTTCGTCAGTTTATGTACGCCCAGGATGGTTCTAATGTCACGTTGAAGCAACTGTTGATATCGGAAGAAAACAGCAAGTGTATCAGCCATAAACACCAGCAAACCAAGTCTAATTTGTTGTCTTTTATTCAGAGATCTGAAAGAATAGAAAGAGAACATGCGAATAATACAAAACGGCATTAAGAAGATTGTCCATCTCATTCCAAAAACCATCGGTAGCTTTCCAAAGTGGAACTTGTTTTAAGCAGCCACACAACCAGGATCTCGAGGGAGGAGGGTACTGAATTATGAAAGAAAGAAAGTATCCTAATTATCTGATAGAAATTACGGATAACCTTAGAATTGTATCACTCATTGACTGCCAAGCGGTATTGGACCTATGTATGTGACATCAAATCTTCAGGGGAGATGCCAGCAGAGCATGTAGTGCTCGTTTTCACCCACAGATCACCCCTTTCCCGTGTTGGCGTTTGATAGACCACTAAAAAGAAAATGTGCCTGGGCGAACATTTTCGTAATATTCCGTTTTCCAGCTGTTTTTTCGCAGTCACAACACGGCAGCAAAAGTCCTTTACGCCCCACTCTTTAGTCACTCTAACGCCAGCAAAGTACAGTATGTTTTCCCTATCTCTGTCACCATCTTTACCATTACTCAGAATTTGCCAATTCGAGTCCTATAAAAGTGTCATCATAACGAAAAGCTGGTGCCAGCATATTGAAGATCTACTCTGTCATATGCCGCCTGTAACTGGCAACAATAAATTTCAAAAAATTTCTGTAAATCTTTGGAGTCTGGTACTGAGGTTCTTTGACTTAAGTTTTGCATTATCATTTATGGAAAGCATTTGCGATCCCTACATTTCTGCTGCCACTGCTCGATTCGGAAATGAAAGTACAGACGGAGAGAAAAAATTTGTTTTGCTTCAATGTATATTTGTATTATGAGAGAGCCAACCTTTTTGGTTAGTTCCTCATTTTCTGCTGGACCTTCTAGGTGACCCGGAGGAAGCCACTACAGAAAGCTTTTTTACAAAGCATTTTATGGTAAGCATCTATTATTTGATAACTTGTTATTGCGTACATTTTTGATACTTTCATGGATGATCGCCAAAAGCTTGGACTTTCTAGTAAAGAGTTTGACATTTTCAGGACATTTTGAGCAAGATAGGCATCGGTCGTAGTGACATGGAGCTGTCTTATGATGGTTTCCGCTTTGCTGTCATGGCAGACTTAAAAGTTGCATCTTCAAGCAGAACTAAATGAGTTAGTGCTGCATAAAGAAAACAAAACTCGTTGATTCAAGTTTTGTACTTCCATTTCCAGGGGGTGTGGCTCAGGCCAGCATTACTTTCGGCAAGCCATCTGACACACTTACCAAATAAATATTTGGTAAGTTAATCGAAAACAACACAGTGTGTCGTCTAGTGATCTATTATGTCACTTATTTAATCACTCATAGAAAAAGAGAAAAAAAAACAATCTAAGACGTATGCAAATGTTAATAAATTACTTTTTTATATTTTTGAAATTTTTTAATGAAAAACCTCGGTCTACTGTAAAATTTGTGTAGTATTTAATGTTATATGTATTTGGGGAAATACACAGCAAACAGCAAGGAAAGCTTTCCTTTTCATTAAATAAGAAAGCAGTGCCATAAATTATTGACTAATCATAATCCCAAAATTTAATTTCAGAATCATCCTACAAAACGATAAAAACGTCCTGGAAAAAAGTACATTTAAAATTTAAAATATAGTGTCTATAACATAAAAGAAAAATAAAGTGGGTTTTATTGCTTATTCTTTTTAGATAATAATTTGGAACACTAGAAATCGCTCTCTTTTTATTCAGTTCTGTTCCTTTTGAAGCCAAATTTTCTGTTGATCAAAATTTTCAAGACATTTTAGTAAAAAAAAGTAACCGGTTTTTAATTAAACAATAAAACTATTTGTACCTTTTTTTGAAAGCGCCTTTCTGCTCCCTTAACTCTTCCCATCAAATTTTTCTGTGCATAAAACGTAAAAAAAAATTTTCTAGCACTCAATCAAAAAAGGAAATTAAAGAAAAGAGTTCTCTCCAGCAATAACTGAAGCTTAATAAGTGAAACATCTTTGTCACATATCGATAACATTTTAATAAATAATATAAAATTATAGAGACTTCCCTATTTGTTTTTTATGTTTTAAAATTAAGAAATAATTTACAAGTTTCGTTTCAATTAAGAAAAGTAAAGAAAATAACTTGGTATGTTGTAGATTTTGAAGTTTATTTAAATAGTTTTATTTATTTTAATTTCCATTAGAATTTAAAATGCGGTTAGTTAAATAATTTGAATGTAACATTTTATAATATTGTCCAGTAATGAAGCTTAGCATTGGGATGGGTGATCCAGCCTTCCCAGTTCCTCACACTTACAAGACCATGGGCAAATAATGGACAAGGATGAGGACCCAAGTGATCGTATCTAGAACTGAAAAGTGAAAATGATGTCACTAGGTTAAAATCTATGGAAGGCACCAAAAGTGTTAGCAGTAGCGAGATTATCGAGGCCATTTTTATGAAGTGATTTAGATCTGTATATTTAACCCATGGAATTTATGTAATGTTTACATTGCTTGTTTGCATTTTAACACAGTTTGTTCATAGTGTCTAAACGTGATACTGAATTACTTACACCCTGCTTAATTGATTTTAGGATTTAAAACGTCATCGAAATTATTTAGTGACCTCGGGTGTTCTTCTTTATACACCGTAGAAATGTTACTTCTAGTATTTATATAAAACAGAATCCGTTAACCAAATAACAAACTGACGCAAGTCATCGCGTTGGTCACGGTATCTGTCTGGGTGGGGCAAAGGCGTCCATTGGAGCACACTGTTAAAATGTAAACTTACAAAACTTTTTCTAACGTGAATTTCTAGATGTTAATCAAGATATAAAATTGAAAATTATTCAAGGATGTTTGTCAATGCACTCCAGATGCTGTGCATGATGTGAATTGATGTTATAATGTAGTTCAAACACAGGTTGTGCTTAACAGTCTGACAAATAGAAAATGAAGATAGAGGAACTTTTAAACAAACAGAAACAACCTGGTAAATTTGGCAAAGATTTACCGTGCTTTCGGGAAAAATATCTTGACTTAAAAAAGTGTGAAACGGATGTGTAGAAATGGTAGGGGAGAACTTTGACATCAAGTAAGGGAATGCATGGCAAAGGGTGAAACATCCAATTAAAAAAGTTAATTTTGTTGAAATCTGCAGAAATAAACTATTTATGATTAAAAACGAGAAGCCATCTTAAGCAGCTTGATGACCAGCAAAATTATGGTAGTAGCTGTGGTGATGGATATGTTTTAGATGTGTGGCTGGATGAAACACTAATACGTTAAAATCAAGACAATAAAATTTATGGTTCAAATTATTGGAGTATTTGGTTACGTTCAGGTAGACAATGGAGTTAGCATTAAAGCCATTGATGAGTAGAGACTTTTAAGAATTAGTTAATACACAATATGTAAGTTGACAAAAATAAATAGAGGAATGTTTACTTCTGGATTGAAATGTCTGCCTGTTATTAATTCTTAAATTCATGCTACTACAGAGACAGATAACAAGACAAAAGTAGCACCTATGATTCTGTAAAAGAATACTTTATAGAACTATAGACAATGGCATTAATGTAAGCTATTTCAGAGATCAAGTTTGAAATACTATGTAAAAATATGCTGAGATATTTTGTGGCATAAGAAAAATTAAGGGATACTCAGGTAGAAATAAATGTGGATGATGATTTTAAGCTAATAGCACAGCCAGATCGAGGTATACCATTCCACATTAAATATAAAATTGAAGTATAAGAGGCTAGAACAATTTGAAATAATTAAGAAACGTGATAGGACGAGAGCTTGTTGTTTCGCTTATTATCGAAGCTATGAAGAGTCCAGGTGAAATAAGAATTTACATTGACATGAGATCACCTAATAAAGCAGCGCAGCGCTAACGAAGCGTCATTCTTTCCAAGGATAACGTAACAGCTGCCATGAATGGTTCTGTACGGTTATTATCAACTGGAATTGGCCAAACGCCCTGCTCTATAACACTTCTAACACACGAGGAGCTTCGAAAATATAAATGTCTCATTTTCGACGGCAGCAAAAATCTTTCAAAATTTATATCGCTTAACTTTGGAAGAGACTAAAACCGCACGGGTGGAATAACATAGCTTTCGGTGAAATCTAGAGGAATACGATAGTCATATAGAGTACTGTCTAGTTTCTTCTCTCTGATAATAAAATGTGACAGTAAACAGAGATAAATTCAAGTTTAATAAAAGCAAACTAAAATTCTACCGAACCGTATTTAGTAGTGATGGTATCGCAAAATTGTCTAAACTATTAAAATCGCTAGTATATATCCGTAAATATGACAACAGGTGAGATATTTCCATGAGATGATAAACTACGGTGGAAGATTCATTCTGAATTATTTGATAATAACGGAGCCGTTCGGAGATTTAAAATGGACCGAACACTTAAGAAAACTATGTGACAGAACTTGTAAAATCCTAATGAGTTACTTTAATCCCAAAAAGAATACAAATCTGTTATCGACGCAAGTCCGTCAGATTCGGTGGTATACTGATCCAAGATAGAAAGAAAGGATACTGAAAAACGTTAAAAACTTAACGCGAGATGCATTTAGTAGTGTGAGGGTTGTAAATATTTTCATCTCTACTTATTTGCAATTAAGTTTATCTAGTAAGTGACCAAGTGACTATAGCCACCTGAAAGTTATTTAATGCTAACTCCTTGCGGCTTGCGTGAATGGAATGATGGAGACAAAAGTTTTCATCGTGGGACTTCATGATCGTGTATAGAAAAACTGGAGTGCTGCTCACTCTACGCCGCGATCCTCTAATATATTACAATCAGCTGACTTTAAATATTCTAAAATTGCAGAGGAATTTATCAATCTTATCTTTGATGATTCTGTTCCGAAAGTCATCGACCACAAACAATCACTATAATTTACAGATGTTTTCAATTCCACAAATACTGAAGATTGGATACAATTTGGAAACATTTGCAAAGCTGAGAACTCAACCTACCGTTGTCCCGGAAAATAGTAATGCGTTGCTGGTGATACTCTCAAAATCCCAAATCAATGCAGTTAGCAGGTAAAAGTCGGTAAGGTATCGTAAAAAAAAAAAAAAACAAGTAGCTACTACGCGAGCAGGTACAGCTTCCCAGCAATGACAGACAGGTAGAGACATTGTGTAAAATCGTTGCATACCTTATCTAACCTTGTTTCAACAGAATACACCAAAACTACTGCATGTGAAGGAGTTAGCAACCAGACCATCAACACAAGTAACTGTAGATATTTCAGTCAGAGATCTATTAAATGGTTATTAGTGACGACTACACAAGATATACAGTGATAGTGATATCATTTTCGGTGTCTGCGCAGTCTCTCCCTTCTCATTTTGATGCATTTTTCGCATTGTTCAGCATTCCAGATACGGTAAACACAAACAATGGACCTTTCTCTAATGGCCAAGATTTTACCACTTTTACAGAATATTTGGGAATTAAGCACCGGAAGATAAACGTTTATTACTCCAGCCTAATGGCTAAGTAGAAAAGTCAATATGAAGCGTTTAGAAAATCGATTAAGGTATCCAGAGCAGCAGGGTTTTACAACATTTTTACGCCTATTTCATGCGACTGCAGGTGTTTTCTCTGCTGAACTCGTTTGGTAGGAGCATGCAATGCAACTTGTAATTATTATGAAACAATTCGGAGGACGATAAAAAGAAAAAAGATAGAACTGTTAGAGAAACTGATAAATGTAGAAAGGAGAACTTGACGAAGCTTGTTGGTCTCAGCAGACACGCTATAAAATTAAAAATATCAGTTGGTAACGAAACAAAAAAATGTGATAAACTCTCCCTCACAAGTTATGTAAAAGAAAGGAACGGTGATCTCGGCGAGGAGAGGAGGCCATAAAGTAAAACAAATTCTTCATTTTTCATGACCGTTAAAATTTCACCACTAGTACCGCGATCAAGCGAGGAGAATGGAAGAGAGCGAGTCAACCACTCGAAGAAATCAAGAGTATAAGGGTCATAAAGATCGACTCGAACGAGAAAGCAAGAAGAATACTAAAAGGATTTTATCAGTAGTTAGAGGGAATCGTTAGTTCATCATAGACTGCATTACTGTCTGTATCGTATAATTCCATTTGTTTAAATAGGGGAAGAGATGCACTGCCTAACATATATATGTTGGATATCTACTTTTAGATGTCTTCCGAAACAACGTGAAGGGCATGTGCTGTGTCGGAGAATCGTGCACGAGAGCTGACTTGGCAGCGCAGGCGCTATAAAATAAGTTTCACGGTTAAGGAATGCTATAGTTTTTCTAACAGAAAACATTACAAGTAAAGATCGTGATAAGAACATCCTTACTTTGGTACTTATAATTAATTGGACTGATGGGTTTACTCGTGTCATGTTGCTCCAGATAAATATAGACTCATTTTCTACAGACGTGTTATTGATTTCTTCTTGCTGTCGTCATCTTTAACGACTGACGAAGAAATAAAAGACCATCTCAGTTGGCGTCAGAAGCCGGAGACACTAAAAATATGCAAACCAACATATAGCTAGCTGGTGCATTACTAACTAACTGAGCGGGTTATTGAGCCTTTTTCGGTCAACGACCAACGCAGCGCGACCGAGACCAGTTGAATGAATGTGAACGGAATTCAGGATATTCATGGACGAGTTATGCGGCTTAATCTTATGATATTACGAGAGATATCCTTTTAAAAGTTTGAACAAAAAATAAAAATTACAAGTCATGTTTTAAGTTGTTTCTACAAAGATGATATCAAAGCGCTAGGTTAATTACTTATAAACAAAGCGATGGCAGGTGGGAAATGTTTTGAGGCTGATGGTTGCTTAATTGGCTAATACAGAAAACCTGACGTAAATCAAAGAAGCGTAAACGTATCGTAAAATGTGCATAGTGTCTGCGAGACCTCGACATAGAGAATGGACACGTTTGGCGATAGTAGATGCTTTGTAAATACGAAGTAAAGCTTGTCTTTTGGTTTATTTCAGTATTCAGAGATGAAGAAAATATTTAAAAAATGAGAGAGAGAGAGAGAGAGAGAGAGAGAGAGAGAGAGAGAGAGAGAGAGAGAGAGAGTTGTGTGTGTGTGTGGTAGCGCTCTCTACTTCAGAACAGTACTAATAAGAATGCGATCGCTTCTTGACTCTTGAACTACACGGGACTAGAATCACCGAAATAGAAGCAGATATTCAGTTAATCAAAAACTGTTTAATAATATTAATATTATTGTACAATATCGCTTTCATTTGACTCTATTAACAACGCCAGTCTCCTGGTAAATTGAAAGTAGCGAGCGTTCTTTGAAAGACCGAATCAGAAGGGAATATAATGTTAAGGAAATGTAAATTGCCGGTTACACATTATAATTTATTATAAATTTAGTGTACATAAAGTTTGACTGTAGTTGGTATCATTAGCATCAATTCGATGGTGAACCCTACCACCACTCTCCTGAAGTTTGACTATCAGCTGATGGCACCGAGCTCCTCCTCTACTGTCATTTAAAGACCTTCTTGTAAAGCTATGTACATATTATTATTATTATTATTATTATTATTATTATATTATTATTATTATTATTATTAGAAGTCTTTCCTTGGCTCTTTGTTATTTTGTAAAACTTTTATAAGAATATTTATAAATGGACGTTTATTCTCTGGAATTTCGGATAAGCCAACTAATTAAAAGTTTAAATATTATCTATGATCTCGACTCCATGAACGTCCCGAGTTTCAAGTAGCAACAATACGCAGATACATATTGGCTAAATGTATTTAGTAATACTAGATAATTTCTAAACGATGCCGGCTAATATTTCGGGGGGAACAAACGCGAAACTTCAAAAACTTTGTGGCGATAAATAAAATGTCAAATCAAGAAGTGCTTCCAGTTCGGTGTCTATTAATTTTACTTCTAAAACTAGAGCAAATAGTAATTCAACTATCGTTTTTGTGATCTTCATTATATGAAGCATTGACTTCAATAACAATATTATATTTTGTATAATCCCGAAGAAAATCCTGAATAAAAAATATTTTAATGTATCTAAAAATATTTCATAACGTAAGGAAATAAATAAATCGGAATATATATGAATATTTAGTGTAGTTATATTTAATGAAGGATTTTAATAATTCTATTAGTTCTGCACTACTTAATATTTTATACTCTCATTTATTAAAGATATTAGAAAAGATGCAATCACTGTGAAGTTCAATCTAACATCTGCGGGATGTCAACTTTATCTGAAGCCTCTGAATTTACTATATTAATTTCCTTGCGAGAATAGCAAACCTTATGCAATTACACTCGACTTCCTTCAAGTCGCTTGTAGCTGATCAGATGTCAGATATTAAAATAATATGCTTTCTTGAAGCGCTTTCCTAAAAATAAAAATGGCAATGCCACTCTTTTATTTATCTAAGTAAAATAAATTATCCTGAATAAATTTTAACTTTTCTAAAATTGGCCGCGGTACCTGAAGTAAAAGAATTTTTTTATTACTTGAAGTATAATAGCATAAAACACAAATATAAAAAGCATATCGATTTTTTAATACTTAAGAATATGCGAACATTTGTATGTAAACACTTTACACAGCATATACATAAAATAACTATGATAACATAAGTGCAAGGAGAGTTGGATATTTTTAGAGAAAAACTCTCAATTTTCTTTCCTAGTATTCGATTTCACTTCCTTGTTGGAGGAACCAGAAGTAGTTTTCCATCATTTACGGATTCTATCTACCCTAATACTGTTGTTCCATTACAGAAATATCCTGATTAAAGTACTTTCTATTTTTATTGCTAAAAGCACCAAGATTCCCAGGAAAAAAGCGTAAAAGAGTGTGTTAGAAGTGGATTCTTTGTGATATTTGGCAGATCATGCTTGTAGTCATTCAGAAACTTTGGCCCTAATGCTTCATAGTCTTTTGCCTTTTTGCTAATCAAGAATCTTCTTAGAACGGTCTTGAATGATTGCCAAGCAGCTAATTCAATATCAGAAAACTTGTCAAAAGTTGAATCATTTACAACCTTACGAATTTGTGATTCATCAAAGGTTCCTTTCTTCAACTTGGCGTTACTGATTTTCGGAAACTTTTTTCAGCAGTTGAAAGTCTCTTCTTTTTTGTCTAGACCATGACAGTTTTTTCATTAAGCCTAATTTGAAGCCACTGTTATCTTTAGTCACACAAAGAGAATCACGCATTTAAAAATGGGTAGACAATACTGCGTTGCGGGTTCTGAAAACAGAAATTTTGGTGTCCTCTTCCGGTAGGTTCCACTGCTGTAACCTAGAACCAATAAGTTCACCATGTTGCTGTGACAAGGTTAAATCACATATCAGACCATTCAGCTCTCGTTGACTTATTAGGTGTAAACTTCTGATTACTTTTTATGGGGGTGTGTAAGTGTCATCTGAGGCTGACTCTTCTTCAGCTGTTGGCATAGCTTCATCATTCTGCTATTTTCTCCAAAGTTTCCGGTAGATTTGGAATTAAGTTAATAGCAGAAGGCACATTAGAGTATTGGATACTCTTCTTTTTGTTAGAAGAGTAACCCAGCAATTTTTGTCGCTGCTGTGATCCTCTGGCTCTTTCCACAACATCGAGAGAGAGCAAAAGGCAACGTTTTTCTATTAACCATAATCTTCGATTCATTGCACAGAAAATTACCAAATATGAAGAACTTCACTTTTGTCCTGGTCTCAAAATTTTCAACCGAAATAATGATGATAGTCAGTCTGGAGACATGGCTTTCCACTCGGCGAGTAATTCAAATCTGAGAAGAGCCAGACTAAAATTAAATATGAAATAAAATAAACTATACCACATACATTGCACAAAAGCATATACTGTACATACGCATTATATTATGATAGGATGGATCTAGAAAATCATAGTGATGCATATGTCAAACAAATTTGATTTATTACAATACTATTATAACGTATGAACTTTACGTTTTCACTTATAAGATGGAATCCTTTTTGACCAGGGTTATCAATCTATGTTTAATTTGAATTAAAATACCAGCTGAATAGCAGTAAAACCCAGTGATACTAGAACTCATTGGCAGCACTCGTAGCTCTGATCGATACTTTATTCAGGTCTTTCACGTTGGTGCGAAATAAATAATTTTTTTTCTTGCTATATGTTCTTTTATCGTGAGTGCTGTAAACCTGTAAGAGTTTCCGAAGCCTGTACATTTTATCTCAGGAATAACAGCTATTGGTGCTGAGAATGGGAGCGCCGACGAATGCTACTATCAGCAGTATCTCAACAGAAAAAAAAAACAGAGCAAAGACAGATGGTGTAACAATTGATGAGTCAGCTGAAACTTGCGAGAAAATAGAGAATGTGTACTCACGAAAAAGCGAAACGCCACAGCGTTATTTGTTTTTACCTGATCAGATATATTGCAATAAGATTAATTATAATAAAGGTGATTGGTTTTATTAACAGTACGAAATTATGTTTGTAATTTAGATGCCACGTTCATATTCATCGCTAAAATTCTCTTTCTGACATCGCCCATTCAAACAACATAAATGAGCTGGTCATAGGTAATCTCCGTCGACTTGCTACAGAGTCTTAACATAAAAAGTCTCTAATAAGATTTAGTGAGATTACATTTATGGAAAAACCTCTGAGTACTGGCTGTGTGCATTTTCCCGAGAAGTGGATGTTTCGGCAATTTACATCTGTATGTCGCATCTCGGTATGGAGAAGACCTAACAGAGAATTTCAACCTCGGTGTCTTCATCCCACGATCGAATATGAAGGAGGGAGTGTCATGCAATTTGGCATGGTGGAAAGACAGAATTACAGTTTGTTGAAGGAGATCTCAATTCTTTCGGGCACATGATCATTTTAACGAGACATCTACTACTGTCTCTACCAAACTTACAGCGTCCAGATTTTTCCGGACACTTCAGCGACCACAGTCTGGAATTAAAATCAGGACATTCGAATTTTTCCCTGAGTATCCAAAATCTCTGATATAAATCCAAGCAAATACAAGCAGAATTATCTGAATCTTCAGCAGACAGCAACCCTGCCCACGCCTCGTCAACATTAAAGAATTAAAGAATTAAAGGAAGTCTTCACAGGGAAATGAGCTGAAACCAAATCTATACCACGTACAAAACCTTGATGATTTAATGCCAAACATGCTAGAGGATAATCTCAGGATTACAAAATCTTACATAAAATTTTCACTTTGTTTTTTTGAAGTTTAAAGCCACAAAATAATACGCTGTAGTTATAACAGATGGTAAAATTATTCTGGCGTCTAATGGATTACATGACAAATCACATCACTTAAATTTATATGCATTGTGGACTCTCTAAGAAATATTAATAATTATGTTTTTCTATTTACTGTAAAACATTCTTTGAAGTGAGAGGTGTAAGTAAAATTAGTTTACTTTTGATAAAAAAATCATCAGATGATGTAATTAAAAAACTGAATATTTTACCAAATCTTCTAAATAGTTTGTGTCTTTCAAATCATATGAATATTGCTACCCTACACTATACGATACAAAACTATACAGTTTCTTGATTGGATACAACCTGAGCATTCAGAGGAAATCATGAAAAAGAAACGTCTTCACCTTTAGACGTACAATTCTGATAAAATATATTTAATAGTTTAAACAAAACCATAACAGGATTAAGTCTTTCATTTATTACTTAACTGTCATTCGACATATACAATTAAAGAATCTGTACACTAACTTATCTGAAAGAATGGCAATTAATTTTTGTTTTACGTAAAAAACAGTTGAATTAGATGCTTATTATTTAATCTAAAACGTTTAACAGTAATATTTACCATATGAGCTAGATACAAGTTTGAAAGGCGCACGAAAATGCATCATTTTAAAATTTAAAGAGAAAGTTGTTCACTTTGCTGAGCTGCGCCGTGTATTTATACAAAATCAAGAATGTGATTTTAAAAAGTGCCTAATTTCCGAAGAAAGGTTCACGATCAAAATATTGTATAAATATGCACTAAGGTGTGCAGAACTTGTTCAGTTAAGTACCGGTTCTCAGCTATCTACGAGAAGTGCTCGAGGTTGTAGCTTCATGCTTGTGTGGTTTGAAGTTTCAGGAAGGAGTCTGTTAGGATGTTGCCTTGCCTCGCTATTGTCTCGGTCTAGCTCACACCTTTAGACTTATTTCTTATGAAAGTGGCGTTTTGCTTGGTTGGGGGAAAAACAAACATCCTTTTTGGCAACATTAAGCTCCGCTCTCTGTCAAGTTTCGGTCTTCTGAGCAGTGAACTGGCGAAAATTACACTATGCCAAATTCTCAGGTCGTATTTATTCAGTTTAGTTTAGAACGTTTAAAATGGTAGATAAAATATGCAGTTCTATGTTTTCAATGAGATTCCATCGTTTAGTTTCACGATTTAAGCTTTGGGGAATTTTATGGCCAATTTACCTTTATTGATTAACTAGCAAATATTGTTTTCGCGCGTCATAAAGCCAGAGAGATTTCTTTTTAACTGTAAAAAAAATTGCCTTTGTTTTCAATTATTTAACGATTACGCCGTTTAAAGGAAAACAAATACTAAGATTTATAACAAAAAAAGAGATTACACGACTTCTTTGTTAACCAAACAGTTTTTGTTGTGGAATAAATATTTTTCTTCTTTATAGACGAGAGTTAACAAATTCAACAAACTTTTAAATATCTGAGTTAGTTAAACACTAAACTTTGAAAGCATTACTTACTTTTAAAATTTTATACAAAAAAGGAATCAGTATATACCAAAAAGCACATATTTTCTACTTTTATAGACTACGTGGCTTATGGTGTTTTGATGTATGTTGATGAAATACAGTGAATATTTCATCACTAATGGATTTTAAGAAATATAAAATTTTAATTTAAAATATGTAAGTCTCTTGAGCAAAATCCTTTGGCTGTTAGTTAATAAAACTCATCTAAAATTCTATAAGGAAGAATTTTCAGTATGTATCATTTAAAACAGCTGGTAAATAGTTGTAAAAGTTACTCAGCCCACCACCAGTGACTGGATGACTGCAGCACCAAACGTCATCTTCACATTACGTTCAGTGATTGATGATATACAGAAACAGAGAGACAATGGTGGGTTCTCATTCATTTGACGAAAAGCAATTTTATATAACCTTTAATTACACGTGGAAACAATCCAATTTCACATGTATTTACACAATAATTAGTATTTTTCATATTACGGATCATCAAAGATTATTTGGCTCAGTTTTTTTATTAAAAAATATTAAGTGCCCCTTTACCGAAAATGTTACAGGTGAGCTGTTCACGAAGGTGGAAATATGAAAAACCTATATTAGATATAACAATAAATAAACGGAAAGAGCGGCCTATATGGTTTGCATCGGCGATACAGCTGACCTTAGTTCCAATGCAAAAATATCTACTAATGCAGTTCCATTCTAATCACCACAATGAATAAAATGTATCATTTTGTTGAAGACATTCCCAAGAATTTAAACAAAACAAAACTCAAACATCCGCATGTAAAAACCACGACGAATATGCATATATAGGTGAGTGTGAGTGTGAGTGTGAGTGTGTGTACAAATTACGGGCTTGTACATCTTATAAAGCAAAATTTATGTCCAAATTCACAGCAGCATCAACAGATGTGTAATTTTACACTCATAGTTTACTAATATTTACTAAAATAAACTAAGTTCTATGCATCGGAAATGGGAACCCAAACATCACATGAAATAACGATGCACTTGAGTATTTACATTTAAGACAGAAAGTTAATACAGGTGAGAACATGTTCTTGTTTATCGTCTTTTAACATTTGAATGACACGATAGCTGAAGTAAGGTATACTAAAGTTAACAGTCCTCTAATAACCTTAATTATTGCTGGTTTATTAAACTGCACTCTCGAGAAGTCTTGCTGATACATATATGAACAGCGGGAACTAACATTATCATCATACTCTGTTTAAGTAGAAGGTATTTCAAAGATTCTTTAAATTAAAATGCATAAATAATTTCATATATCCTGGTTTCCTGAATGTGAAAATATTGACTCTAGTAAAATTGTCAAGTAAAATAATATATAAAAAAAAAAAAGCTGCCAATATTTTTCAAACTTCATCATAAGTTTTAACTTATAGTTTTGAGATTTAAATCAAGATAGCATAGGTTCTGAAAATTCTCAGAAAGTATATCGGTTTTCCCATTAACCTTCATTAGAAGATAAAACTTACCTGGAACATGATCTACCGAGAACCCAAACCAACACCAATATACAATTTATTATCAAACAGAAAACGCACATCAGTTGTAGCTAAATTAAGACTTTTTCACATAATATCTTTAAGTATGAACAGATTTCCCTTTACTTTGGTTCCATGCGGCTGCAGTCAAAAGAAAAATCTACAATTTTAAAGAAAGTGGGTATGTGCAGATCTCTCAGGTAGGGGAAATTCGGTTCTTTAAACCATACACCGGATATATTTGGTTTTAATGTCGTAAAGATCCTAGCCTGGTCATTTGTAGATTACAAACTAAGTTACTGAAGCTTTATTTATTTAAGATTTAAAACAATCATTAAATGATTTAAACAATACAATTTGTTTCATTAATTCCTTATAAAGAATTTCTCTTTGTTTGGTGCAAACTTTTAATTATATGATTCTCCTCAATATTCGCGTTACGCGTTTCACAAGTTAAGCTTTTCCCTATGTTAGGGGTTCGACTCTGTGGGCTGTCTGAATTTGTTACATATTTGATTGTTGATCGCTGTGAACCATGCTACCAATGTTTTCATTACAAATAAAAATATATATAGAGAAAACTAAATAATTAGCCCATTATTGACAAAAGAAAGACAACTGACTCCAACAAGTAAATCAAATATCAGACACTGGAAAATCATACAAAAATTAATATTCATATTTTTAAAAGAGACAAGAAGATTTACCTTATTTTTACACCTATAAAATATATTCAGTATTTAAAGATATTAAATGAATCCATTAATGAAGGATCTCTTATTAATTTTCAAGGTCCACTCATTTTGCTATGATTATTATAGTAGAAACCATCTATCTGTTTGATGTGTTGTAAATAAATCTGAGTTATATTAGGTAAAACTCAAGTAAAAAGAAGAATAAAATGTGTGGTGAAAACTAGATTTTAGCGATACGTAAGCCGAACAATCTAGTGTCTTATTTTGGACGCCTTTGGACACAATTTATCCATTAGGCGCTCGATAAGTCTCCAGCTATCTTCGTCCTGAACATAGCTACATTAGTGCTGCATTATTTCCTCCACCGATTCGCAGTCGGGTGTCGCTATTTTGCTGTCGTTTCGCCCTGAAAAAAACTCCCGTTTGATTTATCTCCGGGCCGCGGCTGCTCTCGCGGACAAGCATTTACGGGGCGGCCTGTTCTGCGAACCAAGTCCTAAGAGACTTTTACTGTCTGCTAGCTCGGGGACCGGTTTTTAGTAGAGAACTGTTATTATTATTATTATTATCATTATTATTATTATACATTTTCTGTTACATGACATTTTTCTGCTATTTAAAAACAAAAACAAACAGAGCAGATTAGTTGAAAGAATACTTTTAACATCAACTGGTTTGGAGTAATGGTTAGAGATAAACAAGGAATGATGACCTTCCGAGATACATAGGACGAACAACACGTATGGCGACCCGTCCAGGTTAGCTAACGAGATCTAAAACTTTTTACAAATAAGCTACTTGTATCCATTGATGATTTTCTCTACTTTGAAAAAAAAAAACAACAACAATTTTTCTTTAAAAATCAAATATTTCATCCTCTGTTCCATTTACTTTAAATATTTAAAAATTAAAAAAAAAATTTTAAATATTGTCTATTTCTTTTGTCTGGATAATACGACAAATACATTGAATAAACCGTCTTTGGTCCTTTCATCTTCGGACAAGAATTTTCAAAAAAACGATTAGCTCCACGGAAAAGATCGAGAATCTTCACCACTGGTACGGAGAAGGAACCAGAGTCTGCAAAATATGGAAGAACATTTAGATATTTTACTGAAGTCTCCTTACTTCCAAACAGTCGCCCTGTCTGTCTGCGTCTATGCATTTCAACTGCAAATATTACGACAACCGATTTTAGTTTTCAGTTATTCACACAAATCTGGTTTATTCTAAGAACGGTTTTACTTATAGCATATATATATATATATATTTAGCTGATCTTTAATGTTCATTAACTATTTTTATACTTATCGCCTTTACTCGAGGTCCGCCGAACTTTTTTTTTTGTGTCGTGCAAAGTGTTGGGGTGTGTGTGTGTGTGTGTGAAGTTGGTGTGTGTGTGTGTGAAGTTGCATATGTCAGATTTCGAGCTGGGTCGGTTCCACGACCGGCCGCCACAGCTGTTTACAAGTGAGGCCTTAACTTATTTCGACCTGTGTTTTGTTTAGGGTGTACCTCAACCTGGCGAGAGCAGCGGGCCACCCAACTCCTTCGTATTGCACGCAGGAGGGGTAGGTTTCTCCTGGCTGAACCCTCTAGAACAGACTTTTCTCTCTGTATGTCCTTGAACTGAGAGGGAAAGTTTGGGCCACTGTTTATTTTTCAAATTTCCAAATGGGAGTATGGGATGGGAAGAGTTCTATTTTTATTTTTGCGGGATGATGGATGGAGACATGTTCTCCCTCCGTTTTGGTCTTTATTTCAGTCCTCCCTCGTAGGGGAATCAGAGATTCCCGTGATGTTGTCGGTAAAAACAGGAGGTCTTTATGACCCCTGTTTTACTCCCACGTAGGGGAACCAAAGGTTCCCTAGCTGATGGTGAAACCGGGAAGTAGCTCGCCCGCTGTGGTGGTTGTCATCACAGCAGCCGATGCCCCATTCCACACCACTTTTAGTCTTCTTCTGTGAGCTGTTATACAGACTTTTTGTGTGAAATTAAACGATGAAAGAATCATGGTTAGTCCATGGGAGTTTATTTGGGATGGAGTACTTTATAAATAAATAGAGGCTTACACTGAATAGAAGGGGAGGGGTTGGGTTGTTTGATAATATTATTTTAAAGTAAGTTAAAAAATTAATGTTACAAAAAGAGGTTATAATGATAGTGAAATCACTTATGAAATTTATTATATAATTGATGGAACATAATGACTCTCTACCGAGAGTTCTTATCTAAGTAGAGTCCAAGGAGGGTTTATTAGATAATAATAGTTGCTAAGTAAAAAGTTAAAGTATAAGTTAAGTATGCATATAGAAAATGAAGAAGAAAAGGGATAGAAGAAGAAGAAGAGAAAGAAAGAGGAAAGAAGGAAGAAATGAGAGAAGAGAGGTTCTTCTGTTTCAGGAAGCTAGAGTGACTTCATCTGAAAGAAAAAGATTAATTTAAACAATGGAAAGGGAAAGGGTTGACTCAGGGTGGTCGGTCTAAGTTAATAGTTGAAAGTGGTGATGTGTCAAGATGTATTTGTAGTTGGTTGTCTGTGTTGATGTATCCTAGTGCGTTATTAATTAGCCAAGTGGATGAGTAGGTTAGTCTGTCATTGATACTAGATTCCATGACTGTATATTTTTGATGTAACCAATTGGTTACATAGTTTTGGAATAATAGTTTTGTTGAGGTGGGCTGACCGCCTTCTAAAGCCTTCTGGCTACCCCAGGATATCCGCTGAGCGGTAAACACCAGGAAGTTCCAAAGACGGTCCTTTTTAGTTCTATTGTTAAAGCCAAAGATGCGCCAGAACGAAGTAAGTTTGTTCTGGGGACTCTTAATTTTAAAAATCAAATCTCGGACTTGGCACCACAGTTCTATATTCATCGGACAGGAGAATAGACAATGGATTGCCGTTTCATCCTCCTCGTGACAGGCGAGGCATTTGGGAGAATTTATTAGTTTCTATTTATGTTTGTTCTCCCTTGTGGGGAGAACATTCTTTAGTAATTTCCAGTGAATGTCAGATGTATATCCGTCCACGAGACGATTAATGGAGCTAGTCCAAATCCTGTCCCATGGAAGTGATCCTGAATTTAGGGTATCTTCCCACCTCTTCCTATAATTCGGTTCCTTGATGGGTCGTGACGACAGGAAGAGGTAGATGTCTCGCTGGGATAATTTGTCTAGTTCTATTTTAGTATCTCCTAGGCTTACAATGTTATCTGTTCCTATAGAGATGTTGCTAGTGATCCATTGCTGGAGTGCGGTTATGTGGTAGTCTGTTAGTAAGTTTTTCTGTGCTCTATATAGTTTTAGTTTGTTAGTGAGAACATCGACCCCGTCGAGGGGGTCAAATGCTTTCGCTAAGCGGGTAGTGAGGAGTTTTTGCCATCTTGGTCTATCGTTTACGTTTCTTATGATATCTATTGTATTTAGTATTTGTTGAGCACCTATTTTGCTCTCTAGGTTTATGAGATTTAAACCTCCTTGGCTCCGAGGGAGTCTAGTTATCTGTTTATTTGCCAGGTGTTTACGCCCCTGCCACAGAAACCGAGTTAACTCGGCATCTATGGAGGAGCGCACCCAACCTGGCATTTCTATTATTTTGGATTTATAGTAAATTTTAGGTGCTAGATAAGTATTTACTAATTCAGTTTTAGTGAAGAAGGAAAGGTTTAGCGAGGACCATGCGGTTAGTAAAGCATTGACTTTATTAATTACAGGTTGCCAGTTATCATGCTGCGTGTTAGTATTATATTTTATTTTACTGGGAAATAGATTCCCAGTAACTTAATTTTGTCTTCCACCCAGTTGATGTTGTACTTGCGCAGGGGCTTCTGAGTGCCCCCAAGCCATGCTGCAGTGGTTTTCTTCCGGTTGATTTTTTCCCCAGAGGCTTTTTCATATACCTCTAGGGCTTTGAAGGCTGCGTCCAAGCTGGCCGCATCTTTTATCAGGAGGGTGGTATCATCAGCGTATTGCTGGATTTTGATACCATTAATCCCCTGATTGATGGTGTGGTACGGATCAAGGCGGCCAGCGGTTCTGCAGTCAGGACATACAGCATGGCACTTAGGGGACACCCCTGCCTGATTCCTCTTGTTGGGTGGATAGACGAAAAGAGAAAACCATTTTGATATATGTGGGTGATGGGATTAGTTTTAAATAGTCTAACGAAGTTAATAAAATACTCTCCGAAGCCAAGGGTTTTAAGTGTCTTTATGAGAAAATTCCAGTCTACCCTATCAAAGGCTTTTTTCTGGTCTACGGCTAGCATCATTCCTATGGAATTTTCCTTGTCTAGCCTACTTGTAATTTCTCTGAACAGTTGAAGTGTATTGGTAATACTCCTTCCTGGAACTGAACAGGTCTGATCAGCACGAGTAACTTTATCCATAACTTTGGCTAGCCTATTTGCTAGAGCCTTAGCTATGATTTTATAATGGTTATTTAAGAGACTGATGGATCTCCAGTTATCCAAGTACTCCGTGTCGCCCCCTCCCTTCGGTAGCAGGACGACAGTGGCAGTACATTGGCTTTCTGAGAGAACCCCCCTGCAGTATGCGCTATTCGCAATCATTGTCAGGTCTCCTGCTAGGAGATATTCAAATCTCTTAGAAATCTAGCGTAAGGCCATCGTTTCCTGGGGCTTTATCTTTATTTGAAGCCCTAATGGCTTGTTTTATTTCTTGAATGGTTATGGGACCTTCGCAGAGCTCGGCATCTAGGGGGTCTAGTTTATCTTCTAGACACGCCAAGATCTCGTCCTGAGCTACGGGACAAGTGTCTTCGCTATTGTAAAGTTCACTATAATACCGAGTCTCTAACTGAATATCTTCTATGTCAGTTAAGACGCAGCCTTCTTGTGTTTTAAGTTTATTAATAGATTTCTTTTCTGCCTTAGATTTCTCTAAACCACAGAAGGACATTCTATTTCCTTCGCCATTCATGGCCGGTACTCGGGCCCTAATTCTAGCGCCCTCTGTTTTGTTAAGTTGCAGCTTTGCTATTTGTGTTTGGATGGCTTTGATTTTCTTTGTTCTATCTACACCTGAAGCGGCCTTGTTCCTCGTCAGATTTCCAATAGATAGTTTGGCGATTTATTCTGTTGGCTAATATCAACAGCGGATCATCTACAAACTCTGCTCGCTCACGGACATTTCAGGGGTTATAAACTATTAAAAAGAAGTTATTTTCGATTTTATCTGTCATTTATTTTACTTATTTAAATGAAGATTTATCGTTCTTTTCCACAATATATGCTTGTTGCCATGATGAGAAATGACCATTAAAAGAGTTGTTTCGGAAACCATATATTCGTGAGCTTGAATAAAACGTGTATCAACTGAGAACCAAGAGGTTAAACCCGGTCATGTGACGTGTATACTAAAAAATAGCTGCATTCATTAAATGACGTTGAGTACCACAAGTTATTTACAACTTAGTATGATACTACTGACAATACCTTGACACCAATTAAAACACTGATTATTCTAATGAACTATAAGCTCAGAAACACACACGCACCATCTTCACTCCATCATCATCCATGTCAGAGAGTAATGGAATATCCCGAGATATCCACTACGCATTACAAAATTGGCTATAAAGAGAGAACCAAGAAACAAGGAATCAGCCTAGCCGATAGCACGCGACATTTCATTTATACGGAGATAGGCAGTCGGCTGTCACCGTGAGGGATGCGTTTCCTAAGATATGCGACTGTCAACATATGTGCATCGTACTGCAGCGCAGTTTGGTCACGTGAGTTTTACAGCAGCTCAACGTCGACTTGGAAAACCATTAACAGCGACAGCACATTCTGAACTGGTAGTTAGTCATCAAGTTCATATTTACCAAAGAGAAGCTATAAAATCGTGCGAATGAGTAACAAAACCATTCAAAGATCTCCAGCAACGGATTTCATTGGGAAGTTCGGAAATAATCTCTACTCACTGATTTCTACAGCTCACGTGGATAAGCATGAGCGCTCTTGATTATAGATCGCCCGGTGCAATTTTTGATGTCGAAATAGTTTATGGATGAGTAGAAATTTTAGCATAAACAATAAATGGTGGGATATGGATGTGGAGAAATCATGGAGAAGCAATCAGTCCAACTGTCTGCAAATGAAAGCCAAATATGAATGTTGTCAAGCAATGGTATTGAGTGGTATGTCATTCGGGCAAAGCCGACCTAATGTGAAGTTGAATCCATGTTCGAGTTAAAGCAGCACGCTACATAAATATCCTTTCAGTCACTCTCCTACCATTGTTTACCCAAGATCGCCTTCATGGAACACATTCTTCAAGATGATGAAACGATATTCCATGCTTCTCGAACAAATGCTACAAAAACACATGACAAAACCTTCAGTTTCTTTCCTGAATTTCAGATCCAGATAAAGTACTATTGAACACATTAAAAAAATATCTTGTTAGAATACTGCCATCAATACAAACATGTTCACGTAATGCAAATCATCTGAATTATAAACTTTCTCACGAATAGGGCATAGTAGATCAAACTCTGATACATAACCTGATCGATTCAATGCCTAATTGTATCCAGACTCTATTAGGTACATCAGAAAATGTTAGCAGATAGTGATCTTTACAGTTCATATATTTACGTCGCTGTACAACATCTTACTTTGAACGATAGATTACTTATTGAAATACGAGCTCTGTTCAGATTATTCTGGCAAGAATGTACTCACACACGCGCGAGCTAACAAAATTGTGTTCTCATAGACTTATCATTGAGAATGAAATGGAGAATACTTAAATGAAAAGGTATTGTGGCGATACTTTCAACGTAGAGATGATTCAGCAGGATTTCTCATGTATTCTAATAGTCACATGCTAATAAACATGTCCCAATATAAATTAATAATCATAAAATGATCCTAGGCAAATGGAAACTTTTCGTTAATACGTTTTCTTTTACAATTTTTATTTATTTATTTACTTTAAAATATGTAAGTCAAATATACAATTAACATTGGTATGCAAAACAAAATAATCTTCCTTTTCATAGACATAAGTTTGAATACAGTTAATAAAATACTATTATGCATATCTAAATGATAAATTTATTCTCACTCTGAAAATATGAATATTTAAAAAAAAAACAACATCAGAACTATGTAAAAACAAGCGAATAAGTTTTTAAAGAAAAGAAAATAAAGTCACTTTTAATTATTCTGACTAGTCAAGATCAAATGCGTCTACAAAAGAGAACTGCTAGACGTGGGTAATGTAGAACAAAATTCTTTCCTAAAGCCATTGCTGGAGTCTTGTATAAGCTCGAACCGAGATTCTACAGAAGAACAAAACCGGTTAGTCGGCGCCTTAGAGAAAAATAAACGTGATAACACGATAGAATCGATGGCTTGCCATGATTTCATCATCGCTCTTCTTTGCAATTTCATACCTCTGGAATATTTACCATGATGGAAAGAATTCTTTCTTCTCGCTATCGGAAAGACCAAAAGAAAGTAATCAATAATTATTAGCCGCACAAAACCAGTTCGCAGTACCTGAACCCCAACGGGGAGATCTGCGCACCAAACATTTTAAATTACCTTCATTAATGAACATATAACAAGTATTTCATGCACTAATGTTTATCATTACAGTTAGATCAGCCTTTTCTTATCTTGGCCAGGCTGGCCAGACATCTCTTCACTGATTAGTCGAGTGGTGGTTACTTAAACTGAGCGAACTCACGTGCAAACTTTCTTATGTTAAGAAATAAGAAAAATTATATAAAATGTTTAACTGTTACAAATAATAACTTATCCAAATAATCGACCTTTTATATTGCACAATTGCAACTGCACATCTATAAAAATACTAAATTTTTCGCGTAATTATAAAAAAAAATGTTTATGAGAACTTACAGTAGATTATTTGGTGATTATCTATATATAGTGTACAGAACGGAAATCATAGCGCCTGGCGGCCAGTGTTGACTCCAAACCCTGGCAAAGGCTTAGATTTCGCCAGTCTGCGCTCATGAGTCTTTGCTTTACTTGCTGTGGAACAAAAATGTCAATCGTTAACATTTGTTGTTCAGAACGAATAACACTGACAATCATTACTTTATGTACTGAAGGGCTGTACAATATTGGCACAGCTTATTGGCATTACTCTGGCCGTAGGTTTTGGCACGGGTCGTACACTATAATATTTGTACTCATTATTTAGTATTGAATTGGTTGCACACCGTGACATTTGTTATTAGTTACATTCTGGCCCGTTTATTATCGGTTTTGTGTTATCTAAAAATAAACATAAGATGTTTGTTTTTGTTCTGTTTAATATATAAAACTCTGTTTGCATAATTTAAAACTACAAGAATTATAATTTTTAACATGCATAAAATATGAATACACTTTTTCTAATTAAAGAGGTTTTTATCATTTAAAGAATTTTCTAAAATTTAGTTTTATCGGATTTTGTTAAATAAAGACAGCCAGACAACTCGATACCCAGGCTGTCAGTGGAACACATGCACTTACGTTAACGGGACAGTGGGCAAAACGGTAGCTTTTCTATAGAGATACCTACAGCTGTCTGTTCACTATATTAAAGCACTGCAGCTGTGCTTTAAAAGTTTATAAGTGATTTATTTAAAAAAATCAATTCCAAATTTTGTTTTTAAATTCTAAGTTTCTAGATTTATTTTCGCAAACATGTTGTGCAGTTATTATTTATATTTATTATTAACCTTTTTATTTAATAAGAAGGTAGTTTGCATTAATGATTGAATTTCATAAACAATTTTAAAGTAGTTTTAAATTATTTGGAATTTCTAAGTGCTAATTGTGTTTTCAAACGAATTTTCGTTTTGTACCACGTACCCTTGGGCTTTACTTAAATTTAATCACTATCAAAGCAACCATTTTTGGATCTAATTACCGAGAAATCGATGAGTTTCTTCAGTAAAGCTGAAGTGTCACGCTACGTTTTCAGCAGGCAGCCATGCGACCCTGACACACGTTATCGGCACTTAACCTTCATTCTGATTTCTTCACGTAAAAAATAAACCAACTCATTAATGGAAGTCCACTAGGAGACCGATAAGAAATCTTGTAATAAGCAAAGTGCCCAGCCAGCTCCTGTTTCTCACTGCAAATAAATTAAGTGGCTCAGAATTTTAAATTGTTTTCTTCATTTTAATGGAATTATTTCGTAAGAAACAGAGCATCCCTGTGAACTGAACTTAAAGTTTCCACTCTCCGTCTTCTGACTCTTCAAATTTGGTAACTAAACTCCAATTCTGTTGTAACCCTGACTGACAGCCTGAACACGACACCAATGTTCTTGGTATTCGATAATGGTTCCTTCTACTTTGATTAAGTTTATTCAATTAATTGTTTCAATTAACACCAAAACAGAGGAGAGTAAATTATTAATTCTAAGACTGATAATTAAAGGTATCTATTTTTCGGTAAAAATGTTATTAATTAATAGGAACAATATTTATTCATATTTATTTATATTACTTAGTGTTGCAATGATTGAATCATTGAAACAGAAAGGACATGGAAAAGGTGCAGAATTTGTGGTATAAATTTATTTAATTTTATAAGAAACTTTCTCAGAGTTTCCATATTATGCGAAAAAGAAGTCAGAAGGAATAAAGAGCCAGAGAGTAAATTAGTGAAGCCGAGTTTATAAGCAACGAAATCGTAAAGAATTTTTCCTCAAAAGGAATTCTCATTAAATATAAAACTGGAACTGTCAAGGAAAAATATTATACCAAATTTCCTTTTGTAATTAACCGGTTTAAGTATCTTTCGGGGTGTTCAGACTTTAACTAAAAAACGAATTTCACAACAAATCTTGTTTTAAAATAAAGAGGGATAACTAAGTTGCTAAAATATAAGAGTTTACAGTTAAAATTTTCCTAGCTTCGATTCTTGCTCATAGACTCTATCTTATTACCAGTGACCTAAAGCGTCACCATAAAATAATGGGGTGAATTATTATTGTTTTTGCACAGGAGGAAAAAAAAAATCTTTATTTCATCTTTAATGACGAGGTCTTTTCATTACGTTTAATGTCTTTCATATTTAGTGCCATGTAAATGTCACGTACGCATAGTCTTTTGATTTTTTAATGCTGATCTTTCATGGAAAAGTATAAATGGCTTTTACGTCTGCATTAAAGCTAACGTAGTATTGGGTGAAAAGCAATTTTGTTTTTGTTCAAAAAATAACTATCATCTTTTTTAAAATTATAAATTATTTGAAACGCCAAGCAGGCAAACGCATACACGCCATCGTTGATTCCTTTCGCGTATCACGCTCTTATTCTCCAAGGAAGAAGAATTTATACACGGAATTTTTCGCGTGCAGTTAATTAAAAAGTAAACATATGTTGTTTTTTTTTGTAATCATCTTTGCACTAACACGAGAATTCTTATCATTTACTTGTTATAATTGTGTTTTTAGAATTTTAAGTTCGTTGACGCCGCATGCGAATTATAATCAGGTTGTTTTTTTTTCTAATCTGAGGATAAAATGCATCATTTAATTGTTTTCTAAATCTGAGCAGCATTTGTTTCCTAAACTCGTCCGCTCTCTTACAGCTATCTCTCTGTCAGTCACGAATAAATGTTTGTTTTCACAATAAAATTGATAATGAGTGGGATAAATTATTGAGTGTAATTAATAAACATTAATAGTATTAATCAGTTTAAAGCCATATTAATGGCTGCTTCTCTCCGTGGCGAAAGATCTCGTATAAGGCGGGATATATTCACTTGAAAATTCATTTTAAGCCACGAAGATACTTAATAATAAATATGAATATTTTAAGAAAATGTGCAGTTTTTTACCTACATCAATACAAGTAAAACACGTAAGGAAATTATAGTAAGCAATTTATGTTTAGTGAATTACAAATGAAATAAAAGAATACATTTGGATGATATTTACATAACATTAAATATCAACACTATGTAAAGTTGATCTTTTGGTTTATTTGTCAGCTATTAAAGATGAAATAAACATTAAATAGTTTGTGTTTCTAACATATATAAGCCGCAGATGTTTCCACCGCTTATACAGAAACTCTTTATTACAAAAACCGATCTATTTAAGCGTAATTATGAAATACGGACTGAAGGTTTGTTATAAAAACATACGTACAAACAGTTACTCTCTGCAACTGGAAGCCTTAATTTGTAGATGGCCATTCGAGGAACAGGATGGATACTTCGGTAGAAAACAGCAGGAAATCTTCAGTGAGTTTTCTGCTGTCGGCTGCTAACATAGTAATTTCTCAGTCTACGAAAAACGATAAAACACAGATTTGTGTATGCAGTAGATATCCAGAACCAACAGAGTGGAAAATTCTGGCTGCAGAAAGGAATCTGTCGGCTTTAAGTGTAGCACAAGGTGTGCAGGTGTCCACCAGAACCAGCTGACCTTAGTTCTACAGTATAGGTTGCAGTGTCAACTCAAGTATCAGTTGTTGATTGGAATGGGCAACGGACATGTCACCATGTTGTCCTCTTCTTCTATACACTATCAGTCTTTTGCAGTGAGTTATCGTTTACATAGACAAAAGTCATGTAAGGAATGGTACCGTTCAGGGAAGGAATTTTAATTGAATCATCTTCAAGCCATGAGTAAATATAATAGTCTGCCTTTCATGTTATAAGATGTAAGTTGGGCAACTAGACAGTCACAACTGGAGGTCTTCGAAGAAACTGTGATTTCTGCTGATATATTAACATTCTCTCTATACCAGTGGTCATCTGTACAAAGAAAGAGTCTTTTTATGGAAGATAGTGCCCTAATTCACGTCACCCGTGCAACGCAAAGATCATTGCAAACCTACTCCGGTCTGGCCAATTACCAGAAATAAACACCCAATTAACACATATAGACGATGTTTGACCAATTCCTGACGAAGCGTTTTGCCTAAATCTACTTCTCAAAATACTTAATGTAGATTCAGTACCAAAAATGGACCGCAGTGTCACAAGCCAGGATTGCTTATCCTGCTCACACCATCTTTCATGGTGCTGCTTTCTTACATAGGTGAAAGGTTTGCATCACAAACATATTCACCACATTTTTGTTAATGCTTTGTGCAGCTCTAGATCAAACAGGTGTTCTATCAAACTCAGATATCTATTTACTTATGTAAATTCTGTGCATTATGCCATCTTTAACCTGTTTGTAAGCCCATAAAAGTGGGAGTACCTGTAAAAGAGAAATACCAATTCAGTTACCTAAAAACTATAGTAAAAATGTACTTTTCTGAAGTCGGTGCTTTAAGACAAAATAATGGGTAGGTTGCCGGTGGTTCAGTAGTTAGGCTGCTGGACTGCCATGGTTGAGAAACACATGTTCGAATTCTGCTTAGGACTGGTTTTTCTTTGGCGTACCTTTCTTGCCTAATTTCTTCTCGCTTTTCTTCATCAGCTACTTACGCGAATTTCCTTCACGAACTCTGGTGTCCCAAACACTTCAAAATAAAAGGATTTAATGTTCAAACGCCCCCAGCTTTACCTGATTAACTCGCTTGGTCACCAAGAATAATAACAGACATCTTCTCCTTCGATCTTTCTTCTATGAGATGTCGTTAGACCTTAAGAGTCAGGACAGGGTTCGCAAAGAAACAAAAGAATACTGTATATGTTATATTATATGTTATGAAAATATATTAAGCTATTGATATTTGCGAATGTAGTTTGACTAAAATAAAAGATTTATTCTGTTACCTACTCCGGATAAAGACTACTGTTCTACATTCTCTTAATTTTATCGCACTGCAAAGTGTGTTCTAATTCTCCTTGCTAAACTCTTCATAAAATCGGGGAAATAAACGGAGCCAGCGCATATAAGACGCCCCTGGTGGCTGTCACTTTCTAATAATTTTTAATTTGATTATAACTTCCTATTTTACAACACAGGGACAAAGTTTTTAACTGATGCACGGACATGCATATAATTAACATTGATAGTGACCAAATTATGTATTTTCCAATATATGGGTAGTAATTACACCGGCAAAGTAAAGATAAATCACTTTTGATTCTCCCTTTTTTCTTGAAAATAGATATCTTATCGATATTAAACCTGTGTCTGGACTCAGTCCCATCGGAAGAAAGGCACCAAATCATTGGTATCAGTAAAGTAGTGATAAAAGGGGTACCATAAATAAGAAACTACACGAATGTGTCTGCATGCAACACGATCCAGTTTAACTTTCTTCAAGTTACCGCGTAAGGAAACACTGTATAGGGGCATGGCATTAATTTGGTTAAGAACCTGTGGGGAACAGTTGATTAATATCAGACTCAGCAGACAGCCAGCAATAAGCTTGTGTCGAGGGAATTCACGGTAATAATACAACTCGGACGACCATTTCTGACCCAAGAACACCGTCTCGACTTGGCCGATCGCCATCAGAACAACCTCCAAAAGTGCATTCGCGTCATCTCCGTAGACAAAGCCCGTCAACCAAAGAGCGCAGGGAGCACGTTTCTTTCAAATGCCAGTCAGACTTGAAGGAACAATAGAATTTCCATTCTCGTGGGGGTCAAAAAATCTACCAGTTTCTTGAAGATAAGCGCGTGACCAGAATATCTTGCCAACATCGAGGCCGTGCCTTCTGCCTCATGGAGAATCCTCAACAAAATGGTCCGTATTAAATCCAGGAGGATATTTTAAGACAGTGTGTCAGAAAGCTCGCTAAATATTTTCCAGAAACGTTATTGTTGCTGTCTATGGCTACACTACACGATATTTAGTGGTATTCACTAATGTACAAGACTGTCCTTAAGGATGAACGTCAAGATTAAATAGTATCTAATGAAATGTGACTAGAAAGCGTGTTAACGCGATTAAAAAGCTCAATTTTTTTTAGATTTACATAAATACTTTTCACAAGCATTTCTTGTATTGGTAACGTACACAATCTGTTTGTATGTGACGTCAATTAAACTCACTATATCTGTCTAATTTTCTAATGTCCGGTTTCTGCATCTCAAAAGTGACGGTAAAGTCATTTTATTTGTGGAGTGACAATTATTGTTATGATGAAAATATTTAATGCAACTTTTAAGAATTTATTTATAATTATAAATGTTTGTTTTGTAAATATTTTAATAGCGACGACTTTACGCAGCGTTAGAGAATTATAGCAAGACACTTCTGAACATATTTTACAGTATGTATTATAATTGTGCTCGTGGATCTTTATGGAAATGTATATAGAAAACTAGACTCACCGAAGAGTGAAATAACTGTAACAAACAAGAACACAAATGTGACAGCTTTTATTTTCCGTAGGTGTATTTAGTAATTTAGTCTTGAAGCAATCGCGATGAGTATCGCCACGTTGTATGAAGCAGCATTCAGTAATAAGATAGCTGGAAAAACCAGCGGAGAATCTGAGCTGGAGACAGACAACAGAAAGGAATTACACTTGCAGTATTCTTACAAACCATTGTACGGGAACGAACGATGCTAAATTGATAATTTGTTATAGGAAATTAACTTGGCTCTCCCATAGCCACCCAAGTGGAAAGCACTGGATGGATGGACAGAACTTTCTTACGGTGAAATGCTATTGCAAACACCTCTCGTATTGACCTAACCGCCATAGCAGATTAGCAATAATTTCTGCTTCATTCAATAATATTCTTTGTTTGGTCGTGGTAATAGTGAATAGCTCGAGGACTCGACTAATGGTGCGAGGGATAGGAATGAGTAGACCATCAATACTGTCCTGTAATTTGCTGTTATATATATTTAAAAAAAAAAACATTTCAATAAAATCATGCCATTGATTTGATAACCAGATAATATTCTTACGCTCTATGCAGTTATCTTTTAAAGCAAGATATTCTATCCTGAAGTGTATACACTTAATCAAGAATGAAATCATTGTAAGTAGTTAACTTCCAGTTTTAGAAAAGTAAACAGATAAAAGAGAGTATCGAGAAAACCTGCACAGATTTCGAGAAAAGTAAAATATTGTGCTGTTAATAGTGCAATCATTTTAGGAATCTTGCTGACGAGGACTATTTTTCCTCTCTGGGGGCACCGTCATAAGACTTCCTGTTCACCTTCATAAGACTTCCTGTTTCGTTGTTTTTGTAACTAACATGTATTACACATAATGTCACACAAAAATTTAGATAAAGCGCAATCATAGGTTTGGATTCATAAAAAAGCAATATCATAACGCTGTTTTTGTGTTTCACAGATTTTGACAGTCTCGATAGCAGGAGTTCTCTTTCTTTACTGAAGACAGCAGGTGTAGACAGGGCTGCCTTTCCTGCGCCATCAGGGTCATACATTTTTTACTCTGTCCGGGAAATCTCCACCATAATTTTTCATTTTTAATTAGCGGTTTGTCCAGAAAAAAAAGTCGTGGTATGGATGAACCCTCGGAAGATCTGCCTCAAGCACCGACCAGCTCAGATCTCGTTGTCGGTGAGTAGGGCAATGATGTGATGGTCTCGCCAGCCCGGCCTACCGACCTTCCACAATAAGAGTTGTTCCCAAATAACCATCATCTTTCATTAGCCGGGTGAGTGTTAAGTCAGTTTAAGCGCAGTTTTTTCTGGTTCATTCTTGGTTCTGTTTTCTACCAGTTTTCTTCCTGATTACTGGGTCAAATAAAACTCTCAGAGGTTAGACGATTCGACTGCAGGAGGCCTACCAAAGAAAGGCCAGCTCTGTGAAGACGTCCGCATACACACATAGGCAGATTTACTTAAGACCTGAAGCAATTTACTGGATTCTCTGAGTCGGCCACTTTGATATTCTCTTCCCGTTCAACACTTCATAGTCTGCATTCTATTTATCCCAACAAGATAAGAGATCAAAGTAGAAAGCTTACAGCATCTAAAAATTATAATTATTGTGAAAATTTGTATAATTTCTTACTGTAATGAAAACCTCTCGGGAGGTTTGCTTGGTTTTAAGGACGAATACATCGTTATCAAGTTGTCCGCAGGTAAGAATTAATTACCATCGTAAAACTGTGGATGATGATCTTTCATAGAACAAAATATTTAGTATAATGAAGAATTTTTAATGGCGTGATTATCGAATATTTGTGTCTTTCTGGTATTTATGTAAAAATATTATTTAATTAACTTAAAATTAAAAAAAATAAATGATTGGTCTTTATTGCTATGTTTGGCTGTGGTACGTTCAGTTTACAGAAAGTTTGCCAAATAAAGTGCTTGATGACACACCAAAGGATCTCGACGGGGCAAGACGTCACACTATTTTCGAATTTGTCTCTACTGCAGCTGCATCAAAAAATCGACGACATTTCGAATCGATTCAGCAAACATTCCTCATCCTAACACTAGGAAGGATAATTCACCCCACTTGCCACTCTCTGGAGGACATGATGTTTGACAGTAGCCCGTCACTGACTTGATGAGCGAAAAAGCAGCTTCTCTTCGTGTTTTATGGCAGTGATAAGGGAAGACACTCTTCCTTTAGTGCAATTGCAGACACTTCCCCTCTCTTCGGTCTCGTCGTAGTCAGTACGACCGGGGTCACTTACTTTTCGCGATGCAGCTGACAGATCTCGTTTCCAAGGTTCTTCACACAAGTTCACCAATTGGCCGATTTGTGCACCAGAGTCGCGTGACGCATGAAAACCATGTCATATTTGTGCGCGAGCATTCATCTGTTTTCTAACGACGATGACGCCGACCAGTCGCATCAGGATAAGACGGATGGTAAGAACTGTTCCGCAGTCCCTAAAATGGTTCACTGCCATGATTCTTGTTGAGTCTTCATCAGATTTCGAGGTAGAAGTAGTTTGAATTCTAGAATCCACTATATGTATAGTTAAGGGTAAATGTCAGTGATTTAATAAAGAACACTGGATATCGGCATTTTATGGCTAGCACGGCGAGTACTCGTATGTGCTTTGCTTGTATTTTACGATAGGATCGCATAAAAGATGGTCTTTGCTATAACTTTCGTTTACTTTTTAAACAATTCTCGCTGGTTCACATTACTGAGCTGTTCCTTCCACCTACAGGTGATCGTACAGCTACCAATCCGTGAGTTTATGTCCTCACTCAGTAGCGCCTGGCGCTATTTGTACTGCTGGTGTTTAGGTAATAGAAAGTAATCTTTATGGCCTGGTAGTGCTGTAAAACCAACAGCAATGAGTTTTAATGCCTGCTCAGGTTTATTTATTTTCTGTATTAAGAATACCGTTAACGATAAATCCAGATTTACGGGGCAGCCCACGAAAATAAAAGGCAGTGTGGCGCGATTCTGTGCACGGCTACACAGCACGCGCGCCCGCCCCTGCTCAAGGTGAGTAATAGGTTTGAGGGATTTAGCGAAATCCATTCGGTGTAGAATTATTATTGCAAAAACAATTCTGATGTTGATAAGCAGGGGTTAATATACGCGGATAGGTGAGGGAGAAGTATGTAATGACGTGACAGAAAAGTAAGACCGTTATTTTTACATCATCACCCCTCTGAGGGGGTAAACATTCCGCCTTCATCTGTATCTAAGGCTTTGTATCACACACCAGCAGCGGGACAGGTGCATCTACTGCTGGGAATCACACACAGAAGAGACTTGAGGGATGCGGTGTAAAAATGCTGTGGCTTCATCTACGTACACCTGAATATAACTTCTTTTTTTAAATTCCCTTTTCTTTTCTGTTCTATTTTAACCCGGACCCCGATTTTCTCGTTTTTGGCTGCATTTTATTAAAATCTGCTTAACGAATCAACCCCCCCATCTTTTTTCCAGTAAATCTAGTTCTTCACTTACATACATTTCCTCGCAATATAACAGAATTTCAGGGTTAGATCTGAATACCAAAAATATTAGTGAAAATATCATTTCATATATGTCTTTTAAAAGGAGCCGGAGTTTCTGATAAAGCTTTAAAATAATTTCATGGAAATGTAGCTTTTTATGTAAGAAAATCGGATGAACATCAGAACAGCACAGACGAGTTACCGCTGTACAAAAAACTGAGGTGTTTCCACTGGAATGTTGAGCTGAATACCATCACTGGAAAAAAAAAATCAGTTTTGCTTTATCTTTAATGACTGAGAAAAAAATTAAAAAAAAACGTAACTTTATTTGGTATTTACGAGTATACGGCAATAAGCGTAATGTTAGTAAATGTCATGCAAATACCATAGACTTCTGTTCCCTTATGCCAGTTATTTAAGATGAAATGAAAATTAGAATACGTCCAGTATGTTTTGTCTATTTACTTGCAAAGTCTTAGCACAAAAATCATGAATGATTTCTCAGTGAATGAATATAGAAAAGAGGTCTTCAGAGAGAAGTTGGAGAACGCAGAGCTGCCAGGTTGTAAATGACAAATGTGCTTAATCTTTGGTGAAAAACAACCCATAAATGCTTTAAAATTAGTGTGGTTTTAGAAGTTTTTGAATACTCTGATCAGTTATATTTATACAGAACATCGTATTGTGATTATTTAATAGAATTACACTATTGAACTATGTCAGATAGATCAGACATTTTAAGGGTAACTTTAAAAAAGTCGAGAAAGATGTATATCAGCTTTAAACATCTTAGAAGTGCTCCGTAACAACCTGTGTTATTTCTACTTCAATGTCTGTAAACATACAACATACGACAACACGTGAATATCCCTGAGGAAAATATCGGTCTGCGAGCTGCCATTATTTTCGCTGAGGAAAAGTCCTAGATGTGTGGGACGATCTGGAGAAAACTACGAGGTCGGCGAAGGGTGAATGGGAAACCGTGCCGTGGTGCACCAGTATCAGTGGGTCAACCGAATCGCCACGGTATTCGAATGGCCTACTAACCGACGGAAACCACACGCCGCCATGTGCTGCTCTTGAAGGAGTCAGCAGATAATCAGCGCGTATACCCTACCCGGCGCCAATACGTCGTCGAATCTAGATGCTAATAAATGCAAATACATCTGCAGAAGGAGGCGACGGGGTTTAGAAATGCGATAATAAAAAAAAATATAATTTGTAGCTTTTAAAAGCCGAGAAACTACTGCTGGGCTATAGAACAATGGTCTTCCTGCAGAGGTACTTTGGCGGTGAGGAAAATAAAACCAAATTCATTACCTTCAATGGCCACTTTATTCTGTACTGTGAGATATTTGAAAAATCAAAAACGAATGATTTGTTCATGTTGCAAAATAAATAGCAAGGAATTTTACAAATATCTGAAAAGAGCAAACCACATAAATACATATATTCTAAATTTTAAAGACTGTTGGAAGTAAATCGATAATCGCTCCAACCGTATGAATATGTCTGTGAATGTCAAAACGTGTGCCACTGTCTGGTGATTAGAAATGTGAATTACCACCGTACATTGATTAATAATTCAATACGAGTTACTAAAATATTAGCTTTATTATAAAAACAAACATTTTATTTTGCTGTATTGCTGCTTATTGTTTGGTTCTGCTCAGCCTGGAAAATACCTATTCCTTTTCCGCTGTTGCCAAATAATTTCTTTTATTCTTATCTCTCGATGCTACAAGATTTCTACTTATGCTCGATAACAATATGATAAATGAACGCACTTCGTTGAAGATTTGTTCAAATATGTAAGCCACAGCACATTTTCAATAACTTAAATGGCTAGAAATTTTTAAGGAAATATTAAAGTTGGTTAAATATAACGGTAAAATATATGAAAATAAAAATTAGAAATACCAGTCAGAGGTAGCGTTTCTGCTTTATTGGTGATCAGCTTCGTGTTCCATGTGTTGTGACCCTTTAACCGGGTCACTGACTCGGGAAATCCATTGCTGTTTAATTTTCTAGTTTGTGTGCTTGAGGATATTCCTGATGTTAAATAAATTGGTCAGAAATTTCGTTCGATGAAATAGACAACAACAGTGAGCTGTGCGCAAAAAAATTGTGAATAAATAGGTAAGGTCTTTATCCAGCCCAACATTACCAGTCAATGGGACATGTGGCTAAAATAACAAGAACTGTGTGTCAAGCTTTAGCCACTCAGTCAGCTGCATTGCAAAAATTACTCTACACCATATTTATCTTATAGATGTCTTCTGGTGATTTAGTGGAGCATAGAATAATGACGTAGTTAAAACTATTAATCACAAACATTGTTTTTACTGAGCTTCCCCAGAACGCACTTCACACTAGAGCTCAGCACTTCTTTAGTTGAGGAATTCTGAACCGTTATAGGTTTTTTTGTTTTTTTGTTATTAATTCAGTGTTAGCGGCTTTAATTTATCCTGGACACTGGCTGACAATAAATGTCTATGGCATAGCCCTAGGAACTACATCACATCCGGCTCAGTCTGTCATAGTAGCAATTGCATCGCAGTAATGAGCGATAAAAGCAGAGCGGCTGGTCTGATCGGACTTAATAATTCATAACGCATTACCATATAGTGAATTCCAGACGACCACCACTAGTAAGCTAAGTTGGTCATGATGCCCAGAGAGCAAATCACCTGCTTTCATATCACGTGATTCATGCTTTGTGGATTTCAATTTCTGAACAGCGGGATGTCTGCCTTATTTCAGCTACGAGCAGTGTCATTGTCAATAATTGGATGGTCACCGCAGGATGCTAAATAGCAAGATGCAGTTTTATAGAAGCTAGACAATATCTTGACTTTATTCTTTCATCGATGTAAAGTGCTTTTTTCTGATCTCGAACGCTTTCAAAACTTTTAGTGATGGGCTGCTGCATTTTTAATAACCGCAGATGATTCCTTAAACAAGACGATCGGCCAGATCGTTCTAAAAGTGAAAGAGAAATAGGAAACCTTAAACAAAATGCAGAAAGCTGTTTTTTAAAAAAAAACTCCGCGATTCCCTAAAAGCTGAACTGCTGAGGCGTTACTTTAAGGCATAGCCTTGAGGTATCCCTGCGCAGACGTATGCAGGAGTGGATGATACATGTGGACACAACAGTTATCTTAGTGAGAAAAGAAGTATTCTAAAGCCCAATTTTTATTGATTTCGAACAGCGCGGCTAGAAGAGAAAGGTGAGAGACGAAATCCCGATATGGCTTCGACACCAAAACACACTGGGTATAAGTGTTGAGGTGGGTGAAACCTGGGAATGCCTGTTAACTGAAGGGGCTAAATATCCTATAAAGGCAGCATTTAGGCTCATGGCATCAAAATAAAACATATTAGCGATAACGCATAATCGCCAATGCGAAAATATCAGCTAAAAATAGCATCGACAACATATATATATATATATAAACCAGACCAGACCTGATTATGAGAGCAGGGACTTGTTCTCGAAATGGGTGTTTATTTTAAAAAGACAACAACTGGTATTATGTTGGTGGTGAGAGCCTGGAAAAGCTCTCTTACTTCTGTTTTATTTGGGCTGATGACGCAAGGCTAATGGAGAAAAATTCTATTACTTTATTCTTCTGAGCCATTCGCAGACCTAGCAATCAAACTATTTAAAGGATTTTTTTAAACTTTAAACAAAAAAATAATAATAATTAAAATTTTTTATAGCTATTATGAGAACTAAAGCGTGACTGTAACATTCTATTGATTCAGCAGCCATATCTATCCACAACTTCCAAGCTGTGTTAGTTCGTGCTGACGATAACCGTACTGTCATTCGTAAAGTTTCTGTGCAATAAATAAAATCTATACAAGTTTTTAAAAAGTATTATTTATTTATTTAAAAAGTAATGAGATATTTTTTATGAAAACTTAGTTCTAATATATTAAATACTCGTCGTCGTCTGCATATTTCGCCTTCTGTCCCTCCCCTAAAATTCCGTTGGTTTCTTAGGCTTTCAATTTCCCGTCTCTTCAATAGTAAAATCTGATTTAATGCCGCAAGAATGTGACTGGACTGGATTTAAATCAAGGAATAAAGAGACAGCATTAAATATTGGCTGGAATCCTGAGTTTTCCACATCGAATGGTAACAAAACAAAAGTTCCATCAGAATAGAATTACGGCCGGGAAATGGTGGCTATATCTACGTTGGAAGTTGTCATCCCTAAGTTTGAAGAACTCCGACATCTCTTATTCCTTTTGTGCATCCATCAGTGCTTGCTACAATTTGATCAAGGTATACAAAAATATTCATAGATTGCAACTTAAAACTCAACAGGCGTAATGCTTACACAGCAAGGAATTAATTTTAACTGCTACATTATTATTATTAGTGCTAGTCGCAGAACCAACTGCTCAACCGTGTGTCGTACCGTGAATGCAGACCCCAAAATGGATAATCAAAAGTCATTGTCATGACAACGTTTGCAGCTGGCTGGAAAACCACGCAGCCGTCAGAGCTTCGTCGATCTACTGAAGCCACCGGCTTTTTGATTTATTTCATCCAGCGCTTCTTGATAGTAAACGCAACACGTAATATCAGCGTAATCTTACCTTTTGCCAGGTATATTTCCTGGAATAATACTAGAGATCAAAGCGGCATTCCCCCCGAGTCACAGCTCGGTGCCGCTGTCGTAATTACCCGAGTCTTGTGCTAGGAATAGAACTGAAGAATATTAGGAAAATCTAAATTTTGAGATCGTCATCCAGCGAAAACCCTGATCCCGCTAAGTGAATCGATACTGGATTTAGTCAGCAAATTTATTTAAAACTAGAAGATGCTTTAGAATTTTGTCAAAGGCGCCTTTTAAAATTTAGGGATATTTTTGTTTCAAGAACTGTAGGACCTATGAACTGCACCCTATCATAGGGCGCTGTATATTTTTTATAGGCACGAAAATAAGTGCGTAATTTAAATTTGTAATTTGTATGCGGATAGATGAACATTTTTTCACGCGATCGACCGAGTTTAAAGAGATCCGGGTGGGAAAGTTAACGAGTCTTAATAAGCTGATGATGCTCGTTTTAACACAGAAATTACAAGTATCTACTAATCCCCTTTTAAATGATGTCATATAACAGATAGCTCGAATATGTTAGTAAAAGTAGGATCCATGATAATTTTTTTGTATCTATCTACAAATTTTTACAATTTCCAGAAAGAAAATTATTCATGTTCCCGAGCTTTTGCTTATAGATACTGGGTAGCACTGCTCTCATGATTTACTTGCTGTAGGTGGCAGAAGTAGCCGCTTTGTGTCGTTATATCTGGTGTCACTGGTAACAGTGGATACTTACGATCAGGAATAATCTGGGTTTTAGAATGTGAGAATGATTAGGTTCACAGTACAAAAAATATAGCACCGTTTTACTTTTTACTTTATTTCTCATCCTACAACATTTTTGTTGGCAAGCTGCCGAATTTCCTGGTCTATATTCTTCTTTCAAAAGCAGAGAACTAGATTTTGAATTTGAACCTAAAACTCTAATCTATCGGTAAATACGTGCAAAGATATTAAAAAGATAGCGGGCCCTAATCGGGGTTAGATTACAGCATTATGCAAATTAATGTGAACAGAATGAACAAAAAAGTCTTTAGTAAACAGCATATATTTGGAAGACTGAAACAAATTTCGACATTGGATACGACCACTTTTAACTTTAATAGTCTTCATTCTCCAGCTGCTCAAAGACTATCTCTATTTCTTCGTCACAAAACCAGACTTGGATGACAGACTTCATCATTTTTTCCTTAGTTGTGCAATGCAGTTTTCGAAAACGACTCGTACACAGAGCTCATACTTTTTCGATTGTGTTTAGGTCTGGGGTTTTCCTGGTTAAGCTAAACATTCTCTTGAAGTGCTCTGTAACACATTCTGATATACGGTATGGAGAGTAGTTTTACTATTCTTCTCGCCTTGCATACATAGGCACTAATAAGCCAGTTCCTCGTGCAGCAAAACACTCTGAGAACATTTTATATTCTAGATATGTCCCGGTGTAAGTGAGAACTGGTTGTGGTTTCGCTATATGTACAAATCGACATTGTTAACATTGATCGAGGAAATGAGCTTTGTCTGAAAATAACACATTGCACCAGTATCCCCCCTTTTTTTTGACAAAGCAGCGTATTTTTGGTCTTAGGCACAGCTTTGATTTTCATTATTTTTGTTAGTTTTCTTTTTCATTAATTTCTTGGTTTGGCGCCACACCTCCAGCAATCTCCGTCTTACAATTGATGGTGTTACCTGGAAAGCCGTTGTCGCTAATTCGTCTGTAAGGGTGTCGCTAGTTTTCTGGAATCCCGTTTTCCTAACGGTATTAATTTTTCATCATCTCCGCGTGATGTCTTCCGTTTTCTTTCGCATTTTCCGTTTCTTCATGGGGATATTAAGTCTGCGGTTCGTTGCTCCTTAACAATTTATTATTACCGCCCGCTTCCATACTCACTTTGGATTTATTGTCAATTTCTCTTCGTGTGAAAGATGTTGTCCATTCAAGGCGATTATTTTATATCTTTTTTGATGTAATGTCCATAGTCTACTTATAAACACAAAAATACCAGATATTACAGGACTGACTCAATGACAGTCTCAATATCAAAACATCCAGACCGCGGTAAAGTTCAATCAATATGTGTGTGTGTGTGCACGAGGGCTTGCGTGTGTACGATCAATATAGAAAAGTTGATATGAAAAGTAACTATAAAAGAGGTAAAAGGTACAATATGATTCTTTGTAAAAATATCATATGCAAAATCCAGTAGCATCGACTTCTAAAAGAATTCTCTGGATAATATACCTTTGCACAGATGTGCATACACAAACTCTCTGAATGATAGCCTGTTTCCTTTTCATTAGATTCCTTGATTGCTTACAAATAGCGCCATACTTACATAATGCCACTGTCTTGACTCCGGTTTTAAAGATAATTAACACTCAGATATTCATCATTTTTTTCAGCAGTGATTAAATCGTCTACTCAGATTTAACCCGCATAGAATGTTATTTTAAAAAAAAAATTAAACATCGGTAAAAGTCCATGACGATGAAACACAAATTTATTTGTTATCGGTTTATATATTTAAAAAAATGCATTTACAGAAGATTAATCAGCTTAGATATAAAGGTCACACAATTTGTTCAACATTCTGCGGTGTCAGAGTCTTTGAATCCTTAATTTCAAATTCCCGTCACGGTTCGCTGGCGCAGATGTTGCTGAGAATGAAATAAAATTTATTTGACTGGCTCAGTCATCTGCGCGTCCAAGCTCGCATCCCTCCGGGGCTCCCTACCAATTGTAATTGGAAAATTTTTGTTGTGTTTCCAAGTCGCGGCTGTGAATTTGTGGGCTTAATTTTTGGATAAATGTTTCTGAAATATAAATGTTCTCTAAAAATAGATGACGATGCACACGCACTGGGCGGCTTCATTTAAAGAGAAACAATATAAACTTTGATGTTTTAAAAAGATTACAAAGTTAAGAATACAAAAGAATTTTTAAAAGGCTAAAATTTTGGGAGCCGCTTTTAGGTTCGTTTGTATAAAATTGAGTAATTTAATTGCTAGAGCAAACAGATAAAAAATAAGTCGACTGGATACAGCAAATACAACGGGAGTTTTATCTCTTTTGGTAAGTTTACGGATGATTTACGCCGATATCTGTCTGCTGCGGGATATTTTGTGAACATTTCCACTTCGGCTCTAAAAATTAGCCACAATGTTAAATTCTGCTTAGTGACTGAGAGAGTTTGTACCAAGGAAGGAGATGCTGTTCGCTTAAAGAGAAGTTCTGGGATCTTGATCGAAATGTTTAGATCTTTATAAAGGAAAATCCACATTGCTCACTTGTAACTGAGAGAATTTATCGAAAGTTCTTGGTTGCTTTAAAAGCCGAATACCACTGCAGTTCTTGCTGTAATAAGCATTTACATTTACTGTGCAAAGAGCAGAACCTTAACTCTTCTTATTTTTTACGCATTTAATGCTGCATGAATGGATTGGTATCATCTCTATTACTTCTTATTTATCAAATAACACCTATTTATTCTCATCTTGAATGGTCTTTTTTCTTTCTTTAAAATAACAAAAGCAAATAAACAAGCGCACGGGATGTTAATAATACATCCAGGATTAATGAGTGGACGTTAGCACATACATGCATATCATACACATACATTCGGTGTAATTTGAACACCTTCAAAGACTGAGTTTACCTGTAATTTACTTATCAGACCATCATGATTACAATAAAACAGATCGTCAAGTTTTATTTCGTAAGCGGCATTTTCAATAGCTGCCGAGTCCACTGCAGCAAACAAAGCACTGGATAAAAATTAATCTTTATTTCATCTTTAATTACTGACTTAAGGAAAGAAGAGGACGAGGAGGTACTTACATAACTTTTACTATCTTTCATATTTAATGTCATGTGAGTTCAACGTAAGAAGATATTTTTATGTTAGTCATTTAATTAACGATGACTTTATCCCGCTGCCAAACCCTGACTGGCGCCATTATTAGAAAAAAAATAGTTGCACGTTATTGAAATATGGTAATAGAAATAGAAAAGGCAAATAAAGACCCTGGCATCGTCGAAAACTAGCAGCAGAGAAAACGGCGCAATGATAGCAGTGGGGGTCCATGGTAACTCAAGACGTAAGTCTTCAGCATTATTTTCTTAGCATCGAATTCAATGGTCAAGAACACTCAGAGAAATTCCTTTCTTTCTCAGTAATAACTGGATAAATATAGTTTACGCTGTATGGAAGACACTTAAAACTACTAACTGACTGGAAATTAGACAACAAACACACGGCTTTGTCGTTTGATTAAACGATAATTGTGTACCATTATTTAGATGATATTAATGAAAAAATATATATTACGATATAGCGAGACTTTCAAAATCGTCATCAGCGATAACTACTTCTTATGGCTGTCGTTTTCAAATCAGATTTGCTTCCATAGTGCAGCTTTAACGAGTTGTTTGCTCGCAGAATATTTCCGCGATCGTAAGTCACGTGTTTCCAGCCGAACTGCAGTTTACAGCCGGAGCCGGACACCGGTCGGCAGATGATAAACATCAATCGCCCAGCGGACGGTCTTCAGTCTGGCGGCACTTGCCATGACAAAGCAAACCACCTTTTTTGTAGATATAAACATGCGTACACTAAATTAAACCGATTTCTCTAAGTTTTAAGGAGATACTGTAACACGAACAGCACGCAGCCCGAGGGGAGCAGGTGACGGTGCTTCACAGGGATAAAAGTTCGATTTTTACCCCATCTTCAATGTGCACCTTTAAGAAACCTATGGATGGCTTTTGTTTCTTCATCAAATTTGCTATCAGTTATAGTTCATCTCATGTAAATACCATACAAAACTCTCTTTTAATCCTCCATGCTGATGACTGTAGAGATGCAGGAAATATATTTCTTCACCCATCTTCATTCTTACCAGAAGAATGGCGTGAAAAACCCCTTCCGTTAGTTTACTCCGTCTCCAGGGTGGACTCGGCTTAATGGGTCTTTTTCCATTTGTCCCATTATTTAAATTTCTCCGCTTATTTTTTTTCTTAATTCCCTATATAACAAAACATTTAAGATAAACCCTGTCTGTGCCTGGTTTCCGACAACGAACGACTGGATGGACAGGGTGCCGACTTGGACTCCACGCCAGGAATGCAGCGGTTGGACTGGCACGTGGAGGCGTATCTAGTGATTTGTATGTTCGTTATTTCCCTTTGTTTCCCCGCTGTAAAAAGTAGATTACAGACGTGTAAACCCTGTTCAGTTGGCTGTAAACACCTGCTGGGAAACAAATCGAGTTCCTGCGATGAGGATGCCCTTAACGAGCCCACATTATTGGTAATGGGCAAACAGATGTTTTACCCATTTTTTACTGCTACCACAAGAACAAATTTGTTAGTACCTTTCTTATTTTGTATTTTAAACTCTGAAAATCGATCGTTTAGATTTAAATGGCATTAAAGAAAGAATGACTAATCATTTTTTTTTTACTTTGGCATATCGATGAAGTTTTTCTCGTAAAGTGCAGACTTACAAAATATCGTCTGAACAACAACTAAAAGAGGTCATCACCTGAAGCTGTTGATGGTAGATTCACGTGCCAACAGATGGGTTGATGAGCATGCACGACTTTGAGTGCACAATGGAGCAAACGCCATCTTTGATGAACGACAGAAAGAGCCAAAGGACCCTCTTTATTCAGCAATTCATGACATTACACATGAGACACACTAATGGCATGTAAAAACTTTATACTGGTGTGTTTTGGTTCCTTGTGGCAGCCATTAAAAACCATCCATCATTCCTTCAGTAGAAGAGCAGACGTATTAGGTTTTATCATCATAAATTATTTTCACGTAATTTGTCGAAAACCCCTTCACAGACAGACAGACAGGTTACTGTCAGGTGCTGACAGGGTAAAAATGGACTGCTAGTCTTCAATGGGTACAGTGCGCTTCCCGCCATGGCCGGAAAACCAATCTGTGCACCTGTTGTTCGCTAATGTTCCATACTCATCACCTGCCGAATACCTGTAAAACGACAAGAAAACTGCTCGTGAAAACTTTCCAGAGAAACATTTCCCGTTAGTTACTGGAGGCCGATCAGCTCGATGTAAGGAAGATTTAATCATGTTGAAGATTCGCGCCCCTCTCTCTCTCTCTTTCGCGTGTATCATAGAAACGTTCTGCCATCTACATCGTCTGTAAACTTATGTAACCAAGTTTATTTGTCACCATAATGAAGCGTGTTGCTATTGCAGGTAGATTATAGGTATAAGATCGAGGTCGTTGAAAGACGGTACGGTTTAATCTGATTGTTATATTTGTGTAACTCAGTTACTGAAGAAACGTTTTGATTGTACTCCACGAACCTTCATCTTATTAATAACTGGCGAGAGAAAAGACTTTGCTTTAATTGGTATTTAAACACAGAAATGAGCAGATGTCACATCAATGCGAAACAAAAATGGTGTTTTGCTACTTCCTATCTCTCATTAAAAGAGAAGTAATGATAAACTTTCGTCCGTTCTCGTCACACTAAGGTTATTGAAAAATTTGGCGTCTCGAAATAGTAAAAGTTTAAAAAGTTTTAAAATTATATATTTCCTTTAATTACTCTAATATTATTAAAAACTTGTATCATCGCCATTATATTATTGTGCACAAATTTCCTAAAGCTGGAATCTCTTTTATTAGACTAATGCTTGTCATCGATCTCTACTACGGTATTAGTTCCGTAACTTTTCTTCATCATTTCCTTTAGTCTATTAATAAAACAATTATTTTTGCTTCGCCACTAAAACTAAAGAATTAATGAATCAAATCCATTAAAAATCTTTTTCTATTCCTATATTTTGAAACTAGATTTCTAACGCCACAATTATTATGGACGGATGGATGCCCGCGTATTTCTTTGTACCGGGCTAAAGCATACTCTATTAGGGTACCTGCTTTTTCGGTGCCTGTTTGAACGTTTATACTGATTCGTTAGGCCGAGTGCCTAGGTATCCATGTCAGTTCTACTTATTTATTGGATTTAATTTTTAAATTATCTGCACAATTTTCGGCGTTCGTTATCACCAGTGTTTAGGTGAAGGAATGTTTTGAACGACACTAATTTGCAGTAGGCTCTTTTGTTTTAAATTCAGAAGTGATTTAATCTGGTTTTACCTCACTGCAGAAGATGTCTCAGTAATTTGTTAAAATGAATCAAAAGTTATCAGTCAACAGGTAGCGAGTTGGACACCAACTTAGCCCACCGTACGATCCAAAATATAAAAGCCTACTTCAAAACATATGCAGAACATGAACATTATTGCACACCAAACATTAATCTTTCTTATTACCATATCCTGATAAAGACAAAGGAAAATGTTCGGACAGTAGGTCTGTATGTTAATTTAGGTACTACTAATAAGGTAATGAGAAATGCTCTCGGTGTTTCCTAATTATCACCATGCTGCATCCAAAGTTAACACTTTAGGAATGCTTGCCCGATGTTACACTTAAAATTTATGTGGTAAAATTTAAAGAATCGGACAGAAAGAATAATTAGTCTCTTTATAAAACTATGATAAAAATGGACTCATCTAAAGTTTTCTTTTAAGAAATATTTTCTTTCAGATGCTGTGTTAATGGAAATTCGCTAAATAAGTCTGTAAATAAAATATTTACTTTCTGTAGAAAATAAACCACTTTTTTACTAATCTGTTTTACAAGACAGAATTTGTTAGGTTTGTATTGCGCCATTTATTCTTTATCAGTTCTTTGTTACTCGTATGTCTGTTTGTCGTTAAGTAGCTGTCTAGCAACTGAAACTGTAGACATGTTTGGATTACATAACACGTATATCACAGGATACCATCATAGCTATTGATTTTATAGCAGCAAAAATAAATAATTATCCTTTTAATCCGATAGGTGTGGCCGCTGTTCTTCTCCTTGGAGCACACCAGTCTATGATAGACGGCCAGCGAGAGGTAAGAGCGCTGACAGCTCGTTCGGCTCAGAAAATTGCACTGATACCAGCATCTGTCAATGAACATTTTAAACTTCAGTCCAAATAAAATTGCCCGATGAACTTATTATCTATGACGCTTTATTGAATCAATCTGAGTATGTAAGAAGAATAAGCACTGAACAATGGAAAAAAAAATATGAAATAAAACATTTTTACTTTATTAGTGTTGGAATATAACGAGCGCCCAGCCTTCTAGTGGCGGCGAGTCGACTACAGAACCAGAGGAATAAATGCCAACAGTCTTGGAATTTTGCCAAACGGTTCATGTTCGACAATTTTGTTACATTTAGTTTTGACTATTTTGGCGTTGACCATTATATATCAGGGACTATTTCCGCACGAACCCCAAAAAGCCAGATAATACATTTCAATAGAGTTCTTCTATTTTCTTTCTAACGAAAATTTTACATTTGACGGTAAGTTTTGGAGAAATAGACTAGTTTTCTGAAGAATCCGAGCAGTACGGCACAATGACAAAAACAATGTTCTAATATTTAACTGATGATATAAACATATAGAATTCAGTGTATAGAAATGTGGCAACCACTCCAATCACAGCTAACGTGTTCAAACCCCATTTGCACCAGTGTTAAATATCTAGATATTATGTTGAATACTTTTTCAGACGCAAAGTTTAGATGCATTTGTTATAAAAGGCATCAATGTTCTGTGAACAGTCGGGATCACAAGAATATTTAAAATCGAAATAAATCTCTCTTTCTTATAAAAGACAACTAGAAATCTATTGAAAATATTTTTTGAGCCGAGAGCTAAATTTAAATCTCCTAATATCCAATCTAACTTGACATAATTTTTACTGAAGAGGTCATATTATTCATATCACAGAATTTGCTTTAAATAGCTCTTCCTTATCTGAAACAGATTTTAACTAATTCAGTTGGATCTTTTCAGAAGGAAAAATATTATGGTTTAGGAATCCGCCAAGATCTTGTGTAGCAGTTCCTGATAAACTGTCCATATGTCTGATATCAATGTAAATTTTCTTTGAACCTTCTTCGAAAAAGCAATATCCTCTGCATGAAAAATAAGTAAATAAATACATAAATTGAAAAAAAAATTGCAATAGGTTACTACACTGAATGTCAGCCATACTAGGTAACAAAATATTTTCTTCATACCTTACACAAATTTCTATTTAATTTGGTAAAATTTATCCAAGCTTCTCTAAACAATTACTGGCTTTTAGCTTCGTAGCTAGCACCTGAGTTGCAAATTAAAAGTGATAAATTTTAGTAGGGTTAAAACTATTTGTTAATAAAAGTTTCTATCATTTTTCCTGAAAATGATGTTGAACAAACTGCTCTGCTTGTGATTACTACAGTAATTTTTGGCACATTTTTCATATCTTAAGTGGCAATGTCCTACTTTCAGCTTTATGTACTTTAAATTACTTGTACAATAAAATTATATTTGAAAATAAAGATTATACGGATATAATTTATATCAATATTGTTCTCCGTTCAATTATTGTTAAAAGACGATTAATTAAAATTCTTACCTTAATTAATCTGATTGAAGAAATTTAGTTACTCTTTCCTTTTGTGAGATTTTATTTTAAATTACGAAGAAAACTCTTATTTGGCTAAATGAAAAATACTGAGACTATTTTTAGAGTTAAATGTAATTAATATTAAAATTCCGCACATGTTTGTAATTGTTTATCAAGGGAAATCATTAACTTGATGGAATATAAATTATATTCCTTTCAGGATGGAGATTAGTTAAAATGATCGAGGCATTAATACTTTGCAAATCATAATATAAATACAATGCGTTTTGACCAGTAATAAATTTAGTAAAATACTAGGTATAATTAACCGAGCTATGAATACTTAAAACAACTTTACAAAGCACTTATGTGATACCATTAGTTAATTTGTTCAATCAAATCTTGAATAATTTGTGCAGGTGAAGAGTCAGAATTTATGAAAGAATATTAAATTGTTGAAAAATGTTTAGCATAGACTCTCTTAAATGCTTCCTGTTTCAAATACTTAAATTAAGCATCAAATTAAAAATATTAGATTTACTTCGTTTTTTCATCAGACGTTTGATGGTAGATCTGGCAGAGATTTTCAAAATTTAAAGAGTTTGACCGCTGAGACAAGTAATTTCTTTTGTTTATCTTCAGCCATCGTTACTGGAAATCACAATTAATTAACTAGGCTAAAGTTTTGGCAAAGTTTAATATTAGAACAATTTTAGTAAGAAAAATAGTGATAAAATTGCATTGCCGTAGTGGAGATGGTAGTCAATAGTAATATATACTTAATCACTTCCGGCACCTGGGGACGGAAGCTCGCCAGGTTCCGTTTCAGTAGCCAGCCGACAATTTGTACAAGAGCAGGTGGATGGCTAGTCTGGCGCTCAAACTACCACTAATAAAAACTGGGCGAAATAATTAATATTGATATTTTACATCAATTTCAAATTTATAAATACAAATTTATTGTTAGGGTCTTTTGGAAGCTTCATAACTTTTAATACCCCAGCTAAGGTCATTCCAGGTAAAAGAATGGAAACAACTTAAACAAACCCTTTGATTGGGTGAGAGTAAAAAGAACTAGCGAGTGATGTGAAAAAGATACAATAAAAACTGATTATGGTCAACAGTCTAAGAAGAATCATTATATATATTTTTTTAAAAAGACCTTTTATTATAAAATAAAACTCTCCTTTACTAGAAAGTGACGACTCGAAACAGTTCAATTAAAAAAATAAATAACTAAAACTATCAGGTTGTTACAAAAGTTTTGTCAGTTTATACATTATGTTAATTTGGGGTTCATTTTTTACGTGCTTGTGAAGGTGTATGTTAACTGTTTCTCGGCATCTTGACCAAATCGACCAGGTGAAAAAGCTTGACAAGTGGGCACCTCATGAGTTGAATGAACAACAAAATCGTCGATTGGAGATCTGCTCTTCGCTTGTCATAAGAAACAAAAACGACCAAACGTTTGTAACCACCGGATATCCGGCTGAGAGCAAATCTCCCGGAGAACTCGATACAGTGCAGAGGAAGACTCGTGGCTACTGTTTACTCAGCTAGAAACGTCCTGAGTCAGCAACAGCTGTACGACTGAACATGTGCTTTTTAACTTTTCTTTTACCCTCTGATATGCTAAGAATAAAAAATGGTAAACTTTGTAAAATTTGTTTTAAAAATTGAATTTTAAGCTTTAACATCTGCAAAGTTTACCATTATCAAAAGTATAAGTTTATTTTGTTTTTTAAAGAAATAATTTGGCAGTATCATGAAAACCATTGTTATAATAAAGTTTGCAGTCTCCTGTAGATGCTTTGAAATTAAGAAGTTTATTAACGATTATTGATTGGTCAAAACAAATTAGTACTTTTAAATCAAATTTTTTAAAGTTGATTTAATAGTGAAGCATCTTAAAGCCTAGAACGCTGTTACTCTGGTATTTATCTAATAAACTGTGCACAACTTTCAAAAATCACTGACAGTCAGATACAATTATTTCATAGAACTATGCGCAGATGACTAGATTCAAATTCAGAATTATAGTTTCATACGTTAATGTGAAAGAGTATAAATCTGTAATGTATACAGCTCCATAAAAGTCATACGTTATTGTTTCACTGGCGGAGATATGGTCTTTATTATTCAAGAGTTACTCGTAAGCCAAAGAAATCGCTGTTTTTCTCATTTCAACGTTCCCTGTACCATTATAGGAAACCCAACGGCGGCCGACTTTGCGCCTCGCATCTCAACAAAATGAATTTTGACACACTCCAGAGATCTGCCTTGAAACCGTCATGCATCAGAAGAATTATAACAATGTATGGAGAAGAGAAATAATTATTAATTTTAAAAGCCGTGTTCCACCTGCTATAAATATATACAGCGATATGTGGAGATGATTTTAAGATCTGCTGCTCTCCTTTTCACGGAAAAGAAGATAATAAACTTAATAGCTTACAGTTCTGAAAATAATTATAAAATCATAAACACGTTAAGCACAAACAATGAATAATTGTAACTGAAAGATATATACACACAATCACAATGCCCTATCACAAAATATATACAACAAAAACGATGTAGTATTCAGTATGTGAATCCTCTGTTTTGTTGAGAACCTGACGTTGTTTCCGTGCTCTCAACCAGGTTATCAGCATGTGACTGTGGAATTTTGTTCCAAATATTCTGCAGCACTTTCCACAATTCATCTAAGAGTTTTGGTTGCTGTTTGACTTTCTCTGTAACTATGTAACCCCATACAGCCTTAATGACGATCATATCAGGACATTGGACAGGCAAAGGTCCCTTTTCTGAATGTTCCATCAACCTCATTCCGTTTCGTATAATTTTCCACTACATTGGGTTATACTTGGGGTCATTATCATGAAACCCCGCTTAATGAGTCATTCGAAGGGAATGGCATGATGGATAAGAACCTGTCTATAGTTGTTGGCAGTCAGTATACCTTCGATTTTAATGAAATCTCCGACACCCTTGGCTTATATGCAACGTTACACATGTATTGATCCAAGCCCTTGCTTCACTCTAGTTGTCGTACACTGACTGTAATACGCTCCCCGGTCCACCATCGAAGAAACTGATGTTGATTATTGCCGAATAGTTCAAACCCGAAATCATCCATAAAATCCCTACCTTCCAGGTTTGGCTATTCCACTGTTCCATTTCAGCCTTGACGTTTTGCTGCCCCTCCTTAGCAAAGGTTTTCGGGCCGTTACACATTCATCGAGACCTCACCACAATTTATACCTTGCTGGTCTTGGAGAAATGAGAGCACACCTATTTGCAGCTACGTAATTTAATCTTTAACGGGTCGTCGTCTATCATGTAGAGAACATACCCTGAGGTACTTTGGACACCCTAATAGTTTCACTCTTTCTTAGAATCTTTCATAAAGTTTTTTCTGAAACATGAATTCTGGATGAAATCTGCCACATGGGGTAGCTGTCATCAGCCAAGGCTTTGGCTTCTATACTCTTGTCATGCAATACTTATTTATCAGGAATTGCAGCGACATCGCCGAATTTATGGTCTCTCGCTATGCCTGGATGCTGGCTTGGCTGCCGATTGCAGTGTACTACGCCAACAGATGACGTACCCTACTACAGAGCATTTCATCTTGACATTTGAATCTATGGCGTGTTACCTGTATGTTATACTTCACCTTTCTTGTTTCCATAATTATTTCCAGCACTGTACAACTGGACAGTTTTTTTTCAAGAGAAAATAAGAACATGATGGTGTTGTGAATATATGTATGTTTGGCTCCAGTCAATCAGGCTAGAGAAGTTAACGTCAGAGTGACGCCATGATACAAAATCAAAGCCGGTACGACACGGCAGAGACCATTTCATCTGTTCAGACCTTGGCTGTGTTGCAGGTAAAAGTAAACTCGGCTAATATCTGCGTCATAGATTCCCTATGCCCTATGCTGATTTCTACTTCCATAGCATATTTGTCTCTTAGGTAAACCAACCTGTTATAAAATTCTGCTAAATCCAATGGCAGCAAGAAACTGACACTTTAATCGAGTAAGCGTTAAGTCTCCATGGTAACTGAACGCAGTAATGAATATTCTTGATAATAGCTAACTTATAAAAAAAATTAGTTGAAATTCCGTCATTAATGAACTCCGATGCTTTCATATAAATATCTCTCCGGTTTCTATAATGACAAATTTTTGAATAACAGATTTTTTTACGTTCTCCTAACTCCAGAACAAGTAATCCTGTTGAAAGAAGATTATCGGCCAAATATGTTGCCAATTTCAGAACTGCTGTAGGGGAATGGCATGTAGATGTTATAGTATATTCATGATGCATGTCAAATAATTTTCAGTAAATTTATACAAAAGACGGTCTATCATTAAAAAGATACAAATACGTAATTTTTGAGAAAATAAAATGCTTTCTTTCGGTTATGGCGCAAGCAACAAAATCTGATCTCTGGGTAAGAAGTAATTTTTAAAACTCACTGCACAATCTCGTATACATTTTCTACATATAGCGGAAGCGACATATTAGCTCAGATCCATTATTGTATTATCCTTTTCTTTCTTATATACGATGCTAAGCAAACAGAATATTTTTAAAAAATTAAACAATTTCAGTATTTGAGAAAATAATGAAAAAAAGGTACTCTTATAAGTTTCTTTCTTTGATGATTTGGGTTTAAAAACATAGCTACACCATATAAATCTAAATTCTATTTTTTATCAGTGAACTGCATCAAACGAATTGGATAGCAGTCTGATCAGCAGACAATAATCCTCAACTCCTTAAAAGAAGCGAAAATGGCGACTGGATAACAGTGATACATGCATGAGAGTAGCCACAAGGTCGGATTAAGGTATACAAATAAAAAAGTAGACCGACAGAATAATCTCCACACGATAATATTTGCTTAAAATCTAAACAACTAAACCTGACGTGCCGTAGTCGGCTCCATGTTTGAGCAAAATTAACATTGCAATCTCTTTGGGGGCCTAAAGCGGTAAATGAGAAAATTAGCAGTTTTTGAAATAGAGAACCTGTAATATGATATTTACAAAAATACAGTAATGAAGGAGAGCAATGGTGACAGGGTAAAAAAAAGTTTAAAATACCAGGATAGTTCAGCAAAAAATAACTCGGGTTCTTTAAACCCCATTTCTAAAAGTTTAAATCAAAATACTGACGGAATCTTATGCGGATTTCAAACTCCATATCTTTATTTATCAATCAAAAAATCTTGTATTAAATGAAAATAAAACGACTGCACCTTTGTAACTTGTTCATTAGGTTTGCTTTCTTATTGTTTCACCTCTACATATACCTACTTAAAAATGGCTAAACATCGAGGGATACAAAGCCGATATTTAAATGTTGCTAGGCACCATACAAAATCAAAGTTGGAGTGGATAAAAACTATAATTTAAGAAAACATTAACGTTTGCAACTGTCAAAGATATCACTAAATAAGGACGTCACAACGAATGAGTAGGGACACCGCTCGGAGATAAAGCTTTTTAGACAGAGCGTGCAAAATTTTCCATTTCCCTCCAAGTTGACAAATTCCTATAAAGAAGCAAATTCAGCATCTTGTCTGAAAGGCTTCGGAAAAATGGCGGCTTTACACTGTCATCTCACGCTGCTGTGGGTCTTTGGACGTCTCTCTTGATCAGGTGTAGTCTCCTCCTACAAAGAGGCCATTTTTGTGATAACAGAACGTCTTGCAGTGGCAGCCTGAAGCAAGTTCCAAATGTCTTCCATTGGTTTAAAGTCTGGTAAATGCACTAGCTGCTCCGTACAGACGATTGTCTTCTGCTTCAAATACTGGTTGACTGTTCGGGCGCGTTGTGGACATAATGATCATCCTTGATAATGATGTTATCCCCAAATGCACCAGCGTATGGGCTCACGTAAAACTGGCTGACTATTCGGCCGCGTTATGAACAGAATTTGTCATCTTTGAGAATGAAGTTATCTCTAATTGCACCAGCGTATGGTCTGACGTAAACAACAAATATCTTAGCCCTGTATTTTAAACCTGTTATGGTTCAGAGAAAGAAAATAATGAGATCTGTCTTTCTATCCAAGCTAACACTTCCAACGCAATTAATGAGACATTTCAATAGCTTTCATATTCAGCAACGTTAAAATTTTAAGCCTTCTTCCTTGGTCTTCTCTACATTTAGAACGTCGATTTGTAAAGTTCATAAAACCTGGACTTACGAAGGTTACAGCCGTTAGTCCTACAGATCTACAGCCAACTCCCGCATCCTCTGACTTCATACCATTATCTTGAAGCCGATTACATACAGTTTGTTTAAGGCATTGACTCTTGTTAAAAGCTGAAGATGAGATTTAAGCTCAGTTTCTGTTCGGAAACTATTTCTTTTTCGCTTCTAAAACCAAAAGGGTATTCTGATGATGCGTTTTTCACTTGACCAGATCTCCACCAAGTTGTTTAGGAGTCCTATATAAAGTTTGATGCTAAGTCCAGACCCTTTAACTGATTTTCTTGGTTACGTTAAGCTCATCTAACATATGATGTCGAGTTGCTCCAGTATCCCCCATACCAATCTTTCTGACAATTTTTGGCCGGTAAATATTGTCACCCTCATCGTTGTGCCATTCTGTATCAACCAGCATTAAAAATAACCAACTTGGTGATGAATAACTTCTTAAATGTCAAAATGATAGCATGCAACCGGGAGACTACATATTTAAGTGCGTCTCAAACCTTGACCCAAAGTTTAAATCAGGCTACACTGTGGGAGATGGTTCTAAAGTAAATTGGCGATTAATTTTGAAAACTGAAAATAACTTCCACTAGTATTAGATGCACTATACATGTTTTTTAATAATCATTTAACCCTTAGCAGACTTTTAATAGTATATATATTTTTTCTGTATTACTCTGTTGTTGATTTTTTTCTGATTTAAGATTTATTCTTGAAAATTAACCTTGTTATAGTCTTAAATATTTGTGTGTGTGTGTGTGTGTGTGTGTGTGTGTATGTGTGTGTGTGTGTGTGTGTGTGTGTGTGTGTGTACACGGCATATTTGTTTTGCTTGTTTACCCTTTATTGTATCAGGTTGTTACAAACGTTTTGTCAATTTTTTACCGTAACAATGAGACTTCATATCGCTGCTGAACATAAAGTTTATTAATCAAAGTAAGTTCCATTGCAATCAATACACTTTCGCCATCGAGTTACAAACGCATTTATACCATTTTGAAAAAAAATCTGAAATTCTGGAGTCGATAAAATGTTGGAAGCAGTTTCATTTGCTGCTTGGCTGGAGAAGGATTTCATGCGGAGAAAGCTGTCGAGGTGTTTGAAAAGATGGTAGTCTGTGGGAAAAAGGTCTGATGAATAGGCTGGGTGAGGGAGAACTTCGTACCCCAATGTGGTCAGTTTCTGAAGAGTCACTTTTGCAACATGAGGACGAGCATTATGGTGGAGCAGGATTGGGCGTCTTCGATTCACCAATGCCGGCTGTCGTTGGGAGAGTTTCTAATGAACAACATTTAATTTACGACAGTACTTCTCAGCTGTGGTGGTTTCACCAGGTTGCAAGTAGTTATAGTGGATAACATCAGTTGTAGTCCACCAGACAGTGACCAGGACCTTCTTTGGGTGGAGGTTGGGTTTTGGAATGTGGTTAGCTGCCTTGTCTCTGTCTAGCCACTGTGCTAATTGTTTGCGATTGTCGTGAAGAATCCATTTTTCATCACACGTAATGATTCGGTCAAGAAATGGGTCGTTTTTGTTTCTTATGACAAGCAAAGAGCAGATCTTCAATTGACGATTTTGTTGTTGTTCATTCAACTCGTGAGGCGCCCACCTGTCAAACTTTTTCACCTGGCTGATAGTGTCAAGATGTCGAGAAACAGTTGTAGTGCTTACCTCAAGCTCTCCAGCAATCTCTTGCCCTGTTTTTCGTGGATCGACTTCAACCGAGGCTTTCAGACGGTCATCATCACAGCTGGAAGAACGTTCGCTACACCCCTTATCTCCGAGGCTAACATCTCCTGATTGAAACTCTGCAAACCACCGTTGTACTCTGTCCTCGCCCCATGTTTGCCTAAGGTTACGAGTTTCCTCGCTCGTCTTGTCGCCTAGTTTGACGTGGTGAAACAATTTGGCACGAAAATCTTTTCTGTCCATGTTTCACTCAGAAGTCTGAAACAAATATCCATTTTATGTTTTTTTAAAAAGGTAGGTTTTGTATAATGTATGCCATAGCACGCGCTACAAAACTATATATTACTTATCTACAAACACCTTCACAAGCATGTAAAAAATTAACCCTAAATTAACATAATATAAATGCAGACAAAACTTTTTCTAGCGACCTAATATTTACTGAAGAACACATCTCTTTGACTCGTGATTTATGTTGTTACCAAAAAAAATTTTATTTATATTGCGTTGCCATGGCATTGAATAGTTCTGTGCTTGAAAAATTCGACTATTTTCAATGAAATATAACTTTTCTACTACTGAACAAACAAAATATGAATTTTAGGCAATTCATATCAAATATATGCTTAATTTTTCTATTAGAATGTGTTTTTTTAGTTTGGATTAAAAGATTTCTCGTGTATTCTTCAAACATCGTGATTAAAAAGAAGTTTCTGTCTATTTTATACGTGAAGATTTTACTGAGCTAAAGTCTTACAAAAACTCTATTATAACTGTCAATAATCCATGTTAAATGTTCCCTTTATTGTTGAGAAACAGATTTGTTTCAAGTAGAATCCAATGAAAATTGAATTGACATTTAAAACAAACATTTAAGTTCGCTGACACAACAAAACTAGTTAAAAACAACAAATCCATCAATAAAATAGACATTTGTTTATCAACTTTTCTCACTCTCTCACACCATGGAGTCAACTTTTTTTATTTTCAGATCTTCCAACAGATTGTATCTTTATACAAAATGTGGAATATCTCGACAATCAACTGAATATCTCGTTTATTTTAGCCTTCTGTTTTATTTTCCTCTTTTATTATTCTTTTTTTGTCGACTTTTCTCTATCTTTTATTTATTTTCAAACAAGTTGCGGATGCTTTTATGTCCGAAAACACCGTAAATCCTCAAATTAGCGACCACGAGGTAGTTCTCTAACCAATTCACCGAACGAAAGAACTATAGTTTAATTATTTCACGCGGTAAACCGCCAAGCTGTTTGTGATCAAATTTTGTGTAATATTCAAGGTTGAAGCCCGAAAACTTTGAAAAATATAAAATGGACCTTAATTACAAAGTATAGAATGAGCGCGAACTCACTGGCGTGATTTTATACAATTGTCGCACAAATCGTCAATTTATGATGTCACGTCTGAACACGGACATTTAATTTGCTTCAGATTTTTATCTGCAACTCGGAAGCTATAGGAAAACGAATTATTAACGAACACATGGCAATAACTGTAAATCTAAAACCTGAAAACCATCTTAATTAAGTTTCGTCTGAAAAAACATTTAAAGAAAAATCACTTAATGAATCAAACATGCGTATTTAGAAAAAAATGATGATTTATTCATAATTTGATAGATTATTTCCCGTTGCAGCGAAAATACTGATGAAATCAGACCGGGAAATAAAGTAAAATGAAGTTCTTAATTAAACTCAAGTATCAGGGCAGCTTTTATATACTAAATAAATCTGGTAAATAAATGTGTGTTAACACAAGTACATTTATTTAAAAACGAACTTTATGAAAAAGCACAGAGAAACTAAAATATATAACTTTGTGTAAAATAGAACAAATGTCAAAGTAAGAAAGATAATTTAAAAATCAGTGAATATACGACGTAAAATATCACAAAACTACTATTTCAGCCGAGTAAAATCTTATGTTCTCTACCCTCCTGATTATGGTAAAAACGGGGGATTAACTTCATCTCTCGGCGAAGCGACGACGCTTAAAATAGAATTGCTTTCTCTTGCTTTTGTGTGTTAATGCATTAAATCTCTGGCTGTACATGCCACCAAATAAGAGTGATGACAACTGTTCTGTCAGAGTCACGTACATGCAGCAGTGGTGATTTTGAAGAACTGGCTCCATTTTTGTGTCAGAGCCCCGCGCTAAAGTGGTACACGGAGAGGCGGCCTACAGTGACGGGATATAGGCGACGTCTCTAAAGGCTCGTGGAACTTCTGTCCTTCACGATTTCTTTTCAGCAAGCCTATTGTCCAATCGGTCTTAATAACTTTGCTACACACACATACACACACATATATACAGCTTACCTGCTAACAGTGACATTATCTATTCTTTGTATTTCCTGCACCGGAGGAATATGAAAATCTACTTTGCTCTGTATTATTTGGCATAAAAGTGAAACCAATTTCGCGTCTTTGTTTGTTAGTTTTCTATTTACTTTTTATATTTTTGCTGAAAGTTATTCATAATGAATTAGCATTTGCTAATAAAGAGCCCTCCCACCAAACTGATAAAGAAAAAAGTCACATTTTTTCTTAATACTACTCTTTTCTTTTATCTGTCCAGTTTTCCTTGAATGTGAGTGAAATAAATGTGATCCTGGCACTTCTTAAATTTTCTGTTGCAAAATGGACTTTGGATTCCGTGAGTAAATCATTTTTATAAAATCGAACAGCAAATTTCCAAATAAAACCAGTACAACACTTGAAAAATGAAGCAAAATAATGACAGGGGTTAAGTAAAAGCACAGATATTTTCCTTTACTAAGCAATAGACTTTTTCAGTACATAAATAATGTAGATATGTTTTTAAAAAGCAAAGAATTCTTGTAGCTCTCCGAAAAAAGATGGGACACACAAAGGAAGAACGTTATGGTCAAACTTTAATTTGGAAGCATGATCATGATATGATAAATCACACACCAGAATAATGTTTCTTCTAAAACCTTTGTAAGGAAATTATTATTGTATGAAGCAACGAGATGTAGCTTACTTTTTCAAACCAGATTTTACCACTGTGTTTAATTTACCTGTAATTTCTTACAGTTGAGGTCAATAGCAAAATTCAGTTTTAGACAGTTATTTTTTAATAATTTATTAAATAAATCACAGAAGAAAGAGATAAAGAAGGAAATTTGTTTTGTTTAAAATGTCAGTCAGCAAAAAAAGTAATAAATAAGAAGGAAAAGTTTTTAAATATTTAGACTTATCAGTTCTTTCGCAAAATTAAGAAATTTTTTCATTTGTTTACTAATTATTTGTAAATAAAAGTTAGGAATACAGCTTTCAGAGAGTGTATAGAATCGTGATTAGTCACTCATTACGTCATCCACTACCTGGGTATAATTAACAGGCTTTTAGCGTTTCCATGCTAGCTTTGCTAATAATTAAGAACAGACATTTCATAATATATACTAAACAGGGAAGCAAGTGGAGCATTGCACAACACTCGTAGAATTATTGGATGCGCACATACGTATTAGCATATATGTTCTTCCGCGTGGAAACTATGCAATGTCTGGATTTCATAATGACAAATACAATCTGCGTCTAGATTATGCAAAGATTTCAAGTAAATTAATTTTGAACAGAAACCTTCCTTCTCATCTAAATGAGTCTATGTTCGATTTTGTAGTAACATCACTAGCGTGTCAGATATATTAGAAAGACATCGAGATTTACTTTCTTTCCTATGATGTTTCATAAATTAAAAGGAAACAATAGCATGCAATTAAAATGAAGTATTTTATTTGCATTTGAATAAGAAAAATAAAATTAAAAAAGCATTATGAAAAATCAACAGAATTATATTGACTGACACGTCAATTTCAGACAAATATTTTACGGCCTTTATTTTAATCCTTTGTTTTCTTCTAAACTTTTATTCAACTTTTCTATTTGTACTTCTGTAATAACGTTATTTTTTAGCTTGAAAATATTCATCTTCAAGAATAAATAAATAATTAGTAGACTAAATGTCCAAGTTGATCCGAAAATTGCAGACATTAACGGGTTTTGATGCTGGTGATTTTTTTTTCTGATTCTTCAGATTTTGTCATTTAAAATAACAAAAAGAAGATGGAACTTGTAGAGTTTAATGCTCATTTGATTGATTTCGTCAAGTGCCAAGAATTTGTTCTTAAAGCGAGTTACTGCAGACTCGCCTTTACGATTAACTTATGAATAAAAGATAAATATCAGTTGTTTTTCTGTTGCCCGTCGTAATTTTTTAGCTCCTACCTTTTTACTTTTTCAGAATTGTTATAAAATAAAAGTTTATCAATTCATTTACATTTTGACGAGTGTTAGAAATCTCCATACCTGATTCAGTTTGTTTGAAAAACTAATAACCAATTGTTTCTGTTCGTTTTTATGGTTGGTTCGTTCTGTGCGCGAATAATGGGTAATTAATTAAGCAGTTTATTGACAGATTTTAATATTATTAAAGAATAAACAAACTTTGTTTATGTAATTAGATGTAAGCATTTAATAATTGGCTCTCAAACTCGATCCGCATGGTCAATTATCAAAGTCTTCTTGATTCTGCCAACGGTTACCCAATGATTAATCAATGCAAATTAATCTTTAAAGAGTTGATGTGGTTTAATAAGCTTGTTAATTCTATTATGAGCTTAGAAAAGTCATCCAAAATTAGTTTTATAGATTTCTGCTGATTAAATCATTTTATTAGTTGCTTTTTGAAAATGAGGATGTTTATCCTATAGAATAGATAGGTACCAAAGAGAGACATGTTGAAGAAAGTTACTTTTGGACTTGATTAAAAATCTTGAAAGAAATCAGGATTTTTTTTTGTAACTAAATCCTTGTTAAAGAAAGTAAATAAATCCAAATATGATAAATAAATACAATAAAACAGTTTGTTAAGTCCTAAATTCCAATCTGAATTTTTAAAAAAAAACAATATTTTTGTGGCATTTATGAAGATAACAGCATTGCCCACGATTTTTGATGTTGTTTCTGATGATTTCCTACTTGAACCATTACGTTTGACGAGTAATTTTGACACTAATTACTTAATCTACATTAAATATGATCAGCATCGGGATTTCTTATATTTTTTGTGATATTCCGTTTGATTAAGTGCTCTGATAACCACAACAAAGCACCTAGAGCACAGTTCCAAAGTCTCGGCACACGCAAAGACTTGTGCATACATCAAATAATTCAGTGTATCTGAAATTAGGAATTGCAGCGATGTTTCAAGAGTTCTGATGTTGTTATGGAAATCTATCTTGGCAAATGTTTATTAAAGAGTGAGTAAAACGTAATTACTTTGATAATTTTAAGAAATGTAATAACTTTCCTTGTTTTTTAAGTTATAATTATAACGTTTGGTCGCGCGCGCACAAAGTCAGAAATGCTGAGCTTTCAGTAAAAAATAAAAAGATAAAATATCTCGGAATTTGGCTACTGACAAGTTAAACAAATAAAGTGAAATTAGAATGTAATGTCGCAAAAAGGTTGCGAGACAATTTTGAAATATTCAGGAACAGTGTAAAATTCTGAAAACTGTACATTAGTAAATAACAGACAAACTCTGCCTATGTAAGCGCCCTCTGCCGTTAAAGAATTTATAAATATACACATGCCTTTCTCCATGTCTAGAAAATAACACCAAATTAATCCGTTTGTTTCAAAATCTGGATTACCGGTCCCATAATCTTAAAGTATTATATCTGCTAGAAGGAAATTAAATAACAAAACAGAGAGGCTGCATTTTGGTGCCACTCCTTAGTCGTCAGTTTCGCAGAAGTTTAACCTGTGAGAAAGCCAAAGGATCATCAAGCATATAATTTTGTGATGTAAATGTGCTGCCAGCGTTCATAATTGTTGATGAAACAAATATTCTTCTTTCTAGAAGTTAATCTGCTACATTTACTAATCAGGCCGAAACGATTTAATTCGTTCTGTTCTTTTTAATTGACGTAATTGTTAGAAAAAAGTGAATTAAAATGCTGTTATATCTCATATAATGCAGGTAACATCACTGTTTTTAAAAATGATGTAAAGAACATATTTTAATCAATTAACCCATAATTAACCCGAGTATAAATTAATTATTCCTGAACAGTATCTAATTGCTAATCAATTTTAGCCGACATCTGATTATTCCGATAAATTTAAATGTCTAAAAAATAGCAGCACTTAAGGTAAAATGAGCAAATTTAATTAAAAAATTCCCTAGAATATGATGAACTTCAGCGATATGATATTCTCTAATAACATTTAAAAAACCTTTTAATATGTTTTTTGACTTTACATGTTCATCAGCCTGCATTACATTGGCGTAAAAACTTAAATTGCCATCAAAAGTTGTTTGTATTTTGTTTTGTCTGGAGTTTTTGACATATTAAGGAATTTTAATCTTCACTTGTCACAGAATGAAGCGACAGACGCAAGCACTTGCTTTGATGACCATAATTCTGCAGTTTGTGGAAACTGTTTCCTATCACTCATCGGTCTCAGTTAAAATTTAATAGGGTTGGAAAAGTTTAAACACAAACTGAAAATCGCACGTTGTGTTGTGTGAAACTGCAGACATGAAGTCTGACGACAGAAGTCATATTGTGACTTAGCGTAACATCGCATAACCCCGTAGTTAAGTCTTTTTAAAGCAGTACAAGAATATTCTGTATGAAATCTTGTACGATTATTTACAGTCACTCTGTCCATTGCGAGTGTTAGGTGATGCTTTAACACCTTATCATCTATGATTTTGAATCACGTGACAGTTCTGTTACATGGGTGTGGTACACCCGCAGTATCACAATTCTGCGAGGTGACTTTACGTTCCCATAATGACGTTATTGAATATTGGAAATGTGGCTTTACGGAATGGAAATAGACAAATGCAGCTGCCAAATTTGGTGGAACAACGAGTGTTATCAGCTGACTCTGGCACTGATACGCAGAGACCGGTTCGTGTCAGGAAATGTCTTTCGAAACATCAAGGCAGTGATGGCTGTCATCACGATTGTTAAACTGTCTATCCGACTTGACGACGTAACTGAACTATCTCGCCCTCGGCGCGGCCGTGTTTTTGGTGTGCTAAGCTACACACCAAATGTCCAGGGTTTCACACACTTTTTAATGGCTGTCTTCGTGTTTGGCAGTAACCAAACCAACGTTTTTCTGCCGGCAGTGCGTCACAGGAAGACGGTTTTGGGGCGGGAGTCTTCTGGTTTGGGGTTCCGTGTCGCCTGATCACAAAAGTTACCATTATTTCTGCTGGAACATACGCGGGCCAGCACTACCAAGATGAGGTCAACAGATCTGTTGTTGTGCCGGTTTTACGATGTCGTAATAATGAATTGGCTATCATGAACGATAATGTAAGAGCCCATCATGCAAGAACAATCATAAATCATCTTCAAGAGGATAATATAAAGTGCATGGGCTTGCTCGTTCTTGAGTTAAACACTGCCGAAACAATGCGCCAAACCCGGCGACCAGTACAAGAAGTACACACAGTGCAGTGTTGCTGGTTATGCTACTAAGGTCATGTGACTTAGATGTCAATAATTTCAATGAACAATTTCAAGATGTTGCATAAAACGAATGCTAAATGTCAAAGTTCATCACCTATCATGAATTGTGTGCAATTTTTTTTATCTTCAATAAATTCGTGCAATTTATATCACATTAACCCACATCGTTTTGATCAATATATTTACAGAATTATAAGTAACTTTGAAAGTTTAGATTAAATTCGTTATTTTCGTGACAGTTTGCATAAGAAAAAATTTAATACAAATTGTGAGAACATTTATAGCAAACATTACTAAGTTAGCGCAGTAGACAAATTATCATCTTAGTTTTTCACTAAAAGAACAAAAGAACATGTTTAAATGGTCTTCATGTGACATTTACTACTTTTAATATTTACAGTAATGTAAATATTACTATGTAATGGTTCTTTGTGTCAATCATTAAATAGGTACTTTGTCCAGTATCGTGTCAGTTTAAACAATGTGATTTAAAAATGTATACATTTTATCCAGATGCCGCAAGAATAGTGTAGCAAAAGGTCGGGTTATTCGAAATTTATTCTTTAATGTCGACAAAGAGTAAGAATACGGCTATCGTTTATCCAGGATTAAAATAGTTTTCGTATAGAACATACCAGATAACATAATTCTTATTTAAGTTATGTATTAATAGATAAAAATAAATTTGTCCTAATTAATAAAATTAGCTCATATTTGTTTTTTATTCTATTTTACTCTCCCCAGAAATCAAATAAGATTTTTGTTGTTGCTTTTCATTTGGCTCAAATGGCAGTCGACGCATATTCCTTTGTGCTTTATCTTTAAACACAACTAAGACGCCACAGTTCTATTATATTAAACTACTATTTCATTATCTTTATTTCTTTAATAATTGTTAATTATTATCTAACTAAAATTACATTGTGACTTTTAAATATATACACTTTAATACTTCTATCATAAAATATCTTTGTGAGTTTTAAGAGGAAATGTTATTTAATTTTTCTAAAGTAGATTGAGTTTCTTAGACTCGTGAATTTGAGTAAAGGTGAAAAAGTCAGAACTGCGCTAGGATTCAGTATATCTCGATAAACTATCGTTGCTCAAAGTTTGATTGATTTATTTATAACAATTTATTTTAAAGATATACTGTTTTGTTTTTTTCTTTTGTTTGTTATCAGTATGATAGGTTATTTTACTTCGAGATAGCAAGCATATTTAGTAAACCATACAGTTGGTAAGCACGATTTCAGAATAGTTGAGAAAATAATGATTTGAATAACATTTTCCATGTTAAATAAAGTTTTCCAAGTGTAGTCACCCTGTACTTTCCATAAGTTTTCTTTGTGCCAAATAAAAGTTACCAGTAGCATACACTATGGTCATGTACAGTTCCTGGGCGCATTTTCTGTCTTTTCATGATCCTGATAAACGAGAAGTACACAGGAAGAAAATTATTCTCTATCTGAGTCTACAGAGTTCGGTCAGTCCCTAGTTTGATTCTCACCAGATGACGGGAAGCCTCCATAAACTCTTAACCTCTGCACCTGTATCTCTCTAGCATGTGCGTGTTCTCTCATCACTCCTGCGTCCTCAGGCAGCATGCTCAGGGAAACAGATGCATTGTTTCGATCTGTAGCTAAACACAAGATCATGACACTTTTAGAAGCGACTTATTAAATTGAAAGTTTACAGCTCACGCCACCACAAATATTACTGGCAGACGTTTGTTGCTGTTATTTATTTATTTATATATTTTTGTGATCACTCAAATGGATACGCTGGATCCCTGCACAAAGGTTTTCGTGCGCCGCAGGTCCCTCAGACTGCCAAAAAAGCTTCTTTTGCACCGTGGTCTCCTCTGCCCAGTGGGAAGGACTGTGGCAGATGTTCTGTTGTCATGCTGCCTGTCTGGCAGAGGCATGGTCTGACTGGCCAATTCTGAACTTGGTAAAGAGGTGGTGGTTCATTCGGTTGTGGCCAGTCCGCAGCCTGAATGTGAGAACCTGCTCGGGCCTGGAGAGCAGGTGATAAGGGTCATTTCCATTGTATCGTGGGTATTCCTGCAGCCACTTGTTTTGTTGCTTTGCGTTAATGATAGTCTTGATTTCTTTGAAGGTGGTGGACCTGTCATCCTGTTCCTTTGTAGTGCCCTCCTTCGCAAGAGTGTCTGCTGCTTCATTGCCTACTATGTTGCAGTGAGAGACCTACTACAGGACAACAGTGTGGGTTCTGCACGACAGGTCATTCAGTTCTTTGTCTCTGGCAGTGTCTAAGGCCTGCAGAACTGACTTTGCATCACTGAAGCACACAACATTGTGGGTGAAGAATGAACTGTGTTCTATGCGGGCTGCAGTTGTGTGGAGCGCTACTGCTTCAGCATTGAAGTTGGTGGAAAAAAGGACGGTATCAAGGGAGATACGTTCTTCTCTCCCTCCTGGATACCTGATGTAGATTTCGGCACCACCATTTCTAACAGCCTGGTGAGCAGACCCATCAGTGTACACATGAGTCCAGTTGTGTTGAGGGTAGGTGTCGTGGATATGTTCCATGGTGAGGGACTTCTTTACAGCATCACTCTGAGAATCTTTCTTTCCAATGCCAAGAACATTGCATTGTATCTTGGGTCCTCCAACATCCCTCCAGCCTGGGTTTTCAAGGTACTGTGGGATATCTTTGGGTTCATCGTCCAGGATATCATGGTGTTTCCTTTTCAAAACCCTCAACTGGTGGATCAAGCTTCCTCTCTTCAGTCTTCCTTTTGTTGGTTGGCACAATCTGTCTTTCATTGGGTTGTTTGCTAGTCGTTTGAATTTGGCTGCCTGGGTGAGAATTTTGGAGTCCTTTCTGTCTTCCATAGACTCAAGACCTGTGATGGTTTCCAACTCGTGGATAGGGGTTGACCGTATGGTGTCAGTGGTGATTCTGGCCGCCTGGTTCTGCACTTTGCTGACTCTTTTGAAATTTGACTTGGCAGCAGTGCCCCATGCTGTCACTCCGTATTCAAGAGCTGGTCTGATGCTGCCCACGTACATCTTTTTCAGGTTCGCTGCGTCTGCACCCCATGTTGTGACAGTTAGCTTCTTCATGAGCACCAACCGCAGCTTGGATCTGGCTTCGACTTTCTTTGTCTGTTGTTTCCAAATGAGTCGCCTGTCGAAGGTCACACCAAGGTATGTAGGGGTGTTGTCAGCCTGCAGCGACTGTCTGTTGAGTTTGAAGTTGGCCTTCAGTTCCTTTGGAGAGAGACTAAAGATTGTGTAAGTGGTCTTCCTGGAGTTGATGGTGACGAGTCACTTCTTTGTCCAGTCCTCGAGTACCTTCAGCACCTCTTGTATCCTGTAGTTGGTAGTGGTGATATGTTCTTTTGATCACCAGACTGCAAGATCGTCAGCTTAGATGGCTCCCTGGACATTCTTGGGAAGGTCCTTGACAATGTCGTTGATAAAGAATAGGAATAGGGTAGGACTGAGGACTCCACCTTGGGGAACTCCGTTTTTCAGTGTCTTCTTACGGCTGTGCTGTCCGCTTACATCGACTCTTGCTTTTATGCTGTGCAAGTACTGGCAGGATCCACTTGAACATACAGACGGTCACACCACTCTTCTGGAGTTTCAGCTTCAGTCCTTCCTTCCAGACCTGGTCAAGGGCCTTCTCCATGTCAATCCATACCGTCAAGGTATGTTTCTTGTCCTAAAAACCATCCTCGATCATCTGGGCGATGGTCGCCACCTGTTCCTCAGTCGAACGATGCTGCCTGAAACCGGCCTGCTCTGGATAAATAATGTTGTTTTTCTCCAGATGCCAAGTGAACCTGGTGTTGATCATCCGTTCCATGAGTTTGTCCACGCAGCTAGTGAGACGAGCTGTCCACCTTTGCTCGGTCTTTTCCCTTCTTGTGTATGAGAACCATATTAGCTTCTCGCCAGATTTGTGGAACATGGCCAGTGTTCCAGTTATTGTTGAAGATTTTTCAGTAGTTGAGTTTTTGCCCTTGTGCCTAAATGTAGAAGCATCTCATTGGTGATTTTGTCTGGCCCTGGAGATTTCTGTTTATGCAAATCTTTCATGGCATCTGCCGGTTCCTGAATGTTGAAAGGCTTGGTCACGTGTTCTTCAGGCTGATGTTCATTGGAGGTTCTTCTCTTCTCCTGTATTTGAGCCTTCCTTTCTTTAGGTATAGTGATGTTGCTGACTTCCTCGTAACTATCTATGAAAAGGTTAGCAGCCTTTTTTCTGGTATGCAACTCTTGGCCTTTCGAGATGGTAATTGGCGCTGCCTTTGTGTCTTCACCATTCATGGCTTTCGTCAGCTTCCACAGTTTGCTACCATCCCTATCTAAGTTCAGTTTCTCTGTCATCTCTCTCCAGCTTGATCTTGCTGCTTGGAGGTAGGTTCTCCTGTACTTGGCATTGGCTGCTTTCAGGGCGATGTTGTTAACAGAAGGGTTCTCATCCACTTCCTGTCTGTTACTTCTGACTTTTCCCTCAAGCTCCTGAAGCTCTTTTCTCCAAAAGGGCCTGTAGTTCTTGCGTGCGCTTCGTGGGATTGTCTCTGACACAGCTTTCAGGATAGCATAGTCGAAGTTCCGGGTGACCCAGTTTATGTTCAGGTCATCTCTCTTGAGCCCCTTAGAGTAACGGTCTGTGAGGCTGGCGAACATGTTCCAGTCTGCCTTCTTGTAGTTCCACCTGTGGAGCGATGTAGAGTTCTGTGGCCTGTACTCTAGGTTGATGGCCAGCTTCACTGGCCTGTGGTCACTGCCTCCCAACTGGTTCAGTGCTCCTCTGATGGTCTTCTTGGAGAGGTCATCAGTTGCAAAAGCGAGGTCTGGGGTAGAGGTTAACAGCCATCTGCGTGATAAAAAGGTGGGTGGGTCTTCTGGATCGTTCAGCAGAACCAGTCGGGCGTCGATCTGCCAGTCCTCCACTTCCTCTCCTCTTCTGTCCATCTCCTCATAACCCCAACAGGTAGAGTGGCTGTTGAAGTCTCCAACAACCAGGCAGTTCTCAGTAGGTATAATTTCCAAATACTGCAAGGAAAGTTATTTGCCTGGGGGATAGTACAGGTTGTAGATGGTGATGACAGAACTGTTCACTGTGATTTTTTTTACTCCTTGAACTTCAGCTTACTGATTGGTGTCCACTTTGATTTCTTGTGCTGGTATGTTGTTCTTGATGAGCATCAGCACTCCTCCCTTGTGTCTCCCTACTCTGTCTAGCCTGAAGGTTTGGTATCCTTTGGTGGTGAACCGATGGTTTCAGTTCAGGTGTGTCTCTTGGATACAGGCCACATCAGTATTGTCGGTATGCAGTCTTTCAGTGAGAGGAAGTTTCTTATTGTATACTCCAGCATTCCATTGGAGAATGTTTAGCGGTCGAGGGGTCTCTTGGAGGTTTGCTGTCCTTCATTATCTTACAAAATTTCTCTTCAGAATTTTTATTACGCTATAATTATTTCACTTTATTCAACAATTTGAATAAACACCATAGCTAGAGATTCAATCAGTAAATAAATCCTCGAAATCGTAACTATACTGGCCAACTGTGGGTCACCCAGTTACCCACCTGTCCTATAGATGTAGTAAATACACGCAGGCCTCTGGTAAGTTGGACTATGCACCAGGTTAATCAGATGTAAGCTGACTGCAGTAGATCGGCCGCACGGTTTGGCTTTACTACCAACCAACAGTAGTTTGCTGTCCAAAAGCTATAATTTAAATACTTGTATTTTTAGCTAATGGAAAATAAATTTAAACAGAATGAGTTACACTAAAAATAAATTAAGAAGCATAATAAAACTATCTTTTTCAGATCAGTTTTGACTCTAAGTATATTTGATTTGAAGCGAGCAACGTTACACACAGAGAGGGAACCCTGCTGGTCTGGAAAAGTTCCCCAGGTGGACCGTTATTGGTGGGACGCCGGCAGTCACAGAACAAAATAGTAAAGTGGCCAGATGTGAGCAGAAGTCTAGTTTCTCGGCTGTGGAGACGATTTAAACTGCATAAAGATATTGTCCGCAAACTAGTTCAAGATCGACTGTGAGTTGCAGCTCCAACAGATGATTGCTATGCTACTTTTTACTCAGCGAAGCAGAACTTCAAAACCGACCCGACTTGCTTCTGATTTATCAACGGCCACAAGAAGGCTAACATCAGGGGGAACCATACGCAGAGGGCTCATGACAGAGAGCCCTATGCGAGAAAATCCGCTCTGTGGTCTACCGCCATAAACAGGAAAGGTTAAATCGGTTCCGTGAACATGTTGCTTGGACATCACGTAACTGGAGCCATGTCATCTTTCCTGATGAATTAAGATGCAACCTTCAGTATGACTCACGGTGCGTACTCATATGGAGGAAAGCCCTCAAACACCATTAAACGGAATCACTATAGTGTTGGAAATGTATGGTCAGCGATGGAATTTCTTTGGATGGCGTACAGAACTGGATGTTTTGGGGAGGTACATGGTCTGGTCTGCAATGAGGTGCAGGGACAAGATTTTTTAACCCTATGTCAGACTCTACGCAGATATAATTAGAAATAACTTTATTTCAATGGATGATAACACTTTTAAAAACAAGGTACACAAAATAGACTAATATTTTCAAGATCAAACCATTACTCGTATGATGTAGCCAGCGTGTTCCTTTGAGTTATATTGTACTGAAAATGTTTGCATTGCTCTAGGTTGCTATATTTCCTTGAACTCTCTCCAAGTTTACTCCAAGAAATGTAAAGTTCTCTGAAAAGACAATGAATTATATGGTCTACTTCTCCCGTTGAATAGATTATAAGCAGCAGAAAAGGCTGCTGTGAGGCACAAAATGCCGTCAAAGGACACTAATACTCTATTGACTACTAATTCATTTTTATTTACATTATTTACGCTAAGATTCTTTCTTATTTCTTGATTTTTTCTGTTGTTTTCTTTTACACCTTTGTGAATTGTTTGTAATTGAATTATTTTCTATAAAAGTAATGTTACAGGAAGAGATGTTTGCGCTTGTTGATCAATTAGAGAATGAAAGTAATCACTTTAGAAATGTTTTCGTTTTCTTAACTTTTGGAAATCAGTGTAATTACTGGTGAGTTGCCATGATACTTGAATAAAAAGACTAATCTTTTGTAAAGCCGTATTTTGCAGGAATAACGTAAAGTTGGCTTTCGAAAACCATAAACTAAGTGGTGTCATTCATAAATAATAAATCTGTGCATTAGAATCGTAGACTTCTGGAAAAATCTAAATTAGCGTGTTAATTTAATAATATATTCAACATATTTAAATATTTATCTTATTTTATTTTTTATTAAACAAAATTATAGGTGAGTAGTTAAAAATAACAGGTATATCATAATAGTCAGCAACTACAAAAACAGGAAATGAAATATTTATGTTTATTTTCTTAATATTAATTGATTAGCTTTTTAGACTAATTCTTACCCTGCTAACAAGATACACGCCCTCTTCAAGAAATATACCTTCCTTTCAGACACAATAAGAAAAACAGAAAATCACATTTTTCCAATTTTTTTGTAATTCGAAGACTTATCATTGGAACCGGTAAAGCCTAACGATATTTCCAGTGTTGGATCATTATTATTATAATGAAGGGAAATTCAGCTTTATTATTTCCCCGTTATTTTGCTTTGTTGTGTTAGTCCTAAAAGGTGCGCACCATGTATACATGATTCCGATTTAAATTTGAGGCTTGGTTAATAAAGTGTATAGTTGAGAACGTCCAGGTAAGTGGGTTTATCCGTTAGGGTTGTTAGCTTTAATTTTCACTTACACGTTTCCTCTCCCTATTATTCAGAATTTTATATTTGATGACAAAAAAAAGACAAAATGAAATACTATTTCTGTGAGTTTTTAAGTCTAATTGAGTTTCTTCTTTTCTGTCTTTCCATTTCGTTATCTATCTAAAAAGTAATCAGCTTTTTTCGTTTCCGATGTCAGCTAGCAAACAAAAATTACAGAACGTGATTGCTTTCCAAAACAGGCTTTTGTGCGGTTCAATTTTGGAAATGCAAGACCTAATCTTCAGATGGCTTTTGACCACCTAATCACCGGCAGAGCCACACCCACCACTCGTGGGCCACAGCGACCTGGCTGACGCTATTAACGGGATCTATTTCCCAGAATTTGTTCCGTCCTCTCTGATTTCAGGTTCCTTTTCAATACATTTATACTCGCTCTAAAATCGCCCTTTTAAAAAGGAAAAAAGCGAATTATTAAACCAAGAAAATATGTATTAAAAAAGTGGGGTTCTGCGGGCCAAAACAATACCTGCAAATCACTGTTGCGTTTTATGCTTTCTGACAAGAATCTTAAATTAAGATAATACAAAGATCTACGGGGGCGGAATAACCGGAGTTCTGGCTGTAGTCTCCCTGGTGGCTAATAATTTAATTTGGCTGCACTCAAAAAAATTTTGTTTGACTTAAAGATAAAAGAAGTTTTGCAGCGACTCGTACAGCTAATATTATCATCCTTTAGTCATCCAGAATTAGTTAAAACGGAGTAATTGCCTGCGCTGGGCCGATGATGTTCTTCTGGCATGCGATATCTGTAATTAACGGGGGAAAAGAGCCTCGGCGACTTTGTTTGAATGCTCCGAAATGGAGATGTGGCGGCTCCGAGTTCTTCCCGGCATCGAAAAAAAGAAATCCGTCAAAGACATCGCTGAGCTGGAGGCGCTAGCCGCTCTAACCCAAACCAGAGCACGTGCGCTGGGTTTAGTAACCAGAGCCCCGTTATCACAAAGCACATCGCCAAGTGGGAAAGGCCAGCTACGACGTGAAGAGAAGCTGCTAAATGGCAAGCAATTAACGAGCCAACACGCGCAGCTACTTTATACTTTCAATTTTACTTCATTGGCGGAGATCTTCAGGTGCTGCAATTGTACATTTCTGTTCACTAAACAGACGAGGATTTCTTTGTATAGTAGTGAGTTTTGTAAGCTTCATACTTGTGAAATAAAACAGTTTAGAATCTTCCAATACTCCTTCATTTGTACTAATTCGATAATTGTCAGAATTTAAAAAAAAAAAAAAAAACAGAAGCAAGGCAACTTTTATATTAAGTTTTAAAAGAAAATATTAAAAATTTAAATAATGGAGTAATAATTAGCGTAACTGCCTTCATGAACTTTTGGCGTCGAGGATAAAAAAGCACAAAGAAATATTTTGAATGTTTTAAAATTATGTACAAATTCTTCGACATTTGAAAAACTATGAACAAGAGCAAACTTGCATCATAATTAAGCATTTAATCTTTAATTGAATGCTTAAATATGGTAAAATAGTAGTTTATAACTCATTTCTTAAACATTTTTAATAGAATAAAAGTTTTAAACTAAATATTAGTTCAGTTTAGACCAGTTTTACACCTAAAAGGAGGGAGGAAGAGAAATAGCTATCATATCGATTCTTTAATGATTACTAATGCCAATATTAACTACACTTTCTGGGAATTAATTTCACCCTTTGAAAGTTAGTTTCGAAATCTAACCTTGCTGGAATCATAGCTGGTTTAAATTATAACCACTATCTTTAGTAACTGAATACTTACCAATACTAATAAAAATCTCATTGAAAATAATTTAAACGTAATATTTGGTTTACTTTGCTTGAATTCAGATAAATAAAATGAAACTATTTTTAAAAAATGTAATAAGATTACTAAGTGACATTTTCTAGTTATAATATTTATTTAAATAATGGCATCATTATCTTATATTCAAATCTGAGTTTATTTAAGTTTTGAATGTTAAATTTAGTTATATAGCTTTCCGTACAGTGATTAAATAAAACGTGGTATAAATATAATTTGAATATGTAGATTAAGACAATCAGTTAAAGCGCATTTAAATAATACTGTAATTTATACTGTAAAGATTTTAGATTACTATCATTAATAACGATGACCGATTAATTATTACTATCTTTAAAAAAGGTATCTAAAGTATTAATTTACATAATAGAATTAATATAAATGTTTATAAAACTAATGTTTCTTTCGAAGAAAATATCAATTATTAAGAAAAACTAAATAGATTTTTTAATTAGTTTCACCTTTAAAGAAATTTCTACAATTACTAATTTTTTTTAAAATAACTATATTTAAATTATACAATTTAGTTAATGATGAAGAGGAAGCTATTGTTTATAATTATGAAAAAGGTCCTTTAAAATAAACATTAGAAATGTTTTACTGCCTAATGGAAGATGAAAGATTCAATGTGGCAAATAATATTAAAGGAGAAAAGGAATCAACAAAAACTGTGTACAAGTTGACTGAACTGAAGAAGTGGCATCAAATGGTCAGTTTGGTAAAACGTGTAAATATTCACGAAAAATCGAAGAGACAAAATTTTGGCTTAATAAATAAAAAAATGAGTCTCAAACATAAATTTAAGTTCAATTTTGATAAATTTTCTCGTTACTTTAAATTTATGCCGCATACTTACATGTTTATTTCTAATGGTATCAGCGATAGAACGGTTAGTCTACTTTCTTTCTGCGTTCATTTTAAAATAAAATTAAAACAAAACTTTATGCTACATGGTCTTTAATTTTAAGCACATTTATCACAACTGTAACCTCTAGAAAGAAGAAAAATGTCGCATTCAAGGCTAAATTCTGACTCATCAGCCAGGAGAACAGGGACCCCAGTCATGTGACATGTTCAGTTTACCAGTTAAGCCATTCCTGAAGCCGTGGGTTGTCTTGCACTGACCATCCTCCTTTAATAACTCTTAGCTAAATGGAATAATATACCAGTTGCATGTATCTTTTTCTAATAATATATACATATTTTAAAAAAAAATGTAATTTTTTAGCAGAAGTTTCTGTGCTGTAATAATCATTGCATAATAACATTTAAAAGTGCAGGTATTCGCAACAGTTCGTTTTTTATTGTATTTACATGGCACATCCGTGACGTGCACTTTCTGAGTACATAAGTATAAATTAATCAAATCACTAAATTATCTGAGGTGTTTTAATACTTTTTGATTAAATGTACATGAAAAAATCCTCCCAACACTTTTACACCAGATATTTGGTCACAAGATTTTCTATACAATTACAGATACGATAGCGAGTCCACAATTACTGCCGCCATTTTTCTTGTACATGTTATATGTTTACTGATTTTCTTAATAAATACAATACATAAAGACAGATTTAAGAGTGTGGTTGGTGCCAATTTCGGTGGATTATAAAAATGTTCGTATTCTCAAGTATTTAGTCGATTTTGTTTGTTTTTAGTGATTGAATGAATAACAAATTTATAGAATTGTTCGCAGTTTTGTTTGGTGAATAAATGTCAGATGACAGCAGCTGCTTAATGTAGTGGGAGCTGATTAACCTCTGTAACACTAATTTTCTTGCCCAACAGTCCAGAAAATGTGATTTTGTGGCAAAGCTGTTCGGATGTCGCCTAAAACGTTCTACCCCCACGAAATAATTATTAATTACATTTTCATATCTACGTAGGTTCATTACGCCTTTATCAGCGTCGTTTCTTTCCTTATCTATAAAACGTCCGTTAAAACAAGTATTTTCTACCTTGAGCGTTACCATGGCAGCCGGTTCTGGACTATTAAGAAAACGATGAACGCAAAGTTACCGGTATGAGAGCAGCATTGATTTGAGAACAATGAGCTGTAAGTGGCTGAAATCAACGGTAGCCTCGTGGCTCAGTCGTTAGGAAAAAGGTCGTTGTAAGTGTACAAACCGCAGTGGCCGCGGAGCAGCAGATAAGGAAAACCATATTCTTACACGACCTTTTCTCTTGAAACCACAGGTTTTCTACAGATTTATTAAACCGCGCGCACCTGACTTATTCTAGAATATAGTGCAGGCCAATTCGGTAGGTCTAATTTATTTTTAATAATCGTAGGTTTCCAAAAAAATAGTTAAGGTTTTACTCAGCAAATAATCTACCACTGATTCGAATCTAATGTAACATAACTTTAATTTTTAAAAACTTAATGAATTAAAATAATTGTAAGGATGTAAAGGGAATCAGGAACATAAAGAGTGTGAATACACACGAATTGCAGGTGCGATACCCGACCCACAGGAACCCCGCCCGCTGCTTATAACCCGACCAACGAGAATAGGGAGCGGTGACGTCTGGCGGTCTCATCAGAGGGGTTTGTAGTTGTTAAAAAGATCTCCGGAAGGCCGGGTCTTCCTAGAGCACCCAGAACTCCCAGGAGAACACGTTCGTGTAACAGTTTGGTATCGGAGATATCGGTCGGTTGCACGCGATCAATGTGGACGAGCGCCATCGCCTACTAAAAGGAATGGTCTGACACAAGGATCTAAAATATCGATCCGACGCATTGTCGCAGTCAGGGTACCTCCCTGAAACACACGGAAGTCGGACGTACACTAACCCTAACCCTGCTCAGACCATCACATCTCCACCATCGTAGTGACCATTTTCAATAAAGTTTGTAGGGTGGTTGAGTTTCTCACGTTCCAGGCCTATGAGTACGCACCGTGCGTCACATCCAAGGCTTAATGTTGACTCATCAGCCAGGAGAAAGGGGCCCCAATCATGTGACATGTTCACCTAACCAGTTAAGCCATTCCTTTAGCAGTAGGTTGTCTTGTACTGAACCTTCTTTCATGTATCTTCCTCCTGAGTGTGGCTGGTGCTGACACTATCTTCTTAAGGCCGCAGAGATATCAGAATCCGGTCGAGTCCGTGTTGAAGTTCTGCTTTGATGAGCTAAAAGCGACACCCAGCGATCATCTGCTGCGGTTGTAAGTCGCGGTCGGCTTTGAAATAATCTGCTGAAAATATCTACATTCGTTTGGAATTGTCTGCAACTGAGACTGCGATTCTGTTCACATTTATTCATTCTGCTTCCTGAGGCTGTCTATGAATGGCCATTATCTCTCCAAAAATTAGCTAAAGATATGAAGATTTTTCACTGAACGTTTAATAAATAAAGTTCAATCATTTTGGAAATATAATGTTTTTGTTTGTTTCCTTACTCTTAGAAAATTTTGTCGTTTCCGGAATGTAGCCAATGTTTTGTAGTTGAATTGGTTATACGTTTTCGGTAATTGCATTTAGAAATTTTTAAGTTTCATAAATTATGCAATAATAAACTCAATACCGACTTTATCTTTCTTAACTAAGACCTTCTTGAAAAAATATTGGTTTCTACTAAAATTTCTGGCATTTAATGAGGCTAACCATCGCTGATTTCAACTAATCATCAAATTCTTTAATCTCGTTTAGTTTTCCATAACAAACGTTTGTCATAAATTACAATAACAGAGCAGGGCAATTAACGGAAAGGTGTGAATAAATAAATCAGAAAGTAAAAATTCAAAATGTAAATTATTTTTGTATGTGTATCCTTACTTTTTACCTAAAATATTAAATCAATACATCCAGTTAAGAGCAACCAATCTAAAAATTGTTTTAAATTACTCGTTAAAATCCCTAAAATAAATGTGTAGTTTGGCACCAGCCGACCTGCTTTGTCCGCAATTATTGTTTATCTACTTACTTTTGGAAAGACAAGCGCGTATAAATTAGCGTGGTAAATGATATGAAAATACGTTATTCCTATCATATTTAAGCATATGTAGAGTATTGGAAATAATTACGTAGATACATAAAGCACATGCATAAATATTGAGTAATTGCAACTGACATACATATATAATACACAATGAATTATCACAGAAAATATTTTAAAATACATACATTGTATAGTGCTTTGGCATTTAGTATGTGAGCCTTTTGCTTTATACAAAGCGAGACATCGTTTTCATGCTGCCATTTAGGTTATCAATGTATTACTGCGGAATGTTGTTCCAAATATCTGATAGCACTTTCCACAATTCATCCAAGATGCTTGGTGACTGTTGAACTTTCTCAGTAGTTATTTAACCCCATATTGCCTCAATGATGTTCTTATCAAGACATTGCTTAGATCAGCGAATCCTTTTCAGTGTTCTATCTGCCTATCTACATGTAATTTATTCACCACATGGCAATATGCATGTGGTCATTGTCATGTTAAAAGATGAATCCTCTGTCAGTGACTATTCCTAAGAGAATATATGATGAATAAGAACCTGCCTGTACCTGTCAGCAGCCAGTATACCTCCGATTTTAATCAAATTTCCAACATACTGGCTTATATGCAACGTTACACTTGTATTGATCCATCTACCCCATGCGTCACGCAAGCTGTTGTACACTAACTGTCGTACCGAGTCCCAGTCCGCCTTCCAAAAAATTGCAGTTCGCTATAGTTGAACATTTCAAACGTGGACAAATTTGTGAAGAGCATCTTCTCTTGGGTTTATTCATCCGGCTGCTTTATTTCTGCTGTCTATTTTGGCCTCGCGTGTGGTTACTTCTCTTCAGAAAAGGTTTTCGGCTAGTTACCCATCCACTGAGACCATTTCACTCTAATGTGCGTCTTATGCTCTTAAAGAAACGCTAACACCCGCACTAACAGCTAATTAAATCGCGTGACCTTTACCGGATCGTCGGCTATCATCTAGAGAATATGCCCTCAGGTACCTAACACCACCTTTGGAGGGTTTTGGTTTTCTGTCTGGAGAGACATTATTTTAGCAGGATTAGTTTCGCGTATCTTGTGAATTATTTCAGACAGCTTAATTTGAAACGAAGTCTGTCCGAAATCTGGTGCTTGGAGTAGCCTTCCAAGACCTTCATTTCCATAGTTTATCATGGGATATTTCTTTCTCAGGAGCCATAATATTCGCGCATCCAGCACATGACAATGATTTCACTGCCTATACTTCTGTGGTCCTTCTGTAGGTGCAGCATTTTCTGAGGCGTACATGACAGCCAATCGCTGTGTACTATATCAACACGTGACTACACTACGGACTATTTCAACTTGACACACGAGATGCAATTTTATCACGTGATATTTGCATTTCATACAAAAATTTTCTTTTATTTCTATAATTATTTCCAATACTATTTATGTACACGAACTCTCGTTGATAAGTTTGGCAATATTTCACTGCCACCAAAAAGCATTTTGAGTACCGTATTTTAAGGTAAGCATTTTATGGAAGACCTTCAATAAGGTTTTATTTCAGTAGCTTGGTAAAGATTGTAGCTGAGATGAATAGTGTAAAACAGATAAACATTTTACCTGGTACCAATCAGGTGGATATCGTCTGCTTCAGAGCTAAATATCAGCAGGAATTTGTTGATAGTAGGCATCCGGCTGATTTGATTTTCTATAATGTTTTGTTTTCCATAATCTGATGAATTACTGTGCGTTCGTGTAAGTGTTTATGTGTGTATAAGTGCGTTTTTTGTGTATAAGTGTGTTTATGTGTGTATAAGTGCGTTTTTTGTGTGTATGTGAGTTTATGTGTGTATAAGTGCGTTTTTTGTGTGCGCGCGCGTCAATTGTGAAAATACTGTACTTTTATCAATGTTTACTCGACAGATTTCTTCTCACAAAACGATAAAAATGCTACTGATATTTTTTGTCCATATTGACGGGAAGCTGTTAAAATACACAAACCGAAGTCTTCTATAAAGGATTTTTTAAATGAAACTTTGCTAGTTGAGTCAGCAGACATATTTTATACACTACCAGATGATGACACTATAATGAAGATGGTTGGATTTATCTCATGCCACCATGTAGAAAAGAAGACAACCGGTAAAGGGATAGCTTATATTTATTTATCAACAAGGCATTAAATATGAAGGAAACCATTTTATTTGATGATGACATGACATCGCATTTGAAAGAAACTAAATGCTGTTTTATACGCAATCGTCAGTCTACGAAAGACTGTGGTGACAATGCAGCCCAATGCGAGTGCTACTGCTTGTGCCTCAATGTGATGTGTGACCAATGAACAGCTGGCGCTGGAGGAGTCTTTTTTGTGGTTTCTTTGTGATGGTAGAGCTGAAGTAGAGAAACCTGTCGACGACCTGGGCTGGAAATGGCTTATTGGCGTCTTCACAGAGCTGATGGTCAAGCGGGAAATCGCACGCAGCCGAAAACATCTTCCATAGCCTTTGCAGCTCCTCAGTTATGCACGACGAACACAACACCATTAGCGTATAGTAGTCACGTTATCAGGGTTCCTCTCATTTTGGTTTTGCTCTGATTCACTTGTGGGGTGCACAGTGTCATCACCTGGAGAGCGCAATAGCATCGAAACAAACAACCTGAACAGCGTAGATGCTGCGACGAAGCCTTTCCATACCAAGAAACCGTCTGAGGCCAAGTCACCAAAATATACAGTTCTCGCAACTGTTCCCAAGATGATAAAAAAAGATTGAGAAGATTTTCTGGAAAGGCGATAACCTGCACGATCTTAAAAAGTCCCTTCTGATGATAGATTCGAAAGTCTTAGGTTTATGAAGGAAAATAAAGAAGATTCTGCTGTCCTTGACACTTTTTTGTATTCATCAGAGTGTGAAAACCTTGTCTATAGTAGAACTGTCAGCTCGAGTAAACCTGCACTGCCGTTCATGGTCGACCATTCCAACTGCAAAGGCTTTTCCAAAGAAGATGGGAAGAGAGACAGTATCCTTCTTCTGTATTTTTTGCAGTGATTTGGGTGACCTTTTTATTTTGTAGACTTGACAATCCAAGCATCGTGGATCTTCTATGGCATCGAACGTTCTCTCCAGCAAATACAGAAGGGCATCAAGTAGGCGTGGAAATAATGCATTCTTTCCGTGTTTGAATAACGCAGCAAACCGTCTGTCTTCGCCTTTTATACTTCGTCCAACTTTTGAAGGATCTCTATTGTTTAGATCATCCTCGAGATGTCAGTTTCGAGCGGGTATACTCGACCTGCCTACCCATGGAGATAAGAACGCCTTCAACATTACAAAGATAGCCATTTTGTTTTTATATCAATCATTAAAGAACAAGTAGAAATAAGTTTTCGTTCAATGAACATAAATTGTATTTTAATTTTAATATATAACAGCTTTTTAAATCTAGAAGATATGCACACTAACTGTTATTATATAGTTAGGAATAGTATATTTTAATAAAAATTGTTTTATAACAGAAATTTATTTATATAAAAAGATAACGTCTAAATTGTAATAATCTCTGCCAAGAATATGATTTATTAAAAGAGAAAGCAAAATAAATATCTTATCTGAAATTCCATCTTGCAGTGAAAAAATTTCTCTAGTCGGGTGGAAGACTCTGGAAGAGTTCGTTATTAAAATTTTTAGCTTTTGCGACTATAGGCAAAATATTTAGAGATTTTTTTACTTTCCAGGAGTTACATGATTGCGCACGAGCTCGGTGTTATTTGTATTATATTTCTGTGATGGCCGTAACAAGTTTGGAGTCGTTACCTCCTGGAGTACGAAATCTGGACAGTGGGTTATATCCATTGGGTACCGTGTGATAAACTAGTTTCTTGTGCATCTTAGCGATTTTAACCAACCCCACATCCGTAACAAACCTCCATAAGCTACGTACTGGCCCTGTCTGCTAACTTCTCTTCGAAAAAAAAGCCCCTTCTTGCAACTAAAAAGTTAGGATTTTAACCAAAATACTTGTTCAGTCTTCAACTCTGCATCCCTCTGTCTTTTTCATGCCAACAATGTTTTTTTATTGGTATGTTCCCCATTTCTTCAGAATCTTTTTTACGAATAAAGCGCAAGTTTGCAGTTGGCTTGCAAGTTAATGACTTCTGAGTTCGTGAGACTTTCCCCTGTTGTATAGTCCTTCATATGGAAATAAACTGAACCATGAACATAGGTTAGCTTGTGCTGACATCGTAATTATTAATTTAAATCTGAATACAAAGACGGTAAAAGCTTAGTTGTTTTATAACTTACGATCCAAAGTTTATACTAAGTCATCGGCCTTATTATTTTCTAACTTTAAAAAATTTATAGGTTTCCGTTTTCGACCCTAGCACATAAAAAACAGAAATACAGTGTAACAGAAGAACGTTTAAAATTGCAATACATAATGTAAAAGAAAGACAAATGCAATCATCATATAACATGCGGAATATATCTCCTAGTCCCCCATTGTTAAGTAACACAGGCCTGCAATGGAAAAATTGTCCGAAAACTAACAGCTGATTCCTATAGATTTTTGGGTCCCGTTTTCAGTAAAAATAGTTAAAAAATTCCATCACGTACCATTCTTCCACAAACTCAAATTTTCGATTTCAACATCTCCAGAATCACTGTATTAAGCTTCTAAACAAAAAATTAATTAAAATTAATTTTTCTTTTTTTAAATCTTTTTTACTCCCTCTTTTTTGCTTCCCCCTCTCCACGCTCCCTACTTGGACTCAGTCGCAATTAGAACTTTGTGTGAGAAGGTTCTGTCATAACCAGTGCACTTTTCCAGACCTGTCATTTCTGCAGAAGTTTACTTCTTTTCTCCTTTTTCCTTAGTGGTTTTCTTCTGTCTATAAGTGCACTAAATGGCTGCGAGGGGGGTCGTCTTAATGCGTCTGATAACTTTTGGTACATTTGTGGGAACTCTGTAGTGAAGAAACATTACAGACTTTGTTCGGAAAGTGTATTATGGGTATTTAGGTGTGAAACTTGGTGACCAGGATAAGTCCTGGGCCCCCACGTAAAGTGAGTTATATTTGTGTAGAAGAACTCCGACATTGTTCCCAAGGTAAGAAAAGGTCTTTCCGTTTTTGGGATCCCTATGATCTGGAGGGAACCCAGAAATCACAGTGATGACTGTTACTTTTGTTCGTGTAACGTAAAGGGGTTCAAACTATAAAATAAGAAAGAACCGAACCTCTCATCAGCAATACGCCCTGTACCTCATGGCCCAGGTAGGTATACCAGTACCTTTACCTCCAGAAAAACTAGAAGACACACCTGAAGACTCGGAAAAAGAAGGCCAGGATTCTGATGAGGACTTTCACGATGTTCCAGGCAGCAGCGAGCCCCAACTTTTTTCACAGCTTGAATTGAATGACTTAGTCAGAGACTTGGGTCTTCCTAACGATGCAGCAGAACTGTTAGGCTCTAGGTTAAAGAAAAAGAACTTGTTGACCTCTAGTACCTCTTTCTCATGGTTTAGAAATAGAGAAAAATATTTCATTCCATACTTTTCTAATGAAGGCGACCTGGTTTACTGTAGCGATGTCCCTGGACTGATGGAGAGGTTTAACATACAGTATGACGTGAACGAGTGGAGGCTCTTTATTGTCTCGTCGAAAAGAAGCCTCAATGCAATGCTTCTCCACAATGGCAGCAGGTACGCTTTAGTACCAGTAGGGCATTCTGTGTATCTGAAAGAATTCCACGAGAATTTAGCCTTAATTCTCGCCGAACTGAAATACAAGGATCATGGATGGACGATATGCGGCGATCTAACAGTGATTTCCATGCTTTTTGGACAGCAGGGAGGATACACCTAGTACCCCTGCTTCTTGTGTGAATTGGACAGCCGGGATAGGGGCCAACACTGGATCAAAAAGGAGTGGCCGTGTAGGGTAGAATTAGAACCTGGAAGAAAAAATGTAGTACGGGAATGTTTGGTTGATTCAAGGAAAGTCCCCCTGCCTCCACTTCATATCAAGCTTGGACTGATGAGACAATTTGTAAAGGCTCTGTCAAAAGAGGAAGAGTGTTTTAAATACCTGCGCAACAAGTTTCCGGGACTGTCAGAAGTAAAAGTGAAAGATGTTTTCATCGGTCCAGATATTCGGAAACTTCTGAAAGATGATCGTGATGTGTTTGAAACAAAAATAGAAACAGTTGATAAAGAGGACTGGAAAGCTTTCAAAGAAGTTGTACAGAAATTTCTTGGGAACTATAAGGACCCCAACTTTAAGTGTATTGTGGAAAATATGCTGAAGAAATTCAAAGATTTGGGTTGTTCGATGAGCTTGAAGGTGCACTTCCTGAATTCTCATTTAGACTACATCCCTGAAAATCTTGGTGCTGTTAGTGAAGAGCAGGGGGAAAGATTTCATCAAGATACCAGGGTAGGTGGAACGTCAACATGATTGCGGACTACTGTTGGATGCTGCACAGAGAAGAGCCGCAAGCTGCCTACAAGAGAAAAAGTACCAAAAGTAGCTTTGAGGGAAAACGGAAAAGGCAGCATAAGGACTTGTAACGGTGAGTAAGTGCTGAGAACGGTTTTCTATCAATAATTTTGTAAATGAAACTATTTTAAAGTTTTTTTTGCAAATAAATGTTTCAACCAGGATACGTATTAATAATCTCTTTTCCCATATTTTCGGATTCACTTTGTGAAAAATCCTTACGAGATAGTGAAAAATAGTGGTCGTATTTGAAATCAGCAACCAGACAACATAGAAATCAGTTATAGCACTGCAGACAATTTTCAGTGGCCCAGATTTTGCAGGCCTGTGTAATAGTTTTTAATCCGAATTCTAAGAAGTAATTTATAAATAATTTTCACAAATATATCAACCACGAAATTATGCAAAGTTACGCTCAATTACAAAAAAAAGAAGCTAAGAAAGAAGTTAGATTTTCGACACTAAAAACGGCTGGAATTAAAATGGTAACGGTTATAGCGACGTCCAGCATCAGAGCTGATCACGTGATACGAGATAATAACTTAAAGCCTGTTAATTCTCCATTTGTCTTGGAGCTGCTTGACATGCAAACCAACTTTTGAAAATTTCGATGTTTCGTGACTTTTTTCATTTAGTCTACTTACTGAATAATAATAATAATAATATAACAACACGCTATTTGCACTTGATCTCTTATTCCTTAGAAAGCTGACCTGCAAAAGCGCGAGTTCATGAGTGACAGAGATGTATCTGGTTATTACCGATTGTGTAACCTCATTGACGTGGATGGAACTTTTGGGAGTGCATGAATTCTTTATTTACAGGATGGAATCATGAAGAAAAGCTGGCACCGTGGGTGTAGCGAAATGAGATGAGAGCTAACGAAGTTAACACTGAAGACCACGGAACTCTCTAGCAATGCTGGGATTCTTTACCATTTGACAATAGCAGAAATGATTCCTGACTATGGGTAACCAGTTTTGTTTTTGCGACACATTTACATAAAATCGCTACAAACCAATAGTCGTTCTTTTTGGTTCTGTGATTTCAACTGTGAACAAGTGTAGTAACCGATACCACTGCTGAACTTGTAAACGTCACGAGGTCGGGTCGGTCAAGAAGCTTAATTAATTGAAATTTATTCAGCAACACATTTTTCAGTAATGGATACATCGGATAAATTCTACTGAAGATATCAGCTCATATTATACTGATAATCGTCTTAGCACACGAAAACACAAGATAAAAATAGTTCTGCATACTACTTTACATAATTTAGGGTCCAAATTATCTTATTAAAAAATCTTTAAATTATCCTACAAAACATTCTAGGGAATTCCAATAAAGGGATTAAATTACTCTTTGAAATGCTAATTAATAATCCAACACTTACTGCATCGTTAAAACCAAGTGACTGATTACAGTTCTGTGGCAGATTTATAAATTCCATTGAATTATATGAAAACATCCAGCTACTTGACATTTAATTGTTATTAAACTTGAAGTTTAAATGTATTTTACTACACGATACATTTACAAACCCATGCCACTTTTACAAATGGTCAGTAAATAATCCATGTTTCTTAAATTGATTTAGAATGAGAACAGTTAAGGAAATTAAGTCTACATTTGGTGGTTAACCGAGAAATCGAGTGGTTATCTCCACTTCTACTGGTAGATGCAGCTGACTTTAACTACGGCATTTACATGCTATTAAATGTCACATAAATACACTGTAAAGATTGTCAAGCTTAGATAGTATAAATCTTTGCCTAGTTATTTCAATAACAACATTTATCTCTTTGATGGAAATATTATTTTCGAAAATCAAATTAATGAAATCATTTATGAGGTAAGCAGTAGACTCCAGTGGTTCTGATTTAATTCGTCCTCTCTTTGCATTTTTTCTGAAAAGTTTTGGCGATAGTAAACCTAGTTATAAGGAATAAACATGTTGATATAAATCTCACGATTTGTGAATATCTCTGTGTAATTCGTTTGATTGGAAAGTTCAATTTCAGTTTCCAGAAAGGCAGCTCCTATGCTTACTGTTGCAAGGATAATTTGAAAAATTCCATGTGCATTAATTTTAAAATACTGTATTATGAAACAACGTATATATTATATCTGATGTTAGCTACTATACCGCCAAGCGATTACGGACCTTGAATCTCGACTAATCAAATGAAACGAACAAGATCGATGCTAAAAGCTGCTGGAATATTTAAGGTCTTGATACCAACAGCAATCAGTAAATACAGAGAAACATTTTTAAAAAGTTGTTTTTTTTTAATAATTTCCAATTAAAATTTTTTTAAGGGTTTTCTGTTTGGTATGTGCGTGGGTGACCCCTTTCTGGAGGTGGACTGTGCTGGTAATCGGTCCCCCCGCTGGGGAGCCGCCAGACAGAGCCGATCCAACGAAACTCTCAATCGATATTTCGGTATTAGACTTATCTGCCGGTACTTTACGGATCCAAGCACCTGTATGTTCTAGGCATCGATGAGAATTTAAAGGTTACATCTACTTCTCGCTGTTAGGTTTAATTGAAAAGGGGTTTAATAGAGTGGAGTTCTATCTCAGATAGGCTCAGGGTGTCAGAAGTACGCAACCGATGGTGCCAACCGTTTTACACTTGGGGTGTGAATTAATGTTGGCACCCAAAACCAATCACGACTGATGGCGGTGTTACCAGCCTGAGAGCGTTTTACCGTATTGTTTAATTTCGCAGTAACTGAAAGTCCGTTAAACAGTTTATGGCGGTTTTAATGAGAGCTGAAAAGTGGTAACTTTAAAGGTTAAGGTACAGCAGCAGAAGCGCGTGCAGTGTGCTAAAATAGCGTGGGAATTACTTAGTCTCCTGTGCATCGCCGTGTGATTCTCAACATCTTTGTAACTTGAACAAGTATGCGGGTGCACAGCATCTCTCTGAATTTCAAGAGAGGTCTGCTGGAAACAACTCGTCTCATAGCGCAGCCCAGACGAAGTTTGGAATTTTTCAAATTGGCTGTTTATAGCAGAGTCACCATGGGCGGGATAGCGGGCCACTGGGGCTGTGAAAATACCGCATCATTCAGACTCTTACAAAATGTACTCGGCCCCTTACATGGCCCCTGCCAGGTTGTTTGAGCTGCTCCGATTTTGGGTGATTAAATGCGCCGGCAATCGCCAAGGTAGCTGTACTGGACAGCATTACGTGTCGCAACAGGCCCCGACTACAGGCCAAGACTTCTAACGTTAAATTCCTGCATCAGTCATCATTTGTAAGAACGAAATGTGATTATGCATTTCGTTGACTTATCCAGGTTTTTCGCGTTTCCTGGCAGAGTTTGTCTGCTGTTGTTTCATTCTTAGTCGTGAGCCAGTTTTCCAGCACGATGTGCTTGTTGGTGATTGCTGATATTTCTTCACACATGAAACATAAAATAATGATTCTATAAGAAAGAATCCTGTTCGACAAAAGTGAGAAAATAAACCTGTATATACTTTCTGTGGAGTATTTAATTAGCGAGTTAAGCAATAGTGACCGTTAGGATCTATCATTGCTTGAGCTGATTCTTGTCGCATTTTTCAAATGTTTTTTGTTCATCTGTTTAAAATAAAGGTGAAGCCTAACTCTTCAAAACTTACCAGCCTCCCTTCATACAAAGTCTACGCACCTTATATTACACGATCGTCTTTTCAAGTTGATAACTGAATGTGTTTACTCAATGCTCTTCAACCGTCATAGTCGATTTGCAGAAACGTTCTTCAAAAAATAAATCTCGAGATGAAGGTACATTGCCTACTGAATTAATTTTTTTTGTTAGTGGGTATATTGTTTGATGAAGGTTAGACTCTACCAACCTATCTAACTGCCTTTCTCCTGCTTCTGTCATTGCATGTTTGCGGAGAGACACTTTCTTCATCTTTTGATACTGCTAATAAATTCGCGAATCACCTATGTCTTGGAGCAGCCTACCAACGAAATGGTCTTTTCCACTGTTGTATCTATTTGATGTGCATCCATTATTATGCCATTTTGTCTTCGACTTTTCCCATATCTGTTAAACAGACTAAATTATGCTTGTTAATGTCATATATAACTACAGTGGTTGCTTATCATATTGTGTCATTCTATTTTGCATAACTCATTTCAGGCGAAGTCTAAAAAGTACGTAGGTCCTAACGTAGTGGCTGACCCTGGTTCTGTGGAAGAAGTGTTTTCTGCTAATTGAAACTTCTTGTAAAAATGCGTCCGTGAAAACATCAAATTAGTTCCTTAATTAACAATTTAGAAAATATAGAACATTATTATTTCGTCTAAAATATTTTAATCAAATTATGCAATAACATTAAATTAGCTATAATCACATTATTGTAAACCAAACTAGTATAATAATAATAATGATGATGGTGTTATCAGCGAGTCCACAGGGCCATAACGCTAGAGGTTCAGCGAGTGCTCATTAAATATATACGCGATACACACCATCTACAAGGCACATCTCGTTTATAGTTAATCTCAGTATAATTTAATTGCTACGGATACGGATAAAGATTTATATTTAAGCAAATTTCTCTGTAGCCTCTAACCTTATCGTGCACGTTATCCTGTGCCTCATAATTAGTTTCCGATCGGCTTATGACGGTTTCTGTGGGATTTGATTTGTTTAAATGCCAAGTTTCATGTGATTTTATAATCAAACCAGAAATTAATGAGGAAGGCTTGGAAATGGACAGCAGTTCCTGAGAGAGCGGATCTCCTATCATCACAATGTTTCTGTCAAGTATAGCTCTTTATTCAAAGCTAACTAATTCTATTTAACTTTCTAAAAAAAGAATAATTAGCAGAACTACTGAAGTATGAGAAGGTGTTGAATATTCAAATTTAAAATTAGCACGAAACTGCAGCTTTAAGTGTGGATCACCATGGAATCGAGATTGTAATTTTTCTGTATGATTAGAAAATAGAATTAGTGAATTGTCACGTGCACTTCGATGTTAGTTTAGTGTGGCTCCGAAAGCAGATTAAGTGAACCAATTTGTCTTTTTCAATAATTTCTTTCACGCATACATCTAATCTCAAACACGCGCAGCGATAGAACTCTGTAACCGTGCTGCTGGTTCTGCACTAGAATAACCTTGATCTTTAATTACTGACGATGCCTTCACGTGACATGGAAGAGGATATGCAAATTTTATGCTACGATGTTGATTAACACACACACACACACACACACACACACCACACACACACACACACACACACAGAAAATTGAACTTTTTTCCTGTTTTGAAACTGTTTAAATTTTCGCAGCCTCCATAACTTATAAGGATAAGTATTAATGATTTGTCTTTTATTATTATGGTTATTTTACTATTACTGTATTAACTGAAAAAAAAGTAATTTTGTGGAAACAGTTTTACAACTTTGGTTTAATGTCTCGGGCATGACATGAAGATGCGTCCTGTATCGGGATGTGCCACACCCCCTGAAGCCGCGCATCGCGGATGGCCGAGACAAGGGGGGACCACTCGAAACGCTCTGCACTCCAATTAGTCGCCCGAAATCCTCGCTCAGCGATGTTCGCAGAAGAAAAAGAAAAAAAATTCCTGACCTTCAATTTTGAAAGAATTAGTACATTTACTTGGTATACACAAAATAAGGTACGACGTGAAAAATTAGCAAAACAAAGACATCAGTTTTGCTGAGAAAACCGTTGAGTTAAAATATAGCTAAGGTTATAAGTGGTGGAAGAGGCAGATTACAAGCAAAAATCAACGATGTCTTAGTCAGGGCCGCGTAATTATGCATCAGTCAACGAACGATTCCAATGAAAAACGACTACTACATTTATATGCCTCACATTAAAAAAAAAAAATATATATATATATATTTATGTGTACTGATATAATTCAAATTTTGTGTCTTTATTTTAGTCATCGGAGAACAAAAGTTTAAGAACGATGGTAGAATAAACTTACATTGGGCCGGTGGAAATGTGATTTCTCTTTCTTTCTATTGACCCCTACATCAACACAATCGGTAGTAATAAAGATAGAATTTAATTACGACCAATATTTAATAACGCCATCGTCAATTGCTTATACCTGTGGGCTAAAACCGATACAGTACAGTAGAAGATAGTTTAAGTCCAAAGAAACGCATTCGGATCGTGGAGTTGCGCAAGAAAATGCATTTATATTTCAAGATTGCTAAGCAGGTTGGATGCAGTAAAATGGCTTCTTAACTCGTCTGAAAAATCTACAAACAAACGGACGGCTACATCGAACACCTTTATAGTGACATGCTCCGAAAAACTGATAGTCGAACCAATCGGAAAAAATCAAACTTCTGTCTGAGTGGAACAGCACAAGATGTCTGTTGCAAAGATAAGAGATTTGAAGAACTTACCGATCTCTGCGAAAGTTGTTTATAAACAGCTTTGTAATTTTCAACCGATGGAGTTAGTTACCAGGAAAAAGTTTTGTTTTTTGAAGAATAGAAGACCCGACATCAGTTCACAAAGGACTATTTCCATTAACCCCAGAAATGTAAGCCAGATTAACTTAGTCTGATGAATCACAGTTCCAAAAATTTTGGTGAGATTGTCTGACTTATGTGCGTCAAAGATTCGGAAAAGCATTCCAAATGAAGTGTACCAAACCGAGATCAAGGGTGGGAGGGGCTTTTTCTCCCAGAAAAAATCCAGACCTTATTCATTGTATCTAAAATTAGTGAATCGAATTGCTGATTTTGACATTTTGACAAATATACCAGAATCATATTCTGATAACTGCCTACCTCTCAGTTGGATTTTCCAATATGACAAGAATCTGAAACATTTGGCCTTTATCATCAAGCAGCGTCTCACAGATCAGAAAATTTCATTTCTAAAGTGATCGTCTCATACCTCTGATTTGAACTCTTTAGAAAATTTATGGAACATATTAAGATTTTAAAAGTCCAAAAATTTTGATAAATTGTTTCAAATTATTCAGTCAGCCAACTTGGGCCAATATTTTATAGACCGGTGATGTATTTGTGTTTTGCCCTTATTCATAAACGTTCTCATGCTGTAATCGATGTTTATAGATGTGCGTCCAAATACTAAGAATTCCCTGATCTGTTTATTTCATATAATCTATAAAAAATTTTTATCTTTTTTTTAAATTTTGAATAATTTTGATTCGTTCGAAAACTTCTTACGTCATGAAATTCCATCATAATGTAGGAAAATCGAACGCATGCAAAATATTTATTATTGATGATATTAATGTATATTCCACTCAAAAGAATAATAAATTGATTTTCTACTAGTTTGATGCTCTTGTTGAAATGTTTATTTTTAGAAATCACATGTTTCAATTTGTGTTTCTTTCTCCATCGTACTTTAACTATTATCCGCCGCTGTGTATGCAGAATATATGGAATCTATCATGTACCTTCTTTTAGTCCGTTGTTTAATGGTGCAATAATTTTTGCGATTTTCTCAACTTAATTTTAATACTTTTATAACCTACACTGGTAGTTAGTTGTTGTCGTCGGAGTAAAATGATGTTTCAACAACCCAAGTAAAAGAATATAGTGCTGCGGTTGTCCATCAGGAAGCCTTGTTAATCCTGCACCACAAGAAGTCTGGTATTTCCAACATCGTAAAGGAAATTCCCTACTATAACTGTTTATCTGCTGATATGGGGGAAAAGCTCACACGACCAAGTGATATAGAATAGCGAGAAGACACAATGCCAGGGAGGTACGCCATGCCGAGCCGGACCCAACCTGTAATCGATCTGGGGTCTTTAGCTTTCACAATACAGAACAAAATGAAATGGAAAGACGAATTCAGAAAAAATTAAATATTAATTTTTTTTTATTGCTTTTTAGTATTTTGATGGGTCTAAATTTTGGATACACTGAAATAAGAACTTTGAAATTTAGAAAGAGTTAAGAACAATAGATTTTATTATTTCGGAGAATGGACCACTGTCAATCAGTTTTATGCCTTGGTTTTAATTGAATTGAATAAACTCAAAACAAATTCAACTCATTATTTAGAAAATAAATTTTTACTGTCGAAGTAATAAAACATTGCAATTCAGAGACTGTGCGCGTGAGATAGTTAATTTCGTCTAAAAGTTATGTACATATGGTTAATTTAAAAGAAAAACAGTCACTTTATGACTTACATAATTTTTGTTTCCAAACATTAAAGGATATCTTATAAAATTATGTTCTTTGTAGCAATATTTTATTCATTGATATATGATAAAAGATGATTTTCCTGAGCTTCTATCCTATCCCCATATCGGTCGTAATTCTGTAACAGTTATTACGAACGAAACCAGACGAAACCTCATCTTTAATGACTGTATTAAAGAAAAATGAAAGATAATTTTTACTTGGGATTTACAAGCCAGTTATTATAATATTTAGTGACATGCAAATACCATATAAAGTTTTTGCAGTCATTGCAAACAAATAAAGATGATTTTTTGTCCATTGCCATTTTCCAGCAAATGTTGCTCGTGGTATTAATACAGAGGGAAAACAAATATCTACCTTAAATTATTGTACGCGACCGCACGAATTGTTGCGTACGGTGGAAACAAAAAGATACATTAACTTAAATGAAGGATAGAAGATGTCTTTACATTTTAGAGTAATAAATTTGAAACTAGAAAATATAGACTAATAAATCGAAGATTTATGCATTTTGCTTTAGCAAGGAATGAGCGCACTTATTTTACTTTCTTTTCTAATCTCCCTAAGTGCATTATTTTTCATGGCAGCCACAGGATTTCTATTAGATATTTATAAAGGACGCAATTTTCTGGCTTCCTTTTTCTTAAGGTTGGGTAGACGCTTCACTGTAATTGCACTCTATGCGTGTGATGCAAACCCTGCTGTGTTCTAAAACATAAACGTTTCAAGTCTTCTGACCTTTTTATTTTGATATATTTGTAGAATTTTCTAGCACGTTTACTCAGTCATTTCGTAATGTGATGTCCAATCAAGCCGACATCCGTGCACGCCCGTCAGCGAAGGGAGGTTATCCAGTCATTTGGTGATGCGACATTCCATCGAGCCGACATCCGTGCCCGCCCGTCAGCGAAGGGAGGTTATCCAGTCATTTCGTGATGCGACATCCCATCGAGCCGACATCCGTGCCCGCCCGTCAGCGAAGGGAGGTTATCCAGTCATTTCGTGATGCGACATCCCATCGAGCCGACATCCGTGCCCGCCCGTCAGCGAAGGGAGGTTATCCAGTCATTTGGTGATGCGACATCCCATCGAGCCGACATCCGTGCCCGCCCGTCAGCGAAGGGAGGTTACTCAGTCATTTCGTGATATGACATCTCATCGAGCCGACATCCGTGCCCGCCCGTCAGCGAAGGTAGGTTACCCAGTCATTTCGTGATGTGACATCCCAACAAGCCGACATCCGTGCCCGCCCGTCAGCGAAGGGAGGTTACTCAGTCATTTCGTGATATGACATCCCATCGAGCCGACATCCGTGCCCGCCCGTCAGCGAAGGGAGGTTACTCAGTCATTTCGTGATATGACATCCCATCAAGCCGACATCCGTACCCGCCTGTCAGCGACGGGAGGGGCTCTGCTCACACGATCAAATTTTTAGCTTATGTATAATTTGTGAGGCTATCCAATCGATTTTATTATTTGTAAAATAATAGGTGACTATTGGCATTAATTTTCCTTAAGGGCGAATGCAGGCAGACTTGTTAATGCAGAAAATGGGGAAACTTTTCTCGTAAAAACCACTTTGTTGTTAAAATAAGAACTGCGACTACACAAAGGCCTGTGTGGACTTAAATTCATTATCTGGAGGCTTAATGCAATTTCCTTGCATATTCCGGTTGAGAACAGCATAAGAAGCAAAAATATTTTAGCCAAAACGATGTTTTCTTTCATTACAAATGTTTTTTTTCTGACACTAAGTATTCCAAACTTTTATAAGGGTCTCCCTATAACAAACAAATTTTATTCAAATTTATAGACGTAATCAGATATTGGTTAAAGTCAGGTACATTCTCTATAGGCACAAATATGTTTTAAAGAGGATAGTACTGTGCAACTTTAATGATCTCTTTTTGCTTGCTTTCTAATGTAACAAAATGGCTCACACGAATACCCTTTCGAAACTTCCCGGGTGTTATGGGTTAACTAGTTAGTACCAGATTATACTGTTAACTGAGGGATCAGAGTAAAATTTCTGTCAAGCTGTCAGTATAAAATCTCAATTTCACTGGTTTAATAAAGATAATTAACGTCGATCTTAACAAGACATTTATGAATAAGTTGGTGCTTACACATTTATTACTGACAACTTAAAAATTCTTTCCTATTTATTTTTTATCTTTTTCAGTGTTAAGTTTATAAAAAGTGAAAAAATTAATGCATTTAATAAACTGTTTTGTTTTTAAATATATAAACACACCCAGCCTAAAGACCAGAAGGTATACTTTAAATGCAGCTTGTGATCCGGTTGTTTTTGAGAAGATTCGGACAAGAACCATAATCTATCGTGGAACAAGAACCCAATCGACTTGAAGACCAGATCGAAGCACTGTTTTTATTTCTCTTTAGTTGACGTAGGGATGGCTAACCTTCCACACCATATGGTTAACCTAATTCGTATTTGCAGCTCAGCAGTGCATATATTAATTGTTCTGAATCAACCTCTAGCTGGACTGATTCTGATTATTAATTATACAACAACTTTGTTACTGTTTTTCATTACTTCATCTGATTATATAGAAAGGTATCAAATTGGTTGGCTTACAGCGGTGTGCAAAAGTCTTGCATAAAAATAATTTTTCCTGTAAATTAGCTTGCATTTTGTCGAAATCAGTTGTTATCAAATCTTGTTCATTAAAGCATTTCTACATTACTGTTGTGCATCTATTCCAATAATATCAAGCAAATTGTTTCATTGTAAGAAAAGTTATAATTTTTAGGAAATCATTTGCATCAAATCAACGTGTGCAAAAGTATTGCATAAAATCTAGACAGCTGTCTAATCAATTCAGATTCAATTCCAATTATGCAGAAAGTGATCAGATCTATCAATAATGAGTAGAATATCCAAAATTATTGATGACTTGTTTACAACAGCGAGGCATGCTGGCTACCAAACGCTGACAATTGTCACTACTGAACTCCGACCAGGCTTCCTCGATTTTCCGTTTCAAATCGGTTTTATTTTTAGTTTTTTTGGCTCTAACGCTGAGTTTAATCGAGTGCCAAATGCTTTCGATGGGATTGAGATCTGGGCTTTGAGCCGACCAGTCGAGGAGGGGGATTCGCAACTCTGCCATCAGGGCCTTGACACTCCTAGCTGTGTGGATGGGGTCTTTGTCCTGCTGATAGATGGCCGTCAGGGGCATGTGGTCACACGTATACGGTTCGACAATGTCCGAGACGATCTTAGCATAGTCATGAGTATTCATTCGACCCTCCACGTGATGCAACGGACCGACACCGGACGATTGAAAACAGCCCCCAACGATGACCGAATCCCCCCTGCCTGCAGAGTCGGTCGAGTGCAACTAAGATGGTATTTCTCGGACACCGATCGTCGAACGTACACCTGATCCGTCAGTGGACCCTCACGAATTTGCTTTCATCAGAAAACAACACTCGGGACCACTGGGCCACGGTCCATTGGAGATGTTTGCGAGCCCACTGCAGTCGCGTTCGACTATTGTCCAGACTGATGAATGGCTTCTTCTGTGCCGATCGCCCGAGGAGTCCCATGTGGATCAAACTCCGTCTGATGGTGCACGAGGCCAACTGGATCCCATGGTGCTGAGACAAGGCGGTCTTGATGTCGGTGGAAGTGCGGAATCGCTCAGAGTTCGACATGCAGGCGATCAGACGATCCTGTCGAGCCGTCGTTTTCCGCGGTCTGCCGGTTCTGTGGTTCGAAATTAGGTTCCCATCGGCTTTCCAACGTTTCAGGGTGTGAGATATCGTCGACTGATTGCAACCGATACGATCCGCAATGAGCCACTCAGTGTCACCATCTTCTTTCATGCGAACGATTGTGGCCCGCTGTTCGGGGGTCAAGTATCGGGCTCTCAGCATCACTATATTGAACAAAAATGAATCAGAATAGTGGGAAATGACAGTTTTCATATTTATATTCTACTATCCTAAACTATTATAGCACAAAATATATATTCTAATTTTTTGTAGTTTATGCAACACTTTTGCACACGTCCGATTTCATGCAAATTATTTTATTAATACTTACATTTTGAATGCGCAATTACAAAATGGATCTTAGTGTTATAAATCGTTTAGAGACACCGATACCTTTCAATTAAAATATAAAACATACAATAGTTACTAATTTATACAAAATAAGAACCCATTTTCTAAGTCTAGTCATTTTTATGCAAGACTTTTGCGCACCGCTGTTCGTTCATTTGCTGTTCACATTTTGAAAACTCGCGACCAACCAATCACATTCAGATAAACATAATCAAACAAAAAGCAGTAATAATAATTTCGATGTCAATAAAAGTATACAAATTAGCATGTGGCTAATAGATGCATCACTAAACCAATGATTAAGTAAATTATTCTTCTTGCTCTGTTTTCCGGTTATTGATAAAAGCAGTGTAACCGAGACCAGCTTATTTAGTGCGCAGGGCATTCTGAGTGTTCATAAACGAGTTATATTCTACTTTTGCTTACAATACTACAAGAGATTTTTTTCTTTAAATTTTAAAAAATTTCAAATGTTTACAAAAATGTTACTTATTCATAAAAGAACTTCTAGGTTGTGAAGATTTATTCATTTTACTGATGGTTTGTCCTTTGCACAGAGAATACATACTTCTTGTGTTATCACCTTCTGATAGTCACGTATTTAAATGAGGTATTTACACAAATTTACAAAAGCTGGTTATAAATATCAATAAACCTAAAAATTCTGTTTATACGTAATTTTTTAACGAAACAGTAGACAATGTTTAATTTTAGCTGATCAGATAGCTTCCTAATTTCTCAAATGAAAAGTCGCTTTTTGAAAACAGATTCATTTAGATTTTAGAGTATTTCTATGGTAGCAAAAATAAAATCAACGGTTGTTTTGTTTCGTGTTTTGGTTTTGGCTAAAATACATTTTAAGTTTAATCTGGATGAGGTCGAGCTTTATTTATTTGTTATTTTATTTTTGTTTCATATTTAAAGCTTGCATTCTGTTAATTTTTCGGATTTTGAAAAATTTAATCCAGATGCTTGCAGCAGGAAGCGATATCCGAAACGTCAGTTTACCATTTAGTCGGCTGACTACTGCTGTGGTAAGGAAAGACCCTCAGTCCTCTTTAACTAACTCGTCATTGTCGACTGTACTTTCTGTTCTTATCGGAATTCTAACAAACACTCGGCTTTCAGCAGCATTAAATAATAAACTAAGCCAAATTACTAATAAAATTTACCGTTTTCATCAAAAGTTGCTTTTTGAATTTTTATTGACTTTTAGAAGTAAGAATTTCAACACAAAACTATTAAAAAAACCACATTTAATGTTAGGGCAATATTGAATATTTAAATAAAATAAATTATTTCTGATCGTTTTTTATTCGTCAAACGGTGTACATGTAGGTTTAAAACCAAAGCTGGAGACATCTCATCTACTGACTGAACATACTAGACTACAGAGGTTTGTCGATTTCAATAGTTAGCGAGTAAAGCCTGCTTTTGTTTTTAGAGCAAATCAAGCTTAAATCTTTATTCTAACGTTATTCTAACTCTCTCTCTCTCTCTCTCTCTCTCTCTCTCTCTCTCTCTCTCTCTCTCTCTCTCTCTCTCAGATATGCACTTCTTTTTCCTAGAGAGAAATTTGAACCCTTACATTAATTCACATGCCCTTTTCTGTAAACATTGCTTATTTAGAATGCATATTTTTCCTTTGTTCTTCTCAATTAATAATAGTCGTATTAATTAACATAAAACGAGCGTTAACGAACATTTCGTATGAATTGCATAGTAAACATTAAAGACAAACTAACAAAACCCACTAAGAAACCTGGCACACGGAGGCTATATGATGGAAATCCAACTACTATTATTTTTTCTCGTATACCAGAGTAGAAGCGTTTTTTGTTGTCTTTTGAAGATTGAAGTTACAAGGATCGGTGTCTGTAAAATGTTAGAGTACAAGTTTGATTTTTTTAAAAATTATGCATTATATTAAATGTTTTATTTTAAAAATCTCAGGTATTTTAAAAATATAGTAGTAAATTTTCTGTTAAAATGGAAAAGAATGAAATGATGAATATTATAGAAACATCTGATGGCGTTTTCTTTATATTCAGATACATTTCTTATTTTAATATTAAATCAATGATTTTCGAGTCGTTGTGTGCCACTGCTAGAAACAATCTGATGTATTTAAAGAGTCACCATTCTTGTAGAGGAAAAAGGAAGCTATATTTGCATCACATATATTGCGGTGTTTTGGTTGTAAATTGGTAAAACGGAGTAGTACTAAAATAAGTACATTTATTTCCTCAAATGTTAATTTGGAAAAGAAATTAATCACTTTTAATTAGAAATGTATTAAATACATCAATATTTGTTGCTTGCTGTAGATTGATACTATGTCTAGGAATTCTTAAAAAATACTTTTCTTTTCTGGATTGCTTATTTGTATTATATTATATAAAAATGTCCTCATTAACACAGTGATAAACAAAAACGTACTTCCTAAAGATATGTCAATTTCAGACAAAATAGATGTTTTGCATCAGTATTTTGCTTAATAGATTTATATTTTTTACTAAACAGTATATAAAAATTTACTCTATGCCTTTGCGATCCTATTCTTAAATTTTTTCTTTATTATAAAGTATTTTCCTAAAATCTTTAATTTTTTTGTCAGGTTGTTTTTGTTTATTTTGTTTCTTATTTTTTAAAATAATTGAATTTTCTCAGTTCAGCAACTTCACCCTTATATTCGTTATTAACCAGTAACACAATTGGTCTTTGCATATTAGCGGTACTGTAATTCGATGTTAGTTTCCTATACCCATTGGTTATTAAAAGATGTCTAGATTACCGGTTTTAAACGTATTACAATTTCTTAATTAGTTTTAAACTTGAGAGAAAATAGCCTAGTAACCGTTTTATAACTAATTATAGATGTTCAAGTAAATAAATGTCTTAGAACCTTAAATTTTAAGTGAGCAATTCCAGTAAATTAATTTCTAATATTAAATAACTAACCTTTGATACTTGGTTATAACGTCCAGAAAACAGACAGGAAAGGTGAGCTCTTTACTAATTACCTACAATGTAATGAGTACTGCTGTAACATTCATGAAACCTATTGTTTCCCGGTAATAAATTTTTAGAGAAGCCATCATACATGAATTTTGAAGAAAGCTTTAATTTTCCTTTTAAATCATCACTTGGCAATCTCCATCTTTTACTCGACTTAGCCGTGATTTATATCAGAAAATAAAAAAAGTTTAATATTCCTACTTAATCATGTGTTCTCTTAAGAAAACTATAAATATCCGAGAACATTATATTATCATTGTTGTATAGACTCTGTATTTGATATTAAATTACTTAAAACAGCAGAAGAACATTTGGGAGTCAAGAACCAATTGCAATCCGGTCCCCTTAGAGTGTAATAATGTTAAAGGCTGAAAGACCTGCTTGAGAGGACGATTTCTCCCCCTGAAGATTCTCTGTTGTTATGCTCTTTCTGAGTTTCTCTCGATACTTTACTCTCTGATTAACCATGCAGATAGCCAAGCCAGCGCTTAATGTAGACCAACTTACACTGCTTTACTAACTACTGCAATTACAGCAAAAAATTGTTTTACATAACATAAACACATCATTACGCATCTCTATTTTTCTAATAGAAAGTTTCAATAAAGTTGTTAAATTTCTACTTCTTGGTATTTCATTATCCCTATAATTTTTTTCTGAATTTTTGTAAACTTTAATATTTATTTATTTATTTACATTTTCAAACCATTATGCTTTTCGGAATTTGATTTACTTTTGACAGAATAAACAATTTTAATGCCAAACACCAGCTTTTTAACAAGAAATAAAATATTATTAAAAAATTATATTAGATGCTATCACTATCTTTTCTGTTAGTTAAAAGATAAAGAAATTATAGTTACTATATCTGCTTTGCTGTCTTATTATTGCCAATGAAGGGCAATTACGTACACTCAACCAACCAAGTCACCCAAGGAGCCGAGGTGATTCTTTGTTGAAACAGAACTCGGAAACATTTCCTCATCATGTTTACAACGTTAGCAAGTACTTCAGTACCCGCTCCAAGCAGAAACAGGCGGTCTTCGCGTGGAATATAATAATGCATAGCTAAATATTTTAAAAAAAAAGTCACCTTAGAAATAACTACTTGATTTTCTCAAAGGTGTTTTTACTTACTCTAAATTCGTCAAATAAAACCACTCAGATTATAACTGGAGCGGTGTACTCTCTGAAATAACGCAACTTATTCATGGGATAAAAATGAAAGCTGAGCTCTGTTATTTATCTCGCAGGATTTATACCAACAGCTGTTTTATGTTGTGCTGTGTGTGAGGAAGCGGTAAGAATGACGGGAGACATCAATTGCAGTCAGTAGCGATATAATAGCTCGGCTTTTGTGGGCCCACGCTTCAGTTCGTTTAACAGAAGGGCAGCCAGGCAGGTGAACACACGGTTCTTTTTAATGCATTCAGAAGCATCAGTTCTCTTATAGAGACTGACTCTATCTTCCATGTCTTTACTAATCAATTGTATGAAATGATCCAGTAAATAATTTATCGCGAGATTTTCAAGAAACTGCCGATGCATCCATCAAAAAGATTATCGTCTTAAAATACCGGGAGGGGGGCGGATCACAGAGGATGGAGACCTGGGTTGGTAAATTCGACTCGGTTTGGCGACTTTTCGCAACGTGATTTCTTCTCGCTCGTCCGTAGAAGTCCGTCTGCGTGCGTACTCTCCTACAGATGAAAGTGGATTTCTGTTAATTGTGATGAAGGTTCCACCGGTACCTTCTGATTGCCCTGTATCTCGATCACCGCTCAAGAAACCGTCAACTGCACCAAGGTAACTCAGCAGGTCTGCCGCTCCACACTTGTAGCGCTGTTCGGTGACATGTCCTCAAGACCCCAAAGTTAAGACAGAGTGTTTCACAAAACACATCGTAGTGGCAGGTCCGCATGGTGAACTTGGTCAATACTGTACCGAGGACATACTACTTTAAGCTGCTTGGCCAAGAAAGAAGAGTTATAAAAGCTCAGCCCAGAGCCCTGACTGTAATTTTGTCCTGAGATTTTCATGAAAACAATCAGAACGAATATGCTGAATTTTCACATTCAATATTATAAGCTAATCATGAACTAACGTGTTGATGATTGTATACGCATATCTACAAAGCAAAGTAAAAACGACTAGATTGGTTATCGCTGCTGTTAACATTTGGTGGATTGCTTAAAGAAAAATGAAAGTCTTTAAGATTTTAGCTTAATGACTAAAACTACAATACCACCAATTATTTTGTATTGGCTTCTGTGGAAAGAAACTGTTGAGTGCATCACTAACTTGTAATCAGTTTCTTTATCCATGTCCTATTGACTTAGTAAACGCTGATTTTGCTTAAAACTTCTGAATTAAAAAATGAGAAAATGCTCAGAAACAACTATAAAGAAGTTTTGAAAATTTTGGCAAAAATGAAATAGTCAAATCGGAAAGAAACAAGTAAACAGGCATCACTGTTGGATGATAAGCATGAGGACTCTTAGATAATGGTATATAACTTCCACACTATTAGAAAATATAAACTCGAGATAAATTTAATTACATTGTATGAAATATCAAGTTTGTTTTGTTTTTTACGGAGTTCGCTTGGAAACTAAACAGAGCATAGATTATTACTTGCACAATTAACCTAAAACAGAATGTCAAGATTACAAAGGAAAACTTGATATTTCATCCACTGACATCCACAGAAAATATCTGGCTCTTAAAAACCACTTCACGATCATTGAGTCTGTAATTAATATCTCGACTAGTTTAGTATCTGTAATAAGATAAATCTCATATTGCGCTCATATTTTTTTTTCTTAAATTTTTTTCATTGCATGTTCACGTATCATCTAAGCCAAAGACCTTAGTCTCTTGGAATACCATTGAAAATGTATTTTCTTCTAAAACTAATTTGTTTTTATCAGTAAATAGTTCGTTTAATATTTTTTTTATATTTTTAAGCATTTAAAAATACTTCTGCATATCTCCATACGCACCTGTATTATCTTATCAGAGAAAATTCTCGTCAACGAGGCATTCGCTATTTTTTGTTCCATTCTCTAAATATAAGTTGACTCTAGTAACCAAGCCTAAAACATTTATCTTTAGAGTCATAAATTCTCAAGATTTGAACAGCGCATCAACTGAACACAGGAAATGGTGGATGAACAAATTTAAAATAGAAAAAACCATCAACCGGAAATTTTCTAGCATAGTTCCTGGCAGATATTCAAACGGCTCAGCGAAAATATCTCTTTCCGGACTGACTTTCCATCTTTCGGAATTCATAAGCCTAAGGTATTTAAACATTATGGCAAAAGAAAGAGAAATTCAAAATCACCAACCCCCCCCGTTTTACTTTGTAAGTTCAGATTCTTACATTATTAAACTAGTAATAAGAAAATAATCCAAGTAGTTAAAGCTTTTTGTCTCTTTGCCAAAAAGTATGACGCAAACGTCTTGCATTTTAACATACGTTTGTGATAACCTTATGATAGAAACCTTGCAATTCTGATTTATTTCGTAATTATCTATAAAGAATTACCACCTGATATACATAGTCCACAATTTTATTTTGTCAACAAAAGCTCCAATTATAAATGTTATTTAATTGTTATTTTTATTAATATTTATTCAATTTTTTGGTATTTATATTTTGCCTCATATTTCTATTTCAATTTATTTTTATTTAAAAAATGTTATCACTTTAAATGACTTTTTCACTTGCTATTTACTTTTTAAAATGTCAGTTAAGATAATATTAATGATAACTTTTCTATATTCAGCGTCCATTCGACTACTGAGTCAATGCAAAGTGAAAGCTAATGATACCATCTTATAGACACGTAGAGTACAAATTAATTAAAATTTCTGTGTAATTTGTAATTTTTCGGAACTAATAGATATCTATTGCAGATATTTGAAAAAGGAATAAAAGTGGTGTAATTTAGCAAACTTAAATATATATTGTTTATCATTTCATTCATAACTTTCGTCAAATAAGCATTATTTTATAAAAGTAAGTACAGTAATACCTCGATATACGAAGTAGATGTGCTCCCGAATCTTCGTTCGTATACTGGAACTTTGCATATCGAATAGTTTATAATATCAGTACTATGAGGACGCGTTCCTAGCCCTCGTGACTTTCCATTCATATTGTAAACAAAGACACTTTATATTGAAATTAATATTTAAAATTTTACGGTGCGTAATTGTAATTAAAAATGGGCATAAATAAAATAAACACAATGTTATAAGATATTTACACCTATGGGTGTGGTTTTAGGTGCAGTCATCAAGTTCATTCTCTAACAAACACCTTATCTCTGTAAATACCTTAGAAGTAAGAAAGGATGAAAATTATTTGTATGGAAAGCTGACATGATCTGTCGATGACGACGGTATTTCCTTCCTCCATTGATGAAGAAAAGCATAGAGAAGTCGTGAAGTGTGGACTGTTTTGTCTTCTCCCGCTTCTCATTAAGAAATACGTGGCAGTTAATGACATACATAACAGCCCTCTTGACGGCACCGCTTCGCTTCAAATTTAGATCACGTTCTGAGCATTTCTAATGCACGAGAAATTTGATTTAAAGCCTCTGAAAGAACTTTGGTTGTCAGGTTTCTCTCTGGAACAATCTCTTAAACACTGTCGTCATATTCTGAAACTCGATGTTCGTCCAGCTCCTTAAGGTCTTCGATATTCAAACTTTCCAGTGAGAATTCAACAGCCCGTACGTTCGACATATCGACTTCACTAAATAGAACCTCGTTAGCCAGCCTGACAATTTCATTGGTGACTGCCTGGACATGTTCTTCGAAGTCTACGAATTTGTGGACTGCTTCAGACTATACATTTCCCATCACATCATTTAAATACTTGGTGGAAGCTTCATCCCAGGCTGGGCCAATATTTCCAATGCTCTTCATGATGTTGAAGCTCTTAAAATAGTCTTGAATGGCCTGTTTATCCATTCCATCAGCAGCCTGGAGCAGCTGAGAAATTTTTTTCTGTGATAATATGCCTTTAAAGCAGCAATAAATTCCTGGTCCATTGGTTGAAGGAGTACTGTTGTGTTAAGTGTTAAATACAATTTATACTAAGAGAAAGGAATGCTAGATATCGAGATTTTTCGGGTGGCCTGGACTATTATCCAGCAGTAGCAAAGCCCCTTTTCTTACAATATGCCAACAGACTAAAACGAACACTAGAATAAACCGCTGTTTAAAAATGTCTTGTGTCACCCAGGCCTTTTCGTTAGATCTCCAGATGCCAGGAAGATTCTCTTTTGAATATCCCTTTAAAGCTCCTGAGTTTTCCATATGCTAGACCAGCAGGGGTGTTAATTTGTCCTAGGAATCTTTAACTCTTGACGCTTGCCTTTCATCTCTGTGCACAGAAGTCCGTAAAAGCATACGTTTCTAATAAAGGCCAATCTCATCAAAGTTATAAAGCAATTCTGGAGAGTATTAACCATCTTCAATTAGGTCCAGTTATACGAATGCAATGGATGTTGCTGTACCACTTAAATATATCAAGCCAACCCTACTAGCTATGAAAGTATCAGATCCTGTTCCTTCACCTTTTTGATCCTTCAAAATTTCCTAGATGTCCTTTCTTAACATTATTAAACAGAACTTAACGACATATTTTGCTAGTTCTGATCTTCGACCCATATTGCTTGCATTCTCTCCATCTTATCCGTGCGTTATCTTCTTGTACGAGTTAACTTCGAGGCAGTTAAAGAAATGGCAGACCGACCAACACTTTTAGATCTACCAGCACTATTCCGAATCGTGTTAATTGTAGAGCAGCCAGATAAACCAAAACGTTCACCAACGTCCGTCCACCTGGCGCTCACCAGCTTCGTTTGATTCGATGATTAACTTCCAGCTTCTGCTCTAACGTTATGACTCACTTTGAGCTTTTCCGTTCTATCATAATCACTTGATTTCCTTTGTGCAGATATATTGGGTATAAATCCACTCAATATTTTTTATGATAAAAGTCAATTTTATAAAATTGAATACTTCATAATGGCGAAAAATAATAGTGATGCCGCAATTTACACTAACGAAAATAGAGGTAGGAAGACGGCTGAGAACAGAGTCAGAGCAGCAAGTTGCACTGAGCAAGTTAGTAAGTATCCATTTATGACAGAAGAGTCATGTGATAATTTGGCTTCTTCTATAGAGCAAGAGACTGTCCATTTAAAAGGATGACATCGGAAAACACCGGAAAATGGTATTTTGTCAAAAGCTTTGTTCTACAAGGCAGATAATTAGGGAAATTTGGACAATTACTGGGGAAGAGATCACTTTTGGAAGTCTGGAAGGTTACTCTATACAGTCAATTACTAGTCCTATCGAATAAAAATGCTGTGGGCGACTGAGGAAGCTGATGTACCTGTGGGGAGGCATGTAACCAGTATCTGGGCTTTTATTATAAGTGGACAGAGGGTTCGATGGTTCATTCGTGTTTTCATTTGGACCTACGATGCTCAGTGACAGTGTGTACTTATTTATTATTATATTTAATTTTTATCTTTCTATGTAAAATAATGGTAAAAATTAAAATTTCGTTATCCGGAAACTCCGCATAACAAATATTACACTGTAGTTTTCCAAAATTTAGGCAGCCTTTCTTAACGTATACAGAAACCTACAGTATCTTCTGTATCTATAGAACTGTTTCATCTTCAGGTTTTTGTTTGTTTAGACAAGTAAAAAAAAGATTAAGCAAATTAATTTGGAAAAACAAATTTCAGAGACAAAGGCAATATAATGATGTTTGTAAATAACAAACGGAGAAGTGTGTGAAACATAGAGCCGGACAGAAAGAGGTCCAGTAAAGATGTATAAGTTGTTGAGACGTCTTCTATAGACGAGCAGAGGCCTGCAAAACAAAAACTACAGTCACACAACTTAACTACGTGAAATGGTTTATTAATAAAAAGATAATACAGATATAGTGTGAGTAGGGTGTATGTAACAGGAATCTGGGGGTATAATTTTAAGTTATATGTCTTGAAGGTTAATTATATTTTGTCGATATTTCGTGGAGCGATGTCAGTGTTATTCATTAACAACTTCACTAGTTCTACCACATTCTGATGTCAAACGAAATAGTTTACACTAAAATACACTATGAGATATAATACGTACTAGAAGCGGTATGGTAATTGGAAAGCAACCCGTTAATCCGATCAATGAATGGGTCATCATTAAGTTTTACATCAGTGACACATGCTTGGCTCGAACCGATGCTTTGATATTATGTTCTCTAACAAAGCTAGTTAGCAATATCAGGCACCAACGTCTCAATAACCCAACCAAGCTGCTCGATATTCGACCATGTATCAAGCATCCAATTAAAAATATGATAAATACATTACTGATCTCACAAACCAATTACTGAAGACGATTCATCAAGTGAAGAGAGTGTTAACGAGTTTAGCTAATGGTCTGGTCAGTTTTCTGGACATACATGAAGTTAACCTTTAAAGAATAATTTTAAAAAGAATTTCACGTGTGAAAAGCGCAACTTATTTTTTTAAAAATATGAATAAAATTAAAATATTTAGATTACCAATTTTTATAAAATATATAATTTTCAAACTAAATCTGTTGATAATTGAGATTTGTGTGTAAAGATTAAAATTATGCTAATATAACTTTTGTGAGATTCAAAACTGCGTGCAATTTTCACGATCAGCTGTGATTCAGAGAGACGCCTATAAAAGTGTATGGAGTTAAGATTTTACTTATTCTATATTGAATGAAATACAAAAAAAACACAACCTCTATAGAGTATTTTAATAATATTTACTAATCTTATTTCGTTACTGCTGTATAAAAAATAATAAGTATCCTTGTTTTTTGCTGCTCGTGAAGCACAAGGTAAAGTTGCTTGTTTGTAGTTTATTCTCCTGTGATACCTTTTCTGCATCATGTGCTAGCAATGAAGTTCTCTGAAACGTTGCGGTATCTTCTTGAGTGCTCCGGGCTCCACTATCTCACGACCATCGTCTTTCGGAGGCGCGTGTCTTCCCTCATCAAATAAGATTTGGACGGTTTGAAAGAATTTTGCTGGGAAAGCGTTTCTAAAACCATTTACAAGTTATTTTTCTTGAATATCCGTCAACTGAACCAGTCACATAATAGCAGGTAAGACCAATAGGTCCTTACAGTTTTTCTAACCATTTGAAAGAATAACACATGCATAGGTAGCTAAAACGATGGCATTGTCCTTTGCTCTTTTCCTCACCTTGCATTTTAACAAAAAAGCCAATTAAGCATTGTTCTGATTTATGTAATAATTCCTTGTGGAGTTGCAGCTGTATAGTAGTCAAGTTAAATAAATTCACTTTAATATCGTCATCACTAGATATTAATTTGTAAATAAATAAAAAATTAATCAGAAAGGAAAAAATGCTTAAGCAAGGTATTAATGTTGGAGAATCTAACAAATGGAACATCAGAATAATTTTTTCTAGCAAAGTAACCCAGTTCTACGTGACGAACATAATGCAGCAGGAATGTAAACACTGTTTTTATTCTTTTCTGAGCTATTGTTAAAAGTAAATTCTAAACTAGCGTCTTTCTGTGATTTCAGCATAAAGACTGTCATCTTAAACTGGAGGGAAGTGATGTAATATGACTAGAAAAGAAATCCGTGGTTGTTTCACTGAGCAGCGAGGGATTTAGGATAAAGAATGCTGATAGATGTCGCTGCAATGATCAGTTTTAGCAGGAATATCGAAATGAAAAGAGACAAGACCAAAATTCCGACAAAAACAATGCAAAATAATATTATAAAATATTTTGTATCTGAAAAAATGATTCAAGAAAGCAGTCTTTCAGATAATAAAACGGACGTTTTCTTACTGTTAAGATGAAAATTTTTTTGCCACAACTTATCGAGGTGAACCTTATCACCAAGAGTGTCTTCAATATGGCGAAGCAACCTGGTAATCAAATATTTCGGTAACACAAAACTAAGATAAGACGAGCAATTAGTGATTACTTGGAATCTCCACGTCATAATTTTAAAGATTATTTGACTCCACCGGGCGAAGTCGTTAATCTATCTCAGTACAGATCTGTTTTGGATGTACATCGCTCTGACTTTAAATTTAAAGTTTAAGGCAAATTAAGGTTGCTAACAATTTCCAAAGGTTATTAGCAACAGCTCTTTCTCTAAAGAAAAATTATTTTCTTTACTACACGTACAGGTTCATTTTCAAAGGACAAAAATTACTTTTCACAAGAAATTATTTGAAAAAAAAATCAACAAAAACAGAGTAAAGTAGATTCGCTTCCTGAGCTTTTCAAGGTTTTGCACTATGAACTCAAAGTTGGTCATGTGAAAAATTGATTACTCCAACTTCTCTCTACACTGTGGCAATAATTAAAGCAAAACAAGGATAGATGATATAGTAAGACTACTTATTATAAAAAACAGTTTGCAGCAGCAAGTAATATAAATATTATTGGTGTATATTTCATCAGATTAATAATGGTAATTGTTACGTATGTTGAATTTCGCATTTATATTATTTTGCATAACTTTAAAGGATAATTGGTAACATTTACTGTACGTTTTTTGCCAGCACTTATCGTCCATTATTGGCTTTATTCGCAAAATCTTGTAATAGTTATAAAAATAAACAATTCCCTGAACTCATTTGTCATGTGAAGAGTGATGCGACAAATAAAATACACAAAGTAGATATTTTATCCCCTAAAAAATTATTATTTTGTGAGCTGAAGACATATAATTAATATTACTTTAATTTATAGTTTTACTAGTTGAACAGCTTTGTTCCAAATAAAAAGTGCGTTTAAGATTTTTTAAGTTTCAAATCTAATTTAAAACACTAAACATACCGCATGCATTATTTACTCGCAGATTCAAAGGAATATGTCCAATTTTTATCTGTTTTTTTGGCACGAATATTGCTTAATTTATTACTTGAACAGAAAACTGATTACAAAGAGCGATTAGTTAGAAAACTAAAGAAGAAGAAAAAACTCTGAATGCGGTTGACAGAAAATCAATAGAATTTTTGGAATTCCACGTGAAAATTTCTGGTTACGCCTTTCTCAAAGTCAAGATAAACGCATCTAGAAATGCAGTCAATATACTGCTAGCCTTAGGCTCATTGCAATAGTTCTACAACTAATTGTTCAGGGCATTCCTCTTCCTCCAGCGAATTCACCTTTTAATTCTTTATCAAAGCTGCGATTCGTTTGGTAAAAATCTTTATTTCTTCCCTAATCTACTTCTTTAGAAACCGTTTTATTAAGAGAAGTTAAAAAATTACTTACATAATATTTTTTTTGTAAATTCTCATTGCAGATTTAGCATCTGTTAGCAATTTAATCAAAATATTGAATAAATTATTTATTTTTAATGATATATTCAACTGAAATGAATTTAATATTTAATAAATTGTTTTTCTTCAATCTTAAAATCTTTTGACAAAAATATTGTCCTTAAACTTTGTCCATCATATGAACACCAGAGCTTCTACTGTCTTTCATCTTTCTAAATGCTCTTGTTATGTTTAAAACATTGAATGCTAGTTTCAATTTTATATCTAAAACACCTTTAATTTAATACTATACAGCAGGTTTTTGTGATTGTTAAAGTTGATTTTTATAAGTACTTATCTATACTTGCATTCTTTAATATTTTTATATTTTTATTTTTGTATATTTCAACAAACTAAAATATATAGGGAAATAAATACTTAAAATATCATTTTTGAAAGTAAAATCTACATCAGAATTTTGTTTTTATTTGCCCTTATTTTTTAGATTTGGCAAGTTAATGTCTAAAATAGCTATATGCTTAACTTTCAGTTTAGTATAGTAATATAGTTTCTTTTTATATCGTTAGGTCAGTTTCATTTAATATCTTTCAGTATTTTTAGTTATTGAAAACTGAAATAATTTATTTATGATTGGTATCTACGAGCTCCAAACTCTTGTCAATTTTAATCGATTCTGTTAAATTTACTCTCGAGGTTCCATAACATATCTGAAGCAAAGGGTGCGATCATGCAGATTCTTCTTGGTTTAGACTCACCAGGCCACTTAGCGACTGACTAGTTTAAGGACCTTGACTCCTAAAATGATGTGTTGGGGCTGTATACTAAGTTTAAGTCATTAAGCCGTGTGATTATGAGAGTTCTACTATGCAAGAAAATTAATTTCCTTCTAATTACTTGTGAGGTAAAATTATCGTATTATATAAATTATACCGCATCACCATTTCGCTTGAGCTCACTGAGTAAAGTCCATTCTTCTCGCTTACTAAATTAAATAACATTTAACTATCCTTCTATTAAAGTCATCAGCTGCATATACAGGAGATAGCTTCAAAGAAATCGTCTTCTTAAACTGGCGTTTTTAGTTATGGCAACGTTAACAGCTCTTACAAAAACACTGACCAGATGAGACCTCTTTCTCAACAAAAAATCCTGTAAAAGTGCATTTTTGTGTTTTGAATAATTTTTACATTCATGGAAACAGTCAAGACAAACTGCCCTCTTTGCTTGCTTAAATCCTGAAGTTTACAAACTGTTAAACACTTTCTTCCCTACTTTTATTTATTTATTTACGATCGTATAAATATTTAATAAATAATTTTATTTAAAATACTCACAATAAAAGAGTAATGCATTGCTAATTAGTCAGTCAATCAATTAGTAAGAATGCCTGATTTAGAATATATTAGAGTCAGTCATTTACACTAGACGAAATGCCATTTTTATTAACAACTATAAAGAAACAAATGCAGTCTTTACGTAACATTAAATTGTCATTAAATGAAAATAATGTAAATAATATGTAAATTCCGTAAAAAAACAGACTTTTTGTCTTTTTAAGGCAGTTACAAAGGATAAAGGTTTTTCACCATTGTCACTAGTCAAAAACTTGTCACGAAACCTTAGTTTAACAAGTGAAAGGTATGAATTGTGTGGTACTTAAAAAATGTCGTTGATTTATTCGGACTTTTCCAGTCAGCTTACTAGTGATAATACAACTAACTAATGAACATACGTTTCTGTGACTTTTCCATATTACTATCTACAAGATTTAGACCTGAGAAGAGCTTTTGTCTTACATATTACAATACTAATTTGTTGATTGGAGAAGTCTGAATTAACCAACCAATTTCTGAAATCATACTTTTGGCTTCCGAAAGAAAACTGCGCGTCTCCATGGCACGCACCGTGTATTCCCACTGCGCTAAACCGATGACCAACCAAGAAGTTAAATTAACGTAATGTTTCAGTAAATTTTAGCCTCTTTACAAGCTTACCTTAATATATATTTTAATGTTATTAATTTTAACATGACCAGAAATAGATTCTTCATCTTTCTCTATCCTTTCGCACAGTGTAGCATAAATCACGGGTTTCTTCCCAATGATTTAGCTTCCTTTGCTATGACATACATTTATTTATAACATGTGACCGGTTTTGTGCCAAATCCGTTCACTGGAAAGTGTGGCTGGTCAGCACACTAAATAACACATCAGAAAATCTGTCCCAATCAGCGAAGAATTGCATTGCCATAATCAAATCACTTGTCACTTTGATAAATACTATTTGACGCCAACACATTTGTGAAATGGCCATTAGTCGGTGGTATTGTTGAAATAAGTGTTAATGGTACATGCACTGTCACAACAATCACTGGTTGCCACCTGAGAAATTATTTGGACGTATTTAGATAGTTAAAACTTCTAATAATGAAACGTTTTTCTCGACTTCTTTTAAATACAAAGTAACCATAAAAAATAAAAAAAGATTCACACCAAATAACTTTTGTAACAATACTTTCTCAGCTAGGAAATGCATTATTGCTAGTGTAGGAAAGACAGCTTAAATTACTAAATAACATGTGACCTTTGTCTGTGTGACTAGTTTAATAATGCTTTGCATCTCATTAAAATCAATTTTGATTAACTACTCAGTAATGGCGAGCTTATGTTGGTTTTAGTGGTATCATAAGATTTTGTTCTATATATGTGAAAATGAAAAAAAAAACTTATTTTCTGAATTTTAAGTCATTCTGATCATTTATTGACAGAAAAATAATGGAATCAGTTTCGGAATATCTTAATCTACACCATTTTAAGAAAAATAAAAGTTCATACCTCCTTCAACTTTCATAAATTTTCCATTCAATAAATAATGGATATTAAAACAAAAAAACTGTAGAATTCTTCATTAACAAAATTTTGATTGTAGAATCTTTCGACTGTCACTGTACAGTACATCTGTCAATTTATTTTCTCTCTTTCGGTTCGAACACTAATTTGAATTCGTTCGAAGAATCTAGTGCCATCCGTCACTTTTTATAATTTTAAAGTCTGTGATTAAATTATATAATATTTTCAGTTAGTTTTTTGTTATGGTTGGAATTATGTTATCGAGACTCAAATAATAATGAAAAAATTCTTCAAAGTTTAATACTTTACATCATTTTCACTTAGTGATTGGTACACTCTAAGGCATTTCATTTAGGTTCATCTTGTTAATTTTAAATTTAGTTTTCTAGTGAATGACTCACTTATTATAAGATTATATCTTGTCTTGTACTTGTATCTCTGATTATGTTGAGTCTTAAAACCAGACTGACCAGTTGTGATCCGGAAAAATTGGCTGTCAACTTTTTTTGTTAAATATAACAGAGCAGAGAGCAATGTCAGTCTAACGTAGCCAGGCATTACGAAGAACCTAACCTTATTTTACCTGAGCTGTGGTTAGACGATTCTGTGGTAATAAACTAGCTACATGAATTCGGAACACAACAGAAGTTTTTTTTTTTCATTTTGAAAGTTCGTTATTTCAGTCGATAATTTTGACGTGGTTAGATCCTACTTCTTATTTCAAAAGATTAGTATGATAAATACAAAAGGAATTTTAAACTGTGTAGATCCTGTTAAATATTAGACTATCTTTTCAAATCAAAGAGATGAGAATCCAACAACAATTAAATAAATGTTTGAGCAATTTAAAACTATTTATTTTATAGAGATATACAAATAATATTTTAATAAGATGCAGATTATCTCAGAGAACTGAGAACAAATTACTCCGCAAGCATAGTGGTTTTAAAATCAACAGCTGTGGTTAGGTTATTTTGGATACCTGCTTTATTTCCTTCCATTCACCTTTTCAGTTCGGCTTTCTATAAATACTCTGATTTTTTTCTACAGCAGAATCGATGAGATTTAGCTGTTTCTCTTTTAGTCTGCTTTAATCGCCTTTCAACGTCATCTATAAAGATGGAACAAAATTGTTCTTTATAGCTTAAGACGTGTGAACTCTGGATGAGAAAATAGCTTTCTTGTCATCTCTAATGAGTGACATAAAGAATACAATTACCTTTTTAATCTGCCATATGTTTAACATGTACCACTTTTTAATATTTATTGCCACGTGAATACTATGTATAGACAGTATTTGGGTTATTTATAATACATAATTAAAGTTTAATTAAAGATTACTTTTCGCGCATTTGGAGATACAGTAATGCTATTTTCTGATAACAGGAAAACAGCGAAGCATCTCTCTGTCTATCCAGATGAATTCGTTTCTACTCTAACTAGAGTTCGCAACTAGTTTATAAGCTCTAGGTTGATAAATAAATGTATTGTGCATATTTCCAATTTTCCTATATACAAATAGCATAATCTAGCCAATTATTTTTTACCGAGATAAACAATAAAAAGTAAAGAATATATGATATCTTAGTCACCAAAAAGTTGCACTTTACCAGGAGCAAGAAAAGTAAGTAGTGAACGATATTTTAAATAATTTACTGGTATCGGCAGAAAAGAATCTCCATATTTTTTTTCGTAACTATTGCAATTTTGGAGTCGGTGATTGGTAGTGTGCGTTTTTACTGAGTGACTTCTTTGATATCCGAAAAACTAACACAGAAAATGTTTCCAAATAACCCTATCGGAGCCAAAAAAAAGCAACAAACATCTTGAACAAAAAATATTATAAATCATTTCGTCAGATTGTATATTAATACTTTGTATAAAAAAATCTAAGAACCTCAATAACAGCGGCTCAACTGTTTGGCATAGCGTTCACGTGCTTCTGCGATACACTGATCGAAATAGATTCTCATGATTTCTTTCTACTTTATAAAGTGCTTCTTCGATTTTTGGTCCTTAACTCTATCACCGACACACTGCCAAAACACAGACTACATTATATTAAGCAATGCTCTTTGCCACGCGATTTATTCTTATTATTTTTTTTTTTGTAGGAGCTGGTAAACAAGGAGAATTACCTGTGTAATGTAACTTTTATTCCTCTGACGTATGCCTGCGGAGTGACACTGGTTTATAAAGTATTTATTTTATGGGCCCAGTAGCACTTTTTTCCGTCTAAACGCAACTTTTTTTCCTTCCATTTTCCTATTTACTGCCCTAAAACAACACAATTTTTTTTTCCTATATACTTTTTTTAGTTTTCTTTTGAAAATAAGAGATAAACACAAAGACTTTAACTCCGCATGCCTTGGACAAATTTCACAAAGATGTTATGAAGTAAACAAAAAATCAATACAGTGTTGCCCAAAGGAAAATAATTACAGCTTATTTCTGTGCGTGGAGCAATCATATGGAAGAACCGCGGTTCGATTGGGGGTTAATTAATGTCTGACTGATACACATCTCCAAGAATAAAAGGCAAAACAAAAGTTCGTAGTAACTGTTAACAGTTTATACATGAGGAAAGCTAAACAAATCGCTTGATATTTGTTGTCTTAGAAACTATAGATTCGACCTAATTACCTGCCTCCAGACAATCACTTTGTTTTTAAACATTAACATAATTCCTATCAAATTACTTAAGCTGTTTACCTACTGGAGAATTAAGTCATTTTTACTTACTAAACACTTATTTTCTCACATTTATTCGCATCGTTGCTATCAGACTGAAATCTTTTCTGAGAGCGACATAAAGAATAAGCAACTTTCTTTTTGAATGCAGCTTTTAGCTGAAAGTCAAAACGCGTTCGTTCTGCTCGAAATAACCAGTGACTGACAAGAGTAGTTGTGATGCCATATTATAGACATCGAAGAAAACTCTGAACGTTTTTATCAAAATTCTATGCAGGTTTCTTTTAGTATCAAACTTAACACAAACGTGTAATTTGGGCTTATAATACATCTACATTTTTTTCTTTTGTAAAATAATATCAGAGAAAGACTAAAATAATGGGATTACACATTTACAATTATTATATATAGATATATATAATCGGAATCTAGGCATCTTTTACGCAAATTTGTTTAACTTTTAGAATAGGCCAGCCGGTGTATAAATATCAATATGCTTTAGTTTCACTTTAAGTCATTAAAAATATGGAAAAAATAAGAGTAATATAAGCAACACGGTAAATAAATATTTATCGATGCGGTTGAGAACATCCGCTGATGATTTATTCTTTTTTGTAATATCAGCCTAGCTCAGTTTAATTAATATCTTTTAGTGTTTTTATTTAATAAAAGAAATAATCTATTTATCATTGTTATCTAAGCGCTCCAAGTTGTTCCACCATCTCTTTCATCTCTCTCCTCGAGAGTCCAAAATCAAACTAAGTAAACTCAGCTTCGTCCAAGCTCAATGTAGTATATACGATATCAATATATTTTACTACTAATTATGGTTTGATTTTAATATCAAAATTATCCATTGCAAGTTGACAGATGCATGTAAATAATTATATACTATTCTTATCAATCATTCGGAAACTTAAATCTTACGTGATAAGAGAAGCCATAAGAATAACATTCAGAACAAGGTCAGGGTCACCGACCACCGTTCGGCAGGCTGCACGTTTATGACCTATTACTAGTAATCTGTTTGTCGTCTTCCTGGCAGAAGAGTGTAGGCGTCACCGATATATGTTTGTAAAAGCGTAAAAAATTAAAATTTTAGTAAAATTTCCTTGAAAATAAACAGTAAATGACTTCGTTGTATCTTTAGATTATCTAAACAATACGGTTAAACCTCATCGAATTCTAAGACCCCATTTCGGGAACTTCTTTAATAACTCAATTTCCTGTTAAACTAAGGACACAACACAACAAGACGCAGCAAAACTACTTTCTTACACAATGATCCCGAAATTGCTTTGGGAAAGTCTTAATTGATTTTTTTTTTTTAAATTCTAATGGCATCTGGAAATTTTAATGTAATTTAAAACCGAGCCAAAATGTTTTTTTTACCAATAGACCTTTATTTGTTCTGTAGTAAATTGTGAAACCATTCTTTTTTATTTCATACTTTGTATGCATTTCGATTTTTCTTCATCTTATATTGGTGGCATGAAACAGTAAACCATCTAAAAAAATTGCATTAAAATCTGACGTTCTTCTATCGGCGCACATAAAGTTAATAAGCAGCGTGAAAACCAATGTTATTCTATAGGATCTTCTTTGTTTTGGTCTTAGAAATATATAAGTTTTTAAAACTAAATTAGTTAAATATTATTTAATGTAAAATCTCTTGTACACTATATATTGTAGCATTGATTTTACTTAATAGAAGTTTTCAAAATTGTATTTATATTTGGCAAAATTATAACTTTATAAACGTTGAATGAATAAAATTGCACTTGGAGCATTTATTTGTTCAAGAATCTTACAATCTAAAGGATTTTGAAGTAAATGAATAGTAGTTTTGTTGTGATAGTGAATGAATAATTTGTTGGAAAAAGTATATCATCGCCTAGCGAGAAAAAATGTTTTTATTAAGCTGTGTAACGAACACCAAACAGATTTTAAAGTCATATCACAAAATAATAATAACAATAATTTAGTAAATAAATCAAAACTTGCACATGCATAAAATATGAAATGTATAAAATTTCTATTTATTTTAATGTCAAGTTTGTACTACATAAAATATATTATACTGCATTACTATACAATTAGATGTTAATGTTAATATACTATTTACAGTCGACCCTGTCTCTGGTCTCGATGTTTCTTTCATAACATTTTACTGTAAACTATTATTATTATTATATTATTATTATTATTATTATATTATTATTATTATTATTATTATTATTATTATTATTATTATTATTATTATTATTATTATTATTATTATTATTATTATTATTATTATTATTATTATTATTATTATTATTATTATTATTATTAATTATTATTATTATTATTATTATTATTATTATTATCGTCTTCCACCTCAAGAAGCGGATGAATTGACTTGATTTCTTTTGCATCCTCTGCCCACTGCTGCCACCGAGTCTCTCCCTGCCTTTTATCAGGTATTTAAGAACATGAAACCCTTTAAATTATTATCATGTGTTCAAAAACTAGTATATGTAAGAAGTATCTATAGAACCCTTTGACTACTTATTACTGGGCATCCAAATGTCTGCTGTTTCTTATATTCCCTTGAATAACGTTTTTATGCAGCCATTGAAAGATAAAACAAACTTTATAATAATTACCAACGAAAAAATCTTCATCGATATTCACTAATAAACAACGTAAAACCATCTTTGTTTGTTATTTACTTAACAATAACTATAAAAGATAATCTCTCTTGAAAATGCCACATGAAAATAGGTTTTTGTTGTTTTATGTTTAATGCTCAGGCAACTTTAGATTCATCAACGTTTAAAAGTTTGCTGGACTCTTTATCGATTATAATAGAAAGACTTTTAATGTTTCGGAGTAGATTCAGTAGAAAATGAAAGATATTTATAGCTTATAACATTTAAAAGGTTGTCTGTGTAGGTCAAAAACATTAGAGTTCTGATATATTTTTGACGAATTACAATATATTCTCATCGTCCCGCCTGCACTGAGTAGAAACTGATTAGTCTCGTAAGATTGGTATTGTACCAACTGTTTGTATTCTGATAGTTCTCCAAACAATCTCTTTTTATCAATGATTAGTGTTTGTTGCTAACAGAGATCTTATCTTTAATTTCCGTCTGCCAGAAACGGCAAAAAATTTGTCACCGTTTGGTTCTCTGGAAAGTTTACGCATCACGGAAAGCAGACGGAGTAAAGTTTCCAAACGACTTCCGTCAACGGAAATTAAAGATGATATTTAATTTAGGAGACAATTAAATGCTTGCATCGTATTATTACTGAATGAGTAGGTAATTGCGGTATACTAAGTCAAGAGGGGTGGGCTCTCCAACTTCTAAAATCTTTCGGCTACTCCAGATCAAATTGTTGCGCTGAGGAGATGAAGAAGTTTAGCAGGCGGTCCCTGTACCTTCTAGAAGTAAAACCGCAACCTGCTATTTATTGGAAAAAATCTTGGACTAGATCCGACATCTTTTGCTGCTTCTGAGTTCAAGGGAAGAATGCACAGGGAACCGTGTCAACGCATATGGGAGAAGTAATTGTAAATATGACGTTTATACTGGCATTCTAAAAATGCGCCATGAAATGAGACCGGATATAAGACAGCAGCAACCTTAGCTGTACGTATTTTGCAAACTAAGTTCAGAAACTAGTGTCCTGAATATATCTCGCTGTGAAGCGTTCAAGTGGTTTAAGGTTATCTCCTAGTTAGGCGGAATTCACAACCTCCTAGATAGTTCTTTTGCCGCCTTAATAAGTTATCCCCTCTGATATGTATTATTCGACTTTTGGCGAGTAGCTACTCTATGCCTAATAACGATTATTGGATTGTTTGTTTGAAAACACTTTATAATCTGATATATCTACATGATTTGGCTTTTTTAGCGAGTAGAAGAGAAAATAAGCATTAGAGTCCACTGTGTCTAAATCTGCTTTCAATGAACACTGTTTTTTTCTGTATATTTAGTCTGATAATATAATTTAAAATCCCATCCGTTTTCACAGGTTCACAACTGCTTATTTAAATCATTTCGATATGTGTGTGCGAGCGTGTGTGTGGGCGTGTGTGTATGTGTGGGCGTGTGTATGTGTGTGTGTGTGGGGGGCGTATGTGTGTGTGTGTGTTAATCTGAAAATGTGCATTTATTAGCATTAAAACCTGTAAAGTCTCAGCAAAGTAAATTTTTAATTTTAACAATTTTCAAAATACTGAATTGTTTTTTTTTTAAGAAAGAAAATTTGATAAATGATTTTGGAAGTTTTGTTTCATGCGACTGAGTCAGCTCTTTCAAATAATTTAATTTTTTTCTGCCGTTTTTATGCTAATTTAGTTTTACCGAATACAGACGGGTATAGGGAACGTTTTGGTTCATTATCTTCTGTTTTTGAGTGATTTTAAGTTTTTTTTGGTAATTTAGCTTCATTTGTTCACGTTCGTAGACTGGCTACCAAAACAGATCCCAGTGTATTCAACTAAACAGGTCCGACTTCATCGCAAACCCGAGTTCTGTGTCCGTACCAACCGCTCAGAGCGGGGTCTGGTGGGTCCCCGACATGACGGCTTGGCCCTTCAGGAACTGGCCGACGGTAGCCATAGAACTGAATTAGCAGTTTTTTAAGCAGAATTATAATGTGGCTTGTAGAAAATTTAACAGATTTTTTATTTATACAAAAATTTGCTGTACCTCTGTCAATATAAATATTTACCTTCTTCTGCTCTACCTTCAGCCCCTTTTGTCTGTAAGGGTGCGCGCGTGGATCTAATCGTTCAGTTTTTGTTATTCACTCGGTGTCGTACTTTTGCTGACTCCTCTAAAAATAAATTTAAAAATTAAATATACTTCTTCCAGACTGTTACTGTCCTTTCACAAAAACGGCCAGTACTGTATTTTTCTTACAAAGGAATCGTCAAAAATGGCAAATGTAACGTAGTGAGTCATCTGGAAGAGAGCATCAGGGGTCTTACTGCGATTTCAAACCAATAGAAACATTTTATACGCAACAAAGCTACTTCATAATAAATACATTTTATTTTAGCTTTAAAAATATTATTTTATCCTTTTATATATTTATTGTTTGAACACAAGATTATTCGAAGTAATAGAAATAATGTTAAAATCAATCTGTGAGCGATTTTAAGAATAGCATATAGATAATATTGTGTCATCATGGGCAGTAGTACCCGGATAAAGGGCAAATTTTTGTCCTTATAAAACAAAGACCCAATGAAAAGGGAGACGAAAGGCGCTGGGAATTATCAAACTTATATAAGACTTTCATTCCCCCGAACTGATTTAACTAGAAGACAAATCAGCTGGTGCTGTTTCACTAAAATCAGATTGCAAAAACAAGACTTCTACTCTATATACATTTAAAGGAAGAATGTAAAATGGAAAAAAAACAAAACAAGGTCTTTGAAAGCTCAGGTGGGTAGAGTAACTGAACGTTCGTCTCCTAAGCCAGACAGATATTTCTGAGCTCCACTCTAGAATTTAACGAACTTATTGAATTTACTTATTAAAATTTAAGAAAGGTCGGCAATAGATATTTTCCTCTGCTGGAGGTGCAGTCTGCGTACAGGATCTGGAATGAACGATTCCGTCCACGAAAAATAAGCGAACAGCCCATGGGTGAGTAGTGGCGGTGAATATGAAACGAGACTTTCGAATTCTTAATAATATTTACTTAATAAACCATCTGACAACTTCCTAAGTAATCTTTAACAATAATACTAACGTAAATTTTTTTTTAAAAATGAAATAACTGAGGAAATTGAAAAAAAAAACAAACCCCGTAAATATGCTACTTCTTTGTTTTGTTACTTAAAAAGGTAAAAAAAATAATAAATAAATTGGAGACAGTGCGACAGTTTTCGAAAAACAGTTTATTTATATTTGAGCAAATCTTTAGTCTGAAATTAAAATTACGTTTTAGAATTCCAATGACGGCTTACATAAATTTTAAAATGATTTTACAAACAAATATTTAACTCTGTAAGTCCGGTTTGTTAAGGATTGTCAACTCTGAAATAAGAGCATTTAATGCTATATTCGGAAATTGGAGTTAAAACAGTTTGAAATATACAGGTATTTTGTTGAAAGAATTAGATTCCTTGCTACACGCGGTACAATTATAGAGGAATGGTAGGTATTGATAACTGCGACCTTATCAGGTTAAAGGACCTCCTTTTACTATAAAACTTTCCTGTTCTTTTCTTTAAAAATAAAAATGAATTAAATAATGTCTAGACATTAAATAATCATTTCAACCATTTCTACTTAAAGGTAATTCTAAAAACGTTTTTTTTTTTTACTTTTTGTAGCATCCATTATTTTTTTCTTTTGTTGCTGGCTCGCTGAGGTAAAATCTGAGCACCTGTGTTGTGAGAGACCGGAAGACAATTATTGCAAGCGTCTTGCGTCACTTTATTAGTAATATTATTTTCAGTATCGCTGGTAGTAGCAATGATGGTAAGGTAATATTAATAGCCCAGACTAACTTTAAATCATCTGTATCATGTTCAAAAAAGGCTTTTGAGATCCTTGTACTGATTACATAATTTAACACACTTCCTGTTGCACGTCCTTGATCATATGATGTAGTTAATAATTTCAATCTTTCATCTTTTCAGGAAGCGAGAGAAGTACTGTTTGATTTTAAAGTCTAAAAAAGGATCTGGTGACATTAAAACCTATTTTCAAAACTATTTAAAATTTCTGCAATAAAAAACACTATGAAACATACATAAGGTATTCGTGCAGTTACTTTGATCTTATTTTCAAAATAACTGAAAATGTTTGCAACATTTATGAAAGTAACTCACTAACTGTAGCACCTGCCTGCTATTTCACTGGTGTTTAGTGAAAAGTCTATGTCGCTTATATCGATTATAGAGTTCTTCTTTAGGTTCTAGATGCTTGTGAAGACTTTATTTAATATTTACTGTAAGATCGAAGTTTTAGTGTTACAATGCGATTAAGATGAAAATGATTAGCATAATTTTAAAAAAAATTAATTTTTGTTTCAGAACTTAGTGGTGTTAAAATTTGTGTTGCTAGTAATATTTTTGTCGTTGATCTTTAATTATGTTTTAAATGCTGTGAATATATATATACGGCTACTGCTAATATTTTTATGTAGCCATTTTATTTATTTAATAATCATTAGTGATTATAGATCAACCTTAGAAGCAGTATTCTGAAATGGATAGGCGGTGATTCGTGGAATCGTATCGCGCACGCCATACTGTATTGGTGACAACTGGGAAACTGTTTGGTTATTAGCCAGAAAAAGACGCCATGTTAGACTTTAGACGTATGGGAAATCTGTGTTGACCCACATGAATTGATTGGCGGTGAAGAAGGAAAAATTAAATAAGATACGGGTGGATAAACCAAGTAATACCCAGAAACCGACGATATATTGATGACAGCTGTCCGTAGATTAGCAAAGTGCAGATGAGTGCAATGAACATTCAGGCTCGATGCGACCCAGTTTATAGTGAGGTGATTGTCTCTGTCGGTGTGTTTCTAAAAAGTATTGTCAATCGATCTTTACCATATCGAAGAAAGATGTTTGAAATCTCACCAAAAGTCTCATCCGCTATCAAGATGACGTGCTATGCCCTGCATATTGCTGTTTCTTTATTATTTAATGCTTTGTGATAATTCTTGAGATTTATTTTTGTAATAAATAAGCTATAGATGTGAATGAAAATATAATATGACACTCCAAGAAAGCAAGAGAGATGTAAATGTCTGGCTCTGCTTTCAAAGACTAATTTAAAGCATTTTCTTCAAAATGTTAAGGAAAACATTAATATTTTAAAACAGATATTTAAAATACTATCACAGGCAATAAAATATCCTGCCTTTTGATGCAAATATTTCCATATACTTTTATCGTAAACCTTTTATTTTTTACAGCAATAAACTTTCCTTATATACAATCTGTAGACAGAAACTGTATTTTATTGTGACATCTATAATTGTGAAAATTTTAATGTTCTTTTGATTAAATGTCTGCAAGGTTAGAAGTTTAGTTTATAAATTGTGCTTACTTTGTTGCTAGGAAGCTTAAAAAATAAATAAACACTTTTACACTTTTTATATTTATGTCTTAATAAGAAATCATTTTGACATTTTGCAGTTTCTTTTTCAAATTGCTAAACAATTAACATCATAACAGAACCATAATAAGTCATTCTGCTGGCAGATATTTAGAAATGTTTTTCTTAGCGAGAAATTTTGTTCAGGCAGGTGGAATAAGGTAGACTATTGACCACAATGATCTGCAGGCGTTATATCAAGTATCAGATATTTAAAAAAAAATTAATTCAACAGTGGAAACTGAGTTCTCACAAATTAAAACTCAGAACAAGTGAAAAATATTAAATGTAAAGTATGGAAATCAGGATAAAATATCAAGAGAGTTGGGTGGGTAATGAGAAAACACCTTTGATCGTGTCAGGCTTTCAAAAAATGTGTCTTGAAATTTGGCAAATGTTAATTTAAACAAAATTCTCTACTTTTAACACAAAACGATTGCGAAGGTCACGCAATATACTGTCTTCTTATGCAAATTCTTAGAATTACAAAAGTAGATTTGAATAAACCTACTAAAGTTACAAAATCGATTACTGTGAACACAGAAAAGAATAAAACTGTCTACGATACAGTTTACACCATTATCCGAAATGTCTGTACTGGCTGTTTATTGCACCTTTTCCGTAACAATGGAATTGATTATTAGAATTTTACCACAATTTTACGGTCACCAATTCAGGATTCCGAATAAAAACCACAGAAAACTTAATAAGAAGAATTTTATTCAAGTATAAAGATACTCGTTACAAACCGGTTGTCGTTAACTGTGTAGAAATGATGCATTACATTTATATTTCAACTGCGCAGCATCACTGACTACTGCGAAGTCTTTTCACACATTTTTTAAAAATTTTAATTTAATTAAATAATGCAAAAGTGGTTCTCGAAAAATCATGAAAATAAAACTTGGGAATCCTTAAAATTTTGACGAAATACGTTATAATTCTAACATATAGAAAGTCCAAGTCATGTTACAGTTGCTGCATGAACGCCTCATTAAAGATAATTGTCACAACTATTATAGGAATAGTTTTTTCTCACACTGTCCACATTGTAAAGCATGAACCAATTAAACAATTAATAATTATATATTAATTGTTTTAAAAAGCATCTACAAGTATAAATATATATATATATAAATTGCATTAACTGAAAGTGTAATAACAAATAAAAGGATAATCTGAACTGGGCTTTATTAATCATCTGCCACAAATATTTACACAAAAGAAATTTATTTTTAGGACGATGAGTTTGGATGAGTGCAGAAAAATTAATGTAATGATATTATTATTATTATTATTATTATTATTATTATTATTATTATTATTATTATTATTATTATATATTATTATTATTATTATTATTATTATTATTATTATTATTATTATTATTATTTATTATTATTATTATTATTATTATTATTATTATTATTATTATTATTATTATTATATTATTATTATTATTTTTTACGTATTTTTCTCCCTGAGTTTCCCCTTTCACAGGCTATATCCCATAGTTCTAAGTTAGGTAAGGGGGTTTACTGGATAGAGAATTCCTCTGATTATAAGTCTTGTCCAAAATCACACTGTCTTTTTTACTTTTTTAATGTCTTTTCAGGTATCTTATTCAGATTTTCGTCAATGTTCATTTTGGTTAATCAAGTGCACCAATTATTATTGGAATCTTACTGGTTTTTATTTTCAATGCGAGATTTCAATTTATGTCTTTGTTGTTTGACAGATTTTCAACGTTTTTTGATTTAAACATTTGTTTCTAAAGATATGAATATGTCGGTCGTCAAGCACGCATTCTTTTTTCTCGTCTTTTATGATGATGTCAGAGCGGTTGGCGTTTATTTCTTAGTCACTGGTTCATGTTTTTACTGTTTATCTCTCGTTGGTAAGTTGTAGAGTTTATAACCTTTATAGTGGATTAGACCGCAGCATCGTTATGTCTTAGTACGTATTCGTTTTTTGGAATAATTTTGGCTACCATGTAATTCTATGTCTATGGTTTCATCAAATGATCCATATAAATGGTCAGTTTTTGGTCTTATGCTGCTATTACTAGTTTCTGCTTTGAGTAAAAAATCTAAACATTTGGTTGGCATTCTACTGATCATCATGTTTGGTTTGTTGGTTTGATTATGAATCGGTTTCTCTTGCCATACATCTTCTGCCTTAGTATAATGTTCTTTTCTAACATTTCTCCTTCCTTAACCTTCTGCACTGGAGATTAATTGCCCTTTCCATCACTGTACTTTGTGAGGTTATTCTTTACAGAATACATTAATTTTCCTCTCTCATGTTGATATACTAACGAGGAAAGGCATCTTTAGTTCTAGAGTTATTGTTTAATAGATCGTCTTAGATTTTATAAAATCTCTTTCTCTTTACATCTTGATAAAAAATGGCGTTAAACAACTGTTTTGGATGAAGAAATCTGTGTATTGTTAACAGCTTTCTTGCTTTAAAGTAATTTTTAAACTCACTGATTTTTCATTTTATGATGTTGAAACTGTATCCACAACTAGTATGCCAGACTGTTTGTGGCTAACATTTTGTTTGCTGAATTAACTCACTTTTCAATATTATCCTGACTTTTGTGTCGCTCTCATTTTCTATTTTCTCTCATCATGACCTAAATATTGGTACGTTTTTTTTACTTTATCTTTTGAATATCTGTATTCATAGTAAGTTATACATCACGTTTTAGAACAACTTTCCTCTTTTGAATCTTGCTTTAGTACATTTCTTGCATTTTAATGTCTTCACTAAATTGTTTTAATATTTATAATTATTAGTTTATTCTATTTGTCATCCTTAACAAATAATTTCAAGCTACTGAAGTACAGGAGAATATTGATGTATTTCACTTAGATTGTTGTACCCACAATTACCTTTGCTAACAATGAGCTAAATGGACTCAGTGTTCTAGAGAAACAGTTAATGTAAATCTTCTTGGAATGTCTCATTTGATATTGACGGCGGGAGTTGTCAGTATCCCTTTGAAGTGATTAAGTATCATTTTGCTTTATGACCTGCTCATACTGGATTTCAAAAAAGTTGATCAGATTAGAGGATACCCTCAATTGATTTCAATATTCATGAGCGCCATTAAACACTTTTCTGTAGTCTACTCAAGCCAACTGCTCCAGAATTTTAGCTACGAATGAGTACTTTACACAATGATTTCCGATCACTTGCTTTGGAAGTGTTGAATTTACCTTATCGACACATACGTCTGCTCATCTCACTTATGTTATTTAATTTTCCTTGCTTTCATATGAAAATAGCGATATCGATGCTTTACGACTTTCCATATAGTTTTCTAAAATTCTACTTTTACCAGATGAAGTGGATTATCCATATTTATGTAGTTTTCTCCTAGATTTCTACAGAACCTTTTAGCTTGGTGTCTGAACTTGCTCGCTTCTCTTCTCACTTTCTAGTTTTTGTGAATTTTATAGAATTTGTTTGCCTTAGTAACAATTTTATGGGGGGAATTTTGTTACTGCGTTGATGTACATTCTAAGAACTTTTCTTTTAAAGGATATATTGGCCGATTGTGATGTAATTTCACTCGCGATTGTTAAATTACTTTGATTCTTTGCTCATTTGTTTCTTTCTCTGCCGGTTGTTTTCGTTTCTTTCTTTCTCTTTCTTCCAATTGAATAATTTTATTTTCTGCAATAACAATTGCTATTGAATAGACGAGTTAGTTTCATTTTTTCTCCTGGGTTTTCTCTGAAATCTTTCTAAGTTTTTCTTCTTCTTCTTTCATCAGTTCCTTTGATTTTCTAGCTTCTTTATTTTTAAGAGTTTTTCTTTGTCTTCATTTTTTGGAGTTTTAATTCTCTCCGTTTTATTAGAATTTCTTTGTTAAATTCAGGGTATGAACTGTTTCATTTTCTGTTCCATTCCTCTGTCCATCTTCGGATTCAGATTTTGGTTGAGTGCTTTATTATTCTCTGGATAACTCCTTTGTTCTTTTTAAGAGATTTACAATTGCGTTCTCAATTCATTTTTCAAATTTTGGAATTATTTTTCACAAGATTTTTATTTTATCATATCTCTTTTTACATTTACATGTTTATTTCCGTCTTTTTCGTCTTTGACTGCAGTGTTCTAATGGCTGACTTATCGTGATAATCTGCATTAATTTCTGGTTTATAGTAACTAATCATCAATCTGGTTTTCTTGAATAGTTTAATCATATTGAGGCCTTTAGGGAACTCGCCCACCTTAGTTACTTTCTAGTCTCTGTGTAAGGAGTTCTCGCTTCTATTATTACTATTATTTACATACATAGACTGATAGTGACTTGCGTCAAAAATTGCAATAAAAATTAGTTGGTTACGTGTTTGTATTCTTTTAGATAAAGAGAATTTTAAGTGACTCACAATCAAAGATTAATTTTCTAGAAAGTAAATAAATCTAAACATTTGGCATTAATATTCAGACATTACTCGCTTATTTTCTGTTTTATTTGTTTTTCTATAGCACTAAATTTTAATTATTAACGCCTTTACTATTCAGCTTTAAGATCTGTATTTCTGTTTTTTTAAATGTAATCAATGACGCATTTATTTCACATCTAGCAAATTTTGCCTGAACAAATCTATACAACACCAGTGCAATTATGTTTTAAAAAGTTATTCATTTTTCTTTTTCTAAAAACGCATTCCGATGCATAATAACAGGGGGTTCGCACTGAACCCTGCCCACAAGTGACCCGAGAGAGTTAAAATGAGCAACCTAATTTCGCAAAGATTAATGACAGGTAGACGACAGCTTAACCTGATTGTCACTACAAACCCATACGGGCTGCTTCTGAGTAGAAAACAGCTGCAACTCAAACCGATTTAAAAGGGACTCATGACATTTTGTTTTAATTGTATCTTTTGGTAAATGAGGACGGCTGAAAATAATCCCCGTATGTTGGCGCGGTAAGTCTGCTGATAATTTAGCGGGATGCAGGTGTCTACATCAGTGATAAACAGCGCGCGTGAAAACAATGACAAATTCCATCTATTTCCCAGGTGTAATGATATTATATTTATATTGCTGTTGCTGTTACTAGTATTAAAACTAGGTTATTCGGCGTTTGCTGCCCATCTTTAGCGCTGTAAGCTCCAGATGGAATTACTTGCCCGACGAGCATGAAGAGTTCGTCATGCTCCAGTTCCGGTTACCAGTGCTTGCGTCAACGTGGCGGGGACGAGCTCAGGACTGCGACCCGGCCATATCTATTGTTTCAGGAAGTTTGTTCTGCTTGCACGCATCCGAATAATTACAGCGCATCACGTGTAAACTTTGCTTTGAGAAATACATGTTAAGCGCTACATGCAAAATGCACTTGAAAAATCTTATGAAATGTCATTATATTAATGTATTCCAGCGATTGCATAAACCATTCTCATAGGTGACAGAAAACATATCTGTTCACACGCTATCATCGTTTTAGTGATATTGTTATATATTTACACGGGATAAAATAGCTTTTGCTGGCTGAAGCTATGCCGTTAACCGCATCTCTGCCTTCGACATTCATCAGAATCGCCCGTCGTATCCGTTCTTGCCAGTCCGCGCTCACGGAAGCCGGGCTTTCCGGTTTACAGGCCAGATGACTTCAAGACGCGTTTGTAGCGAAACACTGGCATTCTACTTTGGAGGATGTCTGACCATTCACAAAACGAAACGAAAAACCTTGCATGCAAAGCGGAATAAAAACCAAAGTCTAAATCTTCGCGTGCTGTCCCAAAATGCTCTCATTAAAATTGACAGGAAACCCAGATGACCCCAACTTCTTAAATTAAATAGAATTTCAACACTCACCGGAGGACACCGGTAATACTGTTTGCGCTGACATGAAAAATTCAGCAATTAAAGTTTACCATTGACTTTTATCAGTGCTCTTACAAGCAGTAATTACCAAACAACTGACAATAAACCGGTGGCTAATGTGAATAAATATTTTACTGTAATAATAAGAAATATATTCAACAAAACTTTTTTATTGTTAAACGTTGCAGATTTAAAGTTTAGTAAGATATGCAAACACAATACTGTGTGAAAATCAAAGACATGGACTAGAGATTGCAAGTGTACAGTTCCCTGCCATATTAATTTTGCAACTCTATAAATGAATTTATCTTACCAACATGTAAATATTCCAGGTGTGGTCATGTATGAATATGTTGAATATTTAGGTAAGCAACAATCTATTAAACACTCTCACCATACGGAAAACAGGCAGTCGCCGGATATTTCTCCGTCTGCCCGAAGTTGTGCTATAGGCCATTCAATGTTGCTAGAGTCAATGACAGACTGCCAAAGATCTTGACATTCCTCGAAGATCTTTGACTAACATTATCGTGAATGTCATCCGGAGAAAAAGCGAGCTGAAGGCCGTTAACAGTGACAACCTGACAAAAAACACCCCAGCTAATATTACTCTTCATGTCTGCATTCACCGTCAGGATTCTCTTACTGACATTGTTTGCGTAGTTAACATTATCTCCATATGTAGCACTCAAGAGATCCTCATCGTCCATTATGACTAAAACGCTTAAAAATATAGTAAAATGACATTTTTGAAAAGAACCTAAAAATTGATGAAGTGTACCATTCTCAAGTATTTTCATTTTACAGAAATTTATATATGAAGGTCGCATCTCGGTTTAGAGAAAACTGAATGTCTTCAGCTACGGTTACGTTTGTTACTAATGTCCACAATACTTATAGTATTTAAAATTTTTCACTCTTTCTAATTTTTAGAGATGAGTCTTTAAAAATCGATTACTCTTTTCTTTATAAAACAGTAAAGAATTTCCACATTTTTACACTATTTTTTAAAATTCTAATAACTTATAACATTGCCTTTTATATCTAAAAATACTCATATGAAATCTGTCATTAGCTCCATTGAATAATTCAAGGAGGATAGTCTGCGACACCTCCATGGTTTATACAATTTATGGGGGGTGATAATATGGAGATATTAGCATTGCTGTATAGACAGATTAATCTATGAAACTGATGAATAACTTCTGGTAGCCGTTAGATTTCAGGATAATAACACCTGAAGCCTTTCCATATATAATGAACTATATCAACATCATAAAGGAATGAACCAGATGAAATCCCCCTGATTAGAATCAGAGGAAATTATAGTGCCACAATAAAATCAAAGTTGTAGGGATAGTACACCAAAATAAGACAGATCCTGCCTATGGCTAGATACCAAAGGGTCTAGGACTTGCTGAGAACGAAACCGAGGCCGCCGCAGCCATGGAAAATGAGTGCGCAACCATTATGCTAATCCGAAACCAAATCTGGTGTCTATTTGAATGAGGCCCCTTCGCACAATTTGATTAATTAATATAATTGCTTGTTTTCATCTCTTTCATTATCTTTACAATAAAATAAGATGTATATTTGTAGCTATTCAAATAATTTACATTTTTGTAAAAATTTTTATTTATAAACTGGTGAAACGCCTTTTCTTATATGCGCGCTTGTTTTATCATTGTTTTAACCTGAGTAATTCAATTTTTATTTTCTTTAAAATCTATCATTTTATAAATAATTTTATATAGCTAAAGACAAAGTAGTTTTCATGCTTTTGCTATTAATAAATATAAAATACAAAGTATTGCAAAAACAGGTCAAAGCGTCTTCGAGTGACTAACAACAATTTCACTTGTTTGAAAATGGCTCATTTCTTTTAATAAAAATGTGAAATTAATATGTGGACTATATAAAATCTTAGTTGATTTATTATATTTTATAATCATTAACACAGTTTCTAATCCATTATTCTAGTTTAATTATGTTCTCTATTATTATTCAAACATGGGCAATAAAGGATATTAATATTTAAACAGATAATGCCAAACTGTAGTAATTAGTGGTGCTGTACTGAGATGACAGAGTATTTTATCTTATTAGAATTCTTTAAGCAAGTCGATGTCATGGATTTATTAATTACTTTGCATTCTTTGTTCAAATGGCAATATAGATGAAAATAATTTTAAAAAACAATGACTATATTAAATTAAAAACATAACAGTGAGAAGTGAATTAAGCCTGACAAGTCGACCTCGCAAGACAAAAGACAAGACAATTTGGAGAGCAAATGCTATTTAAAAAACTATAAAGATGCACTGTATGGTCTGAACTTTTCAAAGAAGCTTCAATAGATTTTCTTTTTTCCTCTCAAAATTCCTTTCTTTATTTTGCTACAGTACGTATAAAAATATAATGTCATTTTCGAGCTGGAGAAAAAAGACAACACAGATTAATTACTTTATTAGTGGTATATTTTTATCAAAACCTTTTGTCTTGCTAATTCCAAAACACTAAAATACAATTACGGAAGTGGCATCAACACGAAATGCACCAGCTCAAAAACTAAATTACTGTGTAAAATTTAAATAATTATATTTTTTAATGTTTTTACACTATTCATTAATTCCAAATCCCTTAGAAGAGCATGATATGCTAATGAAGTAAAGAAATAATGCATTTTATATTACAATTTTATATTTATGCAATTGAAGTTTTAATTTTACTCTGCTGTACGAAATTCCTTGAAACGCTAATTTATAAAGACAACATTTTATACGTAAATTAATTATTTAAACAAACAGAAAGCATCATAGTGAATCCAGTGATATAACTTGGAGGTACTTTAGAAATGTTTTTGAAGAAAAGCGGAGTGGTGCTAAATTTTAAAAATGGTAACCAAAATACTCTGTACTCGGGATGTATAAGTTTTAAAAAGAAGTTGAAAAATATATTAAAATATAAAGAAAATTATGGAGAGATGTGTATATAAAGATATATTAGAAAGAAAATGATGCTATAAGCACGAAAACTATTGAAACTGCAACCAATGTTGTCAAAAAGATGATTAATCTAAGGTTGTTGAATACTTTTTTAATTCACTGTATTTATATCAAACTTTAGAATTTTCTACACGCTGTTGTTCTCTTTCTTTACGCGCTGTCTCCAGATTTAATAAAGTTACATTAAACAACTATTTATATTTTGCATTAAAAGCATGATTTATATATGAAATTTATTTGAAATGCACTAGCTTTTATACTAACGATGATGTAAATGCGGTGTAAAAGTTATCTTTATGTTTTTTTACGAAGGCAGTTAAAGTGATTTGTAGAATGTATATCATTATACCCTCCAACTGGAACCAAGATTCATCAAAAGATGCGGAAGTGTAGCTTTACATCCACCTTTAACCAATTTAACAGTTATAAAATAAACAAGTCTAATGGTGTTCCTATTCTATAGTAAATAGTGTCGAAAATTCCTAGCTCTTAAAGTTTTCAGGGCCAACAGTATGTGTCACTTGCATAGCCACATCTCACAAACGATAACTCGTCTTTATTTTCACTTTAATATCTACTATGTGAAAATAAAATGCTGTACAAGCGTGGTACTTAGATGGTATTAAATATGAAATACAGTAAATGACTTGAAAAGATATTTGTTTGGTTTTTCGCAATATCTTCAGAGAGATGGATTTTTCTCTAGTGTCTGCTGTCGACAGAAGAAACCTGCGGGTCTTGGACAGTGGCAGTAGTTTTAAAATGGCCTATTACTCCATAACTTCAATCGAATAGGTTAAAAATGTATTCATAAACATATATGTATTAATTATTGTAGTAAAATTTCTTCCTTTTACGTCATAATAACCAGAAAATGCATTAAATCAATTTCCAAAAGGTCAGTTTAAATGAACAAGATCTAGTTTGGCAACATCTTGAAATTATTCTACAGGTACGAAGAACTATTTTAGAGAGGTCACTAAAGTACTGAGAGGAACTCAGGTATTATAAACAAGTTAAACCATTGCAGTGTTCAAGCAGTTTTACAAAGTTAAAACGTCTGAAGAAATTTGTCTGTATAGTTTACAATACATAGTCCAAAGAAATTATCGAAGACAGAGAGGAAAATCAATTTTTAGGTAAATTAAACTGTCATTCTCACATATTATTAATGATAGCTTCATCAAGTTTAAACACTATATTACAAAATGCAGAATTCCTTCACCTGTAACAGCTCCCTGCGGGGCTCTACATAATCAATCAAATCAAATAAACTACAACAGTTTCTCAATAATGTGTAGTGATACTGTGAATATACTGAAAATAATTATTGATATTTTTAAGTTATATAAACATTGGTGGTCATAACTGTAGAAATACTAATAAATAAATTATTATCTATAAAAAGAGTATTTTAATTTAAAAAGAGAAGAAAAAGTTAGAAAATAAATGTTTTTCTTTGCAGGTGTATACTTTCATCAGAACTATTTTAATGAATCTACAATAATGGCAGCAAGTGTAACAAAAGAAAATCAAACCAACTATATACAGAGACTTGGCAGTAATCAAATAGGCAATTACATTCCCATAATAAGCGTAAGACTGCAAACTATAAGAACAGGAGATGTTTTTATTGTCGAACCTCTGTCAACCCTGCGAAGGTCCAAGATTTTTAAGGGCTCAATGTAAATCGTGGTGAGAAAAACTGAGCAGTGACGAAGGGGCAAAACAGCAAAATATAACCACAAAATCTCAGCCACATACACTGGATATTGGTTGTGTTTTTTTTATGTAGGAGGAATGTCCCGTGGTTGGGTAAAAAGTAAACCAAGCGTGAAATACGCCAAAACCAGCCGATCCTGACCGAGATTCGAAGATAGTCGAGCAGTCCACCACAGGACCAGTGGCCGCTCTGTACAAGCCGCAGAATGCCCCAGTCTTTGAAAGCGATGGCATGCCTGCAAAGGTCATGGAAGTTGATACTCTCTGGAAGGCGTGCACATCTGCGCAGTGGAAGGTTGGTAGAAGGCATCAGAAATCTCTAAAGTGCTGTATATTACATTGCATATTAACAGCGAAGAACAAATCAGATAACTATTCATGCACGTCATCGTAACCCAAACCAACAGAACATTTTGAACAGCCTAAAAGCCTACCTCCGACGGTCTCTGAAAATATGGAAGGGTTCTCGAGAACCGTCGGATGCTATTTTTACAAATACGGATACAACGGATGAGCAGCGAAATGGAAACTACTACTCCCTCCATACAATATCTCAGTATTCGATAGTAATGTGCATCGGAACACTGCTAGGATATCCGTATACTAACAGTTGTCAAATCAGCAAAATAATCTTTATCAAAATATCTTCAGACCGTGTAGAGATATGGCGGTTTATCTGCTATAGTGCGTGGCTGGATTCGGGCTCTGGACGGTCACAGGTGGTGGTCTTCAGAGGAACTTCTGCCTGATGTATCAACATAGTCCAAGCCGAACGTTTTTCATTTGGTCGTATTTGCAGAGTGGGCAGGATTTTTTTATAAAAGCTGGTACCAACCAATCAGCTCAAAAATTGAGAGAGAACTAACACATGAAATCTCTGCTATGGCACCGACCAATCGCTGGATTTAAACCGTATTAAGCACATGCAGGATATCCTCGACCGATCACTGCGAAAGTATCACGTAAACTCACCTCCAGAGACTCGTTACTGCAGATTTTCTGGCAGGAAATCGCTGCAATTTCGCAGACAATCAGCGTGTTGCTGCTTCGCATAAGGCAAAGAACTTCAACACAAAGTAATAACCACACTCAAGTGATGTGCATAACTCTAGACTGACCAGGTGTTCTTTCAAGCATTGTTATCTGTTTACTTTTAACCTGTTTGTGTATTCACTAGAGAACATCAGTTAAAAAAGGAAACAATGCAGTTTTCCAGAAACTGAATAAATAGGTATTCTTCCAAAACTGCCTCTCTATTTACTAATCTGAAGAATCTGTATATATAAAAACTAGCTATAAAAGCTCTTACCAACTCCCTACAATCGACTTGTTGGGCCCGCTACCATTAATTGTAGGTCTATCTTGTATAATGAAATGAAGCGCATTGAAAATTCCAAACGGCAACTATTCAACTGAAGACCATTTTTCATAGATACGATATCTAAATTTTCAATCGATTAGAATTCATATAAGAAAATATTTTAAAATTAGTTCTTTTCGCACAACATTTCAAGATTCATAACATCAGTTCCAAGCTATCTCTTTTGTTGATGTATGTTTTGCTTGTTTACCTCAAATAGCATTCAGCGCGTCATCAAATAAATCAAGGAAAATTTCAGCTGGTAGCAAAATATTTGTTTTTCTCCCATTTTTTGCAATAAGAAAAAAATTTGTTGCTAATCAGATATAAATAGAAATGTAAAACTTTCTCTTTTATACCCTAGGCCAGGGGTCGGCAACCTTTTCGGCTCGCGGGCCGGATTCAAAATTAGCCGCATGTCCGCGGGCCGGATGGTTATGAGTTGCCAAAAATCGTTTCTATTGCCACTTTACATCTATAAATTAAGTGATTTCTTAACAATTGCAAGTTAACACAGCTTACCGATGACAAGTAATTAATGCGTAACGCGCTCGCAAAAACTCTGACAGACTGTTATCAACGTGTGCGCTCACGCCATTTTATAGTAGCCCTGACCTGCTTTCGGACAAAACACCTGAGTCTGCGCGCGCCTTGTCAATTTTGTGCGTGCATCGCACACGTGATCACACGTCTGAGCGCCCACTTGCAAGCGCGTGCAGCACTCAAGAACGCTTGAAAAATAAAAGGCACACACAGCCATGATTTCTCAGGACTGAATATTTTGTCATTTTTCCGGAAAGGCTCCGCGGGCCGGATGAGAGTGCCTCGCGGGCCGGATCCGGCCCGCGGGCCGTATCGTGCCGACCCCTGCCCTAGGCGGTAAGTTATTTTTACTTCATAATTAATTACTAATATATAAAATCTAAAAGATCATTTTATAGTCCATCTTCACCTCACTTGTCCAATAACACATAGATCGTTTGGGTACCGCAAGAGGTGTATCTAGGGCATTTTACAGCCTGGTGGGGCCCATCCCTCTCCAGATTCAGAGTCAAGGTAAATGTCAACGTCCAGAGGAGGACTTACAGATGTTTCGGACTTTTGCCCTCATCATCAGCAGCAAGTACCTCCGACCCCAGCTGGAATCAAACCCGCGACACAAAGATCGACAAGCAAATTCTCTACCCACTGCACCACGACGCCATCTCTACATATTATATAGTTGATATTAATTGTGGCATTAACAGCTTCTATATTATATGTAATTTGTTAACGAGAATAGTCAGTTACGATAGGCGTCCGTAATTATTAATTATGCGATGTAAATTTCATACAAATACCACGTGATAATGCTTTTTGTGTCAGTGGTAAAAGATCAAGTAAAGACTACATTTTGTCCTATGATGCTATAATATCTGCGTTCTAATTAAAATATGGCGTTTATACAAGTATAACATAATTTTGGATTAAGTTTATTTAGAATGTCTGTACATATCAAATTCTTTTCATTTTTTTGTTATAGCTTGTCCAGAATTTTGGGTATTATGGCAACATCTCTGAATTACGACGCACAATCTGAGCCTGATAGACTATGCGACTGATGCCTAGCGGAAGGTGGTCATGAGCCCTCTGGAAAATAGGACCTGTAATTCTTACACTGATTCTGAATACACTAACTTAATCAAGACCAAAAGCTACTATAACTTTTGATTTTAGTGGCAAAAATCTGGGTGCCTAGAGGATACTGCTGCTGAACAGATTACTACAGAAGTATGAAAGTAAATACACCATTGTCTAGGCAGATAATCCGGACACTCGATATTGTGTGGTGCGATGCCAGTACCTTAAATCACCTCAAGCTCTGATCACAAAATTAAACTCATCATCTTACTTTTAATTTTTTGTTATATATACAAAAGATAATTTCGTTCTTCTTGTCCTTGTAATGAGCTATTAAATAATATTAATCGGTAATCTGAATGCGTCGGTGCTTCACCGGATAAATCTTAACATATTTATTTTTCGTGTAACTTTTTTATAGATCAGAATATGAGTAGCATTATTCCCAATTTTCATACATATTATTTTACGATTAATAACTTAAGTATGAAGAACGTGGTACATTTATTTACATCTAAATGTAATATTTTCCCTTGTGATGTTGTCTAATTCTAACCAAAAGCGGTAATACGAAGATCTAGCAGAAGAAAAAAAATCAGCTCTAAGGAGACTTAAAATGATTGACGAATTAATGTAGAAAGTAGCACGACATTATCGATAGTAGTATTACAAGTTAAATTTGATCCAAAGGATATAGAAAGTGTTGATGACATATCCAATTCTCAAGCCCCCCCCACAATGACAGGCACAAATCTAACCTGAGCTACTGCCGATTGATGGCAAAATCATACGGTTGTGATGGACCATGAAAAGTGGATTTAAGAATCTTATGAAGCCAATGTTTATGTAAAAGTAAAGCGTACAGACAGATAAAAGCAATATTTCGATAGTGACGTTGTTCCTGTAGGGATAATCCCAAGTAATGTTTGAAGAAGGTAAAACAGCGATTTCATGGAATAATTTTACCGTACTGCTCACGAATGTTAGTATTACCAAGATATTAAAAGACAAGAAAGGTAATTCAGATGCGTGATTATGTACATCATGTTCACTGGGAATAATTGAGAATTCACGAATAAAAATATTATGAAGCATCAAGGAGGAAATTTCGATATAAAGGTATTGTTGCAATTTAGATTCTGAGATATTTTATTACTGACTTTGTAATTATGAATCCCAATGAAGCTCCTGCGGTATCAGTTATAACTACTCTGTAATAACAGGACAGTTTGCTGAAATATATAAAACTCTGTAGAAGATTACATTTTCAACTAACTATACAATTTCTTTAAAATAATTCATTTCTGTAACAGCAAACATAATGCTAGAATTAAGCTAATTAATTTTGCTGCATTTTTATGGTTGCATTTTATGGTTCTCATGATAAAAATATTAATTGTGAGATCGTATTAGTAACAGTGCTTGGCAAGAGAAAGGTTCGTATCTTTAACAGAATGTTCGCATTATTCGCGACCATCTTCCATGGAAAGATCTTGTGATATGCGCAGTACAGGATAACGTTTCTTGTTATTAGCGAAATACACAATTAGGGATTATCTCCATCTATATTAAAACGGATATTCATTTTTTTCTCGGCATTATTTAAAGTCTGACTATGTGTTACACATTTTCATCCACAAGAAACAGACACCATACTTGAATAAATCGCGTTCTCGATCGTTTTATTTCCGGAGAGTGTCCCTCTGAAACAGGATGATATATTTTTCATTAATAAACAAAAATATTTAATTTAATTATTTGTCCAAAAGTCTTGCTTACTTATTTTTTTATAACTAGACAAAAATTAATTTTATCTATTTTTAATAACTGACCTAAGGAAAGAAACAAACACGTAGTATTTACATGATATTAAATATCACAGATGGTAAATATTTACACAAATACACCGTGATATTGGTCTTTTGTTTCTTTAAAGTATTTATTTTCAAAAAAGAAAAAAAATAATTTGTCTGGAATATTGTTCATAATATAAACCAAACATAGTTAAAATCGTGAGATCAGAGGAGAAAAGACTGACGATGTTTCGGGCTCGTTAGATGTATTCACTGTAACCCTGATTTGTAACACTGAACAGATGTATGTGTCGTCGGTCAGTAGCCACTAAAGAAACCATAGTTGAACTCACTGCGGCAACTCTACAGGAAGCTGAAGACGAAGAATGTGGTTTCGGGTCCAGCACCTTGAGAGCTCCCCGAAAATTAATTTTTTTGATAGACCTCCGAAGATGTTGTCTTACTTTTTTGTTAAAACTTGAGGGTTTTTCCTTGTGTTTGAGTAGCTCGGTGATCAAGCTTCTCCTAAAGGTATCCGGTGGCGTTCAGGTACGAAAAATATCAGAATATGCTATTGTAGTTCGCAGTCTCCTGATGGCGCTGTGTCTCTGAGGCAACCTCGAAAAACTCACAGCAAATGTGACTACGCAGCTGCGTACTTGGGCAACCCCAGTTATGATTTTCGTAACCATGAAAAGTGCGCATGAATCTGTAAAACTACACTATATCACAGACGTGGTGAGGTGAGCATTATTCCAATGGCCACAGACATCAAATGATGTGGCAGATTACGTCTATAGCTGTAAAGTGCAGGACAACAGTTGGCTCATACTATAGATTTCTAATGGAAGTAACATCGAAAATATTGCCTTTACGGAATGTATTTGAAAAGTATAATATATATCAAATTAGCTTTATTGCATTATATCAGTTTTGCAAGTAAGTACATTATGAAACGAAAAATACAGTTATTTTATACTTTTCTTTAAAGTGATATCTGCCTGTTTTAAGATCAAAAATATCAAAATATTTCAAAGAATTATCAAGAAAATAATATTTCAGATCATTTGAATTTTCTAATTTAGATGTCCTTTTATGTACAATGATTAAAATTAAATGTGAATTCCATTTAATAAAATTCTAGTCATTCTCTCTCTCCCTCTTCCCAAGAGTATTTTGCTTGACAGAAGATTATTAAACTTGGCTCTGCCTAGGTGTACCCATATTCTATTACAGTTTTGAATCGAAACGTCCAGAAATTAGCGCCTTAACTTCATCAATATTATAACAATGTTTACCAGACTTTTCTCCAATTATATTAATGGATATTTTCCGATAAAATCTAATTTATTTTTTGTCTAGCAGTACAGAAAACTTAGTGAATCTATTGAGAGCAAAGTCATTCGCCGCTAATGCAGAGATTTTAGGATGTTCCAATATTTGGCACATACTTTGCTTCTAAGTAGAGCTTGTTGATTGCTTGCTTCTTTATTAGGTTGTTACAAACGTTTTGTAGGTTTTTAACTGCAAAATGAGACTTCATATCGTTGATGAACGTAAAATTTATTAAACAAAGTAAATTCCATTATAATAAATACACTTCTGCCAACTAGATACAAGCACATTTATACCAGTTTGAAAAAAAATTGGATTTCTAGCGTCAATAAAATTGTTGGAAGGCAGTTTCATTGCTGCTTGGTTGGAGAAGGATTTCACACGGAAGAATTTCTCAAGATGTTTCAAAAAGATGGTAGTCTGTGGGAGAAAGGTCTGCTGATTAGGTTGGATGAGGGAGAACTTCGTACCCATACATCTTCATTTTCTGGAGAATCACTTTTGCAAAATAAGGACGAGCATTGTCGTGGAGCAGGATTGGGCCGCTTCGATTTTCCAGTGCTGGCTGTCGTTGGGGGAGTTTCTGATAAAAAAAACGTTTAATTCACGACAGTACCATCCACCTGTGATGGTTTCGCGAGGTTTTGTTTCTTATGAAAAGTGAAGAGCAGATCTCCAATCTACGATTTTTGTTGTTGTTCATTCAACTCTCAGGCGTCCACTTGTCAAGCTTTTTCACCTGGCCAATTAGGTCAAGATGCCGGGAAACAGTTGCAGTGCTTACATCAAGCTCCCCAGCAATTTCTCGCACTGTTTTTCTTGGATCGGCTTCAACTGAGGTTTTGAGACGGTCATCATCACAGCTGGAAGGACGTCCGCTAGTTCGTTATCTTCAAGGCTGACATCTCCTGATCAAACCTTGCAAACCATCGTTGTACTGTGCGCTCATTTGTTGCGTCCTCACCCAATGCCGGGTTAATGTTACGAGTTACCTCACCCAGTTTGAACTGGTGAAGCAAAATGGCATGCAAAACGTTTCTATCCATGCTTCACTCAGAACCATGAAACAGATATCCGTTTTATGATTTTTAAGGTAATTTTTGCATAATGTATGCCAAAGCACATGCTACAAAACGATATATAACTTATCCACATGCACCTTCACAAGCACGTAAAATATGAACCACAAATTAACATAATGTAAAAACCGACAAAACTTGTTTTAACATGGAACGCTTTATTTCCATCATTTTAATTGAAATTTGCAGATTTACGGTTCCTGCTGAATCTTTTATGTTCTTGTTTAGTATTAAATCAAAAGAATGAAAAATTAAAATCTCATTAGATATCTTTATTTTAGTTCCCTTCCCTTTCCAGTCGATTGTAGCCTACTCTTCTGATACTGGTGATCAGCCACTGTGGATCAACCATGTGGCAGTGACTCAGCGAAGAGTTTCACCGCTCATTTCTATAAAATATGCATTCTACTAACTAGCTAGGCGTTTGGGTTATTCTTATTGTTGTTATTGCCATAAACATCTATTCGGTAGAGTTTTCTTTACTACTATGTAAAAGGTAATCTCAGTATTTGAGGAGCACCTTTGTTTGTCGTGTAAAATTTGGAGATGTCTAACCGTAGATTTTATTAAATTATCAATGGTGACCTGATCCAGGTTTCTAAATAAAAATTGTCGGTAATTCTTCAATTGGTGCTGACCAGTAGTCTTATCAAGAAGCCCTGATAAATACTATATCTTGATTACAGCGGAGTGCAAAAGTCTTGCATAAAAATTACTAGACTTAGAAAATGGGTTCTTATTTTGTAGAAGTTAGTAACTATTGTATGTTTTCTGTATTAATTGAAAGGTATCGGAGTCTTTAAACGATTTATAACACTAAGATCCATTTTGTAATTACACAGTCAAAATTTAAATATTAATAAAGTAATCTACATGAAATCGATGTGTGCAAAAGTGTTGCATAAACTACAAAAATTAGAATCTATATTTTGTGCTATAATAGTTTAGGATATTAGAATATAAATATGAACAACTGTCATTTTCCACTATTCTGATTCATTTTTGTTCAATATAGTGATGCCGAGAGCCCGATACTTGACCCCCGAACAGCGGGCCACAATCGTTCGCATGAAAGAAGATGGTGGAACTGAGTGGGTCGTTGCGGATCGTATCGGTTGCAATCCGTCGACGATATCTCGCACCCTGAAACGTTGGAAAGCCGATGGGAGCCTAATTTCGAAACGAAGAGCCGGCAGACCGCGGAAAACGATGGCTCGGGTGTACGTTCGGCGATCGGTGTCCGAGAAATACCATCTTAGTTGCACTCGACCGACTCTGCAGGCAGGGGAAGATTTGGCCATGGTTTGGAGATTCAATCATCCGGTGTTGATCCGTTACATCACGTGGAGGGTCGAATGGATGCTCATAACTATGCTAAGATCGTCTCGGACACTGTCGAACAGTATATGTGTGACCACATGCCCCTGACGGCCATCTATCAGCAGGACAACGCCCCCATCGACACAGCTAGGAGTGTCAAGGCCTTGATGGCAGAGTTGCGAATCCCCCTCCTCGACTGGCCGGCTCAAAGCCCGGATCTCAATCCCATCGAAAACATTTGGCACTCGATTAAAATCAGCGTTAGTGCCAAAAAACTGGAAAATAAAACCGATTTGAAACTGAAAATCGAGGAAGCCTGGTCGGAGTTCAGTAGTGACGATTGTCAGCGTTTGGTAGCCATGCATGTCTCGCCGTTGTGAACAAGTTATCAAGAATTTTCGATATTCTACTCATTATTGATAGATCTGATCACTTTCTGCATCATCGGAATTGAATCTGAATTGATTAGACAGCTGTCTATATTCTATGCAACACTTTTGCACACGTTGATTTGATGCAAATGATTTTCTAAAAATTATAACTTTTCTTACAATGAAACAATTTGCTTGATATTATTGGAATAGATGCACAACAGTAATGTAGAAATGCTTTAATGAACAAGATTTGATAACAACTGCTTTCGACAAAATGCGAGCTAATTTACAGGAAAAATTATTTTATGCAAGACTTTTGCACACCGCTGTAGGTTATTAATGTATGATTGAAGAATGTTACAAATATCCTTTAGTACTCTTCACCATTCAGCCAAGATTTTTTGTTGGCATTGGACGTTTTCATTAGCCAAATAAACTCAGATAGTTTCAATGATGTTCATATCAGGACTTGACCTTGTGTAGGCTAAGGCATCTAGTTTTCCTTTAGTCATTAAGTTCTAGATCGTTTTTTAACTACTCTGGATGTATATTTGGAGCCATTTTCACGTTGGGAAATTAATCGGCGACCATTGAAATTTTTCTTGAGGAAATATCGTTTTGGATAAAAAGCTGCCTGCATTTATTTGCTGTCAGTATAGATTTGATTTTATGCAAATCCACAACATCATTGGCTGATATGCAACCTTAAACTCACATTAATCTACCCCCATGCTTCAATGCATCTGTTGCAAGTAAATTGACTTCTATAGCGCTTTCCAGTCTTCTTTTTGAATAAATTTCTGTTGATTTTTGTAAAACAGTTTAAATTTGTAGGTACGTATAAAAAGCATCTATTTCCAAGTTTTGTCATCACAAGCTTTATCTATTCGGTCATGCCGTTTGGTTGCACTTTCTCAGCAAAGATTTTTTGGCAACTGTGCATTCACTGTAGCAGTTTCGTGCTGGGTTCTATCTTTTACTCTTCTCTAAGAAATATTAGCGCTCTTTCTTCCGACCAGTCACCATGGCGCTGAATACGAAATATAGAAAATACTATGTAAATGGCATGCATAGCTAATCTTTTGATTCTTTGGTCATTAAAGATTTCCTTTCGTCTATTTACAGAAAGTTCTGCACAAAGTTATGCTTTTTGTTTTATTATTTATATTTGCTTCAGCTCCATTCGATAGAGTTTTTGAATAACTTCGCCAACTGCCACAAAACATAACCGTCAAAATGACATTTTTAACAGGTGCCCGTAAATGCTTCTGACTGACGGATATAAGCTGCTATTACATACACACCTCTGACAACTTGATCATGAACTTTACTGCTGGCTTGCTCACATAAATAACAAAGTTCTCGTTAATAACAGCTTGAAGAAGTCTACACAGAAATATCTAATCAAGAAATTTGTCTACTGGTAAATCTCATGTAGTGATTAGCTAAAATGCGTTCAGACTTCCACGATGTTTTCTGCTGCTTTTTCTGTTAGACATCGCGAAATATTAAACTTATTATTACAATAAAACAATTATTATGCTGCTCCAAAGGGGAAAAAAGAACATTAAAGTAATTAAACCTACGTGAAACTAATTTTGAATTGCATTCTTCTAGTTAATCAAGATTGTCAAGGTGAGGGAAAATGTGCAAAAAATTATTTAGGTTATCGCGAGTTTCTAGTGATTAAAAACGGGATTTTTGTAAACATAGATTATGAAGGAGGCTAATAGCATTATATTATAGCCTGAGAAATGATGCTTGAATTTCCATTAATATTTACAGATGTAAATATCACAGTGAGATCTTAATACCAACAATATGAACGTTTCTGCACCTTGTGAATCACCTCCGGTTATTATTATTATTATTATTATTATTATTATTATTATTATTTTTTTTTTTTTTTTTTTAATTTCTATATACAGTATACCTTCAGGCTGTTTACTGTCCTGGTAAATTACGGAAACGTGCATTAAACTTCAAGAACAGACTTTCCTCCACAATGTTGGTACTGATTCCTTCCTTAGCCGGTTTACGTGTAGAATCGGAAGACTGGGAGTTTTCGAGTAGACTCTGAAAGTTTGCTAAGAACACCAGCTTGGCAGTTTTACATTTTTTAAAACACTTTTTTCAAGCATCTTTCCTATATATATATATATTGGGCAATGTACACATTTTTAAAATACCACAATTATGCAAACGCCATCTTGTATGGACATCCCACAGCCTATTCGCAGTAAAGTCTTCTGACGGTGGCTGGTTCTCGCACACACGCCTCGTGCTACTTTTGCTACCTAAATCGAAAAGTTTTGATAAAATTCGCTATATGCAGTCGTAATCTTTTGCATAAACTTTATAAACCATTCTAGGGATATAGATAGGAATTTGTTTTTCAAGATGACAATGTACGTCTGCGTGCGTCAGTATAATGACAGTGAGCAGTAAAGATCAGGAGGACATCAGATTCTTACTAATGAATCGCATCTCAGATGTTATAACAGAGTACACAAAGATTTTGAAGGGAAACTGCTTGTGATTTTCATTTCATGTGCACAGCAGATACAGGTGTTTATTTTTTCTAACTCCTCATTACTTAACGGGTCAGATAAGTAAAATGAAACAAATATCATGGAATGATATGAATAGAGTAAGTGGGGTAATATAATTCAGAAAAGGAAATACTTTTCCAAATGTGTTCAAACATTTTCAGAATCGATATCCATGGAAAACTATCACAACATCGAGTTATTTTATCTGAATAAAATTTTATGGAATATAACTATTTTCAATCACCCAATGGTAACTAAAGTCAACAGTTAAATATCACAAGCAATTATGTGCTTCATCCAGAAAGAAAACTGTGTAAATATATGTATGTATGTGTGGTTAAAAAGACAAAAGCTTGAGTACATAGAGGTGTTTACTTATAATATCTTATGTGTATCAGCTAGATCATTTCATTATGTTCAGTCTGCGAAAATTGTCAGATAATATACACGGTGCAATTGTAAATCTAAATTATACACTAAATGGTCAAAAGCATAAATACAACCGCTGAAATAACTGGTAGACCGCCTAAGACCTGAATATCGGTCTTAATACAGTTGTGTCTTGAACCCTGAAAAATATGACAATTTATACATTGTGGAGGGTTTTTTTCATCAGCATATGAACAATTAGTGGGCCAAAGATGAGTTGTAAACTGACTACACTCGTTAGATGGAGAAAACGAGAGAAAGAGAGAGAGAGAGAGAGAGAGAGAGAGAGAGAGAGAGAGAGAGAGAGAGAGAGAGAGAGAGAGGAGAGAGAGAGAGAGAGAGAGAGAAGCGAGAAGCAGCCAGCTGGAATACCCTGAGAAAATAGGGTTAAAAATTTCAGATCCTATCACTGATAATGAGAATATTTCTAACAGGTTTTTCTTAATTGGAAGGAAATATATTCGGGGCTGAGAACAAGTACAATTTCTATGGAGTTGGAAACGAATCCTTAAGTAGTGGAAATATGGGAAATAAACCACTATAACTTATTTACTTTGAAGATGTAAGTAAGTTTCCTACTCACCAATTTAGTGGTAGATAGTTGCATAATTAGAAAGGAAGAACAGATAGATTGCAAGTTCGATAATACTAATCATATCAGGCTCTGCTATCCCACAGATTGAGTTTAAGACATCAGATATGATAGCTAATGATTTATTTAAGGTATGTGTTAAAGAACCACTTGTTGAAATGCACTTTGGAAAAAATATTATTAGAAACTGTAGATTCTTAAATCTAGTAATTAAATCTAGGAAACATTGATTGGGATTCCTTGGTAATATCACAGCTCTTACCAGTGTTTATAGGTTCTAATGATTTCAGGACTTGGATCTGTTCGCTGGACATATGGTTAAAAAAATCTCTGTGATTAGATAGGTGTTATTTTTCTCTATCAATACGAGGTTTTCTACTTACAGAAATCTTTATACAAAAAGTATATTGCACCTGAATCAGCAGGATGCACGCTTGATAGGTAAATTATTTTGACTTTTTTGGAGAATCAGGAAAAAGTAGACATTATGGAAGTCACTCGTGAAAATTATAACAAGTTCTACAATCTAATAATGCAAAATTTTAACACTTCTGTTGTTATACTCCAGCTAAGTGTAAGACTTCTGCTACACTCCAAATAAGTGTACAAGTTCGTAAAATATTAATAAATTTTGAATTTAAAATCTAGGAAGTGGATCTAAACTACGGTGAATAGAATCTGCAAGGGTTAAATATAAATAGCAATAAAAAGCTATGTCCCATAATTTTTCCCTCAAGTGTCAATTCCATATGTGTAGATTTCAAATTAGACGAGCTATGGTTAGTTGGTTGCTCTATGAGTGGTTCTGACACAAGAGATATATTTGAAACGACTTACATACAGATACTATATTTAATTTGAAAATATTGGTTATATATCATGCAGAAAATGTATAAATAAAGATTAGAGGAAGTGTAGTATTATATGTATTTTTCTAATTGGGAAAAGCATCTTTTTTACTGCCTACCATGATCATTATATATCGCAGTTTCAATTTTAATAGTGAAAATATAGGAAACTGTGGCATCTTAAACAATTTAGATAAATTTGCATCAAACGTAATACGAAATAAATTCAATTTTATCAAAAAATGCACAATATCAATGATAGCAGAATACATATCTGAAAAAAATGTTAGTTATCACTGTAACATTTTTCACCCAAAATAACTCATCTTGTTATGAAAATTAAAACTATAGAATTCTTGTTCACCGGTCATCTTAAACCACAATTGAACAATCAGACAGTTTCTGTTTCTCTGCTATTTTTTCTTCTTTATTATTCACAATGATTCCTGCAACTTAAATATTAATGTTTGCACCTGGAAGCACTATTGGACATTTTCTCTTTTGAAAATATTTAGTTGCGTTACTTACCTTTTGTTTGAAAATGAGTAGTGGTATTCAAAATTCTTTCCAAGTATATATATAGCCAATATTGTTTCCTTTTTTATTTCTTAAAATAAAATGAAAAATATATCTAATTATAAGAGATTTTAAATAGTTTGCTATGAACTGGAAAAGAAAGATTTTAGCACGATAATTTATAATCCTATGGAGATACATTGCTAAGTTTAGCAATTACTTCCGACATTGATGTTATACATGAAGTAAATATTTCTAAACCACTGAGCAATAGTGACCTAACTTCTCTAAGAAAACTATATATTCTAATTTAAAAAATCAGTAACTAAAATGTAACATAAGTATTGGACTGGAATAAAGAGGATTATGTATATTGAAATAAATACATAAATAAAATAAATTGAGAAGATAAAGCTCTAATTTCTACATTGATATGATGTATAAAACTTTAAAATTTCTAGAAGCGATAAAAATGCAAATTAACTTTAAGAAAGGGTTTGCCAGTAATATTAATAGTGACTGAAAATTCTTTTATATGTTAACTAGAACAATAAGAGACTAATAAAATTTAACGTGTACAAACGTTTATGATCAACTGTTTACTCTAGAATACAAATGTAATACAACAAAAATAAAAAAACAACTTGTGATGAACATTAATACCAAGGAATATTAAAATATTATGGTTTTGAATAAAGTGACATCACTTAATAAGGCATCAGAGGTTGTGGTAATTTCTCAAGATTACTAAAAGGAAACTTCATGGTTTATTTGTAAACATTTAGCTATTATATTTAATTAATCGTTACAGAAATGTCTTCTTCCCACTGTCTGGAAAGCTGCACATGTTACGGATAGTTTAAATAATTATCACTGAGTACAAGCTAAGTGGAAAATAATTACCTCTGTACTGTCCAAGGTTGTAGAATTCTTTAGTATAGTCAGTTTACTAACTCATTCAGTGAGATTTTCAAAACACGAAGATCAGGCTGAAAAACCATCTAACAAATCTGTAATTTTTGGAAGTGACGACTAACGTAGTCCAAATTAAAAGTTTTAATGAACTTTGTTTCCATTTTTACCTCAATGAATCTTTTGGTAAATAAAGCTCTGCATAAAATATTTAGAGAATCTGTGTGAAGAGAGATTGAGAACATTCAGAAGCAGACCGACAACTGTACAGTGCGGTCAGATATTGTTTTACAAAGTTCGCTTTGAAGTTCTTTGTTCCTCTGTCTTCCATGTTACGAGTAGTGTATTAGACGTTGTAAGATCGAATTTATTAATAAAATTTTATGAATTATTCATGCAGGAAATAGGATTATAATCATTATTATCTTGGTGACACTAAACTGGAGAATGGGGTCTCATTAAAATAATAATTGTTTAGAAAATTTCAAACAAAAAGTGAGTCTCAGCTGCAAGCAGACCAAACACAACGTCAGCCGTTCATGCGCATTTAAAAAATACTGATTTATTGAAGAGAGTTCAGCATAGATTTACTAGGATTTTAAAGTTCTTAAGCACTTGGAATACACCAAACACTTAACAATATTAAATCTAACAAGATTTAGTTTTTGACCTAATGATGATTTTCAAAATAATTAATGATTTTGAGCATGTAAGTATAAAAAAGCATTTGGGTAGTAATTACAAATAAGCTATGATTCAGATACGATTAGAAATCAGAATAATTCGTATATATTATAACAGGATTTCTGATGAGTTAGATAAATCACCGACGAGTGTAGTTAATATAGTAGTAATCAGTTTGCTTATTTCTCTTCCCAGGTGGGGCTGTATAGCCCACGATGGCCTGTTGCCTCTTTTACCTGCAGAACTAAACTAGTATAGTTTGTGATGGCATTCTGGAATATTTCTACCTACAACAATCATCCAGACAACTGTCTAAATATTGAAATGATGCATTCAGCTCTCGCAGCTCTTCCCACCCATAATACTTGTTTTTGTTGGCGCAAAACGAAGCAGATTCTATGAAATATCAGCTGCGAACATTTTCTTTTTAAAACGAACCTCATAGATAAATACAAAAACTACCCCGTTTAATCAGTTTCCACTGAGGGAAAATTAATCTCTAACCTATTTTCGCTTATTGACCTAATAAATCAAAAAGGCTGTCTTTATTTGGTACTTATATAAGATCTAATATGTTCAATAATTAATGCCATGTACAGATATAACTTTAGTTATTTATGCCAATCATTACAGGTGAAATAAATCTATTTTTTAGTGATTTGTTTTTTTGCAGTATAAAATATTTTAACTTTCTAAAAGTGAGGACCTACTGTCAGAAGCTGCGAGTTTGAACCGAAATAAAAGTATTTAAGTAAAACTTTTTTTTAAAGATGTGGATCGCTCACCATTTCTTGAGAAGAAAAGTCATGAGAATCTGACAGAAAGATTACTACAGTTCTTTCATTATATCAATATGTGCAGTGTGTGGACTAACGTGTTAACCTCGTGAGGTGAAGTCAGCGGTCAATGAATTATTAGTCAGGCTGTCAGAAAGGTCTAATAATCAGCGGTAGTAATATAGCCGCGGACGTGTAAGGCTTGGTTTGTATCGCAGATTTATGTTACTATCACTTCGTTAATCTTCATCAAGAACGAATCCTGACGGCACAATTAAGCATACAATACTAATACGAACCGAGCAATTTTACCATCACAAATCAAAATAACCGACCGATTTATATAGAGATAGCCACCCACACCAGCTTCCATGGCGAAGGTTTTGTTGTTGATTTTTTACTTATTTTAAGTGTCTGTCAGTTTTAAAGATGACCTGGACATCATTATAAATAGAAATGTACTTCAGTGGGAATATAAATAAAGTCGATGAAGCAATGTTTTATCTTCATTATTTAATCTCCTATGATAGATAAACTTCTTTCTTTGTATCTCACCGAATGCAACTCAGGGTCCTAAGTATTTGTAGCTGTTGTTTTAGTTTTTATTTGATGGACGATGTTGGGTGTTAACAGAAATACGTCTTCTCTACCCGCGCTTTTCATGTTTCTCCTGAGATATTAACAGGTCCTTACAATGGGAAATATAATAGCTTTATTTCCTATTGGATATTTATGTTTCTCCCGTATTTGCATTTCTTAATGGAGACATTTCCCTCTGTTGGGATTACAGTGTTTCCACATCCATCTTAGTATGTACTTCCAAAACTGCCTGCCTGTGTCTGTTTGGCTATTCTGGGTTTTACATTGCAGAGCATCCAACTGCTATAGGTTCCATTGTTTCTTCCCATTCTTCACATTTGAACTTTGGATCAGGATTATTCTTTACAATATGCTTTTGATGGTATCCTGTGACCAATCGTTGATTTTTTTACACTATTATTAGCCCCTCCGTCTGTTTTATTTTTGATCTTCTTCGCTATTATTATTTAATCTCTTCTTGGATTTTGTATTTTTCAGCTTCATTGATTCCATAATTTTTGTATTATGACTCTTCCTATTCAGGTTCCTTTACGTTGGTTCTTACATCCAGGTCTGTCTGATATTCTAACTGGTTTACCATTTTAAAATCCAAATTGTATTTAAAGGTCTTCAATGAACTTTTCCATTATTTATACTTTGGTTTATATTTATTGTTTTTATTTTAGTATATATTTTGAGATCATTTATGTAAAATAAATAAATGATCGTCTCGCCCTTGATGTCATATACAAATTGAATCATTTCAAGCCTTGTACTTTAGGAGAAATATTGCTAGCAAAAGAACTATAATGGCAAGGAGTTTTGGAATATTCCATTTTGATGTTCCTGGGTCTTCTTGTAATAGTTCAAATGGAATTATTCAGGATTATATTTGTTTTATCATAACTGTTTTCATATACCTTTATTAATTTGAATATCCAGATGAAAGAGACTGCGATTCTATAGTCAGTTCATGGTGTGCTTAGGTTTCTTTTGTTTTGCATCTTTTATGATAATTTTATTTATAAAGTTTGTTTGCATCCATAAGATTTCCTTTTGTACTTTATGAACCCATTCCCTGAATGCTGATGTAAATATCTTATATATAGTTGGTAGGAACATTATGGAACTGTAGTTTTAGAGATTATTTGTGTCTGAGTCATCTGTAAAAATATGTGATCCTCTTGTGAGATATCCAGGAGTTCTAGACGGATTTTTCACTATTCTGTTATACCGTTTTGCATTGTCGTCATGCAGGGATATGATACTCTTCAGGCAGACTTATTTTGGTAACTTGTCAATTTACGGCGAAATTATGTTTCTGTCTTTTTTCAGAGTTAGTGATACTTTCTTTAACAGTCTACCCATCATGTTTGCTCTTGGACATTGTATTATTATTCACTTCTTGTCCTTTTAACTATTCTAGAACAATTTTAACGTTTTTCTTCTTCCCCAGAAATCTTCTATTTCATCCAGTTGTAGTAGTAGTTTATCCACCTTAACCTGCCTTTTTCCAGCTCTCTGAAAAATATTTTAGTTTTCTTTGAATACCTCATTTGGTCTGAATTATTTGCATTCCTTTTCATATCTTCTGATTCGAACCTTAAATTAGGCATTGTTTCTACTGCGATGTTTCACTTTTTATATCATATTTTATATATCTTTATCTTTTTCTAATTAATATATGGGGGATAGTGTGACATCACGGTTTTCTAATTGATATCCTCGGCGGTTGTTTTCCGTTGCTTTGACTATTTTTTCATTTGATTTATACTTTTATATTTATGTGTCTACAGTATCTTGAGATATTGAAAACACATTTACAACACATCATTCTACTTGTGACAAAAGGCACCAGCTCAGTTACAGATATTGCAGTGAGTTCTGTAGCAAAACATCTATATTTTTGTATTTTTTGATAACTATCGCATCGGTGTATAACAGTTGATTCAGATTTGTATTGCTCTATTCCTTATTTTGCTTTTGATATTTTGAAGTGCTTGGTTTTCATCAATTCTTAGTTTTACTTTTCTGCCCTTAGTTTTTAGGTTGCTTTTCGGTCTTGCAGTTTCTGATGTTCTTCTTCTTATTGACTATATCTTTTAGCATCGTTTGATATCAACTTATTATTGTCTTCAGTTTCTTTTTTCTCTAATTATATTCGAGTAGACAGTAAGTTTTGTATCGCTTTGTGATACTTTTTCCTTTCATCTGTTTTATTTTTATTGTAAGGGTAAACTTGATTTAGATGTCTTTTCCCGTATTTACTTATTGTTTCTATCTCTTCATAAGGTATTCTTCTGTTCTTCACTAAGTTTTTCTACATTTTCTTATTTATTCATTAATACTAGTTCCATTGTTTGCTTTTTTTTTAGATAATCCGCTTGTGAGTTTGCTGTTGTTTTCAGTTAAAGGCTTAAAGCAGGGTCGCAGTGGTCTATACTTGTTTAATGTAGGACCTAATTGCTTTGGGTTAACTTTCTTCATGCATGGTACTGCTATAAGAATTGCCTAAGTGTGGATAATGTTCGGGGTTAGAAGAGTGCGTTCCAGTAGTATATTCTACAGAAGGAAGAGCCAGGAACGAAGTCGCTCAAATCTTTTCACTTGGCCTAGAACGTCGAAACTTCCTTTTATTATTATTATTATCATCATGATCACAATCATCATTATTAGTAGTACCTACAGTGAACAATTACCAAAACTAAGGGGAAAGAAAGAACATGATTAAAGATAACCAAAAGCGTAGCTCTCACTTAAAAAATAATCAGTTAACAGGATGGGTATCAACCCTGACAGAAAAATGTTGTAACTGATCTTCTTTTATACAGATCAGTGATTGAATCTATGTAACTTTGCAAATTTATTAGGAACCAAATCAAAGATACTGAGAATTACTAAGAATTAAGCAGCTTCAAACTATAATTAGATTAAGATATTTTGTTTGCATGTTTATCTTTAACTAAATGAATTTTAACCAAAGAAAAAAATATTTATCATTGTCCGTGATACTTTAAAATTAAGAAAGAAATGTTTCTACAAATCCAATTTATTTGCGACCTTTTTTGACTGTTTAAAGATTTTTCCTCTAGGGGCGAACCACCAGCGAGTATGAAGGACCAGATCAGAAATACCAACTTGTAAGACAAGTTGCGCTGAACATAATTCTTTCGATGTAATACATTTAATGAATACTGAGGACAACGCTAAACAATATTTTGGCGATTAATATAACGTTTTTATACTAATAAATATTTCTCGAAGATATTTTTTGAAAGAATACAAAAAGAGGCAAAAGAAGTGCGAGTCATTTATACTAGATATCATTGGTGTAAACTTACATAAACAGAGATGCAAGTAAACGGTTTTACAAAAAAACTTCAGTGCTATGTTCATCAGTGTAAATTTATAAGACAATTTTTAGTTCAATATATACCATTGTTTACCTGTCCACTAAGTATATCCTATCAACACAGTGAGCGAGTTTACGATAAAAATGGGATGAATAACTTTAACTTGATTTATAACTTGCCGGAAATGAAGCATGAATGGAAAACCACAAAAAGATAACAATGGAAAGAAACAGGTATGATGGAATTTACTAAAGAAAGAAATGCAATTTACTTGTGTAGACTGCCAACAAAGAAAATATTTAACATACTTTTTGTACAAGTTAGACTTACTATTGATTTTTCTTCTTGAATTTGTATGCTGTGAGATGCTAAACAATATTAGTAGAACACAAATAAAATGAGACTGTTCAAAACTACTTCAAAATGCAATATACGGTGGAGGAATCAATGAGTATGGCCGCTGGACAGAGGCCGGTTTTCCGAAAGAGTTGCTGCCGTGCTATGCCCATCACCGATGAGGAGATGGTCGGCTGTTGTTCGACGTGGATAGACAGCTGATTCTAATGGACAATGAGCAGCGTTTCTTAGGGCTATTAAGTGTTGCTGAGATAGAAGCAAATGGATCACTGGTCTTAATTCATCCCCGACATCACTTCACGCATTAGTAACATCTGCCTAAATGGAATCAATCTATAGTGTGTGACCTTGAAGAAAGCACTGGACAAAACTTTTAAAGTTAATTACAAAGGAAAGAGAGACAAGCTTACACCTGCCTGCAACAGAAAGTCACAATCTTGCCTATGAATATTTAAAATATCCTTAAAATTATGAAAATACCGTGATTTTGTTGCTTTTTATTTACTTCAGCAGATTTGTTGTTGTTTTTTTTTCTTTATTAGAAAATAAAAACAAGCAAACAAAAGTTTCAGAAAACATCGTAATTCTCTGTGAAGATCTGCCTGAAATTGCCGCCCCGCTTCAGAGAAAGCCTTCCTTCCGTTTACTGCGCTGAGTCGAGTCGTCGTCGTTTTCTTCTCCTTTGGCTGGTTAGAGGAGTTCACGAAATGTGTACCTCTCTCTCTGTAATGACGCCATATCTCCCTTTACCCGTGTATTCCAATGAAATCCAAAGATATTAAAAGCATAATTAATAATACATCTCTTTTTCGCTACCATTATATTGAACAACTGCACTCCAAAATTGCAACAAAAACAATCTATGGCCTTATTTATACGAGTCAAAAGATACACAATCGCACTACAATTAAATTTAATTTCAAGGAACCAAGCAAGGAAATTAATTTTAAAAATGCCCTGCTGGAATCGAGGCAGTTTACGACTTTATAACGATGTTATCAAGGCTTGGAAGGTGTTATTTTTAATTAATTTCGCTTTCGGTCTACGAATGCTCTTATTTTTCTTTTCTTGTAACTATCTACAGTTTCGAAAAAATAAAGTTTGGAAGAATTGCGGAAATGGTGATCCAAGTTTAGCTTCAAATATTATTAAATTATTTGTAATTTCTTCACGGCTGAAAGATGGCAAACCATTATTTTTACTTGTTGCCAAGATATCCATTCATGTACGCAGGGTTATATCTGTCGCTGAGGTGCATTTCGCTATCACAGTAAAAAACAACGGTGCCAAATTTAAAGATGTTTCAGTAAATAACATTTTTTAAAGAAGGAGCAGCTATCAATCACTTCTCAGTTGTTTGGAGGCGGCCAAAAATTCTTCATTAGCCGAAATTATTTTTTCCCTCTATTTATGCATAATGTTACGGTAAGAAATGCAGTGTTTAATCATTTGCTGATTTATCAATTATGTATTCATTTTATTCTTTACTGAAAACAATGAAAGATTTTTGTTATTGAACTCTGCCACTTTATTACTCTTGAGTTACATCTCCACAAAAACTACTACACTAAGTAAAGAGGCGCTATAGATATGTTGGCTTTATTGTTCAGTAACAGTAATTTTAGTCGACAATACATATTACTTTGGTATAGAAAGGTCTTTATCAGTGACTCTAACTCCTGTTAGCCCAAATAAAATCCCTCAAATAATGAGTCATCTCAACAAAACATTTACTGATTACAGTAGTTCTTGCATAGATCCTGGCGATTGAAAGATGGACTGTTATTATTTTCCTAGTGACTTTAAAAGATGCTGAGAACTACAGCCAGATAGCCAAAACCTAACACTAAAATAGTTAAAATTTTATTTCTTGTTAATGAATTTCTACCAAAGAAAATAAAGTACACAGTTAAGAAATTCTACCATATAAAACACTTTTTTAAAAAATGACAAAAAATTCAAAAGAGACTTCATAAGAAGTATCTTAATTATTTTAACAGACAGAAATCGACAAAATCAAACGCAGAAAGATATTAATTTTTCTGTAAAACTGTTCATTCGCTTTTCTATTTTGTATTATACACCTTTACCTTGGTATCACTTCCAAAGTATTATTATTATTGCATTAATTTTAAAATAAAAGTTTTCTTACCTTTGCATTACTTATCCAAAGCATTTACTCTCTTGATTTCTGTTTCATCGATTTCTTACTGTTTGTTATCTGTGCTTTTGTTATGTATTATCTTTCCTATGCAGGTGCCCAAGGGACCCATTTTATCTTCTTATTTAGGCTTCAGACAATATAACTTTTTAAAAAAGTAATTTAAAAAAATTTGCGATATATTGTAATAGAATTACAGGTATAGTATCATTATCAATTTTAAATGAACAATTTTGATTAAAGACTGTATAAGAAATATTTTTAAAAATTGCATAACTTTTGATTTGTTTCTTTATTGTTTTGTATTTAGCACGTATGATACTGATGAGTTATAAAAACGATTTATTGTCGTCAAAGTTCTGATAGCAGCTAAAGCTTAAAAACAAAATTTCCAACATCAGAGAATTTTTGGAGACTTAAAAACGAAGTCTTCACTGCCACTAGCTAAGTTGTTCATACTATTACATATATTGTCGTGTATCTGGTCTCACGCCAAAATCTGGGACCACGCACAGAGGGAACTAAAGGCAGCATCGTCAACTTGCGGAAGAACAACAAATAAGTCTGCATTAGTTCAATGGCAATGTCAATGAAAGCACTTCCAAAGCCAGTCAGCTCACACCTAAACAAGTTCCCAATCCGCTGGCTTCAGTTAAAAGTGTTGACACACGGATATCGTGGTGATTTTAATGATTACTGGGCGAAATGGTGCCAATCAATGATATAAGGTCTGAGTGACGTCTCCAGCCGCCACTTTATACGTTCAACTAACTTCATAATCTGTTATGCGGATACTGCGGTAATTGCTCTGTAACGTTCTGGAGATAGCGTAAGTGAAAAAAATTAAAACAAACACAATTCCGACATTACCCTATTATAACCAGACCAGTTCTTCAAACAGCAAAGCATTTCACTTTACCTTGCTATATGCTCGATAACAGTAGGCAAATACGAATGAGCTAAACATGAACTTGTAAAACAGAAAATAACGTTCAGTATATCAGTCAAAACAAACCTTGTACAGAAATAAATTACAGGAGAAGTCGGATAACATTTAAAGAATTAGATATATTAATACATGGATGCTAATAAGTGGGAAAATTTAGTTTACGAAAAAGATCTGGGTGTTATATAAACCAACATCTGAAATGTAAAGGCAGCAGTAGATTTCATCTCAAACAAAACAAACGGAATATTAATTAATCGAAGTATTAAATATAAAGTAAAGAAGTTCTAGTTCCAGTGTATCGATTATTGGCTTGTTCACATCTTGTATATTCCGTGAAGGCATGGAGAGCTAAGTAGAGAAAGGACACTGATTTATAAGAAGGTGTCCAGCATAGAATGTTTATTGAACGAGTCTTTAAGGAGAGGCCTGGTAGAGATTTTCAAACTAATTAGGGTTATGAGAGCTACCAGGACAATCTGATTTTTGAAATTTTGGTTTTTTTATAGTTATTAATAATAACTATAGACCATCACAGCTAAACCAGCAAGGTTATTAGATATCGTAAGAATATTTTCTGTAATATAATAGTTAATGCGTTAAAAATTAAGTCTAGTGGATGGTGATAGTATTAATTTATTAAAGCTCGTTTCCAGGTCATTGTAAAGCCATAGCATCGTCCTGCTTCGTTTACGATTAAACCTCTGGCATTTCACATTAATACGACTTAATGCTTTAAATTTGTTAGAATTACTCGCTGAACTGTAGCTGGTTAGAGAATTTCTAAGCAGCCCGGGGCGTTTATTTTTTCCTTCGAGACCAGTTAGTTCTTTTATTTAGATACATTAGAACAGGTTTAATTTTATTTTGATCATACGGGTTACTAATCCGAAAAGACTCCGTTAACTCCAGTTTTTCTCGCTCATGATGTTTAGCTGATAATACCAAACACTTTGGCAGGATCACCAGAATTCCAGCCGTGCTGATATATCAGAGTTTTAATCAAATGCATCGTACTCAGTTTTCTCACGCAGAAGTAAAAACGTCAAAAATCTTTGTGTGCCAAAGAACCAAATGTACAGGTGACGTCTTGTATTAATCTATCAATAATATGAACTAAAATATAGGTGAGAATCATCTGCCATAAGCTTTGCTATGTTCTGTCGCCAGCCAGCTATCGATTTGTTAAAGTAAAACTATTTCTTGCTTTCTCCTCCTTTCTATATATTAAAGTAGCAGTCAGGCCAGTCTAGTCTGTACAACAGAAGATTCTTCCAAACATTGTGTTTAGACTGTATGGTGTGATACGTGAGACAGCTAAAGATGTTATTAGGAGTTTTTGGTGTATAATTATGGAAATAACTGTATCTTTTCAATTCTAAATATTGGAATATGCAGTCATCAGTTTAAATTAGTTAAAGATATGTTAGAAACTGGTGATTGTGTAAAAACAGAAATGTTAATGTTACATGGAAGATTTCAATAATAAATTTGTAGGTCAGTAGGAAGAGTGTTAATAAATATTAAAGCTAAGAACGCAAACACTTTTTTAATCCAATATAAGAGTTTAGGACATGGTATTTTCATATTATACTGTATTATGGCATACTTTAATATCATTATTAGTGCTACCATTATTCTTTAAACAAGAATTTTTTTTTAATTTTCTGCTATGGCTTTTTAATATATCGTAATCAGCAGAACTAATTTTGTTGAGTTGTTTTGATGGTCTGATCTTAATGCTGATTAAAGGTTGCTTTCCTTTAATTCACATTCAAAACGTTTATTTCCGCGATCATTGCACATTTTAAATATAATTTTGTTTTAAATTCTTATTTTATCTTGTTTAATTTAATAATTTTTTAAATATTTTTAAATATTTAGATATTGAATTCAGATATTTAAGAAAAATTTTCATTTTTATGCATTAACATGCAAAATAATTATTTCTTTCTTTTAGTTATTATCGATTTTTATTTATTATTACTCGTTTTCCGCCTTTATTATATTAATTTATATATAACCCTAACTTCATGGATAAGATGCATATTAATTATGACATTGGTAGGTTTGGCTGTCTGGTATGGAACAGTCCATCTATGCCTGCTGTGTGACGTTCCCAGACCACGGTCAGTTATCACGCTTTACCAGAACAATATACAAACAAAAAAAAAAAGGTAACAAAAAACATTACACCTGCAAATTTTCAGCTTCAGAAAAGTGTCTACCTTGTACAACATCAGAAACCCATCAACATATTTCTTATTTGCTTTTTTAACTTCTGCTCATATATTGGTCCTATTTCTTTATCTAATGCAACTAGTTTATATGTACAAGTGAATGATATTAATCTTTAGAATTTTAAAAGTTTAGCAGTCCAATTTGAAATGTTCTGTTTTGAAAATGTTATTTATAGCGATATATTTGCTTTAAATCATTAGATCTAAATCGATAATATTCCTTTTTTCTTTATTTAACTTTTTGTCTTTTTTCCATTATTTTTTCACTTGCTTCTCTGGTAACATGCCAACATATCTATATTTTTCATATACTCATTGAATAAAGTATCTAAAATGCTTATTCATTTACTACTCTTATTATTTTATGTAAACCATTTTACATTTTACTTTTTAAAGTTTTATTAAATCTCTTAACTAAGACTGCTTTACCTTCATTATAAGTACGATAAAGTTCTATCCTCTTTGAAAAGTTCTGTTAATGAATTCACTTCTAATATCAGTCCATAATTAATTTGTTTTTGCTATTGTATTAAGTAAATATTTAAATGAATCTATTAACTATTTCTCATTACTATTTTAATAAAACACTATGAATATTTATAAAATATATATACATTACATTTAACATATATTTATAACCTTTCATCTATATAGAAAAAATTTACATATAAACTAAATCGGCGAACCTGACATTATCTAGCGATATCTATCTATCATCTACTTATATATTATAAATTAAATTTATAACACAACTGATCAAGTTTATTAATAGATTTTTCGCTAGTTTGAGTAAATTATCTAGATTTAAACTTAAATATAATTAATATTTCTATACCATAGTAGTAATATCTCAGAAAAATTTTTTCACAAATATATTTACTGAAAATAAAACCAAACAATTTTCTTAAAGTTGATTATAACAGCTCCAAAAATAATTAAAATTCCAACATAAGCATTTTTCCTACAAATATGACGCTTTTCTTAACATTAGTCGAATATTCTTGCTAATAGCCTGTTCTTAATTTTAAAATTTGTTTTAACTTTAAGTTTAAACAATAAATTGTAGTTATTTTCCTATATAAATGAGAATATATATTCAGCTGATTATTTTTCTTCATATATTTCAGATTCAGGTCACTAGCTATTTTCTGATTTCGTAAACAGTTTTATTACTTATAAATTTTAATTAATTATAAGATAAAGTAGTTGCAGTAAAATCACTATATGGGTATGTTATTAAATCCTGTGTTTTTAGATTATTCTAGATTATATGCTTTAGGAAAATCTCTACTTTAACCTAATTATCAAATAATAAAAAGTGGATTCGCTAATAAGTTAATAAACAATAGATAATAATTATTTTCCTAAAAATGTATTAAAAGGCGAAAGTTTAAATAACACACAATTCTTGTGAGATAATAGATGATTGTACAGAAAGAAAAGTGAGATGTGGGAAATTTTAAAGACTCGAATTATATTTATGATCCGAAATAGATTAATTCAAAATTATAAAATTTGTTTCTTTTGATGACCATATGAGTGTCAAAAACCAAGCAAACTCTGAATCAATTTTATACTAGAGATAGACATAGTAGTATTGATACCTTTAATATTTTCAAAAACTACAAACATTCAAGACAACTCATCAAAAGTAATCCAAGTGCTATTATCCTTTTTGTATTATCTAAAATGGACCTTTAACATATTTGGGATGACTTGGTGAAAAAAGATATGACTTTTAAAATATTTTAAAGAAAAATGTTGGAAGTCCGACTAGCGATTTGTATTTGTAGATACGTATAATAAATGTTATCGTTCAAAATTCGATGAATTTTATCTTACCCAACGATTCTGTAGAATGTTTTGCCCTTTTGAAGCCCTACTTATATCATTAAACAATGCCGTAGGACGCTTTGCTTAATATATTTTTATGTATAAAATGTCGTTTTATAAATTAAATATTTTTAAAATTTGTAAATACTTTCTTGATAAAAAATAAGTGAGAAATAATTTTATCCTAAATTTTAGCCATTTACAAATAAACACCTACTCCTATAAGTCCAAAAGTTGTACCTATAGCATCTCGAAAATTAATAGTAATAGATACATCTATGGAACAGTTGGATTTACATGTTTTTTTTATTAAATCCGCTGGCTCTTTTAATAGCTGCCAACATAGAAATAGATACAAATGCTGCATAATATCAAATCAGTTAATTTAACGATAGTTTACTTTTAGATCTAAAAGCTGGAAATAATAATTATTATATTGAAGTAATTTATTACAAATTTTTAAAAAATTTAATTTAGTAGATAAAAATAATTGTTCTACATTAAAAATCGTTGAAGAAATATTTATAAAATAGCAAACTGCACAGAACATATGTAAAAACTAAAGCTTTTTATAGTTTTGTTTTATCAGCATAAACTATAAACAGATTTTAACCTGATACTAAATTTAGATTCAACAAACAATATAAATCGTTCTGATTAATCTTTAGACGTGTATTATTCTTTTTAAAATGTTAATAATAAAATTATGCTTTAAAATAGAATGCTGATAATAAAACTACTTGAACCACAATAACATTAGACACAAATTTGTATTTACTCACAAATTAGCAGCGAAATTCAGAAAAGGGATTCTAAGAATAAAGAATATTATATTACCATTAAAGATGATATTGTTACTCTGAAATCTATCGTTGTTATTAGTTCAACTATACAGCCGATTTTACTGTAGAGAATAGTTTGTAAACATCATCAGGACTTAACGCCATAATTTATCATATGGTTATAATAAAAGTGATAATCCAGTTAATTATCTAGTATTTGTCTATTCTCGTATCTGAGACGTCATATTCATTTTTACCAAATGTTTTACCTGAATCAAAAATACAGAATAGCTGAAAATCCAGAAAATGTACTTTATTTACCAGTTATTAGAAATTTATTTCAAGTATTCAAGTATTCATATTTGGGTTACAGATCCAGATGGAAATAATACAAATTTACTAAATTAAGTAATATCACTTAGATTGCATTTGAGACAACTTTAAATCTGTTTAAAGTAAATGAAATGTTTTCAAATTAAATGCTTAAGAGAAGGAATAAAGTTTAAAGGGAGAGGACTGATTAATATTTTGAATAGAATAGCTAGATATACTTTTGATAAACCAAACACAATAAAAACTATTGGCGATAGTGCTGAAAATATTAGTAAAGTTTATATAACCTTATCATTTTTTAAAAGGAAAGTCAAAACAATGAATAATATTTCTATTAATTTTTTGAAATTTAAAATTCTAATCATGAAAATAATGCGATTTTTATAGCAAAACGAGTTGCGATTTAGGAAAAATTCATATCTTGATGACAGTGATATATATGCTACATATAGAGTTGTCTGATGAGCAGCAACTAAAATTTGTTTAAATGCTTGAAAGTTAAGAAATCTATAATACTGTTTATGATAAAAGGCCGTGATTCTATTACAGTTCCACAAATTACTAATTTTTATTAGAGATTGACAAGTGAAGTACTAACAGAAAAGCTTACATATTTTATATTGTGATTTTAAAGCGCCAATTAATAAACAAGAAGCAAAGCTTTCTATATTTAATAATTGTTCATTATTAACTTTATGTACTAAATAGTGATAGATATCCTGCACTTGAATGAATTGTAGATTTTAAACGTAAATCTTATGAAACAGATAATATGGTTTCAGGTAATAAAGAAGTGAAACCTATTCAATGCTAAAAACTTTAATATTTGATTGGTTTTTATGTAAGTAGTTAATTATAAATGATTTATAAAATAACTTTTTTTTTTTAGGTTCAAAGGAATTTTATTTAAATTTCGATACTATAGTAACAAAAATTGATAATTTTTTTAAAATGAAAACTTATGGTCTTAAAGGATTTTAGCCAAAATCAGTTTACATTGAGACTGCGAGCCGGCTACCCAACCCTACTCCCTCTCTCTCTGGAGGGAGGGGGAGGTAGGATTTTCCCAATGCCCTGACCAGTAGAAAGGTGTTTTCTCACCCAGAAATTTGGAGTCGAAAGAATTTAGTTAAACAAAAGCATATATTTATCTTATTTACTTGTAGCTCCTTTCCTCACAGCAAGCGTACCTGAAAATATAAGCTTTGTCGACGTAGCGCTCACGAGAAGGTACTTATGTTAAAATCGTCCATTAGTGAGGGTGGCTGGAGGCCGATCATCCGCACGTGTGGTCGGTCATCAGCGAGTTCACTTCACTTCAGCAGTTGGCAAAGCGAGCAGCCAAACGGAACGGTGGACCACTACAGTCAGTAACTTACACCAGGCGTCATCACCAACAACCCCAGAAAAACTGTAGATAGAAGCCATAAAGAAACAATCAGTTCACCCCCCCCCCAACACCGGCCCTTTTCCCCCTTCAGTAAGCCCCAACTTTCCAACTAAATATTCGCATGTACTCATTGCTCGCTTCGATAACGGGATGGCCAACACACACAATGAACTTCAGCATCGCACATCCGCTGGACCACACGATCTCCGGGTCGGTCCTCTTCCTATCGATCGAGGGAGCCCCGCCTTAACCTGCGAGATAAAAAAACACTGCAGTGACAACCCTTAACCCCCTTCCTTTCCCCACAAATTTACGTAATTTTTAGCATCTATAAACTTTACGAAATAAAAAAAAATTAGCTGATATGAAACTTAAGGCTGCTTTTAACTAAAATTATCCTGCAGAAACAAACCTTTGTAGTTGTTTGTTTGATAGAATTATAAATGTGAATCAGATGGTAACAATTTGAACATTGTTTTTTAAATTTATTTATAATTTTTTTGTTAAATATAAGAAGCAATACATTTCTTTCGGTTTTCTTTAAGGGCACATCGGAACAAATTTGATAAAAGCACACGAGGGATTTACTTTGAAGTTGAATAAAGGCCAATTACACTCTTATTACGAGAAAACAAAAACTAATGTTCAAAAGGGTAAAGGTTTTGATTTGAAACTTTGCCCATCACAAATGAAACAGCAGGTAGCAAAGAGATTTTTACTTGTTTTATTTATCTGTTTTTTAAATTACTTTCTACATTATTCTCTTTTAGTAGTTTTAATCAAACCGATCATGTAGGAAATTTGTAGATAATTAGAGGACATTAGTCAAATCAAAAATTTTGAATAGATTTAATGAAAATTTTATAAAGATCTATAAAACGATGCTAAAGGTTTAAAAGTTGGTTGATTTCATGAAGCTATTTTTCCAACTCTATTGAATATTGAATAAACTATTTTACTATCTTCTGGTGCAATAGATTCAAGTTTACTTAAAGGACTAACTTACATAGGTAAAATACCCCAGCAGTTAATGGCTTGTATTTTAATTTTGGTAATAATTTATGCCTAAAAAGGTACAAGTTGTGTAAGTGAGCTACAGTAAAAATATATAACAACCTGAAAATAATAGATATTTACTTAATGGTATATTTAAATGTGAAAATATGAAAAAAGTAGATTTGCTACTAACGGTTAAATATAAGGAACTTTTTCACTGTTTAAAAGGTATTCCAATATCTGGTGGTTTTCTTTAATTATTAAATGGAAAGATAATTAACAAACTTCAATATTAAGAATATGGTTTAAATTAAAGTATTTTAAAGGAGTTTCTCTCCGAAATATTTTTCCTAATCAACCTAATAAAATAAAATGTAAGTTTTAAAATGTATATTCAGTTAGAATTATAGCGCACACTGAATTTATTAGTATAAAGTTAATAAAAATATTTATTATTCTGATTCTTTTGGTTTGTTTCCAAATAATTTTTGTTCTATAGGCAATTTTGCTGAATAAAAATATATTTTATCAATCATTTGAAATTCAAAATAGATACAATGCTATTCTATTTCTACTCAGTTATGTTTAAATATTTAAATTAATTTTCTAAAAATATTAAAGAAACTAAAAATTTGGGAACAAATTACATTCTTAAAGATTTATTTTCAGTTGATTAAATAAATTAATTAAAAATTATGAATTAAATTGAATCTCTAAAAATGCAGATAAAATTTACTGTTATTATTCTTAATGAAATATATGACATAAAGCTAAATGCATTTTTAGAAAACAGAATCAAGATTATAAAATTTCAATAAATATAAAAAATTAAAAAATATGTACACAATAGAATGATTTACATGGATAGCATAATTATTTTTCTTTCGCTTTCATATGATGCTACATTTATGCATAATTTTTTCCGCTTATGATTACCTCATTTTACTAATGCGTTTGGTTAATATCTTTTGTTACCCGGTATATCCATATTATCTAAAATTGAAGGTAAGAATGAAAGGAGAAGAATATTCAAGATAAATTGAAATCATTTAATAAACAAAGTTATACTCTAAATTATATGATTTTAATCAATGGTTCTTTATCAAAAGAAAAACTAAACAAATTATTTAAATAAATGGCAGATTTTGTAAATAATCAGCTAAAGTTACCGGCAAAATTGGCTTAGACAATTATAAAATTAGCTAAAACAACCTATGGAATCAGGAAATAAATTTTTTAATTTAATTTTAAGTATCAACCCAATGTGAATAAGTTTGGTTCCACCCAGGAAGATAATTCATCAGTATTTTCTACTATAAACACATCTAACTTTTTAAAACAAGAAGGTTCAAGTTTAATAGCAGAAGATTTAGATTAAGATCAAAGAATTACTAATATTATTAATTTTTTTAAAATTTTTAATGATGTGATTAAATAAATAATCAGCGGTGTGCAAAAGTCTTGCATAAAAATGACCAGACTTAGAAAATTGGTTCTTATTTTGTAGAAATTAGTAACTATTGTATGTTTTCTGTATTAATTGACAGGTATTGGTGTCTCTAAACGATTTATAACACTAAGATCCATTTTGTAATTGCACAGTCAAAATTTGAATATTAATAAAATAATTTGCATGAAATCGACGTATGCAAAAGTGTTGCATAAACTAAAAAAAATTAGAATATTTATTTTGTGCTACAATAGTTTAGGATCGTAGAATATAAATATGAAAACTGTCATTTCCCACTATTCTGATTCATTTTTGTTCAATATAGTGATGCTGAGAGCCCGATACTTGACCCCAGAACAGCGGGCCACAATCGTTCGCATGAAAGAAGATGGTGACACTGAGTGGCTCATTGCGGATCGTATCGGTTGCAATAAGTCGACGATATCTCGCACCCTGAAACGTTGGAAAGCCGATGGGAGCCTAATTTCGAAACGCAGAGCCGGCAGACCGCGGAAAACGACGGCTCGACAGGATCGTCTGATCGCCCGCATGTCGAAATCGGAGCGATTCCACACTTCCACCGACATCCAGACCGCCTTGTCAAGGGACCATGGGATCAAATTGGCCTCGTGCACCATCAGACGGCGTTTGATCCACATGGGACTGTTCGGGCGATCGGCGCAGAAGAAACCGTTCAGCAGTCTGGACAATCGAACGCGACTGCAATGGGCTCGAAAACATCTCCAATGGACCGTGGCCCAGTGGTCCCGAGTGTTGTTTTCTGATGAAAGCAAATTCGTGGGGGTCCACTCGATGGGTCGGATGTAGTTCGGCGATCGGTGTCCGAAAAATACCATCTTAGATGCACTCGACCGACTCTGCAGGCAGGGGTAGATTCGGTCATCGGTTGGGGCTGTTTTCAATCGTCCGGTGTCGGTCCGTTGTATCACGTGGAGGGTCGAATGAATGCTCATGACTATGCTAAGATCATCTCGGACACTGTCGAACCGTATGTGTGAGACCACATGCCACTGACGGCCATCTATCAGCAGGACAACGCCCCCATCCACACAGTTAGGTGTGTCATGGCCCTGATGGCAGAGTTGCGAATCCCCCTCTTCGACTGGCCGGCTCAAAGCTCGGATCTCAGTCCCATCGAAAACATTTGGCACTCTATTAAACTCAGTGTTAGTGCCAAAACATCGAAAAATAAAACCGATTTGAAACGGAAAATCGAGGAATCCTAGTCGGAGTTCAGTAGTGACAATTGTCAGCGTTTGGTAGCTAGCATGCCTCGTCGTTGCGAAATTAGGCTCCCATCTGCTTTCCAACGTTTCAGGGTGCGAGATATCGTCGACTGATTGCAACCGATACGATCCGCAATGAGCCACTCAGTGTCACCATCTTCTTTCATGCGAACGATTGTGGCCCGCTGTTCTGGGGTCAAGTATCGGGCTCTCAGCATCACTATATTGAACAAAAATGAATCAGAATAGTGGAAAATGACAGTTGTTCATATTTATATTCTACTAACCTAAACTATTATAGCACAAAATATATATTCTAATTTTTGTAGTTTATGCAACACTTTTACATACGTCCGATTTCATGCAAATTATTTTATTAATATTTACATTTTGACTGCGCAATTACAAAATGGATGTTAGTGTTATAAATCGTTTAGAGACACCGATACCTGTCAATTAAGACAGAAAACATACAATAGTTACTAATTTATACAAAATAAGAACCCATTTTCTAAGTCTAGTCATTTTTATACAAAACGTTTGCCCACCGCTGTAAATATATAAACTACAATTTCAGAAACATCGGGCGATTGTCTTAATGCTTACTGATATCCCTTTTATTTCTCATATTTATTGTTGAATAAAGGCGTATAAACTATTAAGGCTTCTTAATATAAGTCTAGCAAATCATATGGCATATCAGCTGAACTCTTAAATTTAGGTACTTTGCTAATTAAATTTTCTGTCTTAGGTTCACTGTTTTAGCCAAGCTATTTGTGTATAAATTTAACATCTCAAACCATCACAAATAACTCCATTTATCGTTAAAATATCAGTTTTTAATCAGACAGGGAAAGTACGAAAAATTAAAATTAAAATAAATTACAAAACAAACTCTAGGCTCTGCACCAACAAGATAGGACTGATCATTCAGATTAATATTTAAAAAAAATTAAAAGAAAAGCATTATAATGTTGCCGATGATCATAAATTACAGTTTAATATACTGGATAACTCATTAATTTTAAAAGGGTACTCATGTGTTTTCGTCTGTTTCTTATCATTATTGATCACTTTCCCTAAATGATTTCCCGACTACTAATCCTACTTTAGCTGGGACGATTCCAGTTGACAGCCGATGTGTTTACGCAGTTTGGTTCATTTTGCTGTCAATCACAAGACAACAGATCAAAGGAATCTCAGACTTATAATCTACTGCATTTTGATCAAATTCGTGTTTTTTTTCTATTTTCTTTGAAATTTTTGAAATGATTACATTAACACTTGATTCATTGTTAACGAAACTATTACCGTTAAAATTCCATTATCATATACCTATATTTAAAATGAATTTTACTTTTATTTTGCTAAGTTAATTAAATTTCTTAAAGATATATTTTATTCTTATAGTATCAGATGTTAAATTTTCCTATATATTTTTTTAAAAGACAAAAAAAGTTATGGGTTAGATTCTGCCTCAGACATCCTTCTATTTCTTTACGAATGACCACCCGGACGTAAAATGAAGATGATAAGTCAAAAGATTTTATTACAAAACTAAATTAAAATAAAACAAGTTTCTAACCAATTTTAAATATTTTTATTATGATTTATTAAGCAAATGTATTTTTGTGTCGGGGGGAATCTTTATAACAATGTATTTCTTAGTGTTGCTTTCATGAAAGCGATAGGCAGTAACCAAATGGAAAAGCCAACATAATCTAGAGTGGCACCTTTGTTCACAAGCTGAATAGTGAACCAAAAAGAGTCTAATTTAAAATACTGATGCGCCTTCATTTGTGTGTTATGGGTAATCAATCATTGTGCAGGCGGTTTTAGGGCATTGATAATAAATACACATTTTAAAAAGGAGCAAAAATAAAATGGCGGCGCGGTTTAGTATGTTGAACTGTTCGATTGCTAATGGATTAGTTTGCTTTATAAGCGATATCATGGGGCTGTAAATAAACGTGGAATATACCGAGCTTTTCATTTTCGAAGTTTCAGAATGCAAAGCAGCATAGAAGGAAATCATAAATAATTGCAAGCCTAAGTCTGAAGATTATTTGTATCTGTTTCTAAATTAAGAAACTTTTAATGAAACTTTATTTTTTTAATATTTGTTTCATTTGAGATTTTCATTAAGGGAATTTTAAAAAGGTAAAAATGGCTCTCGTGCCACAGTCCATAATCCTTGTGTTGAAAGGCTTTCATGAGGTGAAAACTGTATCGTGGCTTTTCCGGTTATCGGGCAGAGAACCTGCAGAGAAAGTCCGTTGTTTTAAACAGTCATGTGATAGCGACTCACTTAATTAATCATAGCATCTTTTGCCTGTACTCTCAAATAAAATGGTTCTTTGGCGCACTTGGCGTCCATTTGCAATTGTCAGCTTTGCGTGCACAGTAGTAAAATAATTCATGGGACGCTTCATGAAACGGAAACTGCATTACTAAACTGATTATAGATCATATACGTTGGTTTTACTAGGTGAGTTCGCAGTTATGGTCGTTAGTTTTGTCATGGCATAGTCATAAATGACAGGTTTCTGCTCTCTATAGTTCTCTGTATATTCAGTAAGAATTTTACTTTAAAGATTCATCATCATTTCTATGCACACTAGCAGTCTGTTGTGAAGCAGTACTACATGCTGAATAAGGTTTTTTTAATTATCACTAATTAGGTTACCTTCGGTTTATTATTGTCCAAGTCACTAGGCTCCTGCTCTCTTATATATTTTCAAACTTACTAGATCCTCTTCCCTACAATGTTTAGTTTCACGTACCGATTTTCTTCTCTAAATATACTTTCGTTGGAGGTTTTCAAATAATTTAAATTTTGAATTATCTATGAAAATGACTTTTCAATATTCTTTTCTGTCTAATTATATTTTATTGTTATCCCATTTAAATTTTTTCCCTGATTTAGCCTACATAAATGGTTTCTCTGTATCTTTCTTCATGATGATACTCTTCATTCTATACCTCTTTAATTTGACTTACTTTTCCTTTGACGATCGTTTTCATTACCGAAAATGACATTTTTATTCAACTGTATAATAACCTTGCATAAAGTTTCAGGAGAAACTTTTACATAGTTTTCATTTTAATTTTTTGCACAGACAAACTTATAAACTGTAAACACAACCCAAGTCATGTGGTTATTTCTTCACTAGTGCCATGAGTGATTGTAGAAGTGCCAGCTGACAGAAAAGTACAAACATTTGATGAACAAATGAGTACTGTCTCTTTATTATTGGTCAATAAATAGTAAAGATATCTTTTTATTGGTTGCATAGCATATTTTATTTTAAGCAGCCTTGTAGGGCAATCAGATCTCATAATAATAAAAGTTTATGTACTTGTAAATATTCGAATTTCTAGTTTTCAGTACTTTATTAACAAAATAATATCTATTCAGAGCGGGCGTGTGTTGATTACTTTGTAATCGGCGAGACAATACTATAATGAAAATTCAATGAGTATCATGTGCTTTTTCTATAATTAATTCTACTACTGTATGTGTGCTCACGCAGTTGTGATCAGTGTTATAAAATCAAAGACTGCTAGCTGATCGAAATAAAATCAAATAAAGGATATCGCAGTCTAAAGAAAAAGTGGGAAGAAAAGAAAATCTTTCTCGCACACAAATAGTCTACCTACCATGTTTACGCCAGCTCTGTTTTCCTTACACTTTTTCAGTGAACATATAACAAACGAGTTCTAGACATTACAGCTCAGGTTATTATCGGCTTTCTTTGCGCACCCAATGAAAATAATCAAATAACTAAAAGATAGAGCTTAAAGCTTATATTTGCTCGCTGACTATTTTACTTATCTCGTTGGCAAAAACAGTTATACTCTCAGCCACCTACACTAAATAAAAGATTCGCCGATTAATTTCCATTACTGTTGCAGATTATTTTTTTTATATATATTATCAGATTCCGTGTCTGTTTAAAGTCCAAGCAGAGATAATTAATCATTTATTTTTAAAAAAATTATTTTATGTATACTTATCTTTGCTTTATTGAGGATTTGCTGAAACCTTAAAGACAATTTTTTTTGTGTGTGTGTGTGCGGCGTCTCTGAATAATCGGTTGTCCTGTTTATATGATTTACCGATGACTTCATTTCTCTGAAGTGCGTTTTGTACAATTTCCATGATCCACATCAGCTCAGAAACCAGCTTCAGCACCCTGAAATAGGTGGTTACATAAAAGCAACATTTAGGCTATACACTTGTGTGCAAAAGTTTTAGGGAATCCTTGCAAAAACATTATTACTTTTGTTTCCTTTTAGAATAATAACTTGATTAAAATAGCAAAGATATCAACCGTTAATAAGCATAAAATTATATTTCTCCATGAAAAACATAAAACCTGATGCAAAATAGAATAATCGAAATTTCAGTGTCATCAGCAAAATTATTAAAAAATTTAAGATATTGGTTCAGTTTCTGATAGAAAAAGATGTGGGCGACCTAGAAAACTCTAAAATTGATTTAAATTATCTGAAGATAACTTTCTAAGGAACAGAAACCTGCCCAGCAAAAAGATTAAGCAAGATCCGGAAGAATTCTCAGGGATTCAGGTTTATGATTCTACAGTAAGGAGATCTTTGAGACAAAGTAGTCTTAAAGGACGGATAGCAGCCAATAAACCCATTTTATGTAAAAGGTATAAGGCTAAGCGACTAGAATATGCCATCCAACACTAAAACTGGACTAAAGAGCAACGGAACAAAGTTATTCGGTTAGATTAATCAAAGTTTGCAATTTTTAGAGTTTAAGAAAAAGTGGGATGTAAAGAGAAGAAATGGCGCAGAACATAAGAAAATACCTGCTACACATAGTAATACACAGTAGAGGTTCTATTCGGGTTTAGAGGTATATGTCAGCCATGGGCGTTGAAGACTTGGTAGGAATAGAAGAAAATATGAATGCAGCCAGATACAAGTAGGTTCCTATTCACCATGTTATTCCTTTAGTATTCAGTTGTTTTCATATTTCAAGATGACAAATATCCAAAACATCCTGTCATTGTTATCAAAAATACTTCAAAAACGAATACGGTCTCTTAGATTTATTAGAGAGGCTTACACAAAGTCCTGACCTTAATATTATTGAACATGACTGGAACTATATGGATAAAAGAAAAAATGAACAATAAAAAATCTAAGTTTAAAGATGAACAGTGCTTTTAGATGCATGGAACAACTAATTTTTCAAAACGTATTCAGGCAGTCATAAATAAAAAAACAGCTTGCTAAATATTAGTATACAACATTTTATTTCGTCATTTTCATTTTCCTTACTGTAAAATTTTCATTTATTTAATTGTATCTATAAATATTTTGTTTTATTTCTTTCTACGGGTGATGAAGGTTACAATAATGGATATTTACGCAAATGAAAGATACTACACGCGCATTAAATTTAATGAGCTACCGCAATTAACCATTTTTTCTTTATAAATATTGTTCTAACTGTTTCAGAAAAGTAATATTTTAACAGTTTTTCCTCTTCTACTGAGCAAGTTATTACGTTTCCGATGATTTTTTTTTGTTTGTTTATTTTGCTAGATACGAAAAAAAATTTTTTTCAATTCTGCGTAATACAAATTATCCAAAAATAGAATTAAGCAGCATAATATTTATTTAATTTTCAGCCTTTATTAATTTTAGGCAATTTGTTATATATTACATAAAATAAATTAGAAAAATAGACACACCATCAATAAAAGCTTCTTTGAAAGTTTTAATCGATCCTGATAACTGACGTCCCGTTATTATGAGTAGATGATATGATGTTTCACTACATTTTAGGATAAAAGTTATTTGTATTTAACAGCTATACTGGAGTCTTCATTCTTGTTATCGTATTCTGTCTGTTTAATCAAGCTTTAAGAAAAATATTATCACAGAATTGATCCGGACATTGGAGACGCCATGTTTTTTATTGCATAATTCAAATGATGCTTCAAAATGCTTACTTTAGATATTTATTCTTCGTAAAATTTCGTTTATGTGCTCTTTACTATTTTTAAAATTTATATCTGCACAGATTTGATTGTCTGTTGTGCCAAACGGTGAAGCTATGAATCATTTATCCGTTGATACAGCACGTTTTCAATTTCCAGATCGGCTAGACACCATGAACCCAATCAACAATCTTTTATGGGACGCCATTTTCAAAAATACAAATCATTTTGCCCTTTTTGGTTAATCGTTATCGAAAAAATGATTAATGCTGAATTTGTCAACTGATTTTGTGTTCGTATGTTTTGTAATTTATGTTCTTTAAATCATGGAATTATAGCGCTACTCAAAATTAAGCTACTTAGTGCAAACGGTTTGCCAATTGATGCTATTTTAATAATATATTACATACCAACTTATTCGTTCATGAACATTTTTACATCCTTTGTTATGTTAAGAAGCCTCAGAAAATAAGTGTTATTTCTAACCTTATAATAAGGGTTTCACTGGATTAATAAAAAGACAGTTTTAAAGCTGTTAGTTGTGTTGTTCTTGTTTTTGAATCCTTATTCTTTAATATGCAAATCTGATGCCTATAGTTTCCTTTAAAGAGACCCTTAAACAGATTTTTAGAAAAATAGTTAAAAAATCAATTTTGCTTCCAGCAATGCACGATTTACTCTATAATTGGTAACCATTTGAGCATATGATGAATCAGAAACATGTATTCGGACACTTCATACTTTAATCAACAGTAATTATGAAGTACATCTTTAAACTGTCAACAATTTTAACGTCAGTAAAGTTGACTGCAAAATTCTGCAACTCTGATTTAACGATAAATGTTACCTTAATTATTCTTAATGGTACAAACTTACGTATGAAAAAACAATTATATAAATATATATATATATATAATAATAACGTATTTTTCTGAATTTTAACAAGTCGATCATATTTTTCTGTTTTGTAAATATTTCAACACAATTTTACAGTAAGAGGTCTGTGAAAAGATTATGCAAGAGAGACTTTCTACTAAACGACGCAATAAACCAAAAATACAATATTAAAAAAGCTTTTGATAGTAGTACAAAGCAACACACACACCACACACACACACACACACACACATATATACAACAGAAACTTAATACAGGTAAAAGAATATACTGACAGTATTGCAAACGACATATTTAAAGGTTCCTCTTTTAAGACAACGTTTAAAAATTGAATTAGAGCAAAGCACAGCAGGGTAGATAGCGATATATATTTTGAAAAATAATTTATTCTGATAAATGATGTGACATATGAGATGCAATTCTATCAAGTGTTATTTTCATTTTATTCCGAGTTTTTCCTTACACCTGATATTATGGCATCTCATGTGTTAACGTTAAATGCTCCATAATTCAGTCAGGTGTTGATAAAATATAATGTGATTGGTTGTCATGCAAGCAACAGAGAGTGCCTCACCTGCAGAAGAACGAAGAAAGTATAGGCACTGGTACCATTGTAATGTAGTAAATACTATGGCTCCTGGGAAGCAAATATCACATGACAAGCAAATCAGTCTCAGCTGGTGGAGACTATGCAGCAGCCTGCAGCTCTAATTCATGTTTCAGGAGCTGTATGCGAAACTCCATGGAGAATACATAAAAGTTGTACTTTTGATAATAGACGCCGTCGACAAATAAACCCAAACTCTCCAAAAGTGGTGTTTACTGTCTCAAGATCTGTTCTTTGCGTGATAAAAACAAAGCAGTAGAGATCTTGCAAATTATCCAGCAGCAAGTATGGATAGTAACGTTTCTTCAAGAACATTAGGTTATGTGTGAGCGTGATATGGCTTCAATCGAGGTGTAGCTGCCAAGAAATCTTCGCTGGTAAGAAGAAACCAAGTAGCAAGGCTGAAGTTGACAAAAGAAATGAAACGCTGGAATGACCAAACCTGGAAGGAAGTCCGTCTTACAAATAAACCAAAGTTTAAACTATTTGGTAACAATCAACGCGTTTCTCAAGGCGGACCTGGAAATAGTATAATAGTCATTGCACAGCAGATACACTGAAGCATCGCTGAAGATCAGTGCAAGTGTGGCGTAGCATATCAGCCAAGCGTGTCGGAAATCTCCTATTAAAGTCGAAGGTGAACTGACTCCCGACAGTACAAGCAGATTCTGATCCAAAATGATTTTCCGCCAGGGAGATATCTGATTAGGTGGGGATTCATTTTCTATAATGACAATGAACGCAGGGATACAGTCATTGTGATAGAAGACTCTCTGGAAAGTAAAGAGGCTGATGGAGCACTCATAAAGATGTAAACAATATTGAAGTTATATGAGGCTTTATACCTAGTGACAAAGTCATATAGTAAGAAAACATCTTGGATGAATTGTGAAGGATGCTACAGAATATTTGAAACAACTTTCTTGAGTCATATATTGACAAATTGTGTTAGAGCAGGAAAACGAAAGGCTATGCTTTGTTTAAAGAGCCATAATAATGTTAAAGACAATTAAGAAATTTTTTGCTCTGAAGAAATTAATTTTTTTAGATATTTGCAGAAAGCTCAGAAAAAAGAAACAAGAAATATTTCATTCATTCAAAACCGCTGTCAAGACAGTTTAAATCTCTTAACAAAAGTTCTTCAGATTGCATTTCTTAATCAAATAGATAATTCTTTAAATAGATACCTAAACTGGTCCCTGGACCGGTGCCTGGCCGCGGCAAACTGCCAGGCCACGCCCATGCCTTGATCATTAGCTTGGCGAGAATATCCTCGCTTAGCCAATGCCTATATGAAGACCAGGAGAATTCAGTTAAAGCGAAAAGTTTTTTAGCCAACAACAGGAGCTAAGTTCAATAAAGAGGTCATCTGGTTATATAGTTCTTCCCGAGCCGAGTAAACTTTGGTCACCGTGCTTGGTTTCGGCTGTCTTCGGCTTCCCTTTTCCTTCTGATCGCCTTGTACTTTGTCTTTTTGTCTTTTTGATGGTGCTCAACTTTTCGTTCTTGAACCGCGCCATCATGCCACCTGGTTCCAACATCCGCTTACGTCTACTGTGGCCTTGAGCCATTACGCCATCGGCTCGAACTTCGTATGTCTGGCTCCTTCTCACGCCACCTAATGGAGACTTCCACTGAGCAAGTCTACCCCGCTTGATCACCTGGTCGACCACAGCTCCTACACCTGTGCTGTTAGCTCTTTAGATTGGACAACTGTAACTGTGTCTAGTCACTTTTGTCAAATATAACGGCTAAAATATGATTGAGCAGACTTCCATGGATTTCTTTTTTTAGAAAGATTGCTTCTGAAAAAAGACAACGGTGTTCCGAAGGATGAAGAGGAGAATATTGTAAAGGATAACCATGCCAAGAAAATTCGGAAAAACTAAAAAACCAACGTTCAATGGTAGGTTCGACTCCTTTTATTTAAAGTATGGATTTACTGCGTGTGGCCATTCACAAGCTCTGTTATATGTCCCGAAACGCCGCCCAACGAAGCAATAAAACCTTCACAGCTAATTCGGCACTTGGAGTCTAAATATCCCGCTTTCAAAGAAAAACCGGTTGATTTTTTTTAGCGGAAAAAGCGAATCTGAAGGTCGAAAACAATCATTTAGCAATATCGTGTGTGCCCTCAAACATGGCAGCTTTGAAAGCCTCATTCCTAATAGCTCACCGAATTGCCAAAGCTGAAAATCCTTTTACAATATGCGAAGAGCTGATTCTTCCTGCTGCGAAAGATATCTGCCGTGAGCAGTTTGGGGAAATGGCAGCGTGCAAGGTAGGACAAGTTCCTCCTTCCGACAACACTGTTGCCAGGAGGATCGATGAAATAGCTGTGGACATCGAGTAGGATAAATTGATCTCTGTGGTTTTCGATTCAGGTGGATGAATCAGCCGATATTGGAAACAAGTCAATGCCGTGAGAGCATGTTCGTCATATTTTTAAAGATAATGTGTATGCAAATTTAATGTTTGTGCTCCCCCCGCCAAACAACACAACAGAGGCAGTAATCTTCAGATTTTTGGACGGTTAGGTTTCAGGAATGTTCAACTGGACTTATTGTGTTGGAGTTTTACTGATGGCGATGACTGGAGGGCTTTCCGGTTTCACGACCAGATTAAAAGAAATGGTTCCTGAATGTGAAGTCTACCAACTGTGTCATTCATCGCGAAATTTGGGCAAACCGAAAACTTTGTCCCGAATTTCTGGATGTATTGCATGACGTGGTCCGTACCGTCAACAGAATTAAATGTATTATACTCATTATGAATGCAAACCAACTTTTTTAGACTAATTTTTCATGCTGATTTCAAAATTTCACTCCATTTGTATGCAGCACGTATCAGGTTTCCAGTAGATACATGCAAATATTTACATATTTGTATATATGAAATCATTAACGTAATAAATAAGGACATATTATTTTTAGAAAGTAAATGAGTTTATTGATTCAAAATCTTCACTATCATTCTACAAAGAGTGAATACACAAAAAAATGGATCAGACAAAGTTAGAACAACAGAGTTAGAAACATTGTGATTTGGATTTCCTGCGGTGTTCCTAATCTGGTTGATCACGGTAAAGTGTCCAGCAGTAGTCAGCCAGCGTACTGTCATTCCAGAAGCCTTGGTACCGTTTATCCATAGCACTAATGTCCTGGTGAAATCTTTCACCATGTTCATCAGACACTGCTCCAAGGTTATCTGCGAATAAATCCAGATGGGAGTCCAAGAAGTGAACTTTCAGTGACATGCGACAACCCATTGCTGAGTAACATTTCAGAAGATTCTTGATGCCATCCTTGTAGTCCATTGCCTTCTTGTTGCCCAAGAAATTCTCACAGATCCAATTGAAAGCATTCCAGGCAGGCAGTTCCAGTTCATCCAGTGTTGTCTTGAACAGAAAAAACACGTTTGTATAACCACATTTTTCTGCCTAAAATAAGTTATACGAACACCGTGCTCTAGCAGATACTTCTCCTTCAGTCTTGATGCCAAAAGTTCTGCTTTATCTTTTGAGAGGGATAGGTCTCTGACAAGGTCATTCAGTTCAGCTTGGGAAAATTTCTGAGGTTCAAAGCTATCGTCATCAGCCACGTAATCTTCTTCAGCAGCATTATCGTGACAGTCAGCATCATCATCTGATGATTCAATACCATCATCTGGTGGAACTATAATTGGCAGACTTCCATTGTGAGGCACAGGTCTCATTGCAGAATCCAAATTGGGATACACAATTTTGTGTTTATTCTTCATAGAAAATCCTGTGACATTTACTTTGCAAAAATAACAGTCATTAAAATGGTCTTTCGGCTCTCTCCATATCATTTGAATGGCAAAAGGCATGGACTTTTTCCTCTTATTGAACCAGTCGCGTAAGTCATTTGAGCAAGTTGAGCAGATAAAATGTGGTGCCCATAACTTGTCCTGATCTCCAAGAGGACAGTCAAAGTATAGCTTATAAATCTTCTTGATCTCTGGTGTTATTGTACGTTTTTGAACTTTCACAATAAATTGTCCACAGACATAACAAAACACACCAGGAGGATTTCTACACTGTCTTGACATTGTTAGCACTGTAAAACAAGTACGGAAATAGATACAAACGGTTATAATTATATTGAATTTGAGATGATGAAATATTTCATCAGACCAATTATGACTGGACAATTTGAGATGTTGAAATACCTATTTCATCAGACAAAACTTGATTGGTTAATTTAAGATGATGAAATATTGCATCTGAACTATGCAGCAATGAATAATGTAGTTTATTTTAAAGGTATGTTTCCATGATGTAAATGAAATACATGCATACACGTCATTAATTGGAATTTCTATATAATGCATGAGCTAAAACCAAAAAACTTTCTCATCTTGAAAACTGTACGTGATGTCAAAAAACTAATTGTATATTTGAAATCAGCATTAAAAACTACACTAAGTACACCTTGACATATGCTTGATGAAAAATACTTGTTGACCATTGTAATTATTAATATATCAGAGTGCATCGCCATCACGTTTCTTTGAATCCCTGTGCGAGGTTATGGGTGCAAAACACAAGCAGCTTTTCTGTCGAGAAGAAAACACTGATCAGGGTCTTTAAGTTCAAAGAACGGCTGCAGATAAAAACTCACCATTAACTGCACATTTTAATGACAAGATCTTGTTGGCTAAACTTTCGTATTTGAGCTAGATATTCACTGCACAGAAGGAACTCAGTCTCTCGCTGCGAGCGAGAGTGGCATCTGTTTTTAAAATGGCGGATAAAATCACAGCCTTCAACGCCGAGCTGGAAAACTGGCAGATGCGTGAGGATAAGACTTTTTATTTTACTTGTTTCATACTTTTGTATGTGTTTTTCAGAAACTGACTTCGCAATTTAGTAAGTGAACACCTGAAGTCACTCTCGGACGCATGATCCGAGAGTAAGGAAAGAATGGATTCCTGCCAACAGGAGTCGTCCTTATCAGGATCAGTTGATTGAGCTGGCACGTGACGGAAGACTTAAAAATTTGTTTAACGCATCCTCATCTGTCTCCCTTCTGGATTAGAATAAAGGGTGAATATCTGTAGCCCAGCATCCTAGCTTTGAAGACCATGCTGCCATTTCCATCTACATACCTTTGTGAAACGGATTTCTCTGTACATCAGAATAAGCTCGACGTGAGAAATAGACTGCGAGTCTCGCTGTCGATCATAACGTCTCGATATAACTACTTGTGTCGAGCAAACTATCCCATTCGTGAGATCTCATCAGTAAGGCTTACATTTTCGTTTTAACTGGTGATATCTCATGTGTGATTTTTAACAGTGGTGGAAATAAAATAGCGATATGTTACGTATGATTTTTTATGGTGGAAAGCGAATATTTTGGGGGCAAATAATAATTAAAAAATCAGTTACATCGGCATGTATTGTGTGCGTACAGATACAGTATAAAATAACACGTGAACTCATAAAATTATTAACAAAATGGATATGCAAATAAAATGTTTCTTCACCGGTCCGCCAGAGGTCTTTGAATAAGTTTGCCGAAGGCTGATAAGAAGTGTTTTTGCTCAATGGGCAGAAATTCAAAGAAAAAAGGATCCAAACTTTAAACTGGCGTAGTTGCTCTGAGATTATATCTTTTGATCGGAAAGTAAATGAATACATCCATATATTATGGTTTTTATTATTTCTTAAACATTAAAAAATTTAAAGATAATCTACATGGAAATGAGTAAGTGGTTGCATATACGTTTATATGTCGCTGCAATTTATTTTTTCATTCTTTTAATTCTAAACTCACTTTTTATTTTTATCATTTTTAAAAGAGTAATTACATATTTCTTTTTAATTCGAAATAGTTTGGGAATAAATGAATTTTTATAGTTTAATATAAATTTTATAATATATTTATTAACAATGGAAAAACTGACAAACCTTAGAAACAGCTAACCATTACTTATTTGATATCTGTAGAAGATTGGTCTCTGCAGATGTTCTTTATCAAATATCGACTAGAAAGTATGGCAAACTTCAGTTGCAATATCATCTCAATCAGACGACGGCTTTCCGACAAATCAATTACTTTGGAATGCGCTGAGGTCCTAGTGGCGAAGGTGATGGAAGATTCGATACGTCTCATCCAGATATGACACTTCCAAGAACTAGTCACATCATATATGCAGTTTGATTGTGTGGCCCCAATGTTCTTTGTCTGATTATATTTTCTCTGAAATGAAATGAGCTGTAATGTCAAAGTCATTCCTGCAAGGCGACTTTTCATGGTAATTTCTAGAATGAGTTTATTAGCTACAGTCCCTGCCAGCTGGATATCGCGGCGAAAATTAGTGGTAAAAGTTGGTAGTTGGTTAAATTTATATAAAGAGAAGGCTTGTGGTGACATTTACTGAAATCAAGAATTTAATAGAGCACGACGAGGCCAAAACTTGTTTCATATGGTCTCCCTGGAAAGAGAGAATGGTTTTGGAAACATTTTCAGCAGATGTCATCACTTCAAGCAAAGTTCTCCAGTTATGAACTTACGAGATTTTCATCTAGCAGTAATTTTCCGAGCAAAAATAGGCTACTCTGCATCTTCCTGCCGCTTTCAAATCATTTCAGTATCTCCTTGATCATCAGCTACGTATATTACTTTTTCTAGTGGTAGGTGGATCTATCTATCCAAAGCATCTTAACAACTCCATTATTTAAAAAAATACTAATAACATTTGTAATCAGTTTAAAATCGCCGGAGCGAAGGCAGCGACTAAAAGCTGGATTGTTGTCTGTAACCCAGTTTCCACTACATTGATCCATAAAATTTCATATTGCTTATTTCTGGCAATCATTTTTAAAATCCAGGCGAGTATATTGCATTCTAGCGGATACAATAATGCTTTGTAAAATCATATTCGTTATTTTATTTTGGACAGTGACATTTTTGTTTAGAATAAGACAATACATTTTTTATGATAATAATGGTTTTATTAATAATGTTAAGATGTTTATTAAATAACAATTGCTCAAATATAAAATATAATTTTTAAAATAAAAGGTTAAAAATTTTCTGTAATTACAAATGCCTGAATAGAACTTTTCTACGGTATATGGGAATTGGCAGAATCATTATCATGTGGAATCTCTGACTCGGAAATCGACAGTCTTGGACTTCCGTCCATGATCCTAGATAGACTAGGGAGAGAGAGTTCTTGCATGGTAAGATCCTTCCACGTCGAAACGAGCCTATCGAATGTTACACTATGCCCCTTTATTCTCACATGTTAGAGAAACCCACCAGCCGAAAATAAACCATGCCAAAGGAGTACATAAAATCGAGTGGGTCTCCTGCAGGAATCGAACTCGCTCTTCGGCCATAGCACCCTAACCACCAGACTACCGCGTCTCTGATGGACTAATATCTAATCAAATTCAGGCGGCTTGAATATGAGAGCACAAACGCGTCCTCCACTCTGTTAGAATGAAGGTTTTCCCGGAAATTCATTCATGGAAACATTACAATATTAGTGACTAATAAAATAGTATTGTTTAAACAAACAAGTATATAAATGAATGCCACTTCTACGGTGAATAAAATTCTTTGTAGTATGCAATAAAGAAAATGTCTGACAGATGGCAGAACTAGTCGGTAAGGCGCGTGCAGACAATCCAGTATGGAATATTTAACCTTGTAGGTTTCGATGCCACAGGAATACGATCTGGAAGCCTCGTAACCATGACAATATTGAATAGGTATCTAATAACTGTTCAAGAAACAAGAACCGCCAGATTATATTTTAAAATAATTTCATGGACAGACGAAAATATAAATTTATATGTAATTTTCAAATCTCTTAAAAGCGTAATATTTGATAAATAAATGTATAGAACTCCACTGTATTAAAGGAATAACGATAAATGACTTAATATCAATGAAAATAATATATTCTGATAGATTATAAGGAAAGATTTGTCGGTCCAAACTGCGACGAGATTGAATTCAGCATAGAACGGTGACGTATCTTTGTCAGAGCCTCCGCTCGATTTTCTGGAGGGGGGGTTAGCTTGTTTTGTGATGAATATATACAGTCGTAACTACATGAAAATATTGCTATCTGAATGTGTATAAAAAGGTTAGGTACAAAAAATGAAGAATCTGATGTTCAGAAAACAGAAACAAGAAAAATATTTAATCTTACCCTTATTTATACTCTAATAGCCCTACTCCTCGACGTCAGATGAGTACCAAACAATCCACTGTAACAATGAAGCATTTTCACGGTTAAGCGAAAACATGTCTGTGTTTTTCGTACTCTCACAGATGCCTCAGATCTTTCGAACATTTTGATCGCACTTTTACTTTGAGTTAGTTCGCTTTGGACAAGTAAAATATTAAGTGGCGATATGAACATGTGTTGAAAAGTACAAATTGGTGCTATTGTGTGTCCAAAGCTGTTCTTATGTACAAATATGACATGGAGACGGCATACAGAGGCAAAGACATGGCAGATATTTAAAATTAAAATGCTATTGTTTTTTTTAGCTGAGACTTGGGAGGCAACTTGGCACCTACCACTTCATCATCAATCGTCTATTGGCTAATCACTCTGTTCGTATCACTGTTGCTGATAATGATCAGAGTTGTTATTCAAAGAATGCTTTACGATACAATCTCTTCGCCACCGATCTAATGAACTACTGAAAAAACAAATCCAGGTTGTCTACGAAAACAGTGTGCAACAAAATGATATCAGGTGCTATGCCCATCGTTCTCTAAAATATTTCAAGTTGACAGACTGACATAATAAGCAGGCTAAACTGTTTTCCAACAATCAACGTTTTCAGAAGAATTTTAGGACATGGAGAAAGGTAGATTGATCTGTGAAACTAAGCTTTTTTTCACAGTGTCGAGACTTTGGTGACAGAAGAGGCCTGTAATCAATGAAACATCGCTGATGTTGTGGCCTGTGATGGTGAATTTGTTATGACTTGGAAATATATTTTAGGATTAAAGCTTGACCATGTTTCTATCCCTAAACATTAAATTTCAACAGGTATCGTAAAAATATTCTTTAGCATGTAGTTGGTTTTTCTCATTCTGACGACTACTCGCTCGCTACGAAACCGATATTCATAGTCAACAGCAATACAGCTCATCGAATGGCCTCAGTGGTATTGTATCTCCCAAGGCATTGACACTCTCACTTGTCTTACTAAAAGCCCAAACCCTAATTTGAGGAAACATCTTTAGGATTATATCAGGCAGAGAAGAGAAATCTTCCAGTTCAGAATATTGCTGATCTTGGCCAGATTCTGCATCACAAGGGACAGAGAATACCGCAGACATGCAATCAAAAGCCTGTTTTGGGGGGGGCAAGACTATATTTTATAGTCACATTGAACACCACGAGGATTACGCGACATTCCGTAAAATCCTGAGAATGGGTTGCATTTCAAACCGTGTGTTTTACGACAAAACGGTTTTCTTAATAGGCAATTTCTGTTGTTTGCACGTTAGGGTAGAAAACGCTGTATAGTAGCAGAAAACACTAAATCTCATCATTTCGTCTTCTATTCGTTTTCAACCTATTATTACTTTGTCTTATTGGGTAACTCTTTTATAAAAACAAATCCTATATCGAGGTGATGTATGCGTCCTTCCCTATAGGTTATAGATTTTATAATATTTATTTCTTTAATCATCATGGAGCCTTTCCTCCATCTCGTTTTCGCATTTCTTTTCTACAATAACGATGCAGAATTCTGATAGTCACCCAACATTATCTTGTAGTCTGCAAAATTTAGTCACATAAACTGATTCAGATTTTTATACCAGTCAGTTTCTCTACCTGCTGAAAGAGATGTTAATTACCTTTACCTAAAAAATGTACAGCTAAATACCTTTTCGGTTCAGATGATCCATCGCTTGTATCATTAGCATTATGTTATGCACGGTAAGTTACAAGGAGGTAGGATGATACCGGAAGAAAAGTGGTCATCAACTCCATTTTTACATTAACTACACTTGCTTGTAATTTATTCCTGTCAGCAGGAATTATAATAACAGATTATACGTATCTTTCTGATATTTAACCTGGCTGGGATATTTGCTAATTTATAATTACCAGCCAGTGGTATTTAAATCAAGGATACAGATGAAAAGTATCTCTGTCCACTTGCTCTAAGCCTGTAACTCTTCTGAAAGCTTTTCTTTAAGTCTTCTGTTAGACATCTAAATTTCAAACTTGGCAGATCTTACGGTTTTAACCGTATACCATGAAGACCTGGAAATATTCTAGTAAGATCTCTGCTTAACCCTCCCTACTAAGACATTATTCTTTCCCAAATAAGGAAGTTCTCCGCGCCTGCACAATGTGTGGACAATCGAAGGATTCACACAACGGAACTAAACTTCCTGACTCTTGCCTCAGACTCTCGGGTCAGCTGTTCCTTCCTGATTTGTTGCTTTTATTGTTTTAGGTTAAAATAGATTTCTAAAAAAAAAAAAAGTTTCTTGGCAAAAAATATTTCCAAAAATTTATTTTTTGTTTATATTTACAAAAATTATTAAATAAAGTTAATCTGCGCCCGACTGTTTACTTCAAGTAAGACACCACGGCCGAGCGACTGGGGCGATGACGGAGGAATTAGTCACCACTGGAAGAACTTGGTGCAAACTCATGGGCCACTTTATCTTTTTATATTGTAACCGACCGCGAAATAACAATGCAGTGTCTTCCACATCTTGTTAACGGGAAGACCACTTCGGTAGAATGGGTTTCTTTGGCAATATGTTTGGTACCGTGAGGTATCGGATATTTCTTATTTTATTCCCTAACTACTTTCACTTTCTTGCTCCATAGCAAATATCTTTCTTTCTGGAAAAATAGGTCCACGTGCCGTTTTAAAATGATTAATAGAAACACACTATAAGAAATATATCATGATGTACATACGATAATAACTTGTTTTAATTTGGGAGACTGTCCGACAGGTAACGGAGTGTTTCTGACGTCAAGTTTGTTACGAGATGAATTAAGTTATAGCAATTATTATTATTATTATTATTATTATTATTATTATTATTATTATTATTATTATTAATGTATATTGTAGCATTTAGAAGATTTGCTCAATTCAAAGGGTTATATTTATAGACAGGGTTGATAATTAAATAAAAGAAAATATTTGTGTAAGAATAAAGCAAACTAAGAAGACTTTCCTTCTAATGTTAAACAGTCCGTTGTAATTAGCGAGTTAGACAATTATTAGCCATTATCATTCCTTCATCCAAAAATAAAATTAAAAATTAACATAATGTAAATCATTGAGAGATGAATAATAAACCTACAGCTTTGATCCACTGTACCTTTAAATATCGGAAACAATACATTGGATTGATGTTATAATCTTTTTCTTAAAATTTATTATTCATAATATTAGTGATTATATTATTTTTTAAATTTTCTGAAAGAAATGTTTTGTATATTATGTCTCTTCAGTATTTAATTAATAAAGAGTTAATTAAAATAAAGGCGGTTAAGAAACTACGGAAATCCTTCAAATATTTCATTCCTTCCGGAGCTATAACCAGCCACGAATTATGATGTATTCAAGATGTAGACTATTCGGCCATTTGTCCGGTAGCCCGGTTAATCATCTATCGATCTTACTTATCTATCAACTTTGCACAGTTTCATGTTCCAGATTTGCTGTCGGCTCACTAAAGTTCACATTTTTTCGTCGATTTAAACAATTCTCCAAACTTTTCAGTAAACCGAAATTACTAAATTTCAAAAGTTAGAATTTCTCTCTCCCTCTTCATGTTAGATATTCTTCTTTTTCTCCGTGATTATTGTGCTGCGTGAATAACTAACCATTCAGCCAGGTAAAATACTGAACCGTGAATGCAGAAGACAGGGTAGGGTTACCAGTGAAGAGATAAAGCATCCAACCAAGCAGTATTTCACGTGATCAGACGTCAGAGCATCTCGCCATCGGTGAAACATCTACAAAACCAAGCAGTTGTGAATGATTTAACACTCACTGTTATAACATTGTCCATCTAACTGTTTAGTTATCTAGATGTTTGTCTTATGGGTCTTTTTTAATATAATTATAGTAATTAGCAACAATTATTACTGACTTACAACCCAGTTGCCAGTACTTTTATCTGCATATTGCAGCACCTTCTCTTAAGTATTTAATAAAGTTAAGGGATTTTATAAACTTCGGTATCTTATTTTAATTATTTATTTTTACATATTTACAGTTTTATTAAACAAAAATAATCTTTAAAAAAATTAAGGCATTTGTGAAAGATGGAATTAAGTATTTCATCTGCGTTTATAGCACAAAATGTATCAGTTTTTCCACTTTCTTCATCTGACTTTTAACAAGTTGCAGCTGACATTCTTCTTTAGCGGGGACGGGTGGTTCTCCTAAAAGCAATCAAGCGAAACTCAATCTCAGCAGCTACGAACTCGGCCATGTGCGCACCAGGTCATGTTACCACTTCTAACATACCAGATGTTTGTTTCTGTTTACACGCTTTGCGCCAAGAAACTGTCAGTAGATCAACCAGATTTTCGTTCGCTCACCAACCAAGCAGTCGCGGCAAACCGTTCGCATCACGGCTAGAAACCTGGTAAACGGACCCTTTTTATCTCTGGCCTGCCCCATCTCAGGTCAGACCACACTGCAAAACGCCTCACACGTGTGGCAGCAGAACGTTACTAATGTAAGATAAAAAGGCATTTAAAATAGAGTTTTGTAGTGGTTTTTGTTCTCACGTCGTAGCAGGGCAGACCGGTGGCTAGACCCGCGGCGGTCGGGAACCTGGTTGGTTTGACGTAGGACCTTCTGGAATTTTTTCCCCTGGCCCGCCAGCCGGCTGTACGGGTTCCTTCAGACTCTCGAGTTGCCTCCCTCAGCGTCGATTACGGTGGCGCCCCCAAGGGTAGTCAGGGCGACAGGATTGGCTACCTTCGTATTGAAGACGCTACGGTTCAAGATATTTTTGTTGTTTTTTAAATGGAATTTGTGTATGTTTGAACATGCCTTTACTTGTGTAAACGGAACCATTTAGAACCATTTAAGCTTAACGAATCGACAAGTGTACTTTCCATCTCCCTCGCTTATAACGCTGCAGTAGATGTTTTAGTTTTATTGCTATAATTGATGGCTTTTAACGCCTGTAACCACGAAGTAGCAGGTAAAACCCCGAGACTCGTAGTTTGTGAAAGGCATTCTGACAATAGTCATCTAAGTTAGCGGTGACTTCTACAAAACGAAATAAATGTTAAGTTTATAATTATTGGTTATTTAGCTTCAATGCTTGGGATTGATATGGCTTTGAAACGAACTTGAGTAGAGCAAAATCAAATAATTTTACTCATAAAAAATAAAGTTTAGCTGCATCTACATAAGTAATCTTTTCAATCTACACAGCTAATAAATTACTCTTGGACGAAAAATAGATTTTAATTTACCTTTAATAACTACTATAAAGATCCAAGAGACCATTTTGATATGGTATTTACATCACAATGAATTTGACAGACAGATTGGGTGCCTTTTAAATGTCAAGTAAATATGTTATATTGGTTTACCGATGTCAGCCATTAAAATAGAGTAAATATCACTTTTCGACTTGTGTAATTGATTTTTTTTTCATTTCACTTGCACATAAAACTAATTTCTTTTGTGGATCAATTATTTAGATAAAACCCAGCTGTACGATTTTGAGTGACATGAAGAAGGTGACTTCATAAGTGATTCCCTAAACAGTGGGTTTAATAAGGGGAATAATTCATCAGTATAAACCAAGGGTGTAATGAGAGTAAAGGGCTACTGAATAGTTCAGATTTAACCATTATTTACTATTTTTTACACTGAACGCGGAATCTTTAGGTAAACTTGAAGCTCCTCATTTGCTGTTTCGATTCATAAAACAAATTATCCAGGGTGTTAAAAGATTTCTCTTTTCTTACGATCAGCAATTTATCACGTGATAAATAGATGTTGGAATACAAAGCTGAAAATGGCTCCAATGATGAGGGTAAATTAAAAGGGTGGCCAAAAGTATTAGCACTATATGCTTTTTAAACAAAATAGGCTGAATACATGGATCGTTTGTGTACTTTGCAATTCATGTAGATCACCGTATCCGAAGATAACATCAGTATGTCAGATGATGTAAAATGATTCCCTGAGTTGTGACACAAATCATTAAGTTTTATTGTAAAATATTTTATCACCAATTCTAATGTTTTCGGATTTTGATAAAGATGTAAAAAGCTGTATATCGTCTGCCACAAAAGATTTCTGATCTTGCCACTTTGAGTAATTAATGGCTGTGCGCGCACAATTTGTACCAAAGGTAGGATATATATAGCCAAATCCCTAGCACCTTTCCTCCTCGCTGCCAGACTGAAAACACCGACTGTCAGATTGGAATAATTCGTCGCCGCTTCACGAGACCGTTTTCTCTGATGCTTTGTTACCTTCATGTTCTTGCGAACCTAAAGAACATGGGGAAGAAGTGCATCACTTATAAATCAAAAACAGAATCATTGTTTATACATTTTATTATTCAGGTGATGCAATGCGTTTGTCCATCATTGTAGTTTAGTGGTTGAAGAGGCAGGAATTATTAAACGTAAATGTCATTTCAGTGCTACAGGTAATAAAAGGCATTTTGTCTCTCTGGTCGAGGTGTACTTATCGAAGTTACACCGCTATAAGAAAATTTTTAATTTGCATAACAGTAGTCATATTGAGTATAATATGTTGTGTAATGAAGTTTTTGAACACGAGAATATGGTGCTGTGACGACGAGATGCCGACAAGCAGTTATGGACTGGAAGTAGACAAAAACGATGTGGCAGCTGAACTTTCTGTAACAGAATGCTATAAACCGACTTTGGCAGAGGTAGAGATAGACCGGTTCAGCTCACGAAAGGCCTGGTAGAGGGCATCACAACAGTACAGATGGTCTCCATAACTATTACATTATTGATCTGGCTCGATGTAAATGCACTGCCTTGGCATTTTTAAAATTCAAAACAAGTTTCCAGGTTCAATGGACTGATATCTCTGGCCACAGTCAGCCCATCTACAGCCCTAACACCAGCAGACTTTACAGCAAGATTGGATCGGGATAAGACTCAGATGTGTAGAGCTGGACAAGCAAAGGATGGGTTTTCTTTTATTGATGAGAGTAAATTCAAGCTTCACTTTTCTAATGATCGATTCCATGTTTGGCAGAAACCAAACCAACGTAATACCAACTCGTTTTTGTTGGGCTAGCTGCGATCTAGACTCTGGTGTTGCATCTCATGACAAAGAAAGTGAACTTATTCCCTTTTTTTTTTTTTGCTGGATCCTTTTACAAGTCAGTGCTATCGGGCAATGATGGAGGAAAATGTCTGATGTCTTCTGTTTTAACGAATCCCATACAGTATGAAGACGAGCTCTCTGGTTGCATTAAACAGGGACCATATCCGCCTAGGACTATTAGAACACTCACTCCATCAATTCTCGACAGAAGGGTGGATGGAGCGCAATCCCACAATTAGACGTATGGCAAACACCCTGACCCGCAGGCGCAGTCTTGTAGAGCGAGAGACGGGAGGACCATCCACGCACCTAATTGAAAGTTATGACTTTAGCGTAGACAGCGTCTATTCACTGTCATTATGACGTCACTATGTACATCGATTGAGGTCCACAAAAAAAAATGTCTTCTGTAGGTCAATTTTAAGTTGAGGGCAAATGCCGTTTCCTCAATACATTCAAGCAATTTATATTACAAAAATTCCTATATTGCGCGTGTATAATGTCTGTTGAAGTTTAATTTTATTAAAGATGAGCTAAGTACACAATTTTAAAGCTACACTTTTGTAGTTTTCAGGCTTTAACAACAAAACAAATTAAACGTGACCAGAATATCAGTAGAATTATGATTAATGAATTCGTAGTAACGAATACAGCCGGCAAGAGCCTGGGTGATGAATTAACCCCCCCATCAGACAAACTATGAGACAAAACAAATTTTAGCGAATGCTCTGACATTCTCCCCTGGCTTCTGTACGAACGCGCTACACGCTGCGTACATAATTGTCTCGTTGGAATTCTTCATCGTTACAGGAACCAGTGAATTGGGCATAGTTGCCAGAGGAGGTTCAACAGTTCCAGAGAGTGATGAAAGAGGTATTTAGACTTACAAAACAAGAACGAAAGCAGATTTCATATTTAAAGCAGAATTAAAGCTGCAGTACTTGAAGAAAGAAACTTTTTCCCGATAATTATTAAAAGCGTCTACTTTCAATAATTTATTCTCAAAAAGACTGAAGATGATATTCCTTTTTTCTGTGTTTTCTTTGGAGCAGAGTAAACTATATGTACATTTTTAAAGAAAATACCAGGTAAAAAAATCAGCCTCATTGCTGTAGACTCATGCAACACGACATAAATTAACGCGAGTCCATAACAGCGCAGTGGCACTGAAGTTGCAGAGGCTGAGTACTTGCTGCATAACGTCTGAGGCCATTCTCAAATACTCTGTATTCCATCTGCAAGGATGCCGTTCGCATCTAATCCTAGACATGACCAGTCAAAAGCTGCGAACGCCAGTCAGAAACATTAACGTGGTTCTGCCTTAAGAAAACCTGTACAAAGCAAGAGAAACGGAAGCCCATCCCAGAATATTGTTCATGTACCGCTGATTTCCTCCCAGATACAGTTATGTAACTAATAGTTGAAAGTCTGTGGTAATGACTGCGGGTATTTTAGATATTTCTGCTGCACAAAATTCAAAAAATGACTGACAACAAATGTCAAGCTCTTGCATATTTGATGACGTCACCAAATCTAGTCGAGTTCGTGTAAGGCGACGTTGATACTGGCGAAAGAAGGTTTTCCATTACAATGGAATCGCGTGGGCCACATTTCTCGGAAAAGTTAAGCATTTTCAATTGTAAGTAAGAAACTTTTCAGCCACTCACCACTCATTCCAGCCTGATTCGATCTGTCTTCAGCAGAACGATAAAACAAATCCTTTTTTTATTATTTTTTTTGTAATTTCAGAAATATATAACTGGCATTGATGCATTTCTAATTTTTGCAAATGAACAGTTTTTTTTTTTTTTAAAACGATCACACCTTTATTGGGTAATCTATCAGACTAGTATCATTAACTTTGATTTGTACGCACAATTTCAAATCTGATTATCAGAATTAATTGTCTCCTGACACTGGGAATAGCTTATCTGTTTTATTCTTATTTAATCTGGGAAACCAGAATATTTTGTAGCATCGTTTATTTGCTGGCTACAAATAATCAGTCAGTGATCCTCTTCAGAAAAGGAAAATTACGTCAAAAATGATTCTTATTAGTGTACAGAAATACAGCCTCCATTAAAGACGTTTCCATCCGAGTAAAAGAGCTGTCAGTGTGTATCTAAACATCACGAAAGCTGTTCATTTGATAGATAATGGAAATACTTCATTGTACAAGTAAAGCTACGAAATACTTCAAAAAATCTGTTAGAATGACGACAAGAAACATCAATGAAAAGGTATTAGTTGGTAGTTGTATTCATTCATCTTAGAGCAGTGGTTCCCAACCAGTGGGTCGCGACCCCTTTTTACTGGGGAGGGGAGGTAGCCTCGGAACCCCGGAAGTTTCAATTTTTGTCGTATGACTGAGTCAAGAAACTGTTCATATTTGTTTTGTGTATATGTACCGTATTTGCCGGCTTATAAGACGCACTTTGCGTCCAATCAATACACCGGTATCACCGCTGGGAGGCCGAGCGCCGAAGGTGTAAGACTGTAAGACTTGTCTCCCACGCAGGCACTCCTGGTTGCGTCACAGGCCTCTGCGGTAACACACTTGTATCACCGCGGCTTTCTGTCGCTCTGCCACCCTCATATAGAAACACGGACAATACACGGCCGCGAATTTCCAAGATGGCTGCCCAGACGCAGCAACAAGCATCACATTAGGTCACTAAATTCTGAGAAATAAAGATGTGTTGAAGGATGAGTGCAAAATGTTTTATTTTCCTGGTGAATTTCTCTCAAAAATGTCAATATATTCAAATAAAACTATTATTTGTGATTTTTTTTTTCAATTATTAAAGTGTAGCAGGGGGTCGAAGGTTTTCTGAGTATTAGAAGAAGGTCCACGAGTCCAAAACGGTTGGGAAACACTGCGCTAGAGTAATCATCGCTCTTTTGATGAAGACCGTTGCTGAAATATGCTTAGATACACGAGTGATTTAAGGAAAACAGTTCTGATCCTGAAGATCAGGTAATAGCACTGAAAACTAAAGCGGTTTTGGAGTGAAACGTAAATGAATCACTGCGGTTACTCAAGTCAGCAGTTCAAAGTAGAATTATGATTAATAAACGTAGGAATATTCGCTCTAAAAAGAGGTGAGAGAACAGAGAGCCAGACAACGAACACTGTAGAAACGATTAAAAGGAACTGCCAGCTACATGGTTTCCAGCCAGCTCCAGGAGAACGGAGAAGCGCCATTTGTAGTTCCAAAACAGTAAGAAATATATTGCAAGGAAAAATAACCAGAATAAAGGCATTCATCAATAGAAAGAATGCAGATAAGCCAATACAGCTCGAAAAGGAGCCTGTAAAATGGTCACCATAATTTTGGAATCAAGTTTCATGAAAAAATTAAAGTAAAATGATTTTTTAATCTGGAGGAAGTCGGAAGAAGAGTTCATTAAGAAATGTACAGTGCCAATTTTTCGTTTGTTGATCTTCATAAAGAGTTGATAATTTGGAATTAGCTGAAGGAATCATGCACTGATATCTGTGTGAAAGGACGTACCAGAGAGATTAATGTTACCTTCAGTACTGAAACTGTTGAGAAGAAATTATATTTTCCATCGAGACAAATTCAAACTATGCGAAGCAGTTTTTTTATAAAGAAAAATAGGTAGGTGCAGGGATCTCCAGGGAGGACTTCGATCTAAGCCCAGTTGGATAGTTATAGAAATATGTGAAACGTAAACTAGAGAAAGACTACGCAAATAAATTATTTAGATCTGTCATTGTCTAAGAATATAAGTCACCCCTTTTTTGAATATTATAGAAATGTAGCTTAGCTCGTGCCAAAATGTTTGAAAGTGGTTATTAAGGCTAAGGTTAATTATATTAAATATGGACATCGTAAAAGTGTGCCTATATGAAAGTAAATGTGAATACTGTGCAAGTTTGAACCAAATGTTTAACATTTTTTTAGAATTAATTTACAGGATGTAATAAACGATGATCGTGTAAATGTATCACATCGTTACTTGTTGAATCTGTTATACATAAAAAAATACGATAGTAAGTTACTCTACAAGCGGGTAAATACATTTCAGTAGCCATTTTTTTTAGAAAGTGAATTATTCTGAAGTGACTAAATACTTTCTTAATTCACTGTAAATTCTTGCTTTAATTGCCATTAACCTTAGCTGTTTTCTTCGCTGCCAATTCACCAGAAACTGAAGTAACATTAGGTCACTTCCGGAGCTGTGGGATGCTATTCTGCTACTAAGATCATTGCTGATATTGTTCGAAAACTGATTGGATTTCTACTGCAGTTCTGACAGATGCCAAAAGGAGTTAGTAAACAAAGCGATCTCTCGCTTCTGGAATGATTTTGTGGAAAGAGATCTGTAAAGTTTTTAAACCCTAAGAGGTTGGTCGCTAGTCGGTCAACTTATCCAAGCAGGAATACGTGCAGTTGTGTCTGTCGCATTGACAAATGCTTATTTTTTAAAACACCGAAACCTTTGTAAACGCCATGATACCTGCCTGCCTTCGTAGACAGAACCCGGCATTTAGTGATGAAACTACCCACCATTGATATTTTGGGGTTAGAAAATACTCCCTACCCAAACGTCTTTAATGTTATAACTTATCTCTATCTTTTTATCTCTATTTGTTTTTTTAATGGATTCCACCGTTAACGATATTATTTTAGTAACAGGAATAAAACGTCTGATACATCTCTCAGCTGTAGGATGATATCGATTTGGAAATTAAAAAAATAACAGCAGTCAGAACAAATGGACGCCATCACAGATATCTAGAAGATTACTCAGCGCCAACGTGGAATGTGTGTACCTGATTCATTCTGCTTCTGGAAACTACAGCTGTTGTTTGATCCGTGACTATATCAGTTACTTAACTAAGTATATTTAATACACAAACGGCAGCTACAGAGAATTAGCTTTTGAATGCATAATGATGAAATTAGTTTGGAGTCTGCATCATGGTGAATTGTAATTTTTCTGGCATAGTTTCCATGCGTTTATCACCTTATTTCACCAAATGATTTTGTAAGATAATCGAAGATGTCTCTGTTATTCACTGTCTTTTACATCATAGCTAAACTCGGACAGCTGACTGGATTTCGTCATTTCTGCACGAATTCCTATTACTGTCTCTATAATAAATATAATTTTGGCTGTTTTGCATTCATATTTATATGCAAATAACACACACACACACACAAAATGTATGAAACACCTACTTGACACCCTGAATTAGTTCAGTGATTAACTTTTGTCAGAACAGAAGCATATACGTTTTTATTGTGCAAGTCAAACAGGGGGTTATAACTATAGATTCTGCAATAGTTACAGCTTTAAATTATGTTTCCATTAAATTTCTAAGTTTTCTCGCGACTGTAAGCCTATTTGTGCTGTGTATTCAGGTGGTACAAACTCTATAGTTAATAGTCGTTTAACATAAATCAGATTCTGTGTAATAATATTTTACTAATTCGCATAAAAATGTTTATGAAATGCGCAAAAAACACCTTTGTTAGGTATGGAAGCTCGTGATCTACTTGATTTGCGTACAGTTGCATATAAAATAATCTTAAAATCAGAGGAGAAAATAGACGTATCATATTAAATATCTGTCCGGCATCAATAATTGTTTTCCCACTGGCAGACTAAATTCTACTAAAACTTTACATAATTACACATATACTTTGCAAAAGATTCTTAAAATAATTTAATAGGTAAATAATCAAATATCACAAAAATATCCTAACAAAATTAATTAAATCACCGTAATCAATACATTCAGTTCTTTTATAGTTTTTTTTTATTATTATTAAATCCTGGATTTCCGATATACCTTGCCAAGATCCATCATCTGCAATGATTTTCTTTAATACTAAACTAATTCATTAGTTTCACAGACAAAGAGCGCATCCATAGCAACGTTAGTTACTCTGTCGCTGATCTTATGTAGCAATTTACAAAACAGTTATCAATTAATATTGTCCCTAGGATATAACTATGTTATTTTTTTAAAAAAATTAATTACAATATCCATCCTATTTAAGAAAGATGTAGAATGGATATGACCAGCGAAAGTGCAGTGTTCTCCACCAGCTGATGAGAACAGAGATTTATGAATTTCCATCGAAAGCTGAATAAAATAAAAGTTTTTTGTTTTTTAATTAGTAGGAATGTGAGTAATTGTGCAGAAGACACAGTGTTGTCTTTTCTATATTATTAGTATTCACCACATTAATATCAAATAAAGGGTCCAAATGAATAAAAAATCAGATTTTCATCTATATTCATCCTATTCAGTATCAAAAACGTGAATTTTTATCCGATAAAACCACATTTGAAGTTAAACAAAAAACACTGCAGATGTTAGTTATATTTGTACATTTGGGAGAAAATGCTATGAATAACTTTTTGGAAGAGAAAACAATATCAGCTTTAAGTTTGAACTAACGTGAGGAAAGGGGGCTCAGCCAGGCTCTCTTCGCCGGCGTTGTCTGAACGTCTGTCCCACACCGGGTCCACAGAAGTGAACCTGAAGATTATTTTATTAATTTTCTGCTTACGGTCAAGTTTAAGCGTCATTCGGACTGAAACAACAGTTCAGCTGGTTGGAAGCTCATTTTTATCACAAATTTGTTTGCAGTCACGTGATCACCCTGAAAATCAGTGAAAGTAACTCTTTTAGTGCAGCTTTCACTGCAGAACAGACAACAGAATCGCACCGTTCAGAACATTTATTTTCTACAATTTCTATCACCGTACCGACACAATGGGCTGCACTTTAAACTTAGCTGAGTGTAGAGCGCCAGCGACCATCAAAACATGAACATTGTCTCACCTTTTAATATTTGTACTTTTCATAACAATTTAAATCGCGCAGCCGAAAAGAAATTTTGACAGGAACATCAGTCTTTTCCCCAAAACAAGCAAAATGTCACTGGTATGCAGAGCGTTTTGACCCCTGCGTTTTGAATGAGTAACAAACGGCCACTGCAGGTCAGACACCAGTTCTCCCCCTTTAGCACCAAGTAGTAGATGTGTTGGAACATAATTCACTTTATATTTATATAGTAGAACGGCACTTATTAGCATAATATCGCGGCAGTGACCAAAAGATTTATAATCTTCAAAAAGCTACCAGAGCAGTGAAGAAAGGCTTCACTGCGAAAGATGCAAGGATGGAGAAAATGAAGTAAAAACAATGTATAGTCTTCTATATAAAACTCATGGTATCTTTTGATAAAACCATTTTGACAATGCGATCTGATAGGCGGATGTATCCGATCATCCATCAGGATAACGAACTGGCAGCTAATAGAAAGTTGATATTCCTTATAAAACATTATTATTAATAATTCTTTCCAAATATATTAATATAACATAATTATGGCTTTAAGAATAAATTACTTTTATAAAAACAAGTTGTTCTAAAAATCGGTAAATTATCCGCAATCCTCAACACTGAAAACTTTTCAGCTGATCGAGTACAGGCTGAATTAATTACTAGTCAAAATACTTGTTACAGCTTTAAATCAAAAGATTTTCAAAGCTCAAGCTGCCTAAAAGTAAACAGAGCTACCGGTGCCAACTATTTCGATGATGCCAAAATGAAATATTTTAGATCATCCGCCAAATAATAACAATTTATATTTATATTTTAATATTCCAAATTAATGGCGTTTAATAGTTCGATTAAGTGATCCATAATAGTATCGTGCAAAACAAGAGTAATGGATTCAATATACATCAATGATTTGAGAACTGTTTAAATTTGGTTCTGAGGTGCAGCCCACTTAATATAATCACTTCAATGCTTTTTGAAACTGTATGGTTCCCTGCTACGTTCACCAGTCCAACAAAAAAGGAAAAGCATAATTTAACACGTCATTTCGAGTTAATAAATAGTTTTTTTTTTAGGCACCAGTAATTCAAGCATTCATATATGTTCGGGGAGTTTAGAGCTGTCTCGCTAAAATTTATTTTTGGCTGCTGCTGCAACACTCTCTCGCTTTTTCTCTCTCACATGCAAAATATTAATTAGAATTAAGATTTGGGTAATGCGGGGGAAAAGTGGACCAAGTCATCATTAGTAATGCTTAGTGCTTATGGCAAGATGGTTTCAGATGTACTTACACGTTGCGACATCTGGTAGCAAATAGTTCGAGTGTTGGTGTCTCTCCGAGTTTTGGGCGCCATTTGCATTTACGTTCAGAAGCCAACGTAAAGAGAAACATATGTTTTAAGTCAATAAGCAGCAGACTTTGTATTAATTCAGCCACACAAAATTTCGTATCTTTCACACCAGAAGTATAAAAAAGTGTATTATTTAAAATTAGGGTAACTATTTCTTTTCTTAAAGTGATGGCAACCGATTTTATTGGTTTTCATTATTGAAAGAGATTTTAAGTATAGGCTGCTTGGGACATAGCGAAACAATGGATGAAGCTGTCAAAGACGTTTCGAAGGTAAGCCTACTGCGTAAGGCAGACAGGCCTTTCCATGCTCGCTACTATCTCTTCTCCAGTGTTTCACAAGCAGAAAGACAAATGGTCGATAGGGTGGAGTACCCACCACTTTTATCTCTGAAAAGGAAGCACACCTATCTAGCCGCCTGTTACAAATAAATAATCCTAGATTCTCACTGACACTCAGTGATGCGCGTAGATTTTGCAAGAGGAATTATCACGATGCGTTCTCGAGTAGAATGGGAGACTGGATACGGTGCCGGGTTAGTGGCATCTGGTATTGTAAGTTTGTGTTCAGGCTACTGGCAAGAACAAAGCGTTTATTTATGGCGTGCATCTCGGTCCTAAATTAAATTTTGTGGAATAATTAGTCTAACTTTCTAGTTTTCGAATGATCCACTTCCTCCTATGTTTGGAGTAAAGTGGATCAAAATATCAGATATTATTTTTTAGTTTTTTGTTCGAGCATCCAAAACATCGCCGCTACTTTGAGTTGTTTGTAAGTAAAGATAATTCTGATATAAGCTGTAACTTTAATTTCATTTTTTATCTGCACTGATCCACTTCATCCAAAAATACCCCAAACGAGATTTACTCTAAAATGCATTTTTTTTATTAAATATTACAGAAATTTTGCAAAATCTAGGGTTTTCACAAAGTTGGCATACAAAATTATATTTTAAATTTATTATTATAATAAAATTCGAATTTGTCAGGATTTTTATTATCCGATAAAGTTCTATACGCATCGATTTTTAAGTTAATTCAAAATTCCATGCAGCGGAGAGTCACTGTGGTATTTTAGCATCACTGTAAGTAAAACACCGTCTCGAAGTCATCATCAGAATAAATGGTAGTACAACTTTTGCCTTGAACTTATTATCTCTTAACTGAAGTCCCAGAGAGTTCGTTCTGCCGAGTACGGCGTCGTCCATCACCAGTCTCGCAGCGTAAAAGTCTATGCCTTCAACGCTAATAAACACAACGGTTCATCTTTCAATATTACGAAAACACTTCCGTTCTGGCTCTGGGTCCCAAGTGCCGTTTTGAAGTCTGTGACAGATCTGTTCGGAAAGGGGAATAGAAAATCACGTTAAATTGGCGAACGAAAGCAGATCATACAAAAAAGCGAGTGGCACCAAGTTACAAAATCTCTATGGTTTTAATTTTTTTTTTAAAAAAAAAACAACGACTTCTGGATTAAGAAGAAAAAGTGAGAATATTAATCGAGTGAGGTGTGGTTGTACTTCAGTACCTTTTTTATTATTACTATCGGGTTTTTTAATTTCTTCTTAGAATGTTTTATTTGCAATCCTGGTGTTTATTTAAAATGACAAATTCCTAACAATAATATGGTGTGATTATTTGTTACAGGTGATAATAGCATATTCGTTATGTTTTTAGCAACAAAATACTATAATTTCACTTATTTTACCAACCGAAAGTTTTTTGTTTAATGATCATTTCCAAACCTTCCGATGTTGGCATTTACAAAATGCATTATTTCCACCGGTTTATCCAGTCATCGCTTCTTTCCTCTCTGAATACCAGCGAACAAAGAAAAATACGCCGCAGTCTTACGAGACTAATATTAGCGATACCACGAGAAGGAATGTAAACAGGCGCCAGCTCAGTTCCCCCAACTAATATTTTCTCTCTCTTCCTTTGTTTGTTGTTGTCAGCTATTTTCCTTCTGAAATATTTATTATTTTAATCGGTTGTCGAAAATTCTGCTTGCCGTATAGGTTTTTATCCGGCTGCTGCGTTCTATTTCTTCCGATTCTTTTACTCTTCTGTTGTTGTTTTGAGGTCTGCAGATGTATAAGAAAGTACAAATTTCTCGGGCTTCACCTTGAAATAGACACGCTATAAGTTGGATGATCTCAGTGCCATTCTTCTGAGCTCCGCGATGCTTTTAGTAGATAAATTAGTTCCTCTTTGGCATTTGTTTTGTCTGAATAATGCTGTAGATGATGCTGACAGAGTCTCTCCCTGATGGTTTACAGAGTGGATGGATTATTTCAGTCAAGAAGTAGTTGATTCAGCAGCTGTTCTTAAATCTACCCTAACCTCACCTCATATATCTGCTGTCGACACAGGCACGTGCTTTTCCCTAAACCCCAAAATGCATCACAGATATTTACTAACCGTGATGCGGACAACTACTAAGAATTAAAACAAAACTACAATTCGGAGATTGTAGTTTAGTTCTGTATTCTCAGATTTATTTTATGTGTAAAATTCATGCTTTCTTAAATAAAAATATATATTTTTTTAAAAGGAAATCAAAAGCCATGTGGCGGAGTAGCTCAGAAAGTAGACGCGGTCTGGGCCCGGGATCACGTCGCTGCAATTTTCTCAGATTACAGTTCGATCACTTCTGATGGCCAGTATCAGTTGATCAGTACTCCAACCATCCAATCGGCTTCTGAAAATTGCTCTTCATTTCTCCAAAATGTTTGGAACTCTATTTTTATAATCTCCTGAGAGAAACCAAGTACCACTACAAGTTCTTTTATTTTCATTAACAAAGATAACACATCGAACGTTGTTATTAAGTCAGACTGTTTGTTTGTTTTATTCTTGTGTCCAAACATCGGTGATCGATGTAAAGATGGAGCTCATGGACCCACCAAGGCGCGCGGTAAACTGACGTCAGATAGCTTTACTCCAGAAACTTAACTTCGCCGTTTAGATTCGACAACGGGTGATGGTGAAAAAAGAACAGCGCAGTCAGAAAGCAGATGATGAAGATAAACACTAAACCTGAGATAAAATTATTATTATTATTATTAAAAAGTGCACCGACACATAGAGATTGAACATACGAGTGATAACTTCGTATACCTAGTCTGACGATTACCACGACACAGCCTATTTACTCCGCCCTATTTCGTGATACTAGAAACCAAATTCCACCATTATTCAAACTCTTCCTTGACTTGCTGGTACTGAAGAACATACATTATTTGTGACGTCACATCCGGAGATTATACAAAACAAACAGTAAAATATGCATTACACATGCGATGAATTATGCCTGACTTTTTCTCTTTAAAAATTTACAGATTTTCCAGTAAAATTACAAAGTTTAATTAAAAATATTTAATTTTTAATTGAAAAATAGGCATAACTGAATAGCTAACTTTCAGTTTAGAATTTCTTTAATGAGCCGCAAGCTTAATGAACTAGACCTCAAGTAGGCCATTTAAAAAAGTAAAATCATTACGTGTGTACAAAAAATACTACTGGCTGCTTAGAAATAACCGATATTTTAATGACTTGAGAAAAACACAATCTAACAATTGTTTAGTACTAAGTTTCTCATTTCTATTCCTTGTGCTTATGGCGCTTAATATCGTAATTGTGCTTTGGATCTCAATTCGGATGATACATGGAAATACCAGAGATACTTTGTCTGTCAGTACGTTCTGATCGCAATCCGAACTTAAAATTTAGCTGACTATTCTTAGGAAATGTCGATATTTCTGGAATATAAAAAAAAGATATCAAAAAACGTTCTTGCCAATTATTATGATCGAGACAAACATACTCAGATAACCATAAGTGATTTCTTATGGTTTAAGGAAAACTTTAAAGCGAGCTCTCATCTTTGTGTAAGTCCTTCTCTTTATAAGTGTATCGTTCATCTGGCAACGTAAAAGAGCACGAAGACAAACGACATAGCTGTCAGAAGGATACATGTCTGATTAGGGTGCGGAATCTTTGCTGGGAAAAGTCGCTCAAAGAATTAATGCGCTGACTGATAACAACCGACAAGTCTGACAAATGATGAATTCAGCTTTAGAAGACCTGGCAGAAATGACCATATTTTCTTGATATGGGACATTCTGAATAATGTCACGTTAATCCGCTTACATCTTCTGTTGTTGAAGATGATGAACAGTTTTATTTTTACCAGTGATATCTTCAGAAAAACTTCTCGAGACTATGACAGCTTCTACAAGATCTACTGAGATTTCTGAGGGATACGAGTAAATAGTAGATTGGTGATCTTTCTTTTCCTTTTGCTGGATTGATGGTCGATTTTAGTTATTTTGATCGAAAATGTGTGGGTAATCAAGATTAATGAAGTCAAAATCGATAATTTAAATGAGGCAGAAACAAAGAACATTCAATTCTGAGTAAGATATGTATAATCTTTAGAACAGTTTTGCATATAACTGTTAGATATTTGATCTGTTGAGTGTTAAGAACTCTTTTAAGTAGTGCTGTACTATGATAGTGAAACGTATTGGCAAATTACATAGAGGCTCTGTTAAAATACAGTGCTAGTACGTCCGTGTGGTCTAAGTGTATCTTGTTGATTGGTTCAAACTCCGTTAAGCCTCATCCCCTTCTTATCTGACACGAAACATCTTAAGCCGAAGTGATCGTATCGCATCATTAATGTACAGTTTTCTAAAACATTCGTCAAGATCCAGTCAGTATTTCTATTGCTACTCTCAACAGAAATATTTAATGCAAGTTCAATGGTCTGATGTTGTTTTACTTATGTGAAACATAGCACCAGAAACAAACGTTTAATTACTTTTTACTCTAAAATCCAAGCCATCTTCTAAATAGGTGTTTCTGGTTTTGTTAGTTTGCCCTCCTCTGTTCTACTATCCCTTGCGAAATTAAGCCAAACATATTATTCCATTATTGTTAATATAATTTTAATACAATATTCTTTCTTTACAAACCAGTTGGAAGAAAGCTTTGTCTCTTATTTTTGCCTTTCCACGCATTATATTTAGGTTAATCTCGGTGTAGACTCTACTCAAATACGTTGCGCTGCAAAAATTTCTATTATTTCGCTTTTTACATATGTTAATCGGAACGGTAATTACCCCGATTATCAGGATTTCCGGCTTTCTTTAATACGTTTGTCGTGTCTCTTCTTTATGGTGTGAACCTGCAAGAGGAACAGCAGGAAAAACATACTATTATTATTTTAGCGAAATAACAGTTTATCAGCACAATAAAAAAGTATTCAGCTAGTCTACTATATGTATGTCCGTAATATACTTATCATCAATCATATTACCCATAATTATGTTTGAAATTCTTTGAAAGCGACTCTCCTTTCCAGCGCCACCTCGGGTCATACCTTCGAGACGATATGAAAATATTTATTCTTGTATTTCTCTGGGGCCGCTATAAATTATTCAATTTTGCGCCCTCATAGATAAGTGGCAGATGAATTGTGACCAAACTGCGAGATAATATTTAGCTAGATAAAACTTATTAGGTAAAAAAAGAAGAAGAAACTAAGGAAACTTTTGTATTGATTTCATCTGTCCGCGGGCTACGTGGTCCGGTTAGAGAAACATGACGGGTGTCAGTCAGGGTAATGGGGCCGCGGTTGTTCTCCGAGGAATTTACAGCAGGAAATCTAATCCGGCGGGAATAAATTTATGAAAAAAGAATAGCATGCTTCAAATTTAAACGGGTTTAGGTTAACAAGACTACGTTCATGAATCGATGCGTTCAGCTTGCTTTGCGATATGACACTTTATCAGAAGTATTTATTGATCCTGTTTTATATTCGTATTTAATCAAGAAAAATGATGCTTTCGAGGCATCAAAATGCTGATTTCATTTTGTTTTTAGTCGGCGAAGTTCATTTGAAGTCTCGGAAACTCCTGATGGGAGGAGATAACAAATGTTGATATTCAATTTTGCTGAAACATTAGCGATGGTAATCAGTCCACACACAAAAAAACTTTAATTAGTGAGAACACAGATGTGCGGCTCAGTCCAAGTGAACAAGATACCAGCTGTCAGATCATCGCGCTAAATGGATGATTTTAATCATTTGTTGTAATAATATCTACTTTTGTTGTCATTTAATGTGTTCTTTTCGCTAATAATTTATCATTACCCGGTAAGAGCTCCATATAATAATTATAAATCAGAAGTATTTAACAAAGCAGTTTTTAAATAATCTCTGTGGCAGTAAATGTAACAGTAAAGTAATATCATTTTATAGCAGACTAACAGTGTTCACTGTTAAGGTGCAGCTGAATTATCATTTTTCGTAAATGTTATTGTAATTGTATTCAGATTCAGAACAGAAGATAATAGTTTTAACCTAAGAAGAACTACAAACGACAGGTAAAGCAGGTATAACGAGTTCGCATTTCGTCTTTGATGTGTAATTAGGATGTTTCACTACTGCCAGCCTTGAATAAAAGCGTAGATTACCTTTTTCCTATTTAACAAACATTTTTATAATAAATAATTAAGGATTCTATATCCCTTAATTTAAAATCAAAACAGGATCCCGCGAGAATTCTGCCCGTATTCCCTGAGCAGCTGTATGACGAATACCGAATCACCAGTCTTTTAAAGATGCTCGTATCTCCAGTAAAGACAGAACTACGTTTATGACATTTAATTCCATATACACAGGCGATGGTCAGAACTGTTGGCTTGGTCTTCAAATGGAAGCAAGTTTCTAATCCTGAAGCCTGCACAGAAAAAAAGTCTCAGAGAATTGGGGAAATAGTTTTGATGTAATTTTAATCAAATGTTTTTTTTTTTGTTTTTTTTTGAATTTCTAACTCTGAATTACCCAAATGTGCTGGGATACTTAGATATATGTCGTGTATTTAGAAGCTGTGAGAGTCAGGGTAGAAGGTTGTATAATAACTAACGAGAAGAGTCCATGTAACTAAGAGACTTCGACAGCACGGCGCTGATAACCAAATACCGTGCGGAAGGAACAGATTTTAATGCTTTAAAAATTAAGATGAAAACCAGATGGCAGTATGCAGAATACATGTCGTATATGGGCCCCGGGAAGATGTTGGCGAGAACAGACGGTAAAGGCGCCACACCGTCCAACTGACCTTGACATAGCTAGTCGCTAGTACGGTACTAATAACCTAATAACTTTTACGTAGATGTTCTCTCATTGATCGTCAAGATTAGATGTGGACTAAGTAAGTTTGTCTCTACCTTAGACTCTTCCGAATTTTTCTTTCTTGGTTTCTCATTTGTGTCTCTCTTTTTTTTTTTTTACGGGTTATGAATGCAGTTCAGTAAATCTTGTTTAGAAAGGGAGGACTTTAAATAACAGTATCTGGTGGCCCGATCCCGCGTCATTTTAGTGAAGCGCAGTTTTATTTCTTATCAATTCTTCCGCATCCATCCCACGTCCAGCAGCGTTAGAGGAGCGACACAATTATTTATCTCCGGAATGTTATGACACCTCAAGGAAGTATAAAAGCTTTAATGGCTGCAATTTTCTTTTATGCGAATTGCAAAGACCAGTCTTCATCACTTTCTACTTACAATTTCTTGGTTTTCTGCTCTACGCTTTCCCATCAAATCGCACCAGGCTGCATGGCCCTTTAAAGATGTTCTTGCTCGCACGTGCTCTGGTATGCTGCAACCAAACCTCTGCCAGAGAAGGAAGACACGTGTAAACATTGGTGAAGAAGTCAATGGGTACATCTTCCTTTGCTTCCTTTAACTTGGTTTAAACTCCAAAAACACGAGTTTTAAAGATGACGACATGCTTGTATAGAAAAGGAACTTAATTCTTCTACTTCAGGCCTGACTGGAACACGTAAGCTACTATTTGGTGCACCGACTTCATGCAAACACGTCCTGCTTTACTGTACAGCGTAAAATAAATTAATTGTAATTAAAATGACATTTTTCACGTGTAGAATCGTGACATCTTTCAAAATTTGGAGCACGTTACCAAAAATAAAAACATCCAGGAAAAATCTGGACTACAGAACCTGCCAGACATTTATTGAGACAAGAAGTAGTAAAACGTCGACATCTCGTCCTCGGTGTGAATGGTATGCGAAAGTTTGTGACGTCATGATCCACCATTTTGTGGAAGGAGATACGGAAGCTGTGTTGCTGTCAGGCCAAGTGAATAGTGTCCACATTAATCTGGTTATTTATAAAGTTATTTAGGAAGATCGCGGATTTACTTAAGTAGAGCTATTATACGATCGTTTGTTTAAAATATTATCTTTCTTTCTTTTTCATGGCACGAAACATTCGTTTGACAAAAAAGAGTGTAATTGTATTTTGAATTTTGGAGATGCAAAACTAACTATAATCACCTGAACAGTTTCACACAAAAAAACACACACGCGAACTACAGCAACAGGTATAAATAAAGAACTAATATTTTTTTAACTCTTTTGGTCAGAAAATACAAAATAAACCCACCAGACGGTTCCTTAGCATAGTGAAAAAATTCGAAAATCTTGAGTTTCAATAATATTTTTAACAGAGTTCGCTAACCAAGGCGTCAGTTTGAGAGTTATAGGCAAAATTTTAGTGTAATGTGAATCGTTAAGTTTTTTTTATTTGTTTTGAGTTGTTGCAGTTGTTGTTTAGAATATATTCTTAATATGTTCTTTGTAGAATTGAATTTAGAACAATAATAGAAGAGAAATTCAGTTATTCAAAATTACTGTTATAAAGTAAATTTTTCATGTTTGTTAACGTTTTTTCTTTAAAAACAACTGTCTGTATACAAATCGCACATAGATAAGGTAATAACTCGCAGAGAAAACCTAAGAAAACCATTACATTTTGGCACTCCTGTATTTTGGAATTTCATTCAAAACAAACTTTATTACCAATTTTTTTTTTATCTTCTTTAATTCTTTTTAAAATATTTTAATAAATGGCAAGTCAAATTTCTATTAGCTCGTGATTTTTATAACATTTTTATATAATTGTTAATATTTTGGTTTTGTTATTTTTTACATACTCCGCAGACTACAGGCGAGGGCCCTGCTTTTGTCTTTAGGCAGGTGTTGGGTAGTCACCGTCTGTTACCAGGTAAAGTACATTTTCAATACTGTTCACTGGTTTTGTATTCACACAGTCTCTTTACTGAACATGCTCCTGTATGTAATAATTTATTATAAATTAAGTGAATTTTACGAAATGCGGAAAAAATATTCTTTTATCAAAGGAAAGGATTAAATAAGAAATCAAAGACAAAACATTCCATTCGTCTTTGTAGGTATTATTATAACCATTTATGTACCGTAACTCATCATATCTTTATTTTTATTAGATTTTAGAGGTTGATTTTAACTAAATGATTTGTTGTTATAACCTTATTTCTTAATTTTAAGTTGTTTATTTTAGATTTTATTTCATACAATGTGTACTGATTTTCAAATTTTAAGCAAGAACAACAAAAAAATTCATATTTCAAAAATTGTAAAAATTTTATCCACTAAAAGTTCAACTTCTTTTACATGTATTACAAATCTAATAAAAATATGTAAATGATTTTTAAAACATGCAAATTAGTTTTGTATGAAAACAGATAGTTTTGACATTGCCAGATTGGTTTTCTCATTCTTCTTTAGGCATATCGGTCTTGTAATGCTGCACTAAGTGATATTCGAAAACAAGTGAGTCACTGGTTGACTCAGGCCTCGGTGAGTGATTTTCATTTTTGTATAAACCACCAAGTGGAATTATTTTTCGATAGTCAGAGATGTTGGGTACGTACCACTACTGGTAGTGAACCGAGCCGTCAGGACTGCTCCGAGAAACTTGATATGTGGTGGTCGATAGCAGTTGCCACGCTTACAATGGACACCCTCGTGGTCAAGAAAGGGCAAGGAATCGCCTATCTGTTCGAGAAACACGCGGGCAGTGACTAGAGAATTTCAGTAGCGGATGAATACGACGCAGGCAGTCTAGTGAAGCGGCCACGGCGGGGGATCCTATTTTTAAGAAGAATTCATACAGGGCGACCGGCCTCTCCCCACCTGCTGAGGGAGGTGGCACCGGTTGCTAACACGGAAACTAACCAGACCGAACAGCGAACCACGAGCTTTGGAGAGAACTTTTTCCAACGCATTTATGGCAGAAGATCTACAATAAAGACGGGAAGATCCACTGCGTGACAGTGATGATATCTCTGAGGCACAACAGCGCTCTTTTTCTTCAAATAAGGTAGAAAAGCCGCGTCAGGTACCAAGTTACTCTGCTGTTGAACATTAAATTAGGAATACGGATGTGGAGCTAGCTGCCTTAGCTCTGCGACAGCGGATGTCCGAGAATACTGCTCCCTCAGAGTGGTTCAAATGCTTGGAGGAACTGGATGTTGAGTTAATAAAGATGATAAAAAATAAGTTTGAAGAAAGAAATAGAGATTTTCTCAGCCACTGTGTATAATCACTGTGTTGTTGTTCATTTTGGGATAAAATGGAGGAAATTTAGAGAACCACCGAAGAATAAATATACAGCAGCAAATTATGGGAAAACTTAGAAGAAATACTATAAAAACAGTTCAAGAGTGCTATTGATCCAATGAGTTATGGCTAAAATGTGATGTGAATTGCTTTAAATAGACAACATACTGCAGTGAGTTGGGAAGAAAGTAAAAGGAAAAAATATTTAAGAAGAAAAGAACAAGAAAAAGGAAGAGATTCGTTAGTAATCCATTTGACTTCGCAATTGTTAGTTGAGCAATCAAAATCAGCAGCGTTATAAATAGGGGATCTAGTCGGCGCCAGAGCCAAATGGCATACTATAGATACTTTATAAGAGCCCAAAGATGTTGAAATAACTACACAACATACTCGATTATCTCGAACACAGAATCAGGTGAGCGGACAATGGAACAAACAAAATGAGTGTGCATCTGAAAAACTTGTCACAATTCCGAAAAAATCTCACTTTTAAATGCAGAGAAAAAGATATTCTCAGTGATTATCCTGCAGTTGACCCCATATTTTATGGAGAATAGATATGTCGATACCTCAGTGGTGAAAAGAATTGTGCCCGCCATACCAGGTTATCTAGAACATACTTGCATGATTTAGAAAGCAATCCAGCCTGCAGTCAGGAAAGCTAGAATTGCATATCATTTGTCTAGACATAGACAGTGCGGTGATCGGCATTACGTATGTGTCACATCCTCAAAACAATCACTGGAATGCTGAAAGCCTACTTTGCAGAATCCATAATAAGGCTTTCAACAAAATATTTTGTAACTGAATGGATAAAGTTTCAAACTGAGATAATAGTGGGCTGCACAGTGTTCCCGATACTATTTTTTTATGGGAATTGAATTTATTCTCAAAGTTTCTGCTAACCAATCAGCTGGAGCCAACTTAGGAAACAAGCTGCTGATGTCTCCTTTTCAAGCTTTCATGGATGATACAACAGCTCTAGCATCAAATGGAGAAGATGCTGGCACTATCATCGACGATCACTTGCGAATGAGTATAATCGTCTACCAAGTTCATTTTGGTTTCGGTGGCCATTTCTAAACCCGCAACTTCGACCGCAGACACGAGGCCTTTGGAACCGTGTTCTTTCACGCTCCTTCCTGTGGCTCCTTTTCCAATCCTTCGCTCGCTGCAGCGCCTGTTCGAAGCGCATCGATCCGTCACACAGGTGCTTCCTCCAGCAGGGTCCCTACTGGGTGACGGTCTCCCAACTGTTGGCATCGGTGTTGAATTTCTTGAGGTTCGCTTTCAGGGTATCCTTGAAGGGCTTCGTTTGTTCTCCTCTTCGAGATCCTTCGGGAAGCAGAGAATCTGGCATTCTGATCACGTGACCGGTCGATTGCAGCTGGTTTCGGGTGACCAAAGCTTCGATGTTCGTCACGTTTGCTTCTTCCAGAAGGCTGACGCTGGTGCGTCTGTCCTCCCATTTGATGCGAATGATCCGTCGAAGACGTCGTTGGTGGTACCTCTCCAAAGCTTTCAGGCGGCGTCCGTACGGGGTCCAGGTTTCCGAACCACGCAGGAACGTTTGGAGGGCGGCTGCCTTGTAAAGTAGGACCTTCGTTTACACAGGGATGTCTCGGTGATCGAAGACTCTCTTCCTCGGTCGATCAAAGGCGATGCCCGCAGGCGGCAGACGATGCTGAATCTCTGCGTCAGTGTCTGCTTTTGATCACAGATGGCTTTCCAGACACTGGAAGTGCTCTAGTTAGCACTAGCAATACGCTGAACAGACATGAGAATTTCATCATTTAGTGTCACATAGGCTTCAAACCTAACACATTCCGAAACCTTTAAATTAAGTAAAACAGGTGTACGAACAGGTGCATTTCTCGACAGCGGGATGTAAAATACCTAAAGTATCAGAAAATTCGGTCAAGAACTTAGGCTAATGGTACGATAAACCATGGAGACAGGAGAAGAAAGGATGAATTTGTAGTGACAACAGATGAAAGCTTTGTCATCATAAACAGGAGTGGATTACCCAGCAAATTTAAGGTATGATGTGTTCAGTTCCTGTTCACTCCTAAGGCTTCTATGCCATTTTTACTAGCACATTTGAGAAAGTTTGTCGTGACGTCAGCAAGTGGAGAAGGAACTGGGTTGGACCATTATCTAGAATTTGTGCAGTAGTCGTTTACAGTAACCAATCGAAGTTGAAACTAGGATTAAGGTTTCCTTACGGAAAAATACAGGGTAGGAATGGTTAGATTTCTGATGATATTTTAGGAGTTACATGACAAACAAGTTTGCACAAATGAACCTAACCTTAGAACTGTCATAAATAGATGTACGAAGCTATAGAAAGAGAAAAACAATTACTGTTACCAAAAGAAGTGATAAGGCATACCCAGACCAGTAGAGACGAATTTGGATATGGTAAAGCTAATAATAAAGTCATGGTCAAACGCCACCCCTAAAGCAAAGGAAGACGTGCTCATTTATAAGGCTAAGCAGAATAAATAATATGCTCAAAAAGATGGTTAGATAACTTGGGAGGAAGCTTTTCCGTCTTTGACATGGAGTAATACCTGACACATAAATACTCTGGGACTTAATCGTCTTATCAGAGCTATCTACGATCTGTCGCAACATAAGCAAACCTCGTTCGGTGGAAAATATTAAATGGTCAAACGTACCTAACGGGCGACACAAGCAAGTCCTTGACGTGTTAGCTCACTATTTACCTATATGATGATGCTGAAAAGCTGAACTCACAAAGAATATATTCAAATAATAACTAGAAATTTCGTCAAGACTCTGACCAACAAATTTCTGAGCATCAGACTACAGGTGTGCTGTGTAATACTCTAGTTACAAGCTTACTGGGCGGAGCAAAATACCTGGAAGTTAAAAGAAGACTTGGAAAACCACATAAATTACCATTAGACAATTATATTGTTAGGAAAGCGCCTACACAAAATTCTCAGCTTAGAAGCAACCAAAGCTTGCTTTTTTCATTGAACCTACAGTACCAGACGAGTCAGGAATGAAAGAACATCAGGAGTATAATCACAAAGGTATGCTTATTTATTTAAAGACCTGAAACTTCGTATCAAAAATGTTCGATTCTATGCTGTAAAGGTTGTTGCAAGGGGATTTGCTTCCTCATCGGTGTATATCTGTTAATAGAGCCTGGACTGAACAACAGGAAGATCAGTATAGCTGGTTCAAATGTAGAAACATATGCCGAGATAGCATCTAGTTGGATTTGGTGGAAAATGCATGTTAGAGAATAAATCAAAAAAGAAATATTCTTAATCACTTGATCTCTTAAGAACACTATAAATATGCAAACACTTTGTCTAGTATAGACCCTGTATTTTAACCAAAATTATAAGAAAGAGCAAGGGAACACTTCTGAGTCATGACCCAAGTGTAGCCTGGCCTCCTTAGAAGTTTCTTTCCATATTTTATTATATCCGGTTTAGAATCCGTACAAGGAAATAAACGATCAACTGAGGTTTTGATTTGTGGAAGGCGATATTTTTTAATCGATGCAAAAGAATCTTGCAGAAGTAACAGAAAGGTCTTACGTTTCCAAATAATCACTGAATATATGGGGGAAATCAGAGAACTATAACCCGGCATTGATCGAATCACCATTAAGATGCAGTCGGAAAAGGAGGAGGCAACAGTTATGACTACAACTTTGTTAATATTACAAACCAGGAAGGTTTTCTGCGATCTTCCAGCCGGCTTCAACCATAGTCTGGTTATTCCAAATACCTCTGCCGAAATCGTAAAAAGGAAGAATTCTTTAGAGTTGTTTTCGAACCAAAGTAACCGACATCGGTCAGAAAATGACTCGTCGCTTGTGAATTAGGCCCCCAAGTGGTCCAGCCGATTAAAAAGACCCTCTCTCGTATCTAGCACAGCATTTAGTTCTGTTTTATAAGGTTGATAGAGAAGTGGAGAAAAAATATCCTGAAAAATTACAATTATGAAATAATAACTACAGTTTCAGCGGTCGGTCTAACGAAGATAATAAATCAGCACTGGGCCTGCTCAGTTCCAGGACCACCAACCTCCAACTGATCAGAGAAACCTTGCATAAAGTAAGCACCGATAACTCTTTCGCAGCCTTCTTACAAATGGACCAGTGCACGTCTGCCTACTTTAATCTGTCCAGTTTCAGCGCTATACTAAATGTATTGGTACCTACGGTGCAGGAGAAAATACTAAAAATAAGTTTAAATTCGTCCAAATTATTTGACCAATTGCCACCAACTTTGGCACACAGACCAAATTGGACCACTTGATGAATATGGGCTACCTGGTTTTGGGCCCCAAAGTGCGAATTTGCGCATGTGCAGAACTATCTCCTTAATTCTTTGACCTAGGAAACTCAAACATTGTAGGAAGAGAGCTCACTCCCCTGGGGTGAAGACGGGCAAAAAGTGTGATTCACAAAGACGTAACTGTGCGTGCGCAGAAATACATTTTAACGCTTTAACTGATCGATCTGAAATTTTACAGTCATATAACCTCGGGCCCAGGTTGGTCGTAATGTAATCATATTAGAACCGAAGCCCAAAGCATGAATCTCTGCATGTGCAGAACTATCTCCTTAATCCTTTGACCGATGAAACTATCTTTTTTCACTTCAAAACAATGTATATACGAGGTCTGTCGAAAAAGTATCCGACTTTATTTTTTTCCCATGGGAAGTAATGAGGTTAGGAAGACAAAAGTGTGCATAGTAGAACCGCATGCCTTCGTGCGCATGCGTGGTTTTTGGCGGGCTTGCTGGATGCGTCAGTCGATGTCAGACAGCCAGTGTGTGAGGCGCTGTACTACTTACTCGTCGCATTTTCATTTCGACCGTGATGACGGAACGTGTGCAGCAACGATCTTGCATCAAGTTTTGCCAAAAACTTGGAGATACCCAAGCGGAAACAATTCGCAAAATTCAACAGGCTTTTGGTGACAATGCCATGGGTGTTACTCAAATAAAAAAACGGTACAACAGGTTCAAAGATGGCCGCACATCGATGGAGAGTGACCAGCGTTCCGGGAGGCCGTCAACAAGCTGCATTGCAGTTATTATCGAGAAAGTGCGGACCTTGATAATGGAGGATCATCATTTGACGGTGCGGGAAATTGGTTACGAGGTTGGGATCAGTAAAGACTCTGCTCAGCAATTTTAAAGGATGATTTTGGCTCGCGCAGAGTGGCAGCGAAATTTGTGCCCAAGCTGCTTTCTCAGGAACAACAACAACTTCGTCTTGAGGTTGCGCAGGACCTGCTGTATACTGCCAACAGGGATCCTGAGTTCCAGAATACCGTGATAACTGGAGATGAGACGTGGGTGTACGGGTACGAGCCGGAAACCAAAGCTCAGCCATCACAGTGGAAGCACCCAACTTCAGGTCCAGAACAAAATCAAGATGATGCTGACTTTTCTTCGACTACCGAAGCGTTGTGCATCGCGAATACACACCGGAAGGACAAACAGTTACAAAGGAGTACTATCAGGAAGTCCTCCAACGTCTTCGTGATGCAGTTTGTCGCAAAAGACCGGATCTGTGGGTCTCGCAAAACTGGCAGCTGCATCATGACAACGTCCGGGCTCATTCGTCGCTGCTGATCCAAGGTTTCTTAGCAAAGAAAAGCATTTCGCTCATTCGCCAGGCTCCATACTCTCCAGACATGGCTCCTTCTGACTTCTGGTTGTTCCCAAAAATGAAGATGCCACTGAAAGGTCCCCGTTTGAGAGCCGAGAGGACATCATGCGGAATGCGATAGCGGAGCCGAGAGCCATTCCGGAAGAAGCATTCCATACGTGCTTTGAACAGTGAAAGGATCGCTGGGCTAAGTGTGTGGAGGCACAAGGGGCCTACTTCGAAGTGGATTGGCAAATGAACCCCAACCAATTACGTATTTTTTCCCAGCCTATGGTCGGATATTTTTTCGACATACCTCGTATATATATACTCCTTTACACTCCAAACTCTTTCCATTTGTTTTCCCTATAGATCATCCACAAAATGCCATAGCGTAAGTAATTAAGTCTCTCCAAGCCCAAGACATCCACAAGTGAGGCACTAGGGTGAGCAAACCAAACACTGGACCAGAGGGAGTCTCAAGAACGTAGAAACAATGAATCCACAACAGCGTGCATCTTGACAAGCCAGAGACCGAACAGCTACTGCAGCAGCAATGGCTGAGAAAACACCTGAACACCATCGATCTCGACAATTCAGAAACTGAAGGTTCATTGCAGCAACCAAAGCCAATGAACCACCACAACAAATAAGGGATCGTCACAGGCAAGACCATCATGTGACTTCTGCAAAAACAAAAAGAATTAATCCTGACTGGGTCAGAGCTGCTTTAATTTACCAACCTGAGATAGTTTACCTGTCCAGGGTGTCAATAGGCTCTATATTAGTCACTTTCCAAGAATGTGGTGATGAAAATTGGAAAGGTTAATCCAAGGGAATGTTCTGCACTGATAGAAAAGTCAAGCTTAGCTTTATGGATACCTGTTCTGAGCCACTGAAATCATTGGTATCTGTTCAACAGTCAAAGCACTTTCTGACCATCATCAGCAAGTACAATTCCTGCTTCCAAATGACTTATTTTGGTGTATCACAGGAGATAGTGGAGCCGGGATTGATGCTCACCTTGAAAGTTCAAGGCCAAATGTATCATCGAATCGAATCCATTCGGCCAATGTCTGGCGAATAGTTTAAGTTTCCTCAGATTTACTTCAAGGGAGATTAAGGTCAGAAATTAAACCAGCGATGCAGCAGTGTTCCTGGTGTTCAACTGGATATTGTCCTCTCCCTCCCAAAGTGGCTCAGTGATGAGTGTGTTGGCTTCAGGACCTCGGGGTCCTGGGTTCAATTCCCACTGCTGGCACATTGTTGTGACCCTTGAGCAATGTACTTTACTGGCATTGCTCCAGTTGCTGCTGGGGAGTGGCCTGTGTAGGCACTCGGACAGAGGAGAGGAACCAAGGGCGGGACGCTCTATAGCCATGACAGGGGCAAGTCTCCTATGACAAGGAAAATTCAGAAGAATAAACCACTGCTGAAGACGGATGCACTGGGCCAGAGTGCGCATCACGACGGTGCAACGCATCCGACTCTTATGGAATGAGTGATTGAAGAAGTCCTCCCCCTCCAAGACATGTTTCACCAACATAATTCACTGATCAGAAGTTTCAAACATGCAGCTCAACAGCTCACCTCCAATAATTACCAGGTTGTAATCAGTGCAGACAAAGTACCTAGTGGAGAGCATTCACAAAGATTAAATGCCCCAACCTGTGCTGAAGTCACCGTTCTTATGGTGGGTGAAGAGCATGGACAAAAAGAGACACTGTTCTTCGATACCAATATAGCAACATCAAACCAATTTCTGAGGCAAGTAGAGCCTGTCATTCCTTACAATATCCCATGATCCTGTGGAAAGGTAAAAATTGGTACCACTTTCAGATTCCTAAATTTATGAAAGCGACAGGCCAAGCTCATCCTTATAAAACTGCCTCCCCTAAAGACTTTTATTCGTTCATGATCATGGACAGAAAAGGAGGAAAACACTTCGTAAGGTGCGCCATGCCTTTTCACCGATAGGTTGTGGATGAGTATATCATTTTGCGCTTCTTCATTACATTCAACTCAATCAAAAACACCTACGTGTTGAACAGTATGTTAATATCAGGGATGCTGTCAATGCCGCTGAAGGTACAAACGTTGAGAAAGGGGAAAGATTGGTTATTTTGCCTTCATCATTCACAGGTGAATCAACATACACGCATGAGGGGACTGAAGATACGATAACCGATGTCAGGAAATATGAGTTCCGATGTCTTCATTACCTTCACCGGCAATCCAAAATCTAAGGAGATCCAAGTTAAGCTTTATCAAAAGCAAAAGCCAACAGAGTGACATGACATCATTGTCTGCGCGTTTAAGCTTAAAATTTATGAACTGATGAGGCTTCTCACTACAGCGAATGATGGTCTTTGCGGGAAGATAAGATGCGACTTGCACACCATTGCGTAGCACAAACGTGGCTTTCCTCATACCCACATCTTGGTATGGTTGAGGGAAAATATTTATGCAAGTGAGATTGACAAATTTATCAGTGCTGAGATACCTGAACCTAAGAAAGACTCTGGACTCTTTGAGATACCTGAACCTAAGAAAGACTCTGGACTCTTTGAGATACCTGAACCTAAGAAAGACTCTGGACTCTTTGAGATACCTGAACCTAAGAAGACTCTGGACTCTTTGAGATACCTGAAACTAAGAAGACTCTGGGCACTTTGATATGGTCTGCAAGCAAATGGTCTATGGCCCATTTGGAGCTCCATTCAAATTCATCCTGTATGCAAGACCGCAAGTGTACCAAGAAGTATCACAGAAAACCTCTTGCAACAGAGTCAGTCAGAAGATGATGTCTATGCTCTATATCATAGCAGAAAGGCTGAAGATCGTGGTTTTGAAACAACGCTCAGAGCTGGAACTAACTTTGAAATAAAGCTTGACAACCGGTGGATCGTTCCCTACTTCCCTCTTCTGTGCAAGATCTTTGAGGCCCACATCAATGTGGAATTCTGAAATTCTGTAAAATTCATCAAACATGTTCGAAAATATATCAACAAAGGATCTGACATTGCTGTTTTTTCCTTGCAAAAAGAGGAGGAGTGTGTGGATGAAGTTCAGCTTTTCATCATGGGAAGATATATCAGCAGCAATGAGGCCATCTGGAAAATTCTTGGCTTCCGCATTCATAAGCGTTCTCCCACCAGTGGTCCATTTGACAGTTCATCTTGAAAATGGTCAAAGCATCTACTTCACAGTGGGAAATTCTCAAGAACATGCCTTGGCTGACAAAAATAAACCCTTATTGAATCTTGAAGTTGTGCCAAAGTGACTCATTTGCTGCCAACCAGCTCTATCATGAAATTCCCTCCTGCTAAAGCTGGACTGCTCAAAACAAATGGAAACAACTTGCTGGTGATTGTGAAACTGATGTCTTAGAGAGTCTACACAGTTTATCCCAACAACCAGGAGTGCAACTTCCTGATAATGTTTCTCCATATTATCAACGGGCAAGACCTCAGAACATTGAAAGTTGTTGTCTGTTAAACATACAGGGAAGTTGCCATTTTGGTGGCATCTTTGAATTTGATCAACACCTTGATGAAACCATTAAAGAAGCTATTGTTAGTCATTCTCCTCAAAAGACAATTTTCTTCTGCATCATTCTATCCAACCCCATGGGAATGTGGCATAAATACGAGGAAGGCATGAGTGAGGACATCTTCCACAGAGCTTAGAGTAAAAATTCTAACTTTGAGGTGAACTTTTCTGATATCATCTTAAACCTCTCCATTGATGGAAAACACCTCAAGCCTATGGGACTACTAAAACCCTTCAGTGACCACCAGCATACCCTTACGAAAGAGATCCTAAGTGAAACTTCATATGATGTTCTGGAACTTCTTCACTTTATTGAGGAAAATGAGCCAAGGTTGATGGATTAACAGATAGAAGCCTACACTAAAATCTTGAAATACAATGAGACTAAGAATGTAGGCATTTTTAATGCATCTGGTGGCACTGGGAAGAAAGTTATTCTCAACCTACTACTGGCTATGGTTCGTCAGAGCGGAAACATTGCTCTATAAAGTCAAGTACTTCCGCAGTGCGGGTTCCGAGACGTCGCTATGCAATTTTGTACATTACACTGGAATATATTATTATTATTATATTATTATTATTATTATTATTATTATTATTATTATATTATTATTATTATTATTATTATTATATTATTATTATTATTATTATTATTATTATTATTATTATTATTATTATTATTCATTTTATTATCATTATTATGAAAACTTTTCTATAATAATAACGTACCTGCTTCTTTACTATTCAAAAAAGAGTAGGCAATTAGTTTTGTGATTCAGTGGCTGTGATGCCTCTAGAAGATTCCAGCGAAAACAGGATAATGCTCACCGGTGTCGGACTCCGCAATGATCGTTGCAAGATATCCGAATTACTAAGCTGCTGCTGCTGCTGCCAAGTGCTATAGCTTCAGGTTAAATTTGTTCATTATTAGCACTACCGATCCTTCGACAGGAATCTCTTTTTGATAGATAATACACCTCGGGCAAAATCACTCTCCGATATTTGAATATATTTCTGTACTTTATGGTTTATAAATGTGCTTTTCAAAATTGCTCACAAGATGAAGACCGAGCATTAAAGCCGAAACATTCTGCGCGAAATAGGCCAGCGTCAAAAGTACAAAGAAAAACAACAAGAAATCAGACTCTTATCCGTATTATTTCGTTAGTTAATCAGACGATATGACTATTCTGCGCTGGAAGGTTTAATTATGCACCAAGAGTAAGCATCTTGTTTGCCAGGAAAAAAATCAGGTTGTGCACGTGATTTTAATTGAATTTTATCTGACCATGTAAGAAGATTCCACTGTATATTCTCCAAGTTTGGCCAATCAATCATTTGTCCGTCTAATGAAGATGTAACGAATCCCATGTGTTTCCACAGACCATTAAAATCTTGAAACTTTCAATTCCACAGACTGATAAAATTATATTTCTGGAGAGGTTAATTTAATTTTTGCCGTTGATGATAAGAATAATCGGGTGCTGTTTTGTTGTTGTTGTTGTTTTAATTATTTTAGTGGTTCTTTGTTTGGGGACTTTTTTAGAATTTGTGCCAGCTCGCAAATCTACGAGTGATGACGAATAGACAGTGAATCTGCAAGTGTTTTAGTCATTTAACTATTCACCTGCAGATTGTGCCAGTTATCTGTACAAAATAATAATAATAATAATAATAATAATAATAATAATAATATAATAATAATAATAATAATAATAATAATAATAATAATAATAATAATAATAATAATAATAATAATAATAATAATAATAATAATAATAATAATAATAATAAATAATAATAATAATAACCGCGTGTTATTTGTTTAGTGGAAAATTACACACAGCAACTGACCACTTTCTCCTTGCTGCGATTTAGCATAACACTGCATAAAATTGAAATATTTACAATAAAATCAATTATAAATGACTTCTTCAAATCGTTTTATAATTCTAACATGTCCCCGATAGATACTTTGTGAATTCTTTATCTTAATACCTACAGTTTAATTACGCTAATTTTCACAAACAGTTAATAGCGTTCCTCGAAAATGGACTCATCTTGATCACGTGACCACCACCTGACCAAATGAAGCATCGCTCAGTCTGAGAAAAGTTTCGCCGCGCATCACGGCTACTGGCCTGGCCCGTGTCTATAATTCTTTGATATTGTTACACTGCGTTTATCGTTCAGCCTTACGTAACAAATCAAATTAAATAGCAAAGATAACGATGTAGATAACTAATGAAACTCCATACCTTAACATCTTCCTTTGCCTTTTCTCCAGCGCAGTATTGCTGCTGCTGTTGTTTATAATTATTCTTTTTTTTTTTAGAATTATTATTTGCGAATGTAATGATTCGTACTTAATGCTGGCAATAAAACTTTATTTGAAAATTCTTTAAGCGCAGTTTTTTTCTCTAATTGTGATCTTCACTTTCACACGGGACCATAAAAATATGTAGAATTTAATAAAAGCCAGCGAGGGAGCCGTGGCGGTTATTAGCACCACCAGCAGCCGGCCGGCCGAGTGTTCAGCTTTCAGAATTTGTTACTAGCATCGCAAATAAATTTTATTTTTTAAGAACCCTATTTTTAATTTACACGATACCGTTCCACGTTTCTTATTGACTAAGTTTATATTGAATCGAGATGTGTCCATCATTTTTCCTGCCAGCTCTCTCCAGTCCTTTTATTAAAATCATAGCGGATTTTGGTTTATTTAGCGACAGGGTTAAAAAAGGGGTTTTTTTTATGAATTTTAAAGCTCTACATTAAAAAGTCCTTTCAGAGTAAATATTTTATTGGAAGATGTTCTTTGTTAGGGATTCTTCAATAATAGTGGATATTGGAGTTCGCAAAAAAAAAACCTTTTAGATTTCTGACACACTATGAATTTGTGAGAACTTTTTCTATCTATTTTATTTACAAAATTGTAATAAATGAAATGTTTATAACTCGAAAAAAAAACACTTTTCTATTGTAAAAGGAAACAAACAGAAATCTACCAAACTCTAACTAAAGAGTTCTTTTTTTCATGTTTCTTTTGCACTGTAATTACTTTGGTTCAATCTCTTACAATTCTACTGAACGTTGATTTATTACCTAATGAGCTCCCATAGCTTCAAGTCTGTATTAATTTGCATAATTCATTTTCTGAATTCAGTCGACCTTAACAGAGATTAATATTGGCAAAAGAAATGTTTATAGTGGCTTCAGATAACTTACAAGCTTTGCATTGATTTATCAGCAACGAATTGGTTATTTTTAGTGCGTTCTTCGTAAAAATGCTTTATAGTTTATTTTTACAAAGCAAAGTATTTTAGAAATATTGTGGCTTTCTCCAAGTTGTATGGACAATTGAAGCACCCCGACAAAACGACGAAGCTGTGGAAAGAAGAACCACCGAGTAGGGAATTCAGCTTCTATCTACGTATATAAACATTTTATAAAAACTAGGTACTTCCACAATAAAAGGACAACAGCTAAGAGAGAAATGAACCTGCAAATCTTAGCAGTGTGGAAATAGAAGGATGACGATAATTTATAATCTTAGCATGGAAAAATAAAAATGTTGATGCATCAGTTAATGTCTGATAATAAATAAAATTGTCCAGGTTTTGTGAGAATAATTTGTATTTTGCACATAAGATTCAGACTAGGTTTTCTTACGAAAATGAGAGCCTTGCTTGCTCCAATTTCATATTTAAATATCTAAAATCTGCGAATTTGAAGATTTTACCAATTCTTTCGTTCTTTTTAATGAAGAGAGTGGAGAGAGAAGAACAGGTGTCTGTTATCAGACCTACCAATGTGTTAACACATCTTTACAGGAAGTATAGACAAACACGGTGAAAAGAGTGCAGTTTTTCTCCAGCATTTTATAGATACTTCAGATAAGAAATGCGATCTCCAGTAACTATTATTTAGATCTATAGATAACTTCATTAGGCAACAGATCAATAACTATCATTTGGCATGTGTAACATTTATCTGTGCGCGTGCGTGCAGCTGTCAGAACCTATTATTTGTAGCTCCTAGCGGGATGTTGGAATGAAGACATTGTGAGTGGTTTCTAGCCCGAGCTATGTTTGTCACAGCACGTTTTACGAGTCTGGTACCTCCATCTACTGTGGGATTCGAAGCTCTCAGTACTTTGTAACCAGTGGGTTTTCGCAATATTTCCATACCATCATCCGCCGTTTTGACAGAACCATTGATTGTTCAACTCAGCTGCTGCCTTCGTGTTCAATTTGGAGCCACTCTCGATAATTTCTCTTGGTAATTTCGTGACATCCTTTTGTCGCACGATTGTTTCTCAAGTTTACGAACCACCCTCACGCGAGTTAAATCAAATGATGCTGCGTATGACTAAACCACCTTGCACACCTATCAGACTACGGTGATGTTCCGTGATAATGGAAATCTATCGATAGCTTTTAATTATTTAAATTTATATGATGTTAATTAATAAAAAAGACCATTTCTTTAATTGGATGAGACAAATATAACAAGCATTTCTATGATAGTTTCAATATTTTAGAAAAGTGAAGTAACCAATATTTTTACATTTCACTCAGATGCTAGTAAATCAACAGTTCTAAACAGAAATAGATTTTCTTCAGAACATTACCTTTTATCGGTACTGATACATCCAGAAATCTTATTAAAACAACGTTGCTTAGTAACATCGATAAAGACTGTCGCACAAAGCAGACTGTAAAAAAGTAACAAAATCCAAATGATCTCGAATTTTTTATCAGTGTGCAAGCCTTTCTAAGCAGGTTGGTTTACAAGATATGTAAAAAAATTACTCTCGGATGACAGCTGAACAAACACGGAAGCACATTGCACAAACAGGTGATGCGACTTCATAATTAGACAAGCGACTTCATTATTAGACAAGCGACTAAAAGTAAACAAATTAAGTGTGGCCCTTATCGGGAACTACAGGTGCATCTCAAAAAATTAGAATATCGTGGAAGAGTTCAATATTTTTTTCACTTATTTCAGAAAGTGAAAATTGTATATATTCTAGACTCATTACATGTAAAATAAAATGTTTCAAGAATTTTTAATTTTAATTTTAATGATTACGGCCTACAGCTTTAAAAAAATAGAAAAACATATCTCAAAATATTAGAATATTCCATTTCGAGTTTCAGTAAATCACAATTTATGCAGTATAAATACCATGAATCTCTCAGTCTGGTTCAGTACACAAAACCACAATCATGGGGAAGACTGCTGGCTTGACAGTCGCCAAAAGACACTCAATGACACCCTCCAAAAGGAAGGTAATCCACAGAAGTTCATTGCTGAAAGGGCTGGCTGTTCGCAGAGTGCTGTATCAAAGCATATTCATGGAAAGTTGACTGGAAGGGAAAAGTGTGGTAGAAAAAGGTGCACAAGCAAGAGGAATGACCGCAGTCTTGAGAGGATTGTCAAGCAAAGCCGATTCAAGAACTTGGGGGAGCTTCACAAGGAGTGGACTGAGGATGGAGTTAGTGCATCAAGAGCCACCACGCACAGACGTGACCAGGAGATGGGCTACATACAAGTGTCGCATTCCTAGTGTTAAGCCACTACTGAACCAGAGACAATGTCAGAAGTGTCTTACCTGGGCTAAGGAGAAAAAGAACTGGACCGTTGCTCAGTGGTCCAAAGTCCTCTTTTCAGATGAAAGTAAATTTTGCAGTTCACTAGGAAATCAAGGTCCCACAGTCTGGAGGAAGAGTGGAGAGGCACAGAATCCAAGTTGCTTGAAGTCCAATGTGACGTTCCGTCAGTCAGTGATGATTTGCGGTGCCATGTCATCTGCTGGTGTTGGTCCACTATGTTTTATCAAGTCCAAAGTCAACGCAGCCATCTACCAGGAGATTTTAGAGCACTTCATGCTTCAGTCTGCTGACAAGCTTTATGAAGAAGCTGATTTCCTTTTACAGCAGGACTTGGCACCTGCACACAGTGCCAAAACTACTAGTAACTGGTTTGCTGACCATGGTATTACTGTGCTTGATTGACCTGAACCCCATATAGAATCTCTGGGGTATTGTCAAGAGGAAGATGAGAGACACCAGACCCAACAATACTGACGAGCTGAAGGCTGCTATCAAAGCAACTTGGGCTTCTATAACACCTCAGCAGTGCCACAGGCTGATCGCCTCCATGCCACGCCGCATTGATGCAGTGATTCGTGCAAAAGGAGCCCCGACCAAGTATTGAGTTTATAAATGAACATAAATTTCAGAAGTTCGACATTTCTATATTATAAATCCCTTTTTTATTGATCTTATGAAATATTCTAATATTTTGAGATAGTGGATTTTTGGTTTTCATGAGCTGTAAGCCGTAATCATCAAAATTAAAACAAAAAAGGCTTGAAATATTTCACTTTATGTGTAATGAATCTAGTATATATGAAAGTTTCACTGTTTGAATTAAATTACGGAAAAAAATGAAATCTTCCACGATGTTCTAATTTTTTGAGACGCACCTGTACATTGACGCGTCGATTCTAGCCGGCTAACCTTCATAACCGACGTCTGTCTCTATATCAGCTTCCATGTCAACGTCACCAAAAACAGCATTAGAACAAAATTCGGTTTGCTCACAATGAATACATCTAACAGCCTGGCTGTTAGATACAAATCGATGGATAATGCCAAGTTATAAAACGATCGACGGTCACACATCTTTCATTAGAGCTCTTAAACTGCACGAAAGAAGACATACTTAATGAGATAACTCTTACGCGATCAATTTCCAATCTGTCTCGCAAGCTTATTTTATCACCGAACTATCTGTAGATGACTTAAAGCAATTTCCAAAATGGAGACGGAATCAGTTCCGGTGTGAAGTTGCGTGATCTTGGTTCGGGCGTCGAATTCAGACACATACGTCAAAACAAACCAGTAATTATCACAATGCAATCATACGGCCAACTTAAACTAGCTGGCACCGTATTTTAATAGCTACTTCATCAATATCTATCTAGTTTTTCTTTTCGTTTCTGTTCATTTGTGCACCGTAGAATGTTTTATTAGCTCAAGCATAAAATAAATTACACAAATTTAAATAATTTTTATTACGTGTTTTTTTTTATAATTGAAGTCTTAACTCTTACATTAAACTAAAAAGCTTATAAGGATTTGTCAAAGGTGAGCTACAACAATTAAAACTTATTTCATGTTATTCATATTGTAGAAAAATGTATACTTAGGTATTCCAGAAGATTCTTTCTAATAACATTTCATTTGTCATCAAAATGTAAATATATTTTACAAATTTTAAGCAAAAATATCAGGTGCTTCTTTGATGTGAAGATTCCAAAAGTAACCAAGCATCTTTATTGTTGTTATAAACAACAGATCTGAGACACTCAAGACAAGAAGAATCATTAACTTTCTTCTTCTATTAGTCTGTATAATAACAGTTGTTGTATAATAAGTATTAATACTGCTTTAAATAATAAATTTCTTAATAAATTATAGATCTTTCAATAAATATCACTATTATATCCGCGTAAAAATGATTATTAATAGTAACAGTGTTACATATTTTTGTCTTTACTTATTTAATAAAATCAATATGTAAAAATATAATGGAACACAATAGTAAATGTTCTCAGCGTATTTACCTGCGGCTTTGTCTATCGACGATAATCAATACACTCAACGAGAGTCAGATTTATTGGTGAGTTCTGCGATTATATAACTAGTCTCATGAATATATACGTTACCATAGCGTAATTTTCGTCCTATGTTCAGTACTACAGTAGAAATTAACAATGATGATTGGTGTACCCAATATAATTTAGTATGCTGTATATATTAAGACTTGCTATAATACTGAAGGTTTTCTACAAATGTGGGGTGTATTTTGTAATTTCCCGATTATTTTCAATGTGTTCAATAACTATTGGAATTTTAAAAAGGGTATTTAAAGAACAAGAAAGTTTTTAAAATACCCAATTAAAGAAAATGTTTGTATATGCATGTGTAGCTCTTTTATTATCAGAATCCCGGCCAGATCTTTAATCCATCAGATAAACGTTTTCAAGTTTTTCGTGTTGTAAGGAAACTACATTTATGCTACTTAACTGGAGCTGTCACCACAGTAACAACCTTGGCTTATTAACTAGGGCAGGAAAAAATTATAAGTAAGCTGTATTCTACTTACTGAGTCTATTCGCTCGCTTTTTTCTTCTTCAGACAGACAATTTTTTTTTTTTTTGCAGTGTTTCTTAAAACTGCTATCGGGTAGGAAAATACACTGGTGTTTTCTACCGGTTACAGTAAAAAAAAAGAAGCTTCTTCGTATTTATGTATTCATCAATGAATAAAAAATGTATCCTTAAAGATTAATAGTGCTTAAAGTCATTCTGGCTTCATCTATAATGACTGATAGGAATAAATAGATCATCTTTGCATTTCATTTACGCGACTTTTGTCATCTTTCACGTTTACTATTTTATAAAGAATCTGAAGCTGGTCCTTTGATTTTATAGTCAGTCATTAAAGATGAAAATCTGTATAGCGTGTTTAATAACGAATATTTATGCGTTTAAATGTTTATTTTTGTTTTATGGAAAATATTAGAAACGTAGAGGTAACTTTTTGTGTTGTATGGTACAGAGAAAAAAGACTATGATATTTACATATTATGAAATAAGAAGTGTAATAAATGCTGCTAAATATCAGGTAAATCCTATCGCTCTGCACTTTGGTCACCGACATTGGCGCGAATAAATACCACGTCAAGATTGGCATCTGTTTGTTTATGCCCCTTATTAAAAAATTAAGGATGCCTTCTGTGAAGTGTGTGAAAACATTAGGCATTCAAAATAAAGGCGTCACATGCAAATATTTACAGAACCTGCATCTGTTACTGAAGCAAAAAATTTAGAATAAATTAGATTGTTTTCAGGTGGATACTCAGAAAATTCCTCTATGCTAATTTTAAAAATTAGCAAATGTTTTTAATTTACGAAATAAACAGATTTTCGAGAGAGAAAATTTAAGATCTTTAATCTACCAAGTAAATTTAAGAAATTTATGAAAAAAAATGTAATATAGATTTTCAGAATAATAATTTGGGATTTTTAACAAGTGGACAGGGACAGTTCCTTTTGGCAGTCTCCAGTTACTAATACTAAAGTTCATAGCTGCAAATTAACTAAGAACCTGGCAAGATTAGAACTCAGAGATTTCTTTTCAATATTTGAAATGTTAAAGAGTGGAATAAATTACCAGGAAGTGTAGCTAATAGTGATGATGATGATGATGATAATAATAATAATATAATAATAATAATAATAATAATAATATAATAATAATAATAATAACAACAACAACAACAACAACAATAATAATAATAATAACAACAACAATAATAATAATAACAACAACAACAACAACAATAATAATAATAATAAATAATAATAATAATAATAATATAATAATAATAATAATAATAATAATAATAATAATAATAATAATAATAATAATAATAATAATAATCAACTTAAGAATAGAAATAATGGCATTTCTATTCCGAAGGCGCCTTGCATAAACCATACAGGCTTTTTTCTCCTTGTAATGAGTTAATTTAATTTAATTAAATTTATCAAATAAATTACATAAAAGGCCTCTCTGTTTATTAGAATATAATAAAGTCATGCAACCGTATGCTGGATTTTGTGTTTTGTCTGTCAAAATGGTTGAAATCGTAGCCACAAGCTCCAATAAAAATGCAAGTATTTTTTTTTTTACATTTTCGTTTCAAAATATGGTCTTAAATCACTCGCTAGCTAAAAGGAAACACGGTGCCTAGGCTACAAGACGAAGGGGAATTTTTAAAATGTTTTATTTATAATTATTATGCGGAAACATCATGTGATTATGAGCATTCTTAACGCTCTAGAGCTTTTTAAATTACTGATCAAAATGCTCTGAGGATGTACCAAAGAGCAGTTATTAAAAATGCAGTAATAATATGTCAATAAATGTTGAAAATTCTCTAAGCCAAAAATATTTTAATAACCATCTGTTGAAGCAATTCAGAACTTTCCACAAAATTTCCAGGTAAATGACCGTATTCACGAATTTAATAAAAATTTTCGTCTTCCACTAACATTTGGTAAATTTAGCTGAAAAAAGACACCTAATATACAACTATGTTTTAGACTCACAACGAAAGATTTCTTTCTACGACTGGCTCTTGCTTACCACTTCAAAATGAATTGTTTTTTTAATGTTTGAAGAATTGTTAGTTGGCCTTTATCACTACTTAAACGCTAATGAACATGTCAGGTTTTCTCCTTGACCATTGACAAGTGGCTCCATTTATTTGTAAAAAAAAGAATCTGCCCTTTTATTGGTTCCACGAGATGGATTACGAGTCAGCAAAGCGAAATGTGAAATGGATGAAGACATACAAGCAAACTTTGTAATTATTCCAGCCGAGCACTTGGTGCATCTATCTTGCACAAAGATGATGACAAATAAGAGAATTCGACATTTTCAAATAATTGATAAATCCTATTCTCGATAAATCTTCCTTTATCTGCAATACCTACAAGCAAGTTGTCAGATTTTGAAAAATATCTTAGTTTCCCCGACTGTTTTTCAATGCAGAGGATATTAAGAGGGAAAGTATTTATTTGGAAACAAATACAACACATTATCGCGATCAAGACTTACTTACAAAGACATCTTTGATATCTCAAACTTAGTTACATAATACTATATATTGGTTATGCTTATCGAATGAAGAACATTAGATATTACAAAGCATTGCATCTGAGTTCACCATTTTATTTTTGTTTTGTTTATTTTGATTTTTTACTAAATTATTTGTTCAGATCACGTCGCACATTGATGTTCAGTTTGTTATTGTAACTTCCCATCATTCACTGGATAAATTGAGAATTACAACTCAGTACTCATCAATACCAGCAGTCAGTCTTGTCTTTATTCTGCTTCAGTAAATCCGGGTCATTACATATTAAAATCTATATTGACAGTGCAGCCATCAAACAATCGCTGGCAGCACAGAAGCATCAAAGCAAAACAATAAGTAGATTAGGTTTGGCAACAATTTTTTGTCAGTTTCCCTCAAAATTATGGAATAGATATTTGCAGCCCCGAGTATTTACAGGACGTTTATATTCAGGTTGTTTTACTCTGGTTTGCCTGACTTGCAAATTTTAATTCTGAAGAAATTTGATCGAATAACCAAAAGCAATCCTATTGGTTTCATTATTCTTTCAGTGATACCCAATCTGCCAAGTTCCTTGATAGTGATGGGTTAGCCAAACATTCACCGTGTAGCAGGGACCAGCTGGAGAAATGAATGTCTGACACCGCTTCATACTACACAGCAATAACCGACAGCTAAATTCACCATTCCTTCATAGTTATAGGCTTGTTTCGGAGATTCCGAAGATCATGCTCTTGTAATGTCCAAGACATTACTTTAATAAAAGAAACAGAGTTGGGAGCTTAAATGGTACAGATTTCACAGAGTGATCAACAGTTGTATAAACAGAGAGAAAACTAGGGATATCTGTTTGATTACGCTGAGGAAAACGTTTGCTGCCATCTGTATAGCACGATGGAGGAAAGATGTATAGTATGGGTTGTTTTTAAAGGAATTCACAATGGATATCCACAAAAGAGATGCAATTATGAATTTGCCATTATATTCCTTCACAACTTCTGAAGATCATCTTATCGATATCTTATCGATAGAAGATTTACTTTTCAACTCGACAATAACTCAAGACATCCATTAAAATCGTGCAGAAATAATTTACAACCAATAGATGTTTAAGAATTCATAAATATAGACTAACCACCTCAATTCCAAGATATTTTCCCTAACTCACTATTCTTTGGAGAAATATGGAATTTTGAAGAAAAACGCACAAAATTTCTAATTAAAAACAGATCTGAAAATATTTACAAAAAATGAACCATTTTTTTAGAGTAAAGGTGCAGTTACTTTTACGAGCCGAAACTTCAGAAACATTTCCACCATGCGGTTACTATGGATCATATTATTTGAAAGTAAATAAGGCTACGCGTTAAGTTTTATCTGATGATAAAATCTTGGAGAGAAATTTAATGCTGAGATGTAAGTAACCCTCTAACTACCGGTTCGGTGGAATGAAAGCATTTGATACCTGACATACAGTGCCAGACAAAACATTTTGGACACTTGCTGTGAAATTGATATTTGAGATCTCTCGTTTTTACATTTGCATACACATAGCCATCCTATTTTCCATATGTTGTATAAAACATGCCTTTACAATATGTAAAAACAACGAATGTCATATGTGTATCTATTTTCTGGAAAAAATATTTGAATTAGCATAGTCAAATTTGTAGCGCGACAAAAGAGTTGGGACAGTGAACAAAACCATAAATATTTTTCAACTTTCCAAATTACAATCGAACAAATACATGGAAATGATCAATTAGCTAGTAGTGGGTGGCGTATCCATGATTTTCAATCACTTCTCGACAACGACGGGGCATGGATTCGACCAAACGAAGGCAGTCGGAATTGGCAATTTCCTGCCAGCTTTTCTCGACGGCCCGCCAGAATTGGTCTTGGTTGAGATTCTTGTGCTTGGCCACCTTGGCCTTCAGTTGCTTCCGGGCATTTTCGATTGGGTTGAGATCCGGACTTTTGGTCGACCAGTGCATGACATCCATTCCTAGTTGGGTGGTGAGAGAAATGATGGCTCTGCAGTATGGATCGGGGGCATTGCCGTGCTGGAAGATGGCTGTGACTAGCATGTTCTCGTCGATGTAGTCGACGACGACATCCCTCAGTAAATTGCAGTAGGTCTGGGCGGTCGCTGTGCCCCTGATCAACTTGAGAGGGCCTGGTCCTGCCGTGCTCATACGCCCCCAGACCATCAACGATCCTCCCCCAGCCTGTACCGTCGGTCGGGTGCAGTTTATATTGTACTTTTCACCATGGTAACGTCGAACATATACTCGGCCAGCACTGTGAGTGCGCATGGTCATCATTTCGTCGGAAAAGAGAACTGTAGCCAATTGAACTTTGGTCCACTTTTTGTGCGCTTTAACCCATGCTATGCGGATGCGCCTGTTCTTGTTGCTGATCAATGGCTTTTTCTGGGCGATTCGTCCAAAGAGATTCCCCTCGCATAGACGACGTTGAATAGTGCGACTGGAGACATTCACTCCACTCAGGGAGGCTCGAATGGCCGTCGATGTCAGGAAACGATTGCCCTGGATTTGCGACAAATGAGTCGATCCATTTTGTTGTCACATTTTCGCAGTCTTCCGATTCGCATTTTTGGTTTCGTGTTTCCGGTCTCCTTGTACTGCTTCAGAATGCGGTTTACGGTGCTTTTCGGGCAATTGACTCGATCGGCTATCTCCCGACAAGACAGATTTTCTTGGTGGTGCTCAACTACCAAGTCTCTGATTTCAGACGACGTTGTCTTGCCAGGCACGGTGCAAAAATTATCTTAAATGGTCTTAGATGATGCGATTCTATTCATTTTATCCTTTAAAAATGAATATATTGAGGGGAATAAATGTAAGCACAGATTTTGTTCACTGTCCCAACTATTTTGTCGCGGTACAAATTTGACTATGATAATTGAAATGTTTTCCAGACAATAGATACACACGTGACATTCGTTGTTTTTACACATTGTAAAGGCATGTTTTATACAACTTATGGACAGAAGGATGGCTGTCTGTATGCAAAAGTAAAAACAAGAGAGATCAAATATCAATTTCACAGCAAGTCTCCAAACTCTTTTGTCCGGCACTGTACATGTAGCAGTAGATAACCTTTCTTGTAACACACCAAATCCGCTTCGATAGATCACGCAGATCTTCTGATTTTCAGGCATAAAGTTTTCAGTGTTTCTGCATCATTGATTTCTAAGCAAAACTTATTCTACTTAAGCAAAAGAGAACCTACTTTTAACCAGGTCAGAAAAAAAGTTAGAAGATATCAAATCCAATTCTTGTTGCTTCTTATCTAGGATAATGGCGCCAACATCAACAAAGTTAGTACTCTACCAATAGGGAGTCAGCGCCAGATGTAGCGACTTAATGCTATCGTGAGATGAAAAAAATCGAATCTTCGCAAATATAAACCACGTAGACACTAAAAAGAGTCTTGTCATTTTCCGGATATTTTCCACTTGATTAAATCCAGATTTTTCTCGGTTTATAATTTGTTTACATTAATGGAAACCTTACTTTTTAAACTCGTGTAGCCTTGTTCGCCGAACATCAGTTTTCATTTAAAACAAAACAGCCCATAATTTTAGACGACAGATATTTATTTAGTGAAAACAAAATCCATTACATCCTTAAAATACTTAATTGATATTTATAAAGTACATCTGAAAGAGAGTGCATAATGATTTAATCAGTTTACTGAGAATCACGTACAGTATCAGGAATACTAACAAAAATCATCTAAAACTGATAAACTGCTTTTCATCAATAGGAAATAAACCAAAGACCAGATCTTTTTATTAGTAACCAGCTGGCATATATTTAAATAGGAAATTGCGCGATGTTAATGTACAGTTCTAAATTACTCTTTAAGTATTTATTCAGCTTAGATCGCTTTAAATTATGTTTGTTTTTCTTTTGTTTTACTAAATTTTAGCCCTGTATATGTATTTTCAGAGCTTGGTTAAAACAGAAAGACAAAAGTCAGTATTTTCACGCAGTTACAGCAACAATTGTGCCAAAAGAATAATTTAATATCGCTTTGTGGGAGAGCAGAGCTGGTCGTTTGTAAGCTTTCACATGACCAGTAACCCTTAATTAAACACACTGACGACGTGTGATCGACCTCGAGGACAAAAATATTAATCTAGTAACATTCGGTTAATAACAGTTTTAGATCAAGTTAAATATTAAAGTTTGATTAAAATATCAAGCGATTTTTAAAAAAAAGAGATTAATTCATTTACATGACTGCTAATCTTCCGCGTTTTAAATGATTTTCTATTGTTTAAATTCGCTTTTTTCTTGACAGTTATTTTTCTTTTCTGAAGATTTCCCCGTTTCTCATTCTACATATTCACATTATTTTTACCTGTCAAGTCTGATATGGTGAAGCAAAGTTTGCCATTAGAAACATTATGGCAGTGCTCGTCTACCGACCTATTCTCGGGCATCTCGCACTGTCAGCAGCCGGTCCTCCTATTACACCAGTAATTCCTATTATTAAAAGCATCCGCGTCAGTTTTATTTAACTTAATTACCTGTCCTTCAAACTCGGACGGAAATGAGAGCTTTGGTATATATATATATGTATATATCTCCACGGTTCTATTAAAAAAGGATTGGCGTGTCACTCCATATCAGCCATTGTTGGTGATATCTTAGCTCCCAGGTGTCTGCGATCACTTGCATTTGTTGACTAACATCTCATCTTTCTCGCTAAATGAGTGGCGCATAAAAGCAACCACATGGCTAAACTAAATTGTAATCAATTAAAAAATAGCATGTTTAAAAATCACACATTGATAAATAAAACAAACTTTTCTGGTTTTTTGTCAAAAAATATTATTATTATTATTATATTATTATTATTATTATTATTATTATTATTATTATTATTATTATTATTATTATTATTATTATTTGGAAACCTCCAATTAGGAGATGAAGATCTTCAGTAACGTAACTCTAGTAAGAGTAAAAAAATTCCAGCGTCAGGACTTCTTATGAAAGATGTCCTGCGATACAAAAACAAACAGAGTAAAACAATTAGAAAGTGAAAATAACAATACAAGAAAAGATTGTGGGTTTAACAACCGCGAGATATCGTTTCTGCTAAAAATGTTTTATTGAGTTCGAAAAGTTAACCCAAATAAATTTTACATTATTTATTTATTTTACTTAATGCTTTGCAAACATTCATAACCAAATTCATTGCTGGGGCACTCTTCGCTTTATCTAATCAAAATAAACATCGGTGATGTAAGTGAGTTATATACTAAGAGAAATCAAGTAATGAAAATCACTCAGTCTGTTTTCGTCAGTAAATATCATGTAGAGGCGGAGTTTACTTCTGCTTTACTTAAGAGTTTGTTTTTAGATTAAGCTGAAAAATCTGTTTTAGTTTGAAAAGATATATATTTTTCTGCTTCTAATTTTCAGAGTCAGTACAAAATTCGTGATGAAAAAACTCAAAATTATTTTAAAATAGTTAATTAATTTTTTTTCTCTCTGGTTACGTATACACAAGGGTAGATCACCTTTCCATGTGCCTAAAATACTTTGTTTACGTCAGTTGTAGTCATGTTTTCTGGACTTCTGGCAATACGTGTGATGATTTAGTTTCAGATTCTGTCATCAAGTATAAACCCATTTAAAATGGTAAAATGTACGGCTATTGTGAACCTGGAGCAGAGGATAATAATCAAGTCTGTGATCATCGAAATTTACAATATTTCATTAGTTTCATATCTGAATATCTGTGCAATGTGGTAAGAACCGGTTTTGTAATCAGAACGGCAAGGAAATGGTGGCAACATTTTCTTGAAAGAACGGTAAATACGAATGGTAACGAAGGTTAGCCCAGAGACCTCAGCGAAAATCTAATGAAGGTTTGATCGATATTGGTGTTGGTTTGTCCCCTACACGAGTACTTGTAGTAGAGCTTTTCGGGGTAACGCTTGACTGACTCGCACCTTCCTTCACTACCGTTCAAGATTATCAAACCTTGCCCAGGTCACCAAGGCTGATGTCCCACACATCCCCATTCTACTTTACCCGAAATGTCCTGAAGATTTCAAAGTCAAATCCGGAATTTGCAAAGACAAAAACATGTAGTATCATGTAAATGTCGCATAAAGACGACGTTTTGTTTTTTGCTTTGTTCTGATTGTTCTGATGTCAGTCGTTAAAGCTGAAGTACAGAGTGCTTTTCGTTCAAAGCAAATGGTGGTGATCTTTAAAACACATTTCAGGCTGTTCTCATTGTTAATTACCTGTGTTTTTCATTTAGGTATTTGTTGCTGATGCACCAACATTTTTAGAGTTTCCTGAATTTTTATTCGGAAGTTATATTAATTAAAGAAAGTAGTGTATTGGATTTCTACAAGACTAGAAAACGTTACTATATCCCGAAAAATGCGAAACGTTCCTTGAGACAATAAACACATTTATAAACCCTCACCAATCAACTATCATTATTGGACGAGGCTGTAGCGACCTGACTACCATTATATCCGCTTGAAATTAGATTAGAAACCCTACACGTGCTTCAGTCGACTCTACTGATCCTTCTCCATCGACCATCAGTAATGTCGTTTGGTTAACGTTCATGCGGACCACTTCTTGCATTGCGTTTTATAGAATAAAAATGTCTTCACTTCTATGCCGTAATTTTACTTCCCAAGTTTGCCTTGGGGCAACATTTTATGCCAGTCCAGCCACAAATTAGCCATTAAAAACTATCGGCGCTGTCATTTTGTATTACAAAGGGCCTCTACGCTTTAGGCTACTGAGTCAGCATCAGCCTCCAACATTGGTTTTGAAGTAAACATTGATTTCCTCCCGCTCCAGGTCTTTAAATTATTCGCAATTAATTAAAACATTGGATCCTTAAGCATGAAAAAACGGAAAAGAAGGGAAAAAAATGTAAAACAAATTCAGCTCAAAAAATTTATTTATCATTCATTAAGAATTTTCTTCGGTGTATAAAATGCGCTATCATGTGAAAGTCGCGTGAATTGGTTTAGCGCGAGCGACGGACGGCGCACTTGTCCGGATCTAAGCAGTAACACGTGAACGAGTTCGGGAAAATCACTGCAAAGATATTGGAAAACACCGCGGTGTTCTTAGTTACTCCTGCCCCCCTGAGAGGATACCGGGTCAATGAGGTGGGGTAGCCGGCTCGCCTCCTTACTGCCTGGACTTATTCAATTAACTTACACTGAACGAAAACTAATCTTTACTTTCTCGTCAGTTACTGATATACACTTCCGATTTATGCAACACTAAATATTACAGATTCATCCAAATACCTCGTAAAAAAAATAGTCTCCTTTGTTCTTTAAGTCAGTCATTAAAGAAGAAGTTAAAACTACCTGTAGTCTAGTGATAATGTGTACACAACAAATTGATTCTTTATTCTTTTGGTTAAGTCAAATTTCCATTGGTATTTAAAATAAACAAATATGAAGTCTGTGGAATACTGATGATAATACTAGCAGTAAAAAAAAAGGTCGGTTCGTTCATTTTCCCGCCTGATTGTCAGTTTTCTTCTTCGCTTCTTCCATTTCTAAAGACTTTTTCCCTACGAATTCTGCCAATTTTTATTCTGTGGTTTTATTGTATTTTTCTCACAGTACATGTTATTTTTAGGTACCAATGTAGCATTGAGCTATGCAGTCTACTAACTCATCTTTAACTCTAACTGTATAGCCGTACTTGGAAAATTCAACTATTTAAATTACCTTTAAAAATTCAAACGAAATACAATTTTCTGTTCGTGGATGTTTCAAATGAATTATGAAAATTTGTTTACACAAAACGATTATTTACGGTAAACTTGTATCATTCTTTTTCTTATTTATGCGTAATTACTTAAAGAATTCAATAAAAACTAAAAACGAACAATAGCATTTAATAAAATGTTAAAGATTGTGAAATAATTTGATAAAATAATGTAGTTTCTTGTACATCTTTTGGACACTTGAACTGGATACAGCTTCTGATGGTAAAGAGCGAATTACAGCTTCAAAAGAGAGAGATTTTGTTTGGTTTTTATTACAGAACAATCATTTATTTAAAAAAATAATTATGTCGAGAAAATCATCTTTTGGACTCACACAAAAGTGGAGAAAAAACAGAACAATATTCCCGTAAGTACAAAGTTTGGTTCTCACAGATCGAGCCAGACCTGATCAACGTTTCCTGATAATGAAGAGATGCGTTGCAGCCTTCGTTTAAACCTTCAATACCTGACAAAAGTCAAGCGGTTCAAGAATTATAAACTTTGGCAGTAAATCTCAGTTGCTCTTACGTCCATTTTCTGTCTTTCCATTGTATTTTTGACGCTGTCTTCTCTGACTATCAACATCGTTATCCTCATCATTATCATGAAAGAAAATTGTGTTATTAGTTATCTTAGCTTTAAAAAATACTTATGACGTATGCACTCTTTTCTCTGGCCTCTTTGCTAAAATACCGTCGTCACCAAACCAAATATTTCAAACCTGCTTTCATCCAACCACAATATAATACACTACAGTAAGGTGTACTCCTGATCCTGATTAACCCAGTCGAGTCGTTTTTTATTACTTAGTCTAAACAGTGGCTATAAAACTGCAGTTTTTTCGGATGAAGTGGAGGTTGAGATGCTGTCTGTTGCAGAGGTTAATTGGCTACCTGTCAAGAAAAGGTTTCTTCTAGACTTTCGAACCATCAGCTTATCTTCTTTTTGTAGTTTTCTATTTCCTTTAAACTTACGAATGAGCTACCTTACTTCGTTCTGTAAATAAGCATTCCCACATCACCCTCTGTAACTCCTATTTTCTTTCACCATTTATCTTATGACGGGCAGAGGTGGATGCTAGCCTCGTTTTCATGTGGCGGATTTTCATTTGCTGGAAAAAAAAGTATTTTTAATTTAAAAAATAGTTTAAAAAACAGAAACAAAGTATTCAAATGGTGCACCTGCCATTGTGAATGCTTTCGCAGAAACTAATCTTAAAAATATTAAATTAAGAGGAAGATTCTTCATTTATTAAAGATTTATAAAGTTTAAGATCAATGAAAATTTAAGGAATGTTATTTATATATTCTTCTATTGCAATAAAATAATTACGTCGAAGAAATTTAGAACGGTAGCAGGCTCTAATCCACTTATCAAAAAAATTATCAACAAACTTTACTTTTGATTAGTAGAATTTTTAAAAAAATTATAGCTTAGTATCAATTTATGACCTCGAAAAGCTTGTTTCTTAGTTATAATGCAAACTAATCGCTTCTGCATTAAGAAAACAGTTTATGTAGATCACTAATGTTAAATTACTGCATTTTATTCGAATTTAGAGGAGTTACTTCATTTTAAATGCACTACAAAATATTTTCATAAACGTAGACCCTATTGAAAATACCTGGATTTTGTCAGGGTCTTGCTGTTTGATTGGTGGAGACGCAGCTGCTGACCTTAAGAAAAGTGCGCATTATTACTGACATAGGGCTGTTTATTTAAGACCCTAAAAGATGGAGAGCTTTTTTAACTTCATAAGGTACAATAGCCGCGTGAACGTTTTACGGAATTTAACGACAGCCAAGAACTCACACAGTAGCTGTCAGTGTAAGATTAGATTACAGCAAAACTTTGTGAACTGGTACTGAAGTCAAGCCTCTTTTAGTATGTCATTTCATAAATTGTATTATGAGTTTAGTTCGAATTAAATTTGCCATTACATAAATGCTTTTCATTTTTTATTTACAATTTTCTTATTAAAATATCTTGATTAACCCATTGATATTTTAAGAACAAAAATTGAATACAACAGAAAAATTTTGATGTATCTCATTTATTTTTAAATGCAATCCTAATGTGATGAAAGCAGGTAAACTTGAATTTAAAAAGGAGAAGCGGTACCTTTGATTTCTCATTTATTAAAATACAAATAAAACAAACAAATGTAAGTTAAACTGTTACCAAAAGCAAAGAAAGTAGAATAAGTTTTCTTAAGACGCGGAGATTTTTACTTTATTATTCGGGCAAGAAAACAACTTTTTTTTTACATAGCAGTTGTATAGATTTCTCTAAAAATTGATACAATAACTTTAAGACAAACAGCGCGATTAAATTTAATGTTTTCTTGGATTCTATATCTATAGCTAACAACAACCCCTGCAGAGACTTGGTTTGTTCCGCGGAAAGCATTTAGATTACTGACGAAGTTTGATTTCAAGACAATCTTTCTGGGTTGAAATCAGAAATTTCCCAAAGAGGTCAGACAGAACTGAACTTAGTCACATTTTCGCACCCGTTTTAAATTAAGAACTGAAACAGCATGGATACCCAGGTGCATTGGTGTGGATTTTATGCTCAACAAATGTTTAGTTACATAACGCACAACAAAGATACATTGATTATCGATGTTTAATGATTTTGAGTGATGTAGCGATGAATACTTAAACTTTCACCATTATCAGTGATAAATTGTTCAATTCTATTTGCCAACGCCTTGAACACATCTCCAGCTGTCGGGGTATCACGTTACTGATTATATAATAATAGTTAAGCATCAGCTAACGATAAAACATTCACTCTTAACTACACCCCTGTTGTCAGGGTCAGCTGCACGAGTATTAGCGCCAATTCACTATCTATACCATTTATTTGGTCTTCGTTCCTTTGACGAAAAGTAAACAGATGCTCTCTGTATTCCTAAGTTGTAATTAACTCAACCAATACAACATAAACGGTCTCACTAGTATATATCAGTTGCCGAAAACACGCTAAAATACCATCACAGTTTTCAACACGTAATTCAAGTGTCACTGGTATGAAACACCTTTATACTTTTCGCTTTCATATCATGAGAAATGCATTATGTAATATCAATCTCTAGTAATCTATTTACAAGTGGAGGCAATGCCAGCCATCTTTCTTTCTGTTTACCGAAAAGTAATAGATAAACGAAACGTGTTTTATCTGCTCATTTTGTCAATTAGATAAAAATTCCTGCGGAATATACTTCTTAGTATTAATCTAAGCCTTTACGTAAGTTGTACGCAAATAAAAATAACAGTAAAAACCTGAATAATTTTCATACTTCTTTGAAATAATCCAGCCTTTCACCAAAAACTTGCAGAGTAACTTGAGACATTTTGATTTTATCTGGCCATGCATTCCATGTGTAATTATGAAGAACCTGGAGGCTCTCCAAATGAACACTAGATAGCCTCCAAGATGTTATAGCCGTCCTCTGGGTTCATGACTTAAAATATTGTTTCCATAAGTGGAAGCCGCTTTAAAAAGATACCGGGTTGAATATTCTTAGTCTTACAGAGATTACCTGGTTGGCCAGATTCTTTGAAAATACTCTCGGTTTATACGCGCAAACGTCTGCTGCGATCGTTTTCGGAACCTTACCAACCTATACCAGCCAGTGCTTTGGCATCTTCTTGAACGCTATAGCTTAGATATGAAGTTACTCGAGAAACCATCTCGTTATTACCAAGCGATTGTGCACCATAGAATAGCATCTCAGATGGACCCACAGATATAAATATATATTTGAACCATCGATGTCTGTTAGAAAGATATTGCTATTTACCTGCTTCTATACAGTAAGTATACCAAAACAATTTACAGCTGCTTAACCACAATACGTGTATACTCAGAACTACTGCACGTGTATTGACTGTAGCACCGTTCTGTTGACAGGAATACCTCCAGAAGACCATCTCCAGCAATCTACATATCCTTCTGCATTCTTTTTAGTTTCCAATCTTTATCTTTATTATGGGAGTGTTTGTTTTATCTTTTGGCTTCACTCGAAGTGCATATAACTTGTCGTGATCTAAATCCACCGGCTACATTCTAGAAAGTTAAATTAATAAATACCGATTGGGAGATAAGTCAGGTGTTGTCAAGGATATTCTCAGGACATCCCTGTTTAATTTTAACTCTCTCACGTCCACTTTTACATACAGTAGCTGAAACAGAGCAAAAATGTTTTTAAAATGTTACTCTTGATAGCGTTAATATCTTTATCATCTTAGTCATATGTTCTTATTACGAGCTATTTTCATCAATAATCTTGTTAGTTAAGTCTATAGCTTGACTAATTAGCCTGGAATAATTATACTAAAAAGTAGTAATAAGAATGTATTTCGCCCAAAACGTTACACTAAACCTTTTGATTAAAATATGTGCATACTGGAGATTGAAATAGTAATTGCATTTATTAGAAACATGTTATTGAAAACACTTTAACAAATTTCTGTCAGGGATTTAACCTTCACTTGTGCCAAGTATCACCTGTGAAAAATTATAATTCTGTTCTAGATCACTAAATGAAGTTAATTTTGCAGGTGATGAAAGAATGACAGCAGCGCCTAATGCTGCATATCAGGTTTCCACGAAAGGTGGTGCTTCACTTCAAAACCAGCCTCCGTCTCTCGTAACATCGGTGGATTTCTCAGGTTGTAAGCTGTCTTGTCCAGCAGGACCCAAAACGAAGTCTCTGAGGCTGAGATCAAATCAAACGGCTGGAACATCATCTTTCTAACCGCCGAGTTTGTAAGAGTCCACGAGGACCCTTTGTTTTATTAGACAAGCAGAACAACTCCACTCGGGGCTCACAGTTACAGATCGGCAATAAGCCGCGGAATATTTTAACTACTGAACATCCAACTATTCTAGAATCTTAGCCGGCCAGTAGTGTCTACAATACTCCACACAATCACAGGCCACCTCTCAGTGTCTTACTCTTAACAAATAAAGAGAGCGATAATCATTATTAAAAGAGCCTGACATTGTACTCTCACGCGGTCTTGGCACGGTGAGTTCTTGTAATCACTTTCTTTTCGAGGGGCTCTCATCTCTGGACGTCCTGATGGGTATCACTCGTCTTTCAACTGCGCTTCTCCAAGTAATATAGTGCTATTGTAAATCGACAGAACAGTTTTGGTTTTCACAGTTTTTGTCCAAAATGGCCCAAATCTCCCCTTCTTCTAGTAACATGAAGCTCGCCTGTCAGGGGTCAGTTTGATGATGTGCCCTGTAAGTAAAGGCGACAGGAGTTGGACATAACAGGGGTAGGTTGGAACACTAGCCGTACTTCATAGATGGGTGTAAGGTTTTGACATGTTTACATTTTGTGAAAAAGTTTTACACAATAGATTTCTTGATAGACTTAATGAGAGAAAGCGCTACAGATATTCCTTACATTAGAATAGGTTTCATTTTTAGCCGACCATTGTCTCAGGAACCGTAAGTTCTGCAGGTTAGCCATATGGAGCTGGCTGTCACAAAAATTGAACAGCTATTCTCGTCAGCGAATTAGTACATGCAGTATTTGTTTTGATGATTTGAGTTAAATACTAATGAAGTTGTCATAGTCAAGTAAAAACAATAAGGACGTCGTGTGTGTCGTTCCACTCATTGATCTGGCTGTTCATAAGAATTTTAGTATCCAGAAAAGACAAAATTAGAAATAAAATTACTTTTGGTGAGAATTCCACGTCACTAGTCTTCCCCGTTTTATTCTAGTGCCCCTCTGTCCACAATATCAGACTTTTAATAATCCAGCCACATTATTTTTGTAGACTCTAGAAACTGTTTATCCCCCTTGTCGACCTCTCCGGTGTAGTTCTATCACTGTTCTCCAAACACGCCTACTAACGTCCATCTCCCTGCCATCTTTCGAGTCTCGACAGAGTAGAAGATCTTCCTGGAGCACCAGGTGTCAATTACACTGAAAGGGAAGAAATACTAATGTCTCGTGCGTACGTAAGAAAAACAGAAAGAATGAAATCTCGTGATATTATGATACGGTCTGTACATGAAGTAGCATCAAATAACTTTACCGTTAGATTCGTCGCCAGTGATCATGGTATTTGTCCTGTTACTTGAAGTCGGTATGTAAAAAACACGCAGGTTTGGTTAATGGCAGCGGCGGTGCCAAACGGAATGTCCAAGTTCTTCATGCTATAAATAGACAAGTGTTCAGTAATAAGCGAGAAAAGTATGCAGTAAATGTCGCCAGGCAAAAGATATAGCATTAAAGCTCCAGAATCGTGGTATGTTAACGAATGCGCTGGACCAGGTCGTTTGACGAAGCTTCATCGGTCAGGGTACCTGGAGTTATCAGTTTTCCACGAGCTGCCTCACAACATCCAGAGGGAAATGTTTTGGATTTTGCTGACGTTGTGTGTAATATTTCACCATAATAACTATGTGATTAGTTCCTTGTTCTAGTAGTTTGTAATATTTGATGAACTATAATTTTCCTGTACGCAGTTACAGAATAAAATATAGATTTGCTTGAAAAGTGTTACAACCAGCGCGGTTTTCCTCTACACTTCCAGTAAAAAGTCTGACAACACGCCACAGATTATGAATGGAATTTGGCTTTACAAATGGTCAACACTTTTAAAATATGCACTCAGACTCCCTTAAAATTCTTTAGTGTATAATTTTGTTAAGACTTTTAAAATTAGTTATGCTAACTTAAACTCGTGTGTTTTACACGTAATGTACATAATCAGGCAGTAAGTACATTACTGGAACATTTCTCTCAGAGTCGTAAAAAAATACATACATGAAATGTCCAGGTAATAAACCTATCGTCTACCGTGAACTATACGGAAATAGTGTACGGCAGCTTATTCTATGGAAAATGTAATATGAAATGTCTGGGTTGATGGATTAGTAGTAGATAATCACCAAATCCATGAATTAGCACGATTTGCTTGCTTGTGTGAGTAATTCTTATCTTAGACAATAAGGGTTTTTATCCGACCATACTATTCTATTTATGTGGGGTATTTAAACACGAGGGTTGCCGATCATGTCACTATGAATTTTGCTAATATATTTGGTAGAACTCTTCATATTCCCTATATAGTTGTGGAGGAAACCTGAGATAGCGCCAACGGGGAACGAACACCGGCCCTGGTCAACTGTCGGCCGGCACCATGGATACTCGGCCATCGGCCGTCGTTAAAGCCTCCATAATATTAACAATTTGACCTACTGGCGACATTTTACTTTTAAACATTTCCATTCTGAGACGACTTGTGAAAACTAATATTCTCTTCATTTAAAGGCAATATCCTTTGTTTCTGAATAACGTAAAATTATTTAATTGCAATGTCATGTTTTTGTAATTAGTTCGAGCCTCAGAATTCTAGCATCAGATCTCGCCGAACTAAACAGTTCAGCCGACACAAGACTTCCGGTGCCAATCCAGCTTTCTGCCAGGCCACCCACACGGGTACACGTCCAATTCTCCATCTATTTGCTCTACATGTGCAATATTATTTTTGCTAGGAAATTCCGTCATTTAAAGATCTTTGTGTCGTAAAATTTCTAAAGTTAATTGCTACTTTTCAGCTGCGGTGGTTTTACTGCAAAATAGGATCGAGAAATGGAAATGGTTGACTTTTCTTATTTGACCAATTCTGTTTCTTAGTAGGGCTGCTGAGAGACTAATAATCAACTGCTTGTAAAAGTGTACGGTTTTACTTTTACTCTACGGTGCGTAGTGTGCTCTTGCTGTCGGCACTTTTAATACTTCTGTTGACGAATTTCTTGAGAAAATATAATTTCGTGTTGGGTATGAACCGTGTTGATGTCAGACACAGTGCAGTAACCCACACTGGAGGTCAAGCACCGTGATGACCTTACATCCCAGTGAACATTTACACTATTCCATTTGACACGGCGTGGTGTTTTGTACTTCTATACCATATGGAGCAAGAATTCTTCCTGATGCCGCCGCGGTCGTTGTTCACACTATCGCGGGTTAGAGTTCTGTAGGTTTCAGTAAAAGAGGGCACGTTCTAATTATCGCCCACGTTTCTGACCGACAGGAGAGTTTTCTCACACGACGGCGGCACCCGACCCGCTGCTGCCAACCAGTCTATTATAGCATTTGACTCGCTGGTTGGACGAGAGTTGGTAATTACAAATCAGCCAGGTAGCAGGTGTGGGTTCTAGAATATACTGAAATATCGGAAATATTTCGAAATTCCAAAACTTACGTCTGGGTAAAATTATTAAAATTTTGGCGAAGAGGGAGTAAAATTTGATGGTGTTAAGTGATCTCGAGTAAATGCGAGAGTAAGGGCCTCTTGTAATTTGGCAAGACTACATGCAGATTATCCTAGTTTTTAGCAACTGCATTAGAGATTAGTGGAATACCAGTTCTTCCTTTTAAAGCTGTCTGCATCAATCAGTTTTAAAATTCTTTTCTGCTGCTGGGCGTCAATAAGTAGAATAAAAGATTTTCGTCTTCTAATATAAAGTGATAAATCTCGTGGTTTGGGGTAAAGAAGAAAACTAAGTCAGTTAATTTGTTTTTGCGCTAAATCTAATATTTCGCTGAATTCTGCGCGGGCGCAAACATTCACTTGGCCCGAAGTCAGCACAGAAGCTGCTCTTTCCCGGGTTAGTTTTCTGCCGACGGTCGATAAGAAAACAAAGTTACTGATGCCAGAGCGGATACTTCACGCGGAGTCTCGTTGATACTATCCCTGGAAGATGCGCCACGGGAGATGGTCAGTTCACCGAATTGTCGGCTCTAGGCCTCTTAGAAAATAAATGAATGAAATTAAAAGGTGTGTCAGGCACCTGTCGATAGGAAACCAAAGGAAAAACTTGCAGAAGAAAGAGAAAATTACCATGTTATTAAATTATTCCCATATTCAACAGTTGAAGAGAGATTTTGTTTATTTTTCTTGACAATGTGATGTGTAATTTTTTAGAAACAAATCATTATCACTTACCATACAATAATCCGTCATTCTTTAGCTAAAAAAACATCCTGTTTCCTCATCTCTTTGAGAAACGCTCATCAGCAACACCGAGAAGTAAGACGTGTACTGCCATTGTTGCTTTGACATTTTCTCCTCACTGTAGCCATGGGACTACGGCAGTAAAGGTCCATGGTTCAGCTCAGCATCGGTTCAGTAAGAGCGGATAGTGTTCAGTACAGACTCTGTACTAATAAATACTATGCAGCTCTGAGAATTGTCACGCTGGGGTTTTAGCATTTTCCTTGTGGTATTTTAACCCTTTTTCTTTGCACGGTTTTGTTTCCGTGGGATTGATGGCACCTGTAGGTCCGACGACGTTTTCCTTAGATCGTCAGCTCGTCGAAAGTCCGATTGTATCTGCCAGGCTGGTGCTTACCACAGAGGGCGCCTTTCCCCTTCTGGCTGGTGTTCTAACTTTCATCCGTTTTTAAAGTATCCAGTGTATAAAAGAGCAACATCTATCCTTCACTATACTACACTACGCGGACCTATTCAGTACAACTGTACACTTATACTACACCGAACTATACAATTCTATGCTGTACAAACATGGACTGTTACCATATCGAGCCATTCTACACCATACTATTGAACAACTGTATCTAATTATGCACGATCCAGGATTATATTGTTCAATTTGATAACTATATCGTAATGTGATAATTAATACCCAACTCTCCATTATTGATATCAACCTTGAAATTAAAATCCATACGTTTATATATTTTATTTCGACAAATATTTTAAACAACTTTTACTGAATTTTCAATAAAAAAGGTATTTCATTTTTTATAAGAGTTTATGCGGTACATAATGTTCTTTTAAATATTTTTAAGGAAAGGAATTCATCTTAAACTGACGTAATTTATTTATATAATTTAAATTTATTTATTGCGCTGTAGTCGACAGGGTTAATTACTGACACGGAGATATTTTATCGAGAACTCTGCCGACAATAGTTGGTAATAAGCAAATTTAGAGAAAAAATCCAAGCGACTCTAGGAAAAATTATCCAAACTGACGGCGAAGGGATTTATTCACATGTTTTCACAGTTTAAGGATGGCAGGGAAGCAATTAGACACATAGGTATCTAACTGTCCGACAGATGACCACTGACATAGACAGGCAGACGTCCTGGCAAAGCATGTTAATGTGTCAAGCAAAAGTTACAGATCCCTCGCGAATCACCAGCTCTCAGTGTCCAACGGCACAAATCCCACCACCCGGCATAACAGCTGCCATATTTTGTGGTAGCTGGGATATGGCTCAGTGAAAACTTCCGTGGTGGGCGGCACCACGTCCATGCACAAAGCCTTGTCTGAGAACTGTGAAGTTTTGGTTTCGCCTAAAAATGACCGTTTTAAAAAGGCAGTTCGCGTTCAGATTCAGATTAATTCATCATTTTGTACAAAGTGTCTCGATGCAAAGATTTTCAATTAAGAACTGCATCTAATAACAAAAGTTTGAGTCTCGAGAAAATACTGTGCCGATTAAAACAAACAAACCGTTTGAAGTTTTCAGTATATATTCAAATTAGCAAAGCGACGACGCTAACGATGCGAGAAATACTGGCGAAGCTACATTCGAATGATTCATCGACTTGGTTCTCCCAAACTCTAGTGGAGTCAGCGGAACCTCATGAAAACTGCTTGTATTTATAACAGAATTCTTTTTTTAGTTGTGTGATAGTAAAGAAGAATTTTCTTTCATCCGAAAAATTGCATGCTACTGCGAACTTTTAAATACATAAAGAACCTGCATTTAGAATTTAAATGTTGCTTTTCTTTTTTTTTACTAATGCGCTTGCAAATTTAAAACAGTGCGAGGCGGTGAGTAGCAAAGTAACAGATACTGATATGTTTTCCTCCTTAGAAAATTTTCAGAAATTATAATATTTTTGCCTGGTTCTGTTGCTCAAAGATCAAATTTGTGTTTTACTGTATGTGTGCGGCTTAGCACATATGCTTTTGTGTATAATTCAGTCATATCACCCATAGCATCATCTGATTTCAAACGTTATGCACTTGTACGTCAGTATATAAAGTACACACCCGATAAACCGTGAGATAGCAGGGATGGCGGCCTTCCTACTATTTGGTTGTGGACTTGATGAACACCGCAGAACAGCAAGGCGCTAATTTGGCCAGTTTACCTGTGCGGATTTCTCAAAGTGTTTCCACATCCTACATCTTTGTTTTCCGTGGTTTATTTACGTACTGCCACAAGCAACCAGTAAAGGTTAGGTCCCGGGACAGGGATTTTCATGGCAAAATTTCGGGACATTTTTCTGAAGCCATTCGCTTGCGTGTTTCGAGGTGAGATTAAACTCGTCGCTCTGTCTGAAGATCTGTGGACCATCAAACTCGCAGGTGGGATAGGTTCGTGAAGGATCTGAATGTACTGGAACCAAACCCTGGATGCGGAAAATCAATCGCGGATCTACTGCAGAAACGGTTCATAAACCATAATCGATCCCACGGTCTTGACGACGCACTTTCGACTGAATTCCTCGCCTTCGACGACAACAGGTAAATACTTTGTCGTCAGTTTAAAAAAATGAGTTTTGAGTCGTTGCTCCCGAGAACTCTGGCCCACTGCTGGATCGTCCAGCCTCTCCATGCCTTCCTCTATGTAGGATGCTCCCTTCAATTTTTGGCAGAAATTAAAAAAAAAACATTTGTACGAATTTCGCTCGAAGACGCAACGGGTTCTTCCGTTAAGTTTTCTGGCTCGTCCACTTCGTTCTCGGCCCTGGGTCCTTTTGAACTCCTGTCCCTTTTCTAACCCTAACTGGCTATGAAATGTTGGTCGATTCATCGTCGCTGCGAGCCCAGATAAAACGTCTCTGGATTTCATAAAGATTTCTATTCCCACGACTTTTAGCTATTTTAACGCGTCAAATCTACCGAAATAGCATGTAAATGGTAAAGCAAAGGTTCTGTAATTCATCTGAAATCTTTTTTTCACCGCATTTCGACCAATTCAGCAGTCGACAGCCGAATCGAACGGAATCGTGATGAAATAGAGGAGAAAAAACAATTAAGAGCGATCTTTGTGGCCTCTACCGCCTGCACAATCAGAACTGCAGCTGGCGAAGAAAATCCGGGCACGAAAGCTCGACAGATTTAGCATCGCCAAGATTCTGCGGTATCTCGGATGAAAGAAGGCTGGACCAGCTTCAATCTAACATGTAAACCATTGTCATCAGAATGAAATTCGGGGCGCAAAAATTTAAAATCGAAAACTGCTATAGACAGTCTTAGACAAAACTAATGTGTGTGTATGTATACTCAACACAGACCTTCAGAATGTGGTGAGAGTCATGATCTCGAAATCGATCCTGGATCTCTGGCCAGGGTTGTCGCGAATGTCAGTGCTGCTATGAAGTTCTTCAACAGGGAAACCGCTACGAGCATATGCAGTTACTCGCCACGTCCGCTCTCACTGTTAAATTTTTTTTGCTGCAGCCAAATAATGGTCAAACAGATTCTATCGACTTGGCTACAAAGAATCTGTAGGATGTAAGATACTCCTTCTGTCCAATACAAAAATCACTTGGAATGGTTAAGTCAAAGAGTATATCTGGCAAGATTCTCGAATATTGACGGCGTGTACTTTTTTCTGTTGAGTTCAGGTTCTAGAAATTCTTATTTGGAGGTGGAACCTGGATGAGAAAAACTAACGGAGATTTTTAATGTCTTCGAACCTCAGTCAAGTATAAAAAACAGGTCGTGGTATGGACTGTAATTTAGCATAGTGTATAAACATAAACGACGTTTGTCAAAGGACTTTCGGTTCTGTCGCAACATTACCATTTTGAAGACATCCTTTATCATTGTCCTAACAAGGCTAACTGCCATTTGATGCCCATATTCTTGAAGAGAATGTTGCTATGTGCCACGACCCTCCTGTGACCTCAGTCTGGAAGAAAAACCAAGGCGTTCAACTTTTCACTATAGCTGTTTGCGCTCATGTTGACGCCATTTTTAAGCAGGTGCCAAGTTTTGTAATGTTATATAATAATAATAATTCTTATTATTAGTATTAGTAGTAGTAGTAGTAGTTGTTGTTGTTGTTTGCCTTTCCTGAAAGACTATATGGTTAACTCGAATTTAAATAAAACCCTCTCCATCCATTATCCTACTTTCCATCTAACGTCTCCAATAGAAATAAAAATGTTACTCCAAAATTTAGAAATATATATTTTACATCCAAATAAAAAAATATTTACCTTCTTTAAATTATAATTCTTTGCATTTATGATGTCACTCTTCCGTCACATGAGACTAAAGCTTTCAGAAGATGAGTGTATGCCAAATAATGGGAGTCTGGCCGGAATCTCTCAGTTACGGAGCAGTCTCATCAGACATCAACTATTTAGGCGTCGAAGAATTACAGAAACTGAAAGTACAGGGAACTATTTCAACGAATTGGATTGGGACCGAATTAATTTCGTGTAAAAGGAATTTTTGTTAGACCGGTTTTGTTTGGTAAGTTTACCCGAAGATTTATAGCGAAATACAAAAAAATGAGAATAATAATAAAAAGTAAAACAGAGATGATTGTATTTGCTTTTCCTTTGTTAACTATTGTGTAATTGTAATCAGGGATTTATACAACATACATAAGTTATAAAGTTTAGTGCACATTATTGCACAACTAGCATCGGTATTAAAGTAGTAAAAGTACGTTAACCACACTTATACGCGTCCTGGAGAAAGATAAATTACTTTCTTTGCCTTTGCCTCGAAGTCATTCAGAGTAGAAGTTCCTTCCGGTGCTGCATTCTCCGAGGAGTTTGTTTGCTGCTTCACCAGCATCGAAACAACGTAATATTTTCACTTAAATATTGCTAGTAAAACACTCTCTTCTTCGTTGTAAGCGATGACGGAGATATAGAATCCAATGCTCGATTCTTGCAAGCCAGGGGGTAATACATTTTGTCATTATTGAACAAGTGCAGTGGCACTGCTACGTGCTGAGTGTGTTTAAGTGTTTGTTCCACATGGCCGAGGAGAGCGGCCAGCGCCCAGGTGCACGCTGCGGTCAATGTTGAAACTACAGAGCAGCAAATCCAAAATTTAACCAGTCACTGGTTTTCTTTTCGGAAGCTAGCAATTTTTATTTAAAAAAAAAAACGCAATTTGTAAAAACGGGATTTTACCGTAAATGATCAGAGCCTACGACAACAGACATAAGTGGTAGTTACCATTCAGCATTATTCAGAAGCAAAATAATATTCACTGTTTCTAAAAGACCGAGGAAATTAAACCTAAAATATTCATGAAAACATCAGCCGTAACAAATAACTAAGGTGGACATCACAGTGATCTACAGGAAAATAGGAATTATAGCAGACAGATTCATCGTATACATTAAACCAGATATTCTAATAAAAAAGCAATCACAGAAATCCAAAATAGAGTAATGTGTGTGTGTGTGTGTGTGTGTGTGTGGTGTGTGTGTGTGTTTTAATCTGTTATCCCTGATGTATTAAAATGTTGCTGACAAGACTTTTGACGTTTTACAAATACAGTCTTTACATTCTAGTATGTCACTAGCAGTTAGCTATCACCATTTACGCGTCAATGAGAAATCTTTTATTATTATTATTATTATTATTATTATTATTATTATTATTATTATTATTATTATTATTATTATTATTATTATTATTATTATTATTATTATATTATTATTATTATTATTATTATTATTATTATTATTATTATTATTATTATTATTATTATTATTATTATATTATTATTATTATTCACTATAACAGATACTACTTTTTAGATAGCCAGGGCCCTTTTTTTGTATCTTGGAATTTATTGGCCTGACTCTGAAATTTCTTGTAACGATTATTTTCAATGCTATTTTAAGTCTTGGCATTTTTCTAAGATTTTCAGTCTTGTTAATCTTCATGTTGTCTATTGATTTATTATCCCCCCTATATTTCTGTTGTCAGCGGTTTTAAATCACGATATTTACTTCATGAAATTGTAAGACAGTTTCTTCTGCCTGTTATCAGAATGATCGAACACTGAACGAGAAGAGACATCTTCGCTTCATTTTAGTGAATATTAAATATGAAAATAATAAGTGTGCAAATTCCAAGCGAAGACGTTTTAACTATTTATCTGTTATGAAAAATGAACTAAACATACATTTTTGTACAGTGGAAGTTTTAATGCAAGAAAATTGAGGTTTCTGATACTGCCGCACTGGAACAGTGTGAGCACCCAGCATCTCTACCGATGAACGGATTAGTACTTTCATTAAACACTTGGCTAATTTCTTACTTTTCTTCTTCAAGCAAAGGTAATGAAAAAAGACCTAAAGGGTTAAATTTTGACTGGTTTATATACATTTTAAAACTATAACAGCTTCTTTCTGTATGAAACAGTAGAGTTATAGAGTGAAGCTGTTTCGGTAGCAATAGCGACGAACAACAAATTCCCATCAGACGCTAAACGTTCTACAGCAGGTGAAATGTGCAACAAACATCTACGTATTTGTGGATCTAGAAGATAAAAGTGCAACTGGAGGTTGAGAGAAGAATATCACTTCTACAGACGGAAAGAAGAGTATTATTGGTTCTGTCGCCTCGCTGTCCGGTTTCGACGAACCCATACAAATGTTTCCCAAAGTTTGTACATCAAAATCCAAAGCGTAATGTTTTATGGAACTGATTCAGATAGGATCCAACAATAAGACAATATTTGAGTGTAATCACATCTGCCTTTTGTGCAATAACCAAAGTCTTGCGGGAGTTAATCGCGTTGGCAAGAATGCAATCAGAAAAGCTAATTCACAACATAAAATATAGCGTAGCCAATGAATACGGGATCCAGAACGACGACTAATAAACACTCTACTCTTTGGCACAACTCAAAGGTTATTCATATGAATCATTTTTAATAAAGTCGTGATGGTAATATATCATTCTTGTCACAAAAAAGATAAGGGATTTTGTTTCGGGAATCACAATAATTTTATGCTTGTATATTCTCGACAGAAATATACATATGAAACCACTGGTAAGTATATTTATACGAAAAGTCTCGATTGTATTTGGTATATTAATGGAAACAGCTTGTTTAGATTTACGCGCCGGACTACATGAGCTTCGGACAGTCCAAAAATGGCAACCACTAAAAATGCATATCAAAGTAGCATTAAATTGGTCCTGTTTTTTTCAAAATTAAACAAAGAATCTATTTCCTTTTTTTAAAAAGAATCCACTTTACTACCACAACACTATCAATGTTTTGTGTTTGCTGACGTTGCCACATTGCTTGCCTTTGTGAAAGATATTTACGGTAAATGTGATTCTTTTAACACTTTGAAGGCAGAGTTGGAATTACCGTGGGACTGCGAAAACTCGCTTGAGTAAAAGAGAAGAGAAAAAAAAAACGGTTGCTTACAGGGAGAAAAATAGTTCTGAGAGTAATGAAGTGGAGATTTCCAGCAAGTTTGGTCTATTGGAAAGAGAAATCCTTCAGGATGGGAACGTTGGAATGATCTAGTGAAAGAATGGATGTCATATACTGGACAAATATAACTTTTCGGACTTAGAAGATGAGAGTAAGTTCTCAGCTCGTCAGGTTACAGTAGTTGGTGGTTCTATACTTAGAACGACAGTTTACGAGCCTGATCTTATGACTTGTCCTGCTAATCTAGAAATCAAGTTAAGTACATCACAGTACATGATTTTGTAGGTAAAGTCTCTGGTAAAATAGCCATTAGTTGTAGTTCAAGTAGGAGTAAATGAAATTAAGGATATATCTTAGGAGAGCTACGTAGAGGAAGCTTATTAGAAGCTATAGAATTAAGAACTGTTTATTGACCATTTCAGGGCCCTTGCCAGCGTATAGGTGTTCCAGTGAGTAAAAGCCTTGTGACTTTTCGATTAAAAAAACGGTTTAATAACCTATACTACTAGGACGTTTAGTATCTTTTCGACCATTGGCACAAGCTTTCTACTTGCAGAAGAAACCTCTCCGCTGGAGACGGATTTCTTCGGGAATGTAAACCTTCGGTGTAAGTTTTTATCTCTGTTCCAGAGAATGAAAACAGCTGAAATTCTCAGAATGCACTGATAGATTTAGCATTTATTTCCGAGGTTGATCATATAAATAAAGTGAATATTTGAACACCGCTGGCTAATGGAGTCACCTCTATAAAAGTTGCTGTACATTTTAATTTGGAAAAGTTAGTGACAAGTATATATAAATACATTAGACTTAAGTAAGAGAGATTACGATATTCAAATGAATACGTTAAGAGAATTTGATGAGAAACTCTTATAGATCATGGAAATCTGAAGTCATCTCACGATATTAACTTATAAATGTTATAGATTTATTTCAAAAGATTATTTGGTGGACACAATATGCAGTATTTTAAAATAATCCACTAAGGTAATTAAAAATATAAATATTAAATTTGACTAAAATTAAGGCTAATTTCAGTTCTTTTTCTTTTAAATATTAACTCGAACTAGATGGGGACTAATAATTTTGGGCAATTATAAAACTTGATGGTGTATTGAAAATTTATAACTAAAATACTCAAATTATAAATAACTGTTTTATAGTATTTATACTATAGACAATCGATTTTATATACCAGAATTAGTAGCAAACATGAGAAAACACATTTATGTAATATTCATTAAAATATAATTTTAAATAAATTGAAGTTATTTAAATCGAATGCAGCTAAAAGGCCTTAAAATAATTTTACAAATAAAATAAAATCCTCGGTTTAATCGCATATCAACAGCTATTATTTTTATTTTATCAATACAGAAAAGTATTCCCAAAGAATAGAAAGTTTCAAATATTACATCAAATTAATAATAATATTTTAAAATATTTTCAGCATTCTTGCCCCCCAAATCCATTATAATTATTGGACAACTTGTTTAGTCAACAATGAAAATAAAATTTACGTTGCATATTTAGACTTTAGTACGGATTTTTATAAAGTTTCATAGAAAAAAACCATACAAAACGTTTAGGTTATAGATGTGTAAAGAAGATACACTTTTATACGAATAAATAACTTTTTAGAAAATGAAAACAACAAGAAGTATTAAGAATATATTGTTATGTTAAAAATCGTTTAGTGGTGTGCTACAAGGAGATTTTTGGATCCACTGTTGTTTTTGATTATTGGTGGTAGTGTCATAAACGTTAATATTAAAAATTGCTGGAGATTTTACTAAAATATATACTATTATTAATTCTGAAAAAGATAGAAATGCTCCTTAGGTAAAGTTGAATAACTGAATTTGAATAAATATTAAACTCTTTGAACACGGCAAAAGAGATAGATTATAATCATTATAATATGAGTAACACTCGGTGCCGGATTAATGCATGGGCTTTAGGGGCTGAAGCGCAGGGGCTTCCGCCAGCCGGGGGGGCCTCCAGAGATAAAGTGACAAGTTATTTCATTTGTGAATTCAGAATCAAAGTATAAGTATTCTCAATTATCTCTTTAAAAAGAGCTCAACTAATATACTGTATATATATTTGTAGTAAGCATAATACGGCAGAACTAAACACTGTGCAGTAGTTCTCAAACTGTGGGTCGCGATAGATTGTAGCACACCACGTGACAATAGGGCTGAGCAGAGGGAGCTGGGCCGTTGACATGGACCCACTATTCTGAGGGGCCTACTCCCCTCGTTAGAGCCAAAAGGGGAAACCTTTTGTAAAGAATTATACATAGATTTTATGCTCCTCTGAATTGGAAGAATTCAAATTGCTGCCTTAAATATTTTGGTAACGGGGAAACAGTCCTTTTCGTTGTTTTTGCTCTCCCCCGTTAATCGACATGAGCCAAGTACCCGAGAACAGTGTGGCGTCAGAGAGAAGCGGTCTCAGCACAGGAAGTGTACAATTAAAATAAACAAGGCGAACTTTTTCGTTGCGGTATTTTTTTTTCTTTTTTACCTGATAAGGACAGATATTATACACTGATCTTTTCTTTTTCTTCTCTCATATTGTCAGACTTGTTTAAGTCGGGGCCGCCGTTACTAAATTGTGTTGCGATCTTTTTCTTTCTTCTTACCGCTCCCACCACGTGGCTGCCGGCCGGTCACGTGACCGTGTTGCTTTCGTTATGGCTGATAAAGGAAACAAAATTGAGTTACGAACTTTTGAGAGTTGGGGAAAGTCAGACATCGTTAATCATAAAACGTTTAAAGGAGGAGAACGAACTTATGTCAACTTTCCGTCTACCAAGAGAAGAGTGTAAAACATCGGCAAGGATACAAAATATGGTCAGGGTTAGTATAAATTTTTATATTATTTTTAATCTTCTATATTTTGGGGTTAGAATCCTCTATACCCGTAGCTATTTTTTCATTCCCTTCAATATAATCGATATAGAATTATAGATAAACCGATGCTATATCTTCTATTTTGCTATCATGAGAAATATTGTCTTCAAATAGTCAGCCGCCCAGCAGGCGTGTCTCCTGGTTATGTCACAGACCTCTGTGGTAACTCACAGTGGCATCACTGGCCCCAGCAACTTCTTGGAAATCCGCCACCCTGCGAGAAAGACGGACAGTACAGGCTGCCGACAGGAGTCGGTCCTTGAACTGTTACAGTATTAGGACTGACGCAACAGGGAGTGCCTGCCTGCCGCCGAACTCGAACTGTTACCGAAGTAGGGGAATGCAATTGCACCGCGCTCTCATTGGCTGGCACCATTGGGGCCTGCAGGTAAAAGACTGGGATCACGACGCATGCGGCAGAGATCGCTACAAGGACTGGACACTGACTTCGGTCGGACATTCACTCGCCAGCTCGGCTTCTGGCATCAGTTCTCAAAATCATCTGATTGTGTGAGCTGACACCTTTTGTTCTCTTGTCGGTTAACGGAAAACCTTGAAAGAATCTTACTTGAAAAGTTAAAAACATTTACTTTGGTGAAACAGCGTAATTTCAATGTTAGGAGTATGAGTGAGTAAGTGAGCGAATAAGTGAGAGAGAGAGAGAGAGAGATAGAGAGAGAGAGAGAGAGAGAGAGAGAGAGATAGAGAGAGAGAGAGAGAGAGAGAGAGAGATAGAGAGAGAGAGTGTGTGTGTATGTTGTAAGCAGTGAAGAATCGGATCAAACTGAGTGGTCGAATTTTAGCGTTTCCTATTATTTGGTGTCTTGTGTAAATAATTAGTGTTTATCTTTATTTTCTCAAGTTTATTGGAGGAATGGATAAGTGGTTAAAAACAGATTCACCAAAAATACATTTTGCTGAGATGGAAAAACAAAAGGAAGGGTCTGCTGCAGTCGAATCAGACAATCGAAGGAGAATTGGAAATCCTTCAACAATTTCGCGATTAAAAAAACGACAAAAAGTAGTGAGAAGTATGATTCCGACTACTTACAGTTCGGATTTACGTGGAATGCTGATAAAGGAGACCCACGTCCTCGGTGCGTTATCTGCTGTGAAATTCAAATGATTCATGCAAATTCTCCTCCATTAGACATTATGGCCAAAAGTATGTTATATATATATATATACCTTTTCCACAATGAGACCCCCACTTAAATCGGTATTTAGCAATTTTTTCACCTTTTCAGATTAATCATGTCGGAGAAAAAGAGGTTTGAGAGTGGAGCAAGCAAAAGAAGAAGACAAGAGAAGAAGCAGAAGCATGAAGAACTGCTCAGTAAATGTTCAAAATTATTTGATTTTGAGTTCAAACACAAGGCAGCAGTATAACAGCAAATAGAGCAGACCAGAAATGCATATAAATCCAATGATTATGATGGAAACATGAAAGAGGCACTAGAAGTTTAAGTTGTCTCTGATGATACCAATGTCACAAGAGTTGATGCTGAGCAGCCTGAACTTGTCCACCAGAAGAAAGATGACCTGGGATCTGAGTCTCAAGATGACATTGGTTTTTGGACAAACTCAAATATAACAGAGTTGGTACGTGACTTTTAGTGTAAACAAGGTCCTGTGGAATGCCAGCACCATGATGATGACTTTCCTTTATCCGAAAGACAATACCCTGATCAGAAAAGAAAATTTTCTCCTTCATTGATATTCCGAAAAGATATAACTGGTGAGAATATTAAAAGGGAATGGTTAATGCATTCTCCCTCAGCAGGAAATGTATATTGTTTTGCTTGCGTTCTCTTTGAGGGGATACATGGATCGACAACAAGTTTTCCGTTGCTGGATTTTCGCACTGGAAACATGCCTCTACACGAATTACAGAACATGAGAACAGTTCTGGACATCGGACCTGTATGATGTTGTGGGTTTCTAGACAAAATGCACTTGGACGAATTGATTCAATATTGGAAATCCAATTTACAAAGGATAAAGAATACTGGGGGAAAGTAATGCAAAGGGTAGTTTCAGCTATAAGGTTTCTCTCATCTCGTTGATTAGCCTTTCGTGGTGATACAGAAGTACTTAATTCTCAACAGAATGGCAACTACCTTGGAATACCTGAATTACTTGCTGAGTATGATCCTTTTCGTAGTTCTCATATAGCAAAACATGGTAATAAAGGACGAGGAAAATCTTCATATCTATCTTCAGCAATATGTGAGAAAGTCATAGAGATTATGGGAAACAAAGTATTGAAAACCATTGTAGAAGAAATCAAGGAAGTCAAATACTTTTCTCTAAGTATTATCTCATACTAATCAGCTGACTGTAGTTATTCGCTATGTTTGAAAACTAGAACATAAGGTTGTTGGACGTTTTCTTACTTTCATTCCCATTGCAAGTTACACTGCAGAAGCTCTTGCTAACATTGTCTTGAAATTCGTTGAACAAATTGGAATTGATGTAGCTAATTTAAGAGGACAGTCTTATGTCAACGCATCAAACATGTCAGGATGCTACAAAGTGCTTCAAGCACATATTCTCAGTATCAATCAACTTGCCCATTACATTCCATGTACTGCACACTCCCTTAAGTTGGTAGGTGTATGTGCTGTGGAAAGCTGCACTGGAGCAGTTTCATTCTTTGGTCTTAAACAAAAACTTTACAATTTTTTTTCTGGTTCAGCTCAACGTTGGTCAGTAATGCTTCAGTGTCGTAAAGCTGAAAGTGGAACTACATTGGTAGTTAGAAGAGCATCAGATACTAGATGGTCTGCAAGGGCCGATGCCACAAAAGCCTTGTCTGAAGGGTACAGCTATTTTCAAGAAGCTTTGAAGTCAATCTCCGAAGATGTAAATCAGAAGGCTGACACATGTTATGAAGCTAACACTATACTCAAGCAGCTATCAAAACTGGAAAAAGTTCTCTTGGCAGACTTCTGGGCTGTCATACTAGAGAGGTTCAATCAAGTCAGCAAATCACTTCAGCATGAAACACTGGAGCTTCAATTAGCTATTAAACTTCTTAAATCTCTACTGGATTTTTTGATGTCGCAGCGGGATCAGTTTGAAGTGGTTGAAAATAAAGCAAAAGACAAAGCAGAAAATATGGAATACTGTGAAGAACAAAAAGGAGAGCATAGGAAAAGAAAAGTAATCAATGGTGGTAATGCTGAAGATGTTGCTTTGCGAGGAAGACAGAAGTTCAAGGTGGAAACATATCTACCCATCATAGACAAGTTATGCTCAGCTCTTTCTCATCGCATTGAAGCATATAAAAATGTTCATTCATTGTTTGGTTTCCTGGTCGAATTTCCAACAATGAATGATGAAGACATTTCAACAGCTGCAGCCAAGTTTCATAAGATTTACTCAGATGACATCTAGCCTGAATTTGTGCCAGAAATTTTTCACTTTAAAAACTTTGTTGAGCAATTTTATGAAGTCAGGTACAAGCATGAAACACTGCAAGCTTCTGATATCTACACCCTTGTAGAAAACAATGGATTAACTTCTTCATTCCCTAATGTTGAAATAACACTACGGAATTACTTGTGTTTAATGATAACTAATGCGACTGGAGAGAGGAATTTCCAAGATGAAACACCTAAAGAACATACACAGATCGACAATGGCACAAGAACGACTAAACAGACTAGCTCTCATGGCAATTGAAAATGATGTTCTCAACGGCTTACAATTTACTGATGTTTTGGAGAAATTTATTTCAAAGAAATTACACAAAGCAACTGTTTGAATTTTAATTGGGATTAGCCTTGTATAAATAAATTTAATATTTATTTACCTGGTTTTTCCTTCTGAAAACATCACTGGGGACCTTACAGTACCTGTAGCCAAGGAGCCTACAAAATCTTAATCCGGCTCTGGTAACACTTAACTGAAAAACAAGTTACATAAGGAAAGAGTCAACAGTGAAGAATTAGGCATATTAGCTGCAAACAGATCAAATAGTTTTTTAGGAGTTGGAGGAATGTTCTGCATAGAAGTAGAGAATTTATTTTCGTTGTATAAGTTCTCGGTTCGTCAACATCTTGAATATGCTCTGCAGACGTGGACTCTTTTCTCCGAGAAAGTATACAGATTTATGAGTTAGGCTGAAATTGGCTACAATTTTTTTTTTAGTTTTAAGAATTTTTGAATAAGCTGAACATTTAAAAATATTAAATCTAGCATGTCCGGGTTTAGCAATTTAAGAGAAACTTAATCAAATATTTTTAAGTAATTATGTTTAAAGATGGCTGTCTACAGTTCGCAATTACGGATTTTCTAACAACTCCATTGCGATTATATATCAGAAATAATTGTTTTTTGCAATAGAATTCTTAATGAGAGGAAATAAATTACTGTCACGCGTTGTTAATAGTAATACTATCAATGGACAATGGCGCCATTATTGTATATATATATTATATATACTTCATTCAGCATATCCTGATTATATATTGTAGAATATTTTAAAATATTATAATTAATTGATTAATTAAACAAAATACTATTTTCTGGAGATAACAGATCAAAGAGCCGACATCTGGTTCAAAACTGCGACAGTGGTAACATTCAGAGGGAGCACCGCTGTTAGTGGGTAGTTTTGAGAATAAAATATTTCAATTTGTTTCCTTTCTTACGATAAATTTAATAAAGGCCAGTTGGAAACATTTTATACCAACTGCCAGCCTCTTTATTAAGATCTATAACCCCTTTCAAACGCAGGGAAGACCTGGATTGCAGATGAGAATTATGCTGACCACATAATGTGATGGGTTATTTCTGCATATATACATATATATATATATATATAACTTGAATAAGCACATTTTCAATGAATCTAACAGGTATGGGAAACGGTAAAAGCGTTGTTGAGCCGCGTGATAGTAAGTGCACGTCCTGCAGGGTCCATAGTAGCTAAGACATTTTTGGGTGGGTTAGCAGCTGCAAAACGTCGGCCATTTGAGTTCACTCACCAGCAATGACAGGATGCGAAGGGAATGTCTGCTGGGAGGGGAATTATAGTCACAAATACGAAGTGACAAAAAAGGGTAGTAAAGTCCAACCGTCATTAAAAATAGATCAGATGACAATGATTCAATGCAGGTCAAATTCACACCCGTATTTTCGAAAAACAGTGCGACGCGGAAGAAGAAAAACATTGTGGAAAACCCTGCTGAGAGTTTTTAGCATGAAATGACTGGTGTAGTTAGCATTGGACCAAGGAAGACTGAAAAGGGAACGATATGATTTATGGAGCGACACGTCACCCATTTAAGCCTCACGAGTATTTGATGTAGGGCCACGGCTCGGGACAGGTTCTGCTCCTAGTGTACCACGGCTCCTTGGTTTCTCTAGAAGGCGAATGGATATAAAAGCCTACCTAAGCATCGTTTCCTATCAAGTACAGCAGGGTTGCTTCATATGTAACCCGGTAACAGCGCTGCAACCCACCCCACCACGCTATGCGTTCAGGGTTTGAGAAACATGTGGGAGATTTCTAGCGTGTGTCTCGGCCATCACGATCCCCAGATCTCAGTGCAGTTACTCATCTGTGAGATAAACTTGAAAGATTCATTCACCAACACGATCGTCTGCCTATCTTGTTATTGCGTACAATATTAATTACTGGATGGAGAAATATTCTTCAGGATGTATTCCAGCATGTAGTAGATTCAATGCAATGTTGTCTCATGGCTGCTATTTGGGCAAAAGGCGGCCACAGCCGTCGCTAGGTACAGGTCCTAATAGAGAAGCCAGCCAGAGTAAATCGCCTCTCCTATTCCGATAATATATTATATACAACATCAACCCTAAGTTCCGGCAGATATGTCAGCTAAAGCTGCTGATCTGCCGGAACTTATCTTCGTCAGAACCTCACATCCAGTTTTTGGGGATTTATTTTCAAAAATGCTAAACGAAAACAAAGCTCGCCTCTACAAACGAAATCTTTGATTTTTTAAAAATGATTTGCAAAAGAATATGTAGTTAAATAATGATATTTGCAAATAGGTTTCTAAAGTATAAAAAAAAAATATATTCTTTGTTTCCGTTGAGTTTTAAGCTGCTTAAAAACGGCAAAGATGGTTCTTTCTCTTCCCTGGTTTGTTCTCATAGGCTCCGGTTTTCTTTCTGCTAACCCTCTACCTACTAAAGTAAACTGAAATTAAATAAAAATCTAAAGATCGCGGTACATTTAGGCCTGCATACCGGTCTTTTGCGATTATTAGCATGCAGTCACAAAACATAATAGCTTTACGTGTCAGTTTGCAGCTAGGTCCTGAAATAAAAGATCACGTTACCATTTCCTGTTAGCTCTCCTTACTATAGAAAGAGGAAGTGCAAATAAGAGTTTGGTGAGCGAGGCTGCGGTATGGGCTGAAGCCAAGTATTTATTAATCGGCAGAATTACACCGACCAGTGCTGGCAACTAAACTGCCAAATGAACACCCAAGACGACTCACGTCTGATCTTTCTGAAAATGTCCAGCTGACCCACCATGAAGTGTCAGAAACAATGTAGAATTAATCTGCTGGAGTAAACACCAGACGAAAACATAGCAAGATTTATGTGGAGATGGCCATCTGATTTTTTCTGAGTCCTTACACATATACAAGTTTGTGCATTGAAGACTATCACCGCATAATTGTGTTGATGTTTCTGATTTTTATGTCTCCATACTATATTTATCTCAAAACTAATTATTTTTAAGAACACACGATAATTAAATATTTCAGAAACTTAAATACATTAACGTAGGAAATAGATTCTTTTATCCAAATAAATATTGTGTTCTAATCATTCTTCAAGGCAACACTTGAAGAAAAATATTTAAAATAAAATGCGTGTATTTTTTGAGAATTAGTGTAATCAATTTGCATTGTTCCCTGTAGACACTTCTAAAACTAGTGGGCAATTTTATCAGTAATTTTGGGTTATTTAAGGCCGAGTCTTCGGTTATCGTTGAACTATGCCCACTTGAGCTTATTTCTCACTGGCCAAATGTTAGATATTCTTCAGGAACGAACCCATGACTGCCATTGATTCGTAAAAATTACAAGTGGCATTTAATCTGGCTACTCTCTGTCCACACCTGGCCGGAGCTGCAATGAACTTTGCTAAACTTTTTTTTCCTTGTTTCTATTGTTTCTTGTTTATGGTATTTTTGTTTTCTACGATACATTGATCGCAGCTTCCGTATGGCTTTAAGCAAAAAATTGGATAAGGTTTACGGTTTTTTCTTATTGTTTTTCTTCGACTGCGAAGCCTCCAGCTATTAATTAAAAGACAAGGTCGAAAAAGAAGTGCTCCGCAATGTCTTACGAACTACTTACCAAACTGATGCTGAATTACTAGGAAGTGGCTATTTTTGCTTAAGTTTTGGCTCAGCCAGTCTGCCAAAAATATTAATCAGTAGGCTTGCTGACTAAAGTTCTTGTTGTCAAACTGATATGGTTCTAGGCAATATCGACAAGAGTAGAAGCAAAAAAATATGCGCAGCTTGCTAACAAATCGCCTAAGATTTCAGTCTTTCCATTTGTTTAATTATCCGAAATGCATTTTAATACATATCTGTGCGACTGAGTAATTGCCAGTAACTCCATCGTAAAAGATATACATTAGTAATTTTTAAATATTTGACAGCTCAGGATGGAAAAAAAAAACAGTTATGCTAGAAAAGAGAATGTATCAATTCTGTTCTATTTTTAAATAAACCAAATAAATTAACTGAAGGTAACTTCTAAACGCTAGAATGTGTAGCTGTTGTTTTGTTTCTAGCACCGCAGTCATGATGTAATATGTCTTTGTACGTTACGCACAGGTAACAGAGTAGCAGAAATCAGCTTGAACTATTCCAGTTTTATTAGGTTGATTTAGGGCAATTATTGTGGGTGCTTTAACGGCAGAAGTATCGATTTCGAGTACATATCTTTATCTTTTGTATTTGGTTTTGAACCTTTGCAAACCTTTTAATTACTGAATTTTCCTCGATCTTTCTTTTATTTTCAAACTTTTAAGCTACCCTGCTTTTAGAATATTAAATATAAAGGAATTTGTTGGCAGAATAAATTTCTTCCTACTGATAGAGCAAAACGTTATATACAGCGGTGTGCAAAAGTCTTGCATAAAAATAATTTTTCCTGTAAATTAGCTCGCATTTTGTGGAAAGCAGTTATCAAATCTTGTTCATTAAAGCATTTCTTTATTACTGTTGTGCATCTATTCCAATAATATCAAGCATATTGTTTCATTGTAAGAAAAGTTATAATTTTTAGAAAATCATTTGCATAAAATCTAGACAGCTATCTAATCAATTCGGATTCAATTCCAATTATGAAGAAAGTGATCAGATCTATCAATAATGAGTAGAACATCCGAAATTCTTGATAACTTGTTTACAACAGCGAGACATGCTGGCTACCAAACGCTGACAATTGTCACTACTGAACTCCGACTAGGATTCCTCGATTTTCCGTTTCAAATCGGTTTTATTTTTCGGTTTTTTGGCACTAACACTGAGTTTAATCAAGTGCCAAATGTTTTCGATGGGATTGAGATCCGGGCTTTAGGCCGACCAGTCGAGGAGGGGGATTCGCAACTCTGCCGTCAAGGCCTTGACACTCCTAGCTGTGTGGATTGGGTCGTTGTCCTGCTGATAGATGGCCGTCAGGGGCATGTGGTCACACATATGGTTCGACAATGTCCGAGATGATCTTAGCATAGTCATGAGCATTCATTCGACCCTCCACGGGATGTAACGGACCGACACCGGACGATTGAAAACAACCCCAAACCATGGTCGAATCTCCCCCTGCCTGCAAAGTCGGTCGAGTGCAACTAGGATTGTATTTCCAGGACACCGATCTCCGAACGTACACCTGACCCGCCGAGTGGACCCTCACGAATTTGCTTTCGTCGGAAAACAACACTCGGGACCACTGGGCCACGGTCCAGTGGAGATGGTCGCGAGCCCACTGCTGTCGCTTTCGACGACTGTCAAGGCTGATGAACAGCTTCTTCTGCGCCCATCACCCGAACAGTCCCATGTGGATCAAACGCCGTCTGATGATGTACGAGACCAACTGGATCCCATGGTGCTGAGACAAGGCGGTCTTGATGTCGGTGGAAGTGCGGAATCTGTCCGAGTTCGACATGCGGGCGATCAGACGATCCTGTCGAGCCGTCGTTTTCCGCGGTCTGCCGGTTCTGCGGTTCGAAATTAGGCTCCCATCGGCTTTCCAACGTTTCAGGGTGCGAGATATCGTCGACTGATTGCAACCGATACGATCCGCAATGACCCACTCAGTTCCACCATCTTCTTTCATGCGATCGATTGTGGCCCGGTGTTCGGGGGTCAAATATCGGGCTCTCGGCATCACTACATTGAACAAAAATGACTCAGAATAGTAGAAAATGACAGTCTTTTCATATTTATATTCTACCATCCTAAACTATTGTAGCACAAAATATATATTCTAATTATTTGTAGTTTATGCAACACTTTTGCACTCGTCGATTTCATGTAGATTATTTTATTAATATTTAAATTTTGACTGTGCAATTACAAAATGGATCTTAGTGTTATAAATCGTTTAAAGACACCGATACCTTTCAATTAAGACAGAAAACATACAATAGTTACTAATTTATACAAAATAAGAACCAATTTTCTAAGTCTAGTAATTTTAATGCAAGACTTTTGCGCACCGCTGTATATATATTATAATGGACGACCGAAAGAACTGCCCCCTATCAAACGTTTCTATTTGTATTAAATTCAGTCCACGCTCTGCCTATTACTGTGTCTGTTGTACCAATGGAGAAATCCTCCTGCGGTTTATTCGGCTCAGGCCAACATCCTTTTCTGCTGAACTCCCGTAACGTTGACGCCTGGACCAGAATCAGAACTTAATATAAAATCCAATGTCAGTTACAGCATCACAATGCTCATTATCTGACCGCCGAAACGTTTGATCGATACTGATGCAAAAAAACAGTGGAGATATGATTAGATGTAATTTCATGGTTCGTTTGGAAATACAAAAGATTACTTCTGACAAAAATTCCGTTGACAATGTCTAAACTAATTTATACACTAAGCCATGTTTGTTTTCCTTTGCTGAATGCTATTATAGTCCTGCTGCTGTCGCTGCGTTGTTTTGGTTTGTTTTTCTCTTTGCAGGATCACGCCTGACTGTCTGCGGCAGCTTGACGCCATTGTTCTGCCGCACCGGGTCTCATTGACGTGTATCCAGCCACTGCTGATTTATTGATAGAACGGAATCTTACCTCCTTTACGGAGCAATTAGATCCGGTTCCGGAGTTATATGTTGTTTAACACCCACAACCGCCCCAAAATAAGCGAAATATTATTTTAAAGATTTTATTTTTTAAAAAAGGCTCAGTAAATTACCGATCCGACAGCTTTAATTATTTTAGGCGAATACGTCAGACGTTTTGAAGGCTTTCGGTGTTGTTTGTTGTCGCAGGACCAGATCTCCTCTGCTGCAGCCTTAAGGTTTCCATCCCGAAGACTTGGAAGAGACGGTTTCTCTTATATCTTGCTCCATGATATCGGTGAGCATCCTGTCCTGAAGCCGGCTGGAAAAACCAAACGTTAAAAAAAAAACTTTGTAAATCATGAATTATATTTTTCATTTGTACACATGGCGTCTCGAAATTATGGACCCACGTGCATACCTGTTTTACTATTAATTAGAAAGAAACGCAGCTGTCAGCATAAGAAATGAAGAAAAAGATTACAAAAAAACAACGTTAAAACGTTGAGTATTTAGAACTTTACTAATTTCGATTTTGTAACCAATAATAAAGAAACTCTCCAATATAAAAAATACCATGTGTCTAGAAGCATAAGTTAATACAATAAACAGAGAAAGGGTTAATCAATCAATAAACAAATAGAAGGAAATTACTTTGGCATCTAGAAATCATTGTGGTTTTTAAAATCTTTTGTTACATTAAAATCTTTTTATTTTCAGTTGAGAGCGAACTTTTGTAATGTTTGAAACGTTCTAGGTTTGTTCCTTATGTTGACCATCGCGTTTCTTATTTTTTTTTTGCTCTTACAAATTAAAATTTTTTTCTGCCACCTTCTCAGTCATTATTCGTAAAAATTATAAAAAAATTGTACCCTTTTTTGACACTTAATCATGACGTAAGAAAAGACAAACCCTGATTCACAAACTAGAACTCTCGGTCCACTGCACAGCAGTTTCATGAGCCAACTGAGCTTACTTCATTTTAAAGTCTACGATTGAGAAATTAATCACATATTTTAAGGAAACCCGGAATGTCCATAGAACACAATAATCATATGGTTGAAAAGAGCTTATCAGCTCTCCGGGAAGTCTCCAGGGAACTTTTGGAATCGCATTTTCAAAATCCCCTCAGTATTATTCTGTATGAGCTCCCATGTTTGAGCCAGTAGTTCCTGTGTACAAGGCACTTCCATGGACATGACTTAACTCCGTATGCTATGAATTTCCTAATTCTAGTACTGGAAAGTATAACTTCGGTACAAATGCAACAAATTCGATATCAAGATGATGGAAGATCCACCACAACAATTAGCTTGAAATGTGCGAGAAAAGATTTTCTGAGAAATGATAAAGAACACGTGCGCGCCACCGTCAGAAATTTTGCAAGGCTGATTCTGCTCACTGGTCATTTATTGTAAAAGACTTCCATTGCTGTATTCACTAGGGTCCGTAATTTTTGTACACCCTGTATACAAGAATATATCTTAAAGACCATTTATAAAAAGATTATGCTTACGGTTGACAAAGTTATCTGGTTTATTTCGAAATAGAAAATAAATATACATTATTTTGCAAGAAAAAACAAAAAATGTAGCAGTTTTGTCTGTTGCAAAAAAAAACTAATTCAGGCAAATTAAAAGATGTTTTGTTTGACTATTTTATTTTTCTTCTTTCTTAATTAGTTTTAAAATATATTACATGCATCTTTAAATATTAGTTGCTGATTTAGACCGTAAATCAGGATGATGTACAGAATAAAGGTCAGGATAAGGATAATGTATTCGCAGAAGAGAAGCTTTCGTCAGATCGTTGAAGAAATGTCGCTATATTTTCTTGTGGCATGATAATGCTTTTAAAAGGAATCTTTGAAGTATACGGCGCCATTCCCAAGCCCCAGATAATGACCAAAGTCTGAGAGAATTTTATCAAAGAAAATCTTTACTCAACAAGTCAAGAGGCTCTTCAACGCCATTAAGAATGTCAGATAATATTGTTTGGTTCTACTAGCTTCTTTGCTGCACTACAAACAATGGAAATAAAATTTGACTGAGCTTCTGGTCATCTCTATATTTTTCGCTGCCTTGAAGTCTTTTGAAACTAAATCACAAAACATTAAGTATGGTATAGATTTAAATATAAAGGCTTTTTTCGTAATTCTCTTTCTAAACTATTATATTTTAAGCTGTTGCTTAGTGTTTCGTAGGCTGCTTTAAAATCAGTTCTTTTTTCTTAGAGATAATTCGATACAATTTATAAAGTAAAATTGTGATGATTAAGTTTAGAATTTTTAGTATCTTTAAGTTAAATACAATATGTATTGTAACTATTTTTGTGAATTATAAGGGAAATTAATTTATTCCATACTTAATTACTAGAAATAATTTATTGCAATACTTTGGTGCCAAAAGTTTAGCGACGGCTGTGTGCTATGACAAAATTTCATAAGATATGTAAATGTGTTTTTTTCTGATTGGATGAATCTACCAGTACACTCGAAGATTTCGCCAAGGCAGCATGGGGACTCCGAATATATATCAGAGAATCTATCATGGTTCTAGGATACACAGTTTTATTTTTTACCATAAATTATGCAATATTCCAACAACATCCAACCTGATATAAGATATACATACAATAATAAAAAATCTCTAAAAAACTTCAAATTTGAGATGGGTATCCACTTACTATTGATTTTGAAGTTACTGGTTTTGATAAGTGAAGGAAAACGGAATACATACCATTTTAGTAGAGTAGACGGATAGTATTCAACTACTAATTGTATGTGTGTGTGTGTGTTTTTATAAAAAATTTTTAGTTCACCGTATACTTTCTAACAAATATATCGTCTACAGAAGAGATTTTCACATTTTGAAAGAGTATTTTTTTCTATTTTAGCTAAACCATAAAGTGAGGAAAAATCTGGGGTTTTTTAAAGATATCTTCAATGATTAATTTCCTTTTACCTTTTACCTACTATCCTCTGTATTTCACTTTGTTTGTTTCGTTACTTAATCGCATTGTCTCTTTTTAGTAGTCTTCCTTTTTCCTCTTAATACAGATTTTTTTTAAAAATATAAATCATACTCGAGTCTAATTCAAAAAGAACGGAAGTCGGAACATAATATTGGTGGTTCCATCCATCCAAGCTTCTAGAACAAAGATGTGTTGGGGTCCCTGTTGTGGAAAACACTTTGTAAAAGTCTTTGTGTTAGCACTTCGTTGAGTAATCTTTTCGAAGAGACTCCACCGTTTGGCGCAGAACCAACGAGATTTTATATCACCATCTGGTCCAGATCTCCCATATCTGTGTGACAGCTTCCCTATTGGCGAGACGTGGACGGGTGAAGATCCCGATACTCACACAGGTACTTCATTGAATTCATATTAAAACTTTGGGGTACCCAGGAAAGAATCTTAATGCACTAATTCATTTTCCACTTGGTCACTTGAGTTGTAACATATAACATCATCCTCCTGAAGAAAATGGCTTTCGAAATTCAGTGTTTTGTTGGTACAATGCATCTTTAAAAAGACGAGGTACAAGTCCAGGTAGAATTGAAATAACCTTCGGCAAACATGAATTCTAACTGTTTTCCATGTTGCCTGATTGCAGTCTATAAGATGACACACCCACCTTCATGATCATGGGCTGAAAACATTGGGTTGAAGGCCTTTGTTAATTTTCTCAAACCAAAGAAAAATTCCAAGACGTGAATTGGTGAAACACATGACACACAGATTCTTTGGAGAAGAGTACATGCCGCCAATACTCGGATGTCTTGCAAGACAGTGTCTTCCGACTAAATCTTTGGTAGCCTTTTATTTTATTGGACAAAGGAATTTCTTACGTGCTACAAACCCGCTATAGCCTAATTGAAAGAGTAAGTAAAATAATTTTTACCGTGAGTGTAGATATGGAGAAGCAATAACAGGATTTTGTCGTGGAGTCACTGTTAAAAACCTTTCAGGTCGCCCTTAGAATTTGCCTTGGTAAATTTCACAATAATGTTGGCTAAAAATTTTAAAAGAAACGCTAAAATCTTTGGAAATCTGTAGTCGACTTTTGCCAAAGGATCACTTATTACGTTATGTTTGCATCTGCAACTCAGGTCAGACTCAAGTCTGAAAGGGTATATAGATCATAATAAAATGGCCAGCCATTGATCCATGCAGCACTATATATGACTTGGTCAGGCACATTTTTCATTTGCAGTCGGTCTATCAAATATGGGAAAAATGCAAAGATAGTGCAGCGTTCGAAAGAGGCACGATAGCGGGTGCCACAGTAGGCAACTTCAAGATATCGGTCATCCTTTTTTATCAGCAGTGGAAAAAGTGAAGAAAATGTCTGCAGTGAAAAGGAACTTTTGATGCAAACATGTAGAGGCAGAAAGAAAAGAGAGATGGTTAAACATGATATTAAAATCCAACTTTCAGCAAACAATACACCAACTTACAGAGACATTTAATGCAGGACAATCTACAGGTCGTATGAAGGGATGAATATTGCAACGAATAAACTATAGCAATGGGAGACCACTGATTAAATCCGTGATCACAGTTACCAACATGAAAAGGGAGCGCAGGCATTAAACCAAGGATGACTGGGGGAAACTATTTTCATCTGAAGAACCCTTCACTCTCTTTTACACAGATAGGAGAAAGCCATAGCAATCACTCGACTCTCTTGTGTAGGCTTAATTGTCAAGGCCTCAGGTAGTAATGTCATGATTTTCAGTTTTGCAGGCATACTCTGGGCCTCCTGATATCTGTAGAAGACAGAATGAATGCCAGAGCTTACGGCAGCATCATTTCCAATCAAGTGCATCAGCGATGCATTTGTACCCTGAAAAGGAGACCTATTTCCACGACGATAATACCCTTGTCTACTGTGGTGACATTGTATTAATTCATTCAAGGATTGAGTTACACGATGGAGATTTTAGGCATTTCTCATGACCAGAACTATCCATGGATCTCAATCCAATTGAAAACCTGTGAGATAAATTTGAAAGATTCGTTTTTCATTAAGATCCACCGCTTATCTCGCTATTGCGTAGAGCATTAATGATTGATACCTCTCAGGGCGTATTTCAGCACCTCGTGGATTCCTTGGCACATCATGTCATAGCTGTAAAAGGTGGACCTAGTGGTCAGCCAGAGGACATAATCACTCCTGATATGTGCAATTTGTAGTCAGATACATTTATTTTTGGGAATGAGCATGATTAAATTAATGTTCGAAGGAACTCTGATTTATAGAGAACTGCATTAATTTGATTTCAAGAAATATTTATTATTAAATAAACTTTTTGCACAATTTATCTTAATTTTTAAATCATTTACTAAAATGAATATAAAAATTTGCTGTACTATGGACGCTCCCTTTTAATACCGATGTACTGAGTAAAAAGATCGAGTTTCTGTTTAATAGAAACCGCATATAAGCCATCTTATTGCTGGTTTCAGAATACTCTCCAAATGGTTTACATTAACGATAACGGTTTTCTTTATGGCGTTTGATAATGTATAGATAATTACAATTTATTATTTATTACCTGACTATCTGGTAATTAAAGCAAATGAGGTCGCTTGACGTTGTCGTAAATATACTGCATAAAATGTAGCAATGTTTTTCCAAAACTTTCTATGGACTTTAGTAAGGAAAGAGGATTTGTTTCTATTGAATTAATGAGATCACTTTGTTATTACTACAGCGTAAATATCGTATAAGCTGGTCTTTTGTTTCTTTATCGCAATCATTAAATATAAAATAAAGATTCCAATGAGATGTTCAAATGGAGACTAGTAAAAGATCTTCCGAATCAGAATCAGCTATAGACTGTTTTATTTTATTACATTGCTCAAGGTATCAGAAAAGTGCCTCTATTGTCCCATCCGCAATTTTGAGAGTTTATTGTTAATTTTTATTTCTTGCACCTCTTCTGGGTATTCAAAATATTCATTATCGCGACATAAACACGCACATATACACGGGGTCTTTACTGACTTTGACAGAAAAGCAAGAGTTCTCTGAACAGTCCAGATAATAAAATGTAGAATATAATGTAGCTGTCGACAATAGACTAAACCAAAATGGTGTCATTCGTTTTAAAAAATATTACAGTTAGACTTTCAGATAGTTTCAAATAATTTCTTTTTCACCAATAAGAGATTAAAATTAATTTTATTAATATATTATCTATTACCATAATTTTTGTATTTATAAGTCTGACTTCACTGTTATGAAGCACTTAAGACTCCATTCATCTTTAATGAATGCCATGGAACCAAAAAGCTAAGTTGTAGCAGAATCTTTATTTCAATCGTTGGAAGTGAAACAAAAATGGCATTTTTGTCTAATGAGAATGAGAACCTTACTGGAAAGTAAACTTTCAACCATCCAAAATAACACAGGATAGATTCAATAATGACAAAAAATTAAAAAGTTGTAGAAGTTTTAATTTTATGCTGTAACAGTTAAAATAGAATTATGGGTGCTTCTTGTTATTTTCCTCTTTAAATAAAACAAAATTTGAAAAAATCTGTGTATACTTAATTTACCTACCAGATACATATATTACTTACCTTTATATCATTATGATCATTTTCTGAAAAAAAGTCTGCCTTTATAATTCAATTTCAGTGGGGCATTGTCTCAGAAGTCATCCGCTTTAATGAAGACCATAAGTCAGAGTTAACGAAGAATGGTTATGTATGTTTCCAGGCTAAAAAAAAGATATTTAGAAAATAACTACTGCGAGAGATCTGAAAAAAGTCACCTCAAACACTTGGTTCCGCTAATAACTCATAACGGTTCCGTCAACTCCTCCGAAAATATTTTGCTTTTCAAATATTTCGGGTTTTCGGCAAATAAAATTCAACTCCCTGTTTCAGCTGATGCTTCAGATGAAACTTAACTCTTTAGCGGGCAGTGTAGATAAAATAAAATGTAATATTATAAAGAAAATATCGTTTTTTGATAAAAGCGACAAGAGGTATTTATAGAGCCTGGGCAGTATTATAGGGAGGCTACAATCATATTTGTTACTGAGAAAGACCACGCCTGATGATAAAGTAGGGGTTTAGCCCTCTGTTGAAAAAGAATTTTTATCTGATTGAAATTCATCGCTAAGCTTCGGTCGATCATCTTTATGGGTATAAACGGATTTCTCGGTCTCAAAAACACGTGCACACACCCGAATGACATAGTAACCGTTAAAATCAAACCTTTTTATTACCGACACCCATAGGGCAAACGGGATGCTTAGCAGTGGAAATGATAACATATTTAAATTAAAAAATAAAAGTTTTCCCATCGCGAATTTTTCAGAAATCCGGGTGGCAGGAAACGCTACCATCTGCATTAATCACCGACCCCCTCTTTTCTTGTAATGTCTGAAATCCCTAAAAAATTATTTTACAAGTTAATGTGTTTTTAAACCGTTCTGAATATGCTTATCTTGTAATAAACGTCTCTTGTCGACAGTCTGCGGACAGACATTTGAATGATCGGATTGTATTCAACAGGTAACCTACTGTATTTAGAAAAAGTTTTAATTAATTTTAATAAATACGCAAAAGTGTTGCTTCCTTTTATCCCCTCCAGGATTAGTGGGCTCCTGTGATGTCTGAATTATAAAAGATTAGACTGAGACCGTCTCTTGGTTAAAAAAGAACCCGATTCAAAATCTGTTTGAATTAAGTTGTACACATGCGCTCGTGAAGGTGTTTCGAAAATAAAAGCGATATTTACACCAGTGCTTTCAATGTGCAACAAAGTGTATACGCTAAACAGCTTTAATGTATGCGTACCTGAACACGCGCTCTGGTTCCCGCGTCGTTAACTCGTGGCGCTAGGGAGCAAGTAAACAACATGGCCGCGCAGTGAGTTGTCAGTGTGCACCAGAGAAGAGCAGCGATCTGTAATTCGTTTTCTTTGGACCGACTGAAATTCAGCGGAGAATGTTGGCGAAATATGGCGATAACTGTATGGAGCAAAGAAAAGTGTACGACTGGGCGAACAGGCTTAAAAATGATCGAGCATCAGTGGTAGATGAAGATCGACCAAGACGGCCTGGCAGTGTCACGTGTTTCAGCATCACAGATGTCCGAGCGATGATCGACACTCTGAACAGACTGCAAATTAAACCTCATCTGCATCCTCCCTACAGCTTACATCTTTCTCTCTTTTGTTGTGCTTAAAGTGCTATCATTTGGATAATCGCAAAAGTCTAAGATACTCGTATAATACATTAACCCTGAAAGAGGCAAAACGGATTTTCTGTAAGCTGCATTTCCGTGCGTTATTCCGTTGATCTGCATCGCCGTCCGTAGTCATATTAAGTTCACTGCTTTCACAGTTATTCCAAAGAGTTATATAAACATGACCCTGACACTCGAAAATTTTGGCGTTGATTTTCTTCAATGAAAAGAATATTTTCACGGTTCATTCGCCTTAGTTACCCTGACAACTGCAGTCGTAGTGAGATCCCAGGTGCATTTTTCATGTGGAATTACCACGAACATCGTAGAACAACCTGTTTAGCTGCTATGCAAACCAAACTCTTGTAATTATGTACTTAAAAAGTATTACTACATTTTTGCTGCCAATGTAAAGCACTTTAATAATAATGTTTTGAGGGCACTTTATTTTATTAACGTACTTTTAATGAATTGGGTTGGCCAGGATCAAGGCGGGGTCTGGGCTCTGACCTGGCTAACCCACTCAGCCTAGGGGCCAGGGTTTCGTCGCCGATCGGGCTGGAACGACTTCTCTTGGGGGGGACGCGTGTTTTACAGGAGTCCTCGCAGCTACGGCGGCGATACTTCCCATGGTCCTCGACTTCCGGAGGCCATACTTTTTTTGCGATAGCTACAACGCTCCCACGACAGCCTCAGCTTCCGTCCTCTGGCCCCGTCAGGAAGGAGTCAGAAACACCACCCCACAAGAACGCGCTTTCTCTTATACGCCAAAAAAAAGAAAGTTTTAAAAAGTAACCGAGACTCGTCCCAATTGATAACTAGATCAAAATATCTGTAAGATCGTGCGAACCGGCACAAAAATCGTTCGCAGCAGCTCCTTCAAACCTTTTGTGTATCCGCAGAGCCGGTGACCTCAAAGAGTTCCCATAAAAGATATCGATCTGCAATTAAAACCGATTAAGAACAAACTCGTTTGTTCTCGGCCGCACTATTTATTTAAGAAAAAAATTCAGCGCACGACAAGACAAGTATTGCCATTTCAAGGCAGTCCGCCAACCTTTTCTAGCAGGAAGTTCGCGTGTCTCCAGACATATCCCGAAACACGGTACAATTACAGAGACCGGGCTGCGAGGATCTTTTATCTTCTTTCATGTTAAGTTCTAATGTCGAGAAATAAAACGAGCAGAAAAGAAGATTTAGATAGATGTTTATATCTGACTTCCATGCTTCGAAACAATTACCCAGGATTAAGATTTTACGGCTTTTATCAACATTCGTGGACAACACCGAGGAGAAAAAAAGAGAGAAAAGATAAATAATCAATCATTATTTGTCGCTTGTTCTGGTATTGGGCTTTTCTTTAAAGTATCAAACAGTAATTGGACAGTCCCCATTTGTAACGGGACTGCGGAGATCGACTGACGGACGGGAAATAATTTTACCTTCCCTGCTGTGAAGGCCGTCTGTAGTCGTCTATGTCTGTCACCCTAAACTGATTGACAACTTTACTTTATTGCTACAACAACAAACAAATCGAGACTTACACACTACTGCATATAAATCCAGCTGGGCAAAAAAAAAAGTTCATAAAGGAGGAAAAAAAAATTTAATAAGAAGAAACTGGAATGATTAGTAATTACAAGTCAGAGGATCGCTACTTTGTCGGTATTTCGTAATTAACTCTTATTGTGAACCCTGAGCAGATTTCCCCTGAGCGGCACCGCTACAGGAAATTGGTATACACTGAATAAAAAGGAGTTACTGACTCGATGTCTGGATGTGGTACTGGCTTTAGTAGAAGTTTTTAAAACTTTGTTGACATTTAAGACAATTGTGTGCAAACACTGAAAGTATTTGTACAAAGAAAAGTTTACTTTTACAACGATAGTTTGTTTTTTTTTTAAAAAAAGATGTTCTCTCTATTACGGATTACACACAAATGTTTGCACTCACGCGAAATGAGGCGTTTAATGTTCGGAGATGCTATGGAGAAAATTCTGAGTATAAATAGTTGCATACATTTTGACTAAAGTGGTAAAAAAGATTAATTTAAATAGAATTACTAATCTAAAAATGTGACCATTTAAACATTAATCTATATCAGAGGGTTAACCCTTTTCTAGATTATAAATTGATTTAAAATGTGGGAAGAGAACGCTACATTTACATCCTTAATAGAGCTCACCTCGCCATATTAGACTGTGGATTAAGGAATTGACGTCGGTCTGCCAGATTAACGCATATTTGACGATTATTTATTAATTATGACAAATCCAGTGTTGTATCTATTTTATCATAAAGTTCCTTCGTAAACATTCCAATCAAAATTCAACACTAATATTGGTTTTAAAAAATAACCTTCATTGTCAAAACAATAATTATTTGTTTATTGGGATAAAGAAAAGAAAAATTAAGGTTTTTGGAATTTAATTTAATCTAAAAACTATAATCCGTGTTACAATCCTCCGCCCTTCCTGTTCGCCAGCTCTCTACTGCTGTAACAAGGTTTCCGACTGTTTTGGTAAAAAACATCTATATTTAGACGAATCACAGGTACGTTCCTATTCGATTTAAATTTCGAGATTTTGTGGTTCATTGAATTCACGCGGTTGTTTTAAAGGCCGAACGATAACTGGTTACACGGACAATTTTTTTAATTATCCTCCGAACAAAACTAAAAAGCGACAGGGACGACGGAGATGCACCCTGACTGACAAAACCAGCACAGGGCGGTCACTTCCTTGAGTTGACAACATTACAACTTACCGAAATATCTATAAAACTATTTTTAATTGTTTTTCTGCTAAGAAAAGGGTAGGAGGAGAAACGATGGATTCCAATTCATAACATTTATAATACATAATTTTCGCAATATCGAAAAAAGGGGTTAAAAGTTTATTAGTTATCAGTAAAAGATACTGGCGACTATGAAATTAGTCTCGTTTAACGTCAAATTATAGCAAAATTGTAATTTTTCACTAAGAGTAATTGTCCACACAATCCTTTAAAGACACCTGAAAAAAGAGTTTACTATCGAAGTTTTAGGAATCTGAAAATAGATAAAATAAAATTTGTAATTCTTCAGATTATCTCAAAGATAATACTCACATCCTATTGTTCTACCCGTGGAACCCGGAAAACAAGGGTATTTCTCACGTCACACATATCTGTCTTCCAAAATGTGGAAAATGGCACAATCTGAGGAATTAGCCATTCATGTTTGAAAAATCAATGGATGATAGGTACACGGTCTGCTGCTGCCTGTCTTACAGTGCGTAACGAAATATAAATTATGGTAAATCGGCTATTTTTTCTCTCCTTTTGTTAATTTTTAAAGCTGGAATTAATGGAAAGACACTAATTCTTTAAAACAATCGTGTTTCCTAATAAATCATAATTAGCACTCACTATAATCAAGATCGACATCATTTAAACCACTGTAATCATGATGGTTCACAGCGAATAAGTCGCGTAACACATTTCAAAACCTGACTTTCAAGCCTTTAAATTTACTCTGCTCTATCCAGGAGTCAGTTCATTCACTACAAACTAGAAAGGAAGAAATCAGTATCCAAGAGTTAACCAGAGTATATTCTTACCCAATTCCATTACACTTTTTGGTTTTATGTATTCGATTGATTTGTAACAGAATTAAAACTACGTCAAACAGGTTGTTTTTATTTTCGTTTCACAGGAGAATATTGTCTTAAATCTACGTTTTTAGATTAATTGTTTAAATATTTTACACACACACACACACACACACACATACATACATATTTCTTAAACGCCGTCACTTCTATACTCATCAGATGGTGGAAGTCCTCGGATAGTTTCAAGCATATTGACGCCGAATCCACTTTCCTAAAGATAGTAAATCCGCTTTTGTTGCTCAGAACAACTGGCTGCCACCAATCAGCTGCTCTATGAAAAAAACACCTGCCATCGCTTCCTCTTTTTTCGGTTTTTCTTAGAAAGTGGAGATTTGTTTTTTTTTTTTTTTGTATTGATTAACTTGAAATTCCATCTTTTCAAAACACTATTCGTTTTAATGTTTTTCCTGACCACAGTTTATATTTTTTGTTGATAGAAAGTCGGTACGTTTTGACCACAGATTCTTCCCAAGTACATTTCACCGCAAAGTTTGCGATTTCCCAGCTATATGCAAGAGAATTTATACAACTTATTAACTTTACTTGTTGGAAGAATTTTTCAAAATATAAAGACTTCTTTTAGCTACAGATAAAATTTAGCTTTTCTTTTGAAATCCATTGTGTCCGCGATGACATTCTAGTAAACAATAAATAATATTTCTTAACGATGATGTATTTCATAGTTTTTTTCTTTATTGGAGAAGCTTTTTATTGTTTCTCTGAAAAATTGCACTTTGTTGCGAGTCAGAGAAGCAGCTGGACCTTAATATACTTAATTTTAACTTTAAAAAATGTTATAATTTTTAAAATATTGGACATTATTTAAAAAATAAAATGTAGCGTTGAATGCTTTGTTATACTTGGGCGGTTTTTATAAGGAATGGAATGAAATTCGCACGTTTGCCAGCGCCAAGATTTACGAAGAAATTACTGTTTATTAAAATCCAGCTTTGAAAAAAGACACGAGAGTTTACATTTTCTAGAAAAAAGGATATAACAACCTACGAGTGTATTAAATATGCACTAAGCAAAATTACAATAATAATATTAAACTAATTTAGAAAAAAAAAAAACTTTTTTAATCACTGCCTGATAATGGAGAGTTGGGTTGGAATCAAAGCGTAGAGCTCTTTGCTTGTCACAGATGAGGTCACATTTAGATCCCTGTTGAGTTTGGTGCTATTCCAGGAAAGTAGTAATTTCTCCAAAATCCGCGTCAAACCGTTCCAAAAAGCGGACTACCTTCGTCTGCCAAACAGAAGAGTTCTAATAGTAGGATGTAGTCCACTTTTCTCGCTGAACTGAGTTGTAGTCTGTACACAGGACGCCCAAACCGGAAACATACAACGATGACCCAGACTTACTCGCATGCCGCTTTTGGGCGGGAAAAAAAAATTCTAACAGAAAACAAAACGTGGGGCCGATACTTGCTGCCGTTCAATGCGCTTATTTATTTACGGCCTGAAAGTGCACAGTGGCTTTTGTTGCATTAGTGACTGGAAGCCATTTTTAAAGCGCTGGTTAAGGAATATTTACTTTTTCGATGAGCATTCTTCCTCATGCTAAGGTTAACAGCCTCCTTTCAAATGTGAAAAAATGGAAGAGGTATCCGTCAGGTCTCCCCCACCGTGAGCTAATCCGGGATAAAAAAAGTTGCGTCCTCCTCAGCTTCGAGCCCTTTATTTTCAGATGGAGGCGGAAATCTCAGGAAGCCCAAACGGCCGGCTGAAGACGAAGAGCAAGAAGAAACCATGAGGTAAACCCCCAAAAAACCGTTCAGTAGCATAACCGCTGGAGTACCACGCCACCTGTTTGTGGGCTATAGTAATCTGATAACCATTTTTTCGAAGAATTTTGGAACCTTCTTAGACTAAATAAATATGCTTTTAGAAGCTAGCAGAACACAATGCAGTTTAACACGGTAGAAACTGATAAAACTGTTAATTTTCTCTCCTAGTCAACACACAAAAGTAATTGCTGTTCGATTTCTACTGTTGCCCTGTTTGGGGCCTGTTAATGTACAGGCGCAGCAAATCTTAGTTAGTTGGACGTCACAACACAGTTAGGCCGACGAACTTTAAGCCATGGTCTCGGGTCGATTTAATTCCAATCAACAGTTATCGCAATCATATCCAGCTACCAAAGATCAGACAATCTCCTGAACGTAGGTACAGTGCCGGACAAAATAGTTGGGACACTTGCTGTGAAACTGATATTTGAGTTCTCTTGTTTTTACTTTTGCATACAGACAGCCATCCTTCTGTCCATAAGTTGTATAAAACGTGCCTTTACAATGTGTAAAAACAACGAATGTCACGTGTGTATCTATTGCCTGGAAAAGATATTTGAATTATCATAGTCAAATTTGTACCGCGACAAAATAGTTGGGACAGTGAACAAAATCTGTGCTTACATTTATTCCCCTCAATATATTCATTTTTAAAGGATCAAATGAATAGAATCACATCATCTAAGACCATTTAAGATCATTTTTGCACCATGCCTGGCAAGACAACGTCGTCTGAAATCAGAGACTTGGTAGTTGAGCACCACCAAGAAAATCTGAATTGTCGGGAGATAGCCGATCGAGTCAATTGCCCGAAAAGCACCGTAAACCGCATTCTGAAGCAGTACAAGGAGACCGGAAACACGAAACCAAAAATGCGAATCGGAAGACTGCGAAAATGTGACAACAAAATGGATCGACTCATTTGTCGCAAATCCAGGGGCAATCGTTTCCTGACATCGACGGCCATTCGAGCCTCCCTGAGTGGAGTGGATGTCGCCAGTCGCACTATTCCACGTCGTCTATTCGAGGGGAATCTCTATGGACGAATCGCCCAGAAAAAGCCATTGATCAGCAACAAGAACAGGCGCATCCGCATAGCATGGGCTAAAGCGCACAAAAACTGGACCAAAGTTCAATTGGCTACAGTTCTCTTTTCCGACGAAATGATGATCATGCGCACTCACAGTGCTGGCCGAGTATATGTTCGACGTTACCATGGTGAAAAGTACAATATAAACTGCACCCGACCGACGGTACAGGCTGGGGGAGGATCGTTGATGGTCTGGGGGCGTATGAGCACGGCAGGACCAGGCCCTCTCAAGTTGATCAGGGGCACAGCGACCGCCCAGACCTACTGCAATTTACTGAGGGATGTCGTTGTCGACTACATCGACGAAAACATGCCAGTCACTGCCATCTTCCAGCACGGCAATGCCCCGATCCACACTGCCAGAGTTGTCACTTCCCTCACCACCCAACTAGGAATGGATGTCGTGCGCTGGCCGCCCCAAAGTCCGGATCTCAACCCAATCGAAAATTCCTGGAAACAGCTGAAGGCCAAGGTGGCCAAACACAAGAATCTCAACCAAGACCAATTCTGGCGGGCCGTCGAGAAAAGCTGGCAGGAAATTGCCAATTCCGACTGCCTTCGTTTGGTCGAATCCATGCCCCGTCGTTGTCGAGAAGTGATTGAAAATCATGGATACGCCACCCACTACTAGCTAATTGATCATTTCCATGTATTTGTTCGATTGTAATTTGGAAAGTTGAAAAATATTTATGGTTTTGTTCACTGTCCCAACTCTTTTGTCTTGGTACAAATCGGACATTGCCGATTCAAATATTTTTTCCAGAGAATATGTAAACATATAGCATGTGTTGCTTTTATACATTGTGAAGGCATGTTTTGTGCATACAATAAACAATGTGGTGGGTATTTAAATGCGTTTGTTAAAACGAGGGAGCTCAAATATCAATTTCACAGCAAGTGTCCCAACTCTTTTGTCCGGCACTGTATATTAGAACAGACAGTGCTCAGCGTATTTTGAGCCCATAATAGAAAAGTATGACTTTTTTGGATTTCAAATGCTTCACATAAAAGACTCTTTAATTAGTGTAGTCCAGTTTATAAGAACAATAAAAACACGTTGCCGGCCTGGCTGAACCAAGTGTTACATGGAAGATGAAGTTGCCATCAATATGCTACCATTACTAAGTACACTTGCCAATAACTTCTGTTAACTATTTACTCAAAAAGCGCCTTTTCTTGCATACAAGAACGATAGTAGGAGTAAATGTAGATAAAAGGAAAACAGTTGCCCGTCTTCTCTAGTACTATCAATATTAAGACTATCATTTATCAGCATCGTTAACTTTCATTTTCTGACCAGTGGAGTACAGTATTTCGGAGTTACATAATCACCGCTTATGCAATCACCAGCTATATAAGCACCTGTTATGTAATCATCAGTTGCGTAAACACCTGTTACATAATCACCAATTACATAATCTTTTACCAAGTACATCAACACCTCAAGAAAAATTACGCGAACAGCTTAAGGATATCTGGACTCCTATCTCACGAGTAGAGCTCTATATCAACTCCGCAGGTAGTCACATGATAGTTAAACTAAAATAATCCTACGACGCCACCACATCTCTATAAAATCCGAGGTTTGCACATGTTAAAATAATCTAAACCAGTGGTTCTCAACGTGGGGCGTACGCCCCACAGGTGGGCAATTTGATTTTCAAGGAGGGCAATTGAGTACAAATGAAGAGGTCTGGGTCCAAATTTTCGATTTTTATTTTTTTGATTTTCCATCAGGTAAAGTTTGTGTTTCAGATGCTATTTTGAGTAAATATTTTTTTTTAGTGAAAAAGGTCTTTATTGTATAGTTATTACATAATCACTGTGGCATCGCTCTTCATGCACGTCACACAAAGTGCACGAGGTCATGGAAGAACTTTATTTATTGAATTTGATTTAGAAATGCGATTCAAAGGGCTTTTGCTAAGTTACCATTATAATAATTGTTTCCTCCGTTTTCTCTCAAAGGAGAGCATTTCCATTTTCTGGAAATTCAGAGCTCGTAAACAAAGAAGTTGTTTTGGTTCACACAAGGTAATTGATACATATTTCTTTGGTTGCTCGTGAATATATTTGATTGTTTAGTATTATGATGATACGAGAAGATACATAAAGTGTCAGAGATGAAAACTTAATAGTCCAAATGCTAATATAATACAACTACAACAGTCTTGCCAAATTCATTGTGTATGTGTGTGTGCATATTTTTGTCAGACGATTATCGTCAATACATTCGTGTGTGATACAAATTTCTCACACATTCGTAAAAATCTGGTGTACCGCACTGTCTGTCCTTATATGCTGTATAAAACGAATCGGCATTGTTTTATTAATTATGTGTTAACTTCATTTCATTTATGTGTTTACTTGAACGTCTTAAATTCTGAGGGCATTTCACTTCTTAAGATTACTCATTTATTTCAGTCACAGCCCCTATGCATAAAATGAGTAGTGCAAGCAAAAAGAAAGTTCGTCAGTATTCAGAGGAATTTTTGAAATTTGGTTTCATACCCGCTGCTCATGATGAAAGGTCACCTTTCTGTCTCTTATGCCAACAATGCTTGACCAATGAATCAATGAAACGAGGTCGTCTTGAGGTGCATTTGAAGGCGAAACATAGTGCGTATGTAAATTCAGATTTGAATTACTTCAAATCTTTAAAGAATAAGTTTGAAAAAAGATCAACAATAAAGTCTCTGTTCACTGCACAAACTGTTACTATCAGTGTACTCTTGAGGCAAGTTATGAAATTTCTTTACTCATTGCTAAATCTGGAAAAAATCATACTATAGGGGAGGATTTAATTAAACCATCAATATCTGCATTTCTTAAAACAGTTCTGGAAAAAGATGACAAAGATGTTAAAGCCATGCCACTCAGTAACGACACTGTTAGGAGAAGAATAGATGAAATGAGTGAAGATATTGAAACACAACTTGTTGAAAAGCTGAAATCAAGAAAATTCTCAGTACAAATGGATGAATCAACTGTGAGAGACAGTGAGGCCTTATTGTTAACTTATGTAAGATATATTAATAAAGATGAATCTGTTGAAGAAATGTTATTCTGCAAATCTTTAGATACCACCACTGATATATATATATAATAAACTAAAATACTACTTAGATATCAATAATATACCAATGGAAAACATAACATCTTGTGCAGCTGATGGTGCTCCTGTTATGATGGGCAAGGAAAATGGCTGCTTAAAATTGATGAAAGATGAGAATCCGGAGTTGCTTCTTGTACACTGTTATTCATAGAAAGAACTTAGTGTCGAAAAATATTTTCCTGTACTTAATGTGGTAGTGAAATCAGTTATAAAATCTATCAATGCTATCAAAACTAATGCCAAATGTGAGCGTCTTTTCGAGAAATTTTGTGAAGATAACAATTCAGACTATGTGAGACTTTTACTTCACACTGAGGTACGGTGGCTTTCGAAAGGGAATTGTTTGAAAAGATTCATGGAACTGTTTGATGAACTTAGTGGCTTTCTAAGTGACAAGCCTGAAATGAAGCACCTGCTAACCGTTGATGGAAAAGCGTTTTTGAGTTATTTAGCAGATATTTTCGAAAAACTGAATGTGTTGAATAAACAACTTCAAGGAACAAATAAAACACTTGTTGATGCAAAGGCGAAGGTATTTGGCTTTATTTCATTTATCGAGTTATGCCAAAAAAATATTTCTGACAAAAATTTTGACCAATTTCATTGGCTAAAAAAAATGAGAGCTGACTGAGGCTGCTGTGCTTGTCATTGTGGATCATCTGAAAATATTGGCCTCTGATTTTAAAGAAAGATTTTCTGATTTAAAACAGATTAATTTTCCATCGTGGGTGATGCAGCCAGTGCTTGTGGATTTATCTGTTTCAGTGCAGTACCAAGAACTCTCGGAAATAAAAAATGATGAGTCAGTTAAAACTTTATTCAACATAAAAGGAGCGATGGAATGGCTTTGTGATGAGACAGAAACTAAATACCCAAATTCAACTAGCTTTGCAATGAAACTGTTGTTACCGTTTCCATCTTCATATTTAGCTGAATGTGGCTTTAGCGTTGCAAATGATTTGCTACTGAAGAAAAGAAATTCACTGGATATCAGTAAACGAGGAGATTTGAGACTAAAGCTGACTAAATTAGTGCCTAATATAAAATCTCTTTGCAGCAGGCATGAAGCACAAGGGTCTCACTAACTTTATTCCGCTTTTCTTTAGGTGTGTTCAAATGGCATTTTGCATTTGATAGGAACCTATACTTTATTGTACAGTAATTAAAATGATCAAATAAGCTTCCATTCAAATTAGTTTGTGTTCATAGTACATTTCAGTTTTCTATTACATGTTTTGAATTTTTATTTGCTGTTTTTGTATGAGACAATCCACAAATATTTTCATAAATATAGAAATTTTCTCTCTCTTTATTACCTGTGAATTCTCTCTTATTATCATATGTATCATTATTAAAATCTAATACCACTTAATATTTTTTCTTACAATTGTTTCAGTAATTTCTTGCTCAAAACTTTAACTGTCTTTTGCTTATTTCATTTTTCATGGATGCCATGTTCTTTTGAAGCTTGTTTAAACCAAGGTATTGGCGTTTTAAGTTTCTTCAGCTGAAAGGAGTTAACTTTTTAAATGATAAGAATTATATATCACCACATGGGGGCATCAGGATTTTAGAGGTGATTAGGTGGGGCATGGTCCAAAAAAGGCTGAGAACCACTGATCTAAACACACTTTATGTATTGAGAGTATTTTGCAAATATAATTTTAAAAAATGAAAATTTAGTTCTATTTTATAAATAATTCTTTAGATTTTGTCTTCCATTTCTTTCAACATAAAAGTAATATATTATCGAATGATAACAAAAGATTTGATTAAATCTTGAAAATTTATATATAAATTTCAAAAATTGTTAAAATATGAAAAAATATTAAACATTAGTACAACGTTTGTACACTATACACTGGCGGACGTAACTGTAGACCCATCACTGGAATATCTCAATATATGAATCAATTTATTACTGCGTATATTGCATGTATATAAGTATAAAAACATTAAAAGATCCATATATTTATTAAAAGTTGTTTTTTATTTTACCTTTTATTCAAAGATTCTTTCAGACAGATATCCTCCTTTACGTTAGATAAATTGTTTTATTTTTTAGTTCAATATTATGGCAGCGTATATTGCAAATAAGTGATATGAAAGTAAATAGTTTGAAAAAATACTTATTTTTAAAAATTAAAAGAGAGAAAATATTAACATTTTGAGAAACCTCATAGAATTTTATCTAAATTACATTTCCAAATCAGATACAATATTTTCGGTTCTAAAAAGAGTTTCTTTGTTGTTGTTAATGCTTTTGTTGGCCCTGAACTATTTCTTCAGGATTTGTCTCTTGTATGTTGCTTAGTGATATGCATTTAATTTATTTTGGAAATGTTTTGTCACAAACAGATTTCCCAAATATCAGATATTTTTGCATTCTCACAACTGACAGAACAAGTAAATAATTGCTTTGATACAGCACAGTATATTAAATGTTAATAATGTATGGAGCAAGGTAAGTGCAGAAAGTTATTGATGATGTGTTAAAAGTCCTCTTTCTACTAATAAAGCAATTGGGAAATGGCCAGCCCGAACTTTAAATTCTGAAGTGTAAGAGTTGATTCAAAAAGAGAAAATCTGACAAACTTGAAGGAAAGCCAAAAGTGTATTTTCATAACTCTTCGACAATCAAGCCATCAGGACGCTTTATATATATCGATAGCTTTCACTATGTGGTCTGTTTCATTTATTATGACATGTGCTGTGTTTAAATCCATAAAAACACATTAGCGATTTTTTTAAAAAATTAAATAATTCCCAGACTGATTGTGATAAACGACTATCGTGGACAGCGATCAGATCGAAGACAACATCCTTGTTTTCTAAATATTTTCATTAACGTTCAACTATTTTTCTTATTTTCGATTTTAAGATTTTACATATTTAATTTAAGATAATTAAATAAATTATTAATTACTACCATAAAATACTGTTATTTTAATGTTATTTAAGAAGCTTAATAACGTTGCATACTATAATATCTTTAAAAACAAACGATTTTTGACAATATATGTCATAACAGTATTCTCAAAACTTAAACATTAGCACGTTTTAATACATTATATACTTATTTATCAAAATGCAAATTAAAGGCTAAATTTCTATATAATTCATCTGCTTCTCTTCCACTTTAAATTTATTTTTAAAAATTGTTCAATTTTAAATCTCTCTTTATCTACAGAAATCCCTAGGTAATCCCCTCAAAAACACCAACAAAAAAAAATGGATAACTTAAAAAAATTATTTTAATTTATGTTAATAAGAGACAAAGAAAAAATCAAAAGAAACGTTTATTGATTCTTATGACGCAAACTAGACAAAGAATTTTCCACTAGTGCACCACATGATAGCATTAAGAAATTTTGCTCTCGTTTAATGGATTCGTGTAATTCTTTATTACTCCTATTAAAAAAACTTCAGAGTTGATGATGTTGGTGGTCTTTTTAGCCACGTGTGTATGTATTGAATTTCTTTTCCAGATGTTCCTGCTCAGCCACTTCTTCACAGGCAAACGGAAAAACTCGTCTGTTTTATGTGTATTCTTGTGACGGTAACAATAGCGCTGTTAATATATAGGAGTTGTTACTATGTTCTGAAAGTTTCCTCCATTCTGACGAAAGATTGTGCAGAAGTAATTCGTGCGAGTACAGTTTTCTTTGGCTCACACTTAGTTAACTGAATTTGAAATGCAGGAAGGAATTCCTTATTTACCCAAGCGCCTTAAATAGCCAACAGACCATATCTTTTATAGTATTTCATGTAAATGGCGCCTAAGTTCCTTTACATTTCAGGTATTTATTACTGATTTAGGTATTACGATTAAAGTGAAATTAAATGTTGTGAATAAAGTTACTCTTATTAATTTTTAAAAATTTTTAATTAGCAATTAATTATAAAAGAGAAAATACAAAGTGCTTGTATTAAAGTTAACTCAAAACTAAATGATGAGATTGGATCTAAAGTTTGATTAATTATACTGACCCTAACCATAACCTGATTGTTTACCTGCGCGGTTTCTACCTGTGTACTTTGACTTTAGCAGTTTATGGCGAACAAAATTTTACTAAATTGAAATTCATTACGTCACAAATAATTTAATAGTCAAACATTTAATTACTTTTTCTTACTTTGCCAGGGTTATTTTCTATTATATTTTTATTTCTTCCAATTTCTTTACCACTACTTGCCTTAGTTTAATTGGTTCTTAAACATTAAATATGTACTTTTGTTGGCTGACCTTTGCTTGCTTTTTACTCTTTCTACAGGTGTTACATAAAGCTTCAGCAACACCTGAGATTCGTCCTCTTTGGTCTCATCTAAAATGTTGCTTTAACTTAAAACGTTCGGCACCTTAAATTCTGCTAAAAGAAACAGTTTAGACTCAGCTTTTAAAAAATGAGCAGAATTAAAACATTTGAAAAGGCCCCACTAATCAAAATAAGCAAAAGCATTTAAAAGTTCTAATCAATTTTCCTGTCTTGCAGACTGTGTGGCGACTTGTACCATAATGTGCTTCTTCTTATTAAAATGTCAAGCGTGGTTTTCTTGTTTTCTACTCGCCAGTAAAATAGATCTAAATTACACCATTTAAAAAAAAAAAAAATAGTTGCAACCGAATTAAATCCGACAGCATAGAACTCGGTTTGCTCGTTTATTCCCCCGTATGCATTTTGTCAACTCTCTCCACCGTTCTCTCTCCCTGACAGGAGGCCCCTGAACGCCAAGTCCGTCTACATCGGATACGATCACAGCCCACGCGTTGTCGCATAGAAAATATTCAGACATTTAAAAAAAAAAAAAAAACTTTTAAATTAGGAGAAGTCCCAGATAAAACTCTCCGTGCTGATGTGAAGCACCCGGTGTAATTACGTCCGGAGGGCGCGTATCTCGCAGCAGTCGCGCGATATCGACGTAACGTGGCGGATTCTTTCAAGAAGAAGACGTTGATGAATTCGACCCCCGGAAGCCGCTTTTTATTTAATTCAGAACGCCTCGCCCCAAACTCGTTCTTTGTGGCCGATCTCTCTCTCGAGGACAGAACGCATTCCATGTCAGCAGATGGAGCTGAGGAATAACGAGAGCACATCAGTTAAATTAAGATTTTTATCTTTTGTGTCAATGAAGTTTACATAGAACACGGCCGGCACCACTGACTTTGGCTGTCCTGGAGAAAGGATCACAGAACCGCTAATCTTCAAAGTGGATGACTGGCTGCCACAAAAGCAGCTGCGAAACTTCGACGGAGAAATTAAAAGAAGCCCGAACAATCATCCAGATGTCGAAATTTTATTAGAATTACGGAGAGTTTATTATTTGTGTTTTTCTTTTTTTTTCCCCCCCATGTACACTCGCGTGCTAATGTTCATAGAATCGGACCTCGGGGTAGATCAGACTGAAGCAGGGAGACAAAAACAAACCAGCGATGGTGAAGAATATTGCCAGTCGTGAAAGACTTATTTCTATTGATGTAAGCTCGTTCAAACCCAAAAAGCGCTCGTGTCTCGGCTTTTAACGGAGATTCCGTGTTTAGTGTTCAGCGAATGTTGTGAACCGCACAGCGACATTAAAATTGTTTGTTATGAGACTCGTATTCAACGTTATTATGTATTTTACGCTTTTAAATGTTGCTTGGTCACGATTACAATCTTAACATAACGATAAAAGAAAGTTAGCGCGTGTTTGATGCCAAGTATGAAAGAGTTTTCAACCATGTCTCAACGAATACGCTTGAGATTTAGGTAATTATTCACAGAATAATCTATATTCATACAGAATATGTACATACAAACCAGTTTTTCACAGAGTTGAACCACAGATAAAAAATCTTTTGAAAGATTTTTATTAAGCACGGACCATCTGACTTCAAGAATTTTCTTTTCGATTCCTGATCTTACAACTCTAATCATTCACAAAGAATTGTTTTAGTTGTTGTCTAATTAGTGCATTTAAAAACTTTTCTAACTATGGTGTAAAACAACTATAAATGATTTATAGATATAAAAGAAAAATTTCTCACGCTGGCATTTTAATGAATTTTTCTATCTCATTTTATTTTTTGTTTTAAGTAGACAGTTCATGTTAATTTAATTTCAAAATAGAACAAATTATCAGTTCTAGTTAAAGCATAAAATTTGTGTTAAATGCCAACCACCGATTCAGCTAAATTGAGTGCATTCGGTTAATGCTTTATACCAGTCTCTCTGTTAAGCGGGTTCTGGGTGTGGTCAGTCCCACCCCTCACCCGCCTAGTCTGGTCGGGCGGGGGACCGAGGCTGCTGAGGGTATCCTACACGCTCGTAAAGTCCCCTGCCATCTGGCTGGAAAGCTCAGGTGCTGGTCGGGCTGTATTGCAGACCGAAAGCACCGAGGCTTTCGGCTGGGGAAGTGATCACCCGAGACACCGTCTCGCCCTACGGGATGTCCGGAGCTCGCTCCAGACGAGACTTCGGACTCGCCCCGCTCCATTCTCTTCGGGGAACGTTCCACTGCACCACCCTTTCACCACCGAAAAAAAGAACAACATTTTAACAATTTTGAATGTTTTTTATATGAGAAAAGTTTCAAACCCAGTCAGGCAGATTAGCTCTGGTCTGATAACCAGACTGCTGGAGGCTCGCGCTGGATAGAATTCCCGGCATGGATACTTTTCGCCCTTTTTCTTCAGCCGGTCGCGTAAGTTCACCCCGACATGGAACGGAAGAGACTTCCCAACCGAAGTTTCAGGTCTTGAGACTCACGTGGAGCAGGATTGGTATAACGCCTCCTATGGGATAATTGCGGCACTAAGCTGCTTCACCAGGGTTGTGTTAGTTTTGTAAAAGTCGATGTTCTGAATCTTAGTTCGGAGATTCTTGATCAACCCCAGCGATGCAATAATACGACAATAATGAGAGAATCTTGATAAATTTAGGCTTAAAATTGTAAATTTTATAATTTTGAGAAAATTTCTTTATAAACCTTCTTTTTTTGGACGATAAATATAGTCTGTTGATATTATTATCGAACCCGTACCATCCTCTTATCACGATGCATTAAAGCTTCGCCAGTGCTGAAGAAAATAAAGAAATATTTACAAAAACTTAAAAATGTAACCTTGAAGAAATGATTCAGTACATACAGCGGTGTGCAAAGTCTTGCAGAAAAATAATTTTCCTGTAAATTAGCTCGCATTTTGTCGAAATCAGTTGTTATCAAATCTCGTTCATTAAAGTATTTCTTTATTACTGATGTGCATCTATTCCAATAATATCAAGCAAATTGTTTCATTGTAAGAAAAGTTATAATTTTTAGAAAATCATTTGCATAAAATCTAGACAGCTATCTAATCAATTCGGATTCAATTCCAATTATGAAGAAAGTGATCAGATCTATCAATAATGAGTAGAACATCCGAAATTCTTGATAACTTGTTTACAACAGTGAGACATGCTGGCTACCAAACGCTGACAATTGTCACTACTGAACTCCGACTAGGATTCCTCGATTTTCCGTTTCAAATCGGTTTTATTTTTCGGTTTTTTGGCACTAACACTGAGTTTAATCAAGTGCCAAATGTTTTCGATGGGATTGAGATCCGGGCTTTGAGCCGACCAGTCGAGGAGGGGGATTCGCAACTCTGCCGTCAAGGCCTTGACACTCCTAGCTGTGTGGATGGGGTCGTTGTCCTGCTGATAGATGGCCGTCAGGGGCATGTGGTCACACATATGGTTCGACAAAGTCCGAGATGATCTTAGCATAGTCATGAGCATTCATTCGACCCTCCACGGGATGTAACGGACCGACACCGGACGATTGAAAACAACCCCAAACCATCGCCGAATCTCCCCCTGACTGCAGAGTCGGTCGAGTGAAACTAGGATGGTATTTTTCGGACACCGATCGCCGAACGTAAACCTGACCCGCCGATTGGACCCTCACGAATTTGCTTTCGTCGGAAATCAACACTCGGGACCACTGGGCCACGGTCCAGTGGAGATGGTCGCCAGCCCACTGCAGTCGCGTTCGACTATTGTCCAGACTGATGAACGGCTTCTTCTGCACCGATCGCCCGAACAGTCCCATGTGGATCAAATGCCGTCTGATGGTGCACGAGGCCAACTGGATCCCATCGTGCTTTGACAAGGCGGTCTGGATATCGGTGGAAGTGCGGAATCGGTCCGAGTTCGACATGCGGGCGATCAGACGATCCTGTCGAGCCGTCGCTTTCCGCGGTCTGCCGGCTCCGCGTTTCGAAATTAGGTCCCATCGGCTTTCCAACGTTTCAGGGTGCGAGATATCGTCGACTGATTGCAATTGATACGATCCGCAATGACCCACTCAGTGTCACCATCTTCTTTCATGCGAGCGATTGTTGCCCGCTGTTCTGGGGTCAAATATCGGGCTCTCGGCATCACTACATTGAACAAAAATGAATCAGAATAATGGAAAATGACAGTTTTTTTCATATTTATATTCTACTATCCTAAACTATTGTAGCACAAAATATATATTCTAATTTTTTTGTAGTTTATGCAACACTTTTGCACACGTCGATTTCATGTAGATTATTTTATTAATATTAAAATTTTGACTGTGCAATTACAAAATGGATCTTAGTGTTATAAATCGTTTAGAGACACTGATACCTTTAAATTAATACAGAAAACATACAATAGTTACTAATTTCTACAAAATAAGAACCCATTTTCTAAGTCTAGTCATTTTTATGGAAAACCTCATTGGAAAATATAATTTTAAATAACAAGATATATGTGGATTAAAGTTTTTCAAATACGAAATGCTGCAGAAACTTGAAGATAATTCTTTAATATGTCTTATCATTATAGACTTGTATTCAATAATAATGATTTAGGTGAAAAGATAAAGTACTGTTTAGATAAAGGATTATCATATTAATCTAAATCTTCATGAATCATTTAATAAAGAAAATTGTGGCACCGAACCTATATGTTACATACCTAGTAAATGAAAATTTCAACGCTTTACTAACTTTATTATAGAAGTGGATAGATACACCTCACTCAAAAACAGCAATATATATATATACCTCAGAGAAGAAATTGTTATATTGAATATTCGAAATGAGGATAAAAAGTTTTTTCTTTAGTGCATAAAAGCACATTTCTATCCAATTGATTGGCAGATATATCCCTATAAAATAAGTAAATCATACAATATAAACGTAAATTAAACATCACATTTCAAGATTTGAGGTAAATCATAGTATTTCAGTTAACGTTTATATGTACTAAAAGAGACTTTGGCGTAGAAGAGCTCCACAACAAGTTAGATGCGCGCGTGTTGATTTACTTCTTATAATAAATTTGGATAATTGCCACTTTACTTTAATAAAAAGCAATAAAGATTAGATAGATCACAGTTAACGTCATACATTAAATTTTAAAAATGTTTGATTAATATTAATAAGGATAAATAAATAACTCAAATTTTCACTTGTAGAGAAAATTGATGAATTTCACCAAACCTCCAAACCAATTCTGAGAATATTCTAAAATTTGATAATTATTCATCTGAGTTTATATTTTCATTTTTGATTTACACAGACTTTTGTAAATATACTGCAGATAATAAATCAACAAATATTTAAAATATAGTTTTATCTGACTATTATTTTATTTTTTGAAAATATCAACACAAATTTCAATCATTTATTTACCATCGAAAAAGCTGAATATTTACCAAAAATTTGTAATTAAAATTTTTAAACTTAACAATACTTACATTTTTTAACTTCTTAATGGAGTTAATTTTTACTAAACTTTATGCATTGTCATATTTAGGAAGAACCTTTTAAAATGAAGGGAAAAAATAATTAGAGACCACTGTCACTTTATTGGAGAATTTACAGAAGCAGTTCGCAATAAACGTCATTTAAAATTTAAATATCAAATCATTTAAATCTTTTATTTTAAAATTTATTTTATTATTATTCCCATCTTTTATAAAAACCGTTGAGAAAGAAGAATCAATTTATATTATATCACAAGTAACTAAAATATAATTTTTATTTAAAGAGAAACATGAAAAAAGTTATTAATTTTAATAAATTCCTTTTTAAAAATAAGTATACTTGAGATTTTGATGAAATAAATTCGATTGCTGATCAAATATTTAAAATAAATTTGGTAAAATATTTATTTTTAAACATTATAAGAGCGTGAGGACAGTAAAACACTAGTAAACAAAAGCTCATCTGGAACTTAAAGAGTCTTATAGTTTTGTTTTATTATAAAGATTTTAAACATTTTTATTTGACACTAAATTTAGATTCCACAAAAATCGCAAACTTTCTCTGATTGATGATAAAACTATTTTTCGTTTACATAGCACAAATATATTTAAATATACAAATACTGAAACTATTTGGACTACAATAATTTCCCCTATAGGGCGGATGAAAAATAACAATTACTAGAAAAAACAATAAAGAATATTATATTGTCTACTCTCAAATATGTTGTTGCTATTAGTTCCATCTATGCAACTGATTTTATTATGAAGAACAGTTTAAGAAAGAACTATTAGAATTTAACTCAAGATAATACAGTTGCTATTGAATCATTCAATTCTCTTCTTGTGCATTGTAATCTAATAAAAAAGATCATATATTAATAAACATATTTTTCAAAAACAAATGATATAAATGCTTCCGTTTTTGGAATAAGTAAAATAAAATTTACAGACCATTTTTTTTTTACTTTTAAATCAAATTATAACTTTTAGTTTTACTTCCTTTTTGTAAAACTGGTTTTAGATCATGAGAAATGTACCGCACCACTTATTTAAAATATTCCGAATGTTTCTGCACCAGTTTCTATATATAAATCTTATTGGGTTTTTTATTGTCTTTGCTTCATTTCCCAAAATGAAACTTTAAAAATATTTAGTGATTTATAAGAGCTGTGATTCTGATCTTTATAAATTGATCAAATTATCTTCGAACATGCGGAGAAAAAGATATAACATTTGAAAGTTTTGGAAGCATCGCTTCGTGTAAATAATTTAAGATGTGTTTTTTTTTTTCTTGAGAAAGGGTGGAGACGAGCTGGCAGCTAACTTCATTCTATAATACATCCAGGAAAACGTGCAACAGTTGAATTTCATTTATAGAGATTTTTAACTGATTTCTTCTTGCTGGACACACACACACACACACACACACATATAGCCATGGCTGTCTTTTCCAGGGATGTGATGGTGCTGTAATTATTACATTGCACTTTTAACCAGGGTTGAAATTATTTCGTGGTAAAATATTTTAAAGATGAGACAGATCAATATATAAAAAGAGCTGAACAGCGAAAAGTATTGGGTTTTCTGAGTGTTGATTTCCTGCACGTACTGGCTGCCCATCCGACCCAAGTTTTGCGACCAGAAACGTTTAAGAATTAACGCTCTGTTCGCTTCTCTTAAATCCAACTCAGAGATCGGTATTCAGCGCCAATAATTAAAAAAACCTTATTTAAAATTCATTAATTTCTGTTCCCCAAACTTTAAAAATTCATATGAAGGCATAAGAATTGTTTTACATGGAATGTTATTCTGTTATCGATTTTATTTATACTCTTTCGATAGCGAAACAAAAGATATTTTTTAAATTGCTCATTACACTGATTAATAACGCGACAGATATAGTTTATAAATAAATCAAGTTTATCCACAATCCGCTGCAAATAACTCAGTTTTTGATGCTAACTAAATATTGTCACTTAATGAAACGTAAATATAGAAGTAATTAAGATAAATGTTTAAACAACAGTGAGAAAAGAAACAGCAATTAACCAGGGTCTATAGTTCTTATGTTGGATCTAGGGAATTTTACCTTATTAAACAACTTGAGATGTACAGGACACACCTTGAGCCTTGGTGGCGTCAAGATTGTGCCCAGAACTTATGTGAACTTTCGGCTGATATAATTGATTCGCTATTGATTTACCATCAAAAACCGAATTCAATGAGGTCCCTTCAAAGCAGCTTTTTTGTTGATTTGTTTTGTTAGATGAAAATGAAGTTGACTGCATCTTGTTTGTCTCAGTTTAAACTATCAGTAAGACCTTGTTGAAGAGAAGCAAAACTACAAATTAGAGTTAGATGGCAGCTATTCATTGGAATACAGTAAAAGATTTGACCATATCCACTTTCTTGTATCTATTAACCTAAGGTTAAACACTAACTATTCTATAAATCTGATTAAACTAAATGCTCATATGATTTTATCAATTTACTGATTATTTTTCGTACCACTACAGTCTACATACTAAAGAGATATCCTGCACAACGATCCCCCAGCTCTTCCGATCTTGGCAGAGAAAACCCTATTGGAACTCTTCAGTTTCAGATATGAGAAAAAACCCAGTCAACCGACTGAAGAAGAATAGGAAGGGAAAAAAATACACGTTTTGGTGGTACGCCCAGCTATCGAACTCGAGCCTAGCTGTTTTGTAGCCTAACCATTGGGCTACCGTACGCCTGTCTCACAGCTCTTATTATTGAGCATTCTTAAGCAACATTATGAGGTTATCTTTTGTCTGACGATTTTGATTAATTATTGTGATTTCATGTAGATACCGATCGGAAGTGACATAGAATTGATATTTCAAAAGAAGCGTTCTGCTAAACAAGCTTACGCTCAAGGCGAACACGTAAACTTTTGAAAGGCATTGTGCAAACCATCGTCTTATCGAAGAAATATTGGCCATCTAAAGTGTTATGTCGCCGCCAGCAAGAGATGTTTGGTTTTGTCTTACGCTCTATTGTCTGGCTTTTGGGAAGGAATCATATTACCAAGCCCAGACCAATAATCGGAATATATTACTGTTCTCTATTCATTCTTCAGACTATTTATGTCGTGTATTACTACTTGGGGCAGGAACAAATAGAAAACCTTTAAGAATATAGATAAATCTTTTGGTATCAGTTACCAATAATGACTTTTTAAAATTATAGTCAGATATAATTGGTATTTTATAAAAGTGAAGAAATGTAGCCAGACACATCTCAGAGAAGTCGAGTACTGTCGTTGATAGTGCCAGGGTTGTTGACAACATTCAATAATAAATTTAGAGCAAAAATCACGTGAAAATAGAGCTTAAAAATTATATTTTCTTAAAGCTCTTAACCTATCGATTCATAATGTTTCAGATTTATTATTCTTGCAGTATTAATTAAAACGGAAAGCAAATTCTTTCAAAATAGTTTATAGTATTATTATAAGCAGTAAAAAATTCATTAAAATTTTTTTCTCATAAGAGAACTTTTATTATTCAATTTATTAATCACAAAATTTGTTGATTTTATTCTTAATTCTTTTATTTAATTTAAAATATCAATTTAAGATTTACTATTAAAAAAATAGGAAACATTGCTTAACGAAAAATCTTGTTACAGTTCAAATATTGGAGGACCTAAGAAACAAGTGGGTGCGGATATCATTAAACTTTTATAGTTTGTGTCGGACGTCTGAAGTAAAATTCGATTGAAAAATGCACATTTCATGCTTTTTAAGCACCATGCATTTCGCACTTACCTTTATAAACCAACCTTCATAATATAGCATTGGATACATGATGGCAATCGTGGAACGGCCAGACATTACTTTCCGATCTGGCCTTCGTCTGATGTCGGGCATATTTTTTGATCGTTTGTTTTACTGTGTTGACCTTCGTTTTCGGTTTTGTTTTTCATTTTCAGATTTATTATAATTTTGCTTTATTTTAAGATGGAAAAATTATCACTCAGTAAAATGAACCTCGCTTGGAGGAATATGAAATGGAGATAAACAATCGAACCATCGCAATAAAACTAAACTTTAATGTAATTTAATAAAATCTATCAGTTTGAAGCCAATCCCTTTATGGTCACCAGTATCACTTCAAGGAAGAAATTTGCGATTCTGTTTTCCATGAAATACGCTTAAGTATTTTCTTTTAGAAATTTTGTTTTAAAAAACTCATTATTTGTTAAATGCATGTTTTAAACAATTGTCAAAACACAAACAACGATGACAAATACAAATTGCTCAATATAATACAGATAAAGTTTCAAAAATTGAATTCAGGATTCTGAAAGAGTTTGTATTGCTTATAATTGAAATATTGTTTGATTTCAGTAAAGTATATGACGAAAATCATCTTTTTAAACACTCCACCAGAGTCTTCCTTGAAAATAAAAGATATTTTTTATCAAAAAAACACACTTCTGTCATGCAAAATCTTTACCTTTCATTTGAGAAAAGCCATTCTGCCGTTTTCCTTTGTTTTCATCCTCGGATAAAAATCGGTATTATTTGTATTCATTGTTGTTTTATTAAATCAGATATATAATTAATTTAAATTACTTGTTCTTTTTCCTTCTAAAAGTATAGTCGCTTCTTTATCCTTTAGGAATTATACGTTATATGTCTAGTTTTACCTGGTGGAGCTAGGTGACGACCCATTTGCAAGTTCTTGGCATTCATACCAAATAAATATAAGAACGAGATTCACTGGACAAATAACTTGCCTTCGCCAATCAGTAGTTCTATTACTGCCGATGATTGGCAGGTTCTAAAGATTAGAAACACAGATTTCATTCTAACTTGAAGGTTTCATTGACTGGTCAGCTTTGGTCTGTCGATTTTAGACATATGTAGCATCATCACCTGATGTCCTACATTAAGAACATCACTATTAGTTTATATGAAGCTCCTCAGAGCTTCTCTCTTGATTGTCAAAGAAACTCAGCCCATTAAAGAAAAAATGTCTACAGAGACGAATGGCTCACGAATGCAGTTTCATCATCCTTAATCGCAGTAAGATTGAATTCCGTAAACACTGTAGTTAGCCAGAACAGTAAATTGGAACATTAGTCTCCCTAATAATTACAGGAAATTGAAATTTTGCCATTAATATGCCTCTTTTGTAGTGGATATTTGGCGTATAAGATGTCGGAAGATCTCGTTTTAATTAACACTTTGATTAATGTAGCTTGAAGTTGCGGGTTCCTGTCCGAACGCACGGTGTATAATCGCAAAATATGTTTATGCCAAACCGAGCTCTAGTAATAAATGTTCAAATAATTATTAATCGACAAGGTGACCGAATTCTGATAATGAAACGCTTTGTTGTAGATATGTTCGTACCAAAACAGACCGCTTGCATCTAGTCTTTAAGATGAACAAACAACGACACTGGTTTCCTTCTCTGTTTACGCTAAGTGCAATTTTGTTAAGAAAATACACATCGTTCCGTACAACACAACTAGTAAAGAACAGACAGACTCTTTGCTGCCATTCTAGACGGGAAGATGGGTAATTTTTAAAATATAAATTGCAAATAAAAGTGAAAGAACGTTGTTTAAAAGGCTACATTGGCCAAATGCTTTTGTCAGACTTCAACAGTATCCAGTATCTTCACTATAAAAATCAATTGCTTATCAATTTGAAAATTTGTTGTTATTCTTATTTTTCTCCGAAAAATCACCGAATAAATTCTTGTTATTCCCGTGATAACTTCATTTACCTGCGGATCTGTAATCAGTACAAAATCTAATCGGAAGAACACAACCAGGTAGATGGCGTCAGCCACTTCTCGAACAAGCAGACAACTTAAAAAACATCAATCTTTATAGTGGATTTGGATACATTCCTTAGCTTTTCATCGAGGAAATCCGAAACTAAAAGTATTTTGTTAACGTTTTTATCATAATAATTAAATTAAAATAAATGCGAACCTTTTCTTTCAAAGATGGCACAAAATTACAGGATATTTGTTTCCGTCCGCGAAGTGATAACTCACTAAAGTCGGTCTTTTTTGGCGCAGCTTTATATATGGCTGTAGGTACAATCGTCTACTCTATAGGCACTTTGGTCTAAAAACACTCCAGATGTGGTGTGCTAAATGTTGATCACAAAAAGATGTGTCATGTGTTGTATTTATTTCATAGATTATATGATTGTATTTATTATTTTATAAAATAAAAGCAATTAATCCGCGGTATTTTGTATAGCCCGCACAGATTTCCTATGTATTTCATGTGGTTCAGGTTGCGTGATACACCTTGGCGTGACCCGCCACCTTCCATCTGGTCTCATCAGGTGGCGGGTCACGCGAATTCTCCTGTATATGCAAGTCCCGAGTCCAGAGTCGACTCTCGACCCATTCAGAAAAATTTCGAGTCGAGTCTCAAATCACTCAGTTGATATGAAAATCCGTTCTTTTGTAAGAAATAAAATCTCAAAACTCACTAAATTAAAATAATCCTTTTTTGCTACTTTTTTAGTTGAATTAAATAATTGAGTTGGAAATGCAGTGGTCGGTATACAAAATCACGATTTCATGACAATTACCCTTTCACTGATTGAATCGTATTCAGCAATTGTCATTAGTTTTAAAACTGTTTGCTTCAAACTTGGCCAAATATACACAAACCCTGTTTTAAAAATATTATCCATGCACTGTGATTAAGTCCTATTCAGTCATTCTGTTTAAAATAATTTCAAATTAGATGAAATGCTTGTGAACCATTGCACCTTTAGCCCTAAGTGATTTTAGACTAAAGTGTTTGTAGACCAAAGTGATTTTAGACTAATGTTCCTGTAGAGTAAAGTGCTGTATCCCATATATACATATATTGATATTGGCGGTGGATGGATCTTGCAACCATCGTTGTTTACTCTAAGAACAAGTGCAGAGAAAAATCCCAAATCTTTTAAATTAATAAGACATTAGACCAACCAATGTCGTTAATTCTGGGTTCCAGTTTCTTTTTCTTACCATACAACAATTCAGAGATATAATTAACTATATATTTTCTATTCCTTTCATGTGGATAGCGTAAAATAGTTTTGTATAAACCTTAATAATTATGGACTCCATGAAAAACTTTGTTTTTATCCCAATCAACTGGCTTGGGAACCTAGCTAGAGAACAGGTGAACAGTAGTTGTCTCATTTTTATTGATACTAGTAATTTTCAACTGTTTAACGAATCTATATTTATATTCTCTATTTTTTATTTCTTTATGACTAAAAATTTTATTAATACTTATAGTCAAGTTTTCATTAACGCTGTGAAAACTTCTATAAGACTTCACAAACATTTCATACGATAAACTGGGCGACACGGTTTCCCCTAACCAATCTAAATCACGTCATTTCTTGAGCCTAATACAAAAGAATTCCGTTCTGAGTTGTTTTCAGTAGCTTAATGTCTTCATTAATTTGAACTTCACAGTGACACGGAAACTTCAAGAAATTGTTTGTTTGCGCGCGAGTGTGCGAATTTATTAAAGTTCTAACTGTATTGTACTGATGCATATGATGATCGGTTCCATGTTCTACCATCATAGCTGCTTACGAGTGGGCGTTATCCTATTCGTGTAAAACGTCTGTGCTTTGAGAGAGGGAGCCAGCCATCCAACTGTTTCCCTTGCCTCAGAACAAAGCCGTCCCACTGTTTTGCGCCTAATGTAAAGCAAAAAGGATTACAATCTAATCTTCTTTCCCAGTGATGTATAAAGTAGAACCGCTCGCACGAGTCATCGCTGTTATTCCAAGCTGGCAGAGAAAGGAGAAAACCAACATTCGGAGTACAATTTGTGATTGCCTAACAAAAATTTATACCCAATCAATAGGTAATTCATGATCTATATGACTTAAAGTGTTGCTTATCAAGCAGCGATCCGAAAGCGTATGTCTGTTAATCAGACCGGAGTTCATTATCGCATATGTTCGTCGTGAGCTCAATGTTCTAAAGCTCTGTGACTACTCCGAGTAATCTGCCAAGCAGTAAAATCCAAAACGTTCAATTAGTGATCGATCCTTATTAGTGTTGGGCTGAGTTCAAAGATGTGCCGGTACAGATCAGCGGCTGATCCAGGATTTTAGTAGGAAGCGTCATACTCGGAATTATTCAAACATGCATAACGCTTGTATCTAGTGTAAGTCTGGTTTGGGGGAGAGACAAAGTTTAGTTCTGCTGAATAGGAACGGTCATCCGTGGATCCTCCATTGAGATTAAATTTGTGCGAAAGATTTTCAATATTCTGAGCTAAATGCTGGAATAAGTCCCAGGAACAAGGAAAGACTGCATGGGATCCATCATCTGACAGTACAAACACTTCGTCTAATCTATCAATTTTTACTTAATCTTGCTATCCTTCCGAGAGAGTACTGTACTTGGAGGATAACCTTTTAATCTAATGTAAATTGGAAGTATGATTATTTAATGTAAATAGTTTCCACCATCGAAGCGATCTCATCGTATATCTTGGTAATGAAGTCTTCTTGTGCTACTTTCATAACAGGCTTCATGTTCTTAGGTTTAAGCAAATTCCTGATCAGGGTTAATTAGTTCTTTCTTCATATTTTTACATTATCTCTGTGAAATCTATTAAGAATGTTATTGATTTTTTGGTGGATTTTTTTTAGTTTTCTGCGTAGAATAGATTATCTATTAGTAGTTTCTAAGACTGTTGGCTGAGAGTGGACTATTTGCCCTTTTTGGCTTTTATACTAAGGCCTTTTAATGGTAATGCAGTTTCTATCTATTAAGCGGCAGATTTTTTCTTCGTGCGCAGGCTGTTTAACCGTCCTAAATCCCAAGAATAGAGGAAATATTTTTTTACTTACCAGATGCTTCCGCTGCTGTCATTCAGAAGTCCATCAGTTCGGTTTGGATGGCGCGAAGAACCCACCCCGGCGCCCCTGTCGTCTTGCTCCCGGGCCATAAGATGGGAGCGTCTAAACTACCAATTTTTATGGTTTTCCTGCTTACCAACAGCTCGCCCACCATTCATTTGCTGTTTTATATCTTCATCTGGTTTTTGACAATTTTCTACATTTACACTCCAACCAAGGAAGAAATAAATGCCCATAATTTTTAATTTATCTTTATTCTACCTAATTCCGTGATTATCTGGGTTGTGATGCCGAACCCAAAAAGGACCGCACACCAAATTCCGCCTTGTAAACACTGAGCACAGAGCTGTGCCTATATTGCGATATCATCATTGTGCTGTATCAGTTTATTCCATTCTAAGTTATCATGTATTTAATTCCTAGTTGTTTTTTTTTTCAAATTGTACAGCCAATGTCACTAATGCATAAATTACAGCAGGTAGGGAAAGGCTCTGTTGTATTTCTCTGTAGAGTTTGATGTATGCCAAACGCAAAGCTTTTCTGATTAGTGTTTGTCTGTGTTTAATATTAATCCACCTGGGGAAATCTTACGCGAAGCGAAGTTAGTGTTTTACACATCTAACAACACTCTTCCCTATCAAATGTTTTGATCAGTTGAAGGGAACCTAAAATAAACCTCTTAACCAAAAACGATTCGATATATAGTTTTGTCAACGACTTTTGTTAGTCTGTTTGCTAGTGCCTTAGTTATAGTTTTATAATCATAATTTAACAAACTAATAAGCCTCCGAGTATCCAGACTTTCATTATCCCCTTTCTTAGAAAGAGAAGTAATAGTGGCCTTGAGTGTTTAAGTGAGAGGGCTTTTGCTTCAAACGTCTAATTAGCTATATGTCAGATCACCGATTATTAGATCTCTGGTGTAAGGCGGTTGATTTGACATCATTTGATGCTTTAGATCAATGATGAGCAACCTTTTCTGTATGCGGGCCGAAAGTGAACTTCGTAGGCTTGGCAAGCCACATGCATTTTTCTTACGGAGTTGCAGGCTTTAAGCCTGGTGAGTACCAACATACTCCATAACCACCCCTTTTATGACACATAAGTTATTTTTATGCCAAAATAAAAGAAAATATATATTGCAAGACAATTTTTATTTATACTACTTTTAAAGCAGCTTAATGCGACACTTGACTCTTTTTCTTTCACAAGTCTTTCTATGTCCGGCTCGATTTGAGACGTTGCGATGCGCAAGGAGATTTCCATGCATTCGCCTCCCAGCCGATTTCGATGCTTGTTTTTCAGCATCTGTATTTTTTTTAAAATTCCACACAGATGTAAGTGCTGCCGAACAAGCTTACCATCTTCAAAGCATGGTTTGACAATTCGGGAAAACTCTTCCATGGTAGGTAGAGCTTGTAAAAGTCAAGGAGCGGCACATCAAGGAGTTTTGTTCTCGGTTCAGTGCTACACTGAAGATCAGGAAGCTCTGTTTGAAGCTCTGGAGGTGCACTTTCAGCACTGACATCGAAAGGAATGGAAAAGATGTTGAAGGTGTCCTCGCATCTTCTGAAATCTTGAAAACGGAAGTGAAATTTATCTTTGAGTTGCCGAATCTCTTCTGCATATTTTGCAGAATCATCTGGATTCTTCTTCCTCAACGTTTCAAAATGAACAAGATTATTGGAGTGAAGTTGTGATTCCCACAGCGACAACTTGGATTCAAACGCCTTGATCTTGTCAAACATGGCGTGGATGAGCTGATCCTTTCCTTGGAGCCTCAGATTCAGTTCAATGAGATGCTGAGTAAGGTCGATCAAAAACGCAAAATCGCACATCCTCTCACAATCGCCAAATTCCTTCACTGGCTTCCTCTTCATATCTAAAAAAACTTCAGTTTCTTCCTTCAAATCATAAACTCGCTTGAACATCTGGCCACGGCTTAGCCATCGTACTTCATTATAATAAACTACATCTCCATAATCAGATGCCATGTCACTCAGCAACTCTCTGAATTGGTGATGATTCAATCCATTTGATCTGATGAAATTCACGAGCTTCACAATAACTGCAACAACATTTTCCATCCCCAGAGATTTTGTACATAACTGCTCTTGATGCGACAATTAGTGACACAAAATTAACTCACGACCAGTCAGAGCCCTAGCTTCTTGAGAGATGAGAGTTGCCAAGCCGTTGTTCTTTCCAACCATTGATTGGGCCCCATCAGTTTCAATTCCACTCAGCCTCTTTAAAGGTAGCCCCAACTGCTTCAGTACTTTCATCAACTCTTCTTTCCAATCCGCACCAGTTGTTGTGCCCATCATTCCCACCATACCCGCTAACTCCTCGGCTATGTTAAATTCAGCATCAATGCCTCGAATGAAGACACCCGGTTGAGCTACATAGGACACGTCAGTGCTCTCGTCCAGTGCTATGCAAAACCACTTGAAATTTTATGCTCTGCATTTCAGAATGTCTTCAATGTTCTTTGACATGTCGTCAACCCTCCTATCCACAGTAAACCTTGACAGGATAATTTTTTTAAATAATAGCCTTCTTCTCAGGAAATACTACATCAGCCACAGCTTCAAGGCATTCCTTCACCATCTCGCCATCAACAAAGGGCTTTACGTTTTGCCAGGATTTACCGAAATGTCTGCCTCAGCAGTGGCTCTCTTAAAGAGATTTTGTTGGCCCCCTAAAGGGTACCATATTTAGGTGCATGCTTTGTACCATAATGTCTCCTGACATTATATTCTTTAAGGACAGCCACAGATTCATTGAAAATTAAGCATACTGTAGTCTCTTTAACACTGGTGAAGAAACACTCTGAGGTCCACCTATCGTTGAATTTGCATGATTCATCCTCTACTTTTCACTTTTCCTTCTCTGAGGCCATGTCTGATGGTCTGAAAAATCCCGACGTGCACACGAATTTGCTACACGTGATGACACACCCTATCGTCACACTTCTAGCTGCGGAAACGTGACACAACATCGCTGGTTGTTGGTGCCCAGGTTGGCCTAGAGCTGAGCTGGCTAGTTCGCGTCCGGCCTGAGTCCCTGTCCAGTCCGTGCCGCGAGGTCCGAGTCTTTTAGCTAACGGTGTAGAAATTTCAGATTACTCCCGCTTCACCTTATCCCCTCCGGTAGCTTCATTCAAGTCGCGTTCATATTACCGGAAGGTAGGATGAAATCGATTTCAAATTACCGGGGGTAACATGAAATGGGGGGGTAGCTGACCGGCCACAATGGCGTTAGCCAATGGGAGAGCACGGCTCGATTACGTCAGTCCCACTGTAACAGCCGAGTTCCGGCTTCCGTCGCCAGCGTGTATTGTCCGCGCTTCCATCATGGCGACAGGGAGCCTCGGGGGGGGGACTGTGATGCCAGTGTGATTTAGCAGAGGCCTGTAACGCAAACGGGAGGAGTGCCTGCCGTGGGAGACAAACCTGCGGGCGGCAGGTGGCTATACGGTCACCGGGTGAAAAAACAGGAAAATAAAATTACTTTGCCAGAGCCCCACGGGCCGAATATTAGGGGTCGGGACCGCGGGTTGGTCATGACTGCTTTAGAGTATCGTTTATTTCTTGTAAGTTTAAGTGACCTTCACAAAGCTAAGTTTGTATGAGTCTTATATAGATTCTAAATTGGATAAAAGAAGAGCATACAACCCTTTACAGTAGTTTCTGGTCAAAGTATTTCATCTACTTTAGTTTTTATACCATGCCCAAGTTTACCTACAGCTCCAGCCTTCTCTAAACCACAGAAGATTTTGCTGAATTTATCTTCTTTTCATGGCTTGCGCACGAGGCCTACATTTTGGAATCCTACCAATTCCTTTTGTATTTCGAATTGTATGTCTCGCTTTAAGTATGGAAAGGCCACGCCCTGATTACAAGACTTCCAACTGCCTCAAAACGCACAGATGCTCTTTTGTGTTTAGTAACCGGACACTATTTAATTCGTGCTTAAGGCTGCAATTAAAATAATCTCTTGATAAATAAATATTATCTGCAGAGCATAATTTTCATTTTTCTTCTAAAATAACCGAGATATCTAAAGAACTCTATACATTCCCTCGGTATGAAAGCCTTTGTTTTACCAGTCAATATTAAGTTAGCTACCATGATCTTTTCTTTGATTATTGTGACAGTTTCCAGTAACTTTATTTTTTTACTATGAAAGTTTAATTGTGATGAGCAGATTAGAACCTGAGTGAGATGTAAGTTCAGCCATGGTAGTATGAAGAGTCCGGCCACTATGCCTCGAGCAGCAGAGGTGCCGCCATTTATCCAAGTGCTTGTTTCAAAAGCTGCATTTTCCCCTCTGTGTCGATTTTAGTAACCAAGTTACTTTAGTGGTCACTTCTATCAATTCACACTAATTTCTAATTCTTGTCGCCTTTTCATTTGAAACTTAAAAAAAATACTTTCACACTGACACAAACAAATAAAATTTCAGAAAAGAACGCGAGAAGGAATTGCTGAAATCAGATTCACAAAAGGGAATTAGAAATGGCAGATACAGGATTCTCGGCCATCGCCAGGCGGTAGGTGATGAAGTCTGAGTGCGGCTCGTGACGAGAGGTTTCCTTCCTTTTAATTGTTCGGGTGGTGAAAAATATTTCTGCCCCGCAAAAATTGTATTTTAAATTTGATTTACTTTTATTTTATGTTGCGAGAGCCACAGCTGTAGATTATAATGCGAGGGCCGACTCCATCGCCGGCAGCCTCTTCTGCGGAGTGAGTCCCGACAGCCACACCACGTCCCAGCCTCCGCCTGCCAGCTCTGTCGACTGATCGCTCATTAAAGTCGATTTTCCACAGGACCGCATTCCAAAATTGTTTCCTTTAAAAATTAGCTCTTAACAGATTCATATTGAGAATGGACACCATAACCCGAAAACTTCTCTGCGTCACCGACAACCCCAGACATTCGCTATCAAAGCTTTCCGGTGCTTCCCAGAGACAGTAGTCGTCCGCCCGCACCAGATAAAAGGTCGTTCTTTCGGACACAGGAAAGTAAAAAAATGTCAACTATGGAAAGATGGGCTGAAAATTTTCCGCTCGTTTCTCTCTCTTCAACACACACACACACACACACACACACACACGGTTATATATATACTAAAAATGCTTTTTATATGGATTATTTATTGGTGAGTCTAAAATTATGGCAGTTGATGTGTGCTGTGTATATAATATACTCACCAATATTTTTCGAGTCTAAGCAAATAATGCGCTCTGTTTATTGTCTAATTTTAATTTTATGTCGTAGTGTTACAAAATATAGTCACAGGTCGAGTAATAATGGTAATGGTGCCAGTGGCACTACGACTTTGAGAACCATAGCGGACAAGATGAAGACAAATATTTAGTGTTTGACGCTTCAAAATTATTATAGTGATTTTGAATAAATAATTATTTTAAAAATAATTCGCTAAATTAATTAAAGAAAAATATTTGAAATGAAATAAATAAAAAAATATAGGAAATTGAATAAAAAGTTAGTAATAGTAATTAAAATAGGATTAAGAAATTATGGCTTTCTAACACGGATTGAACGAAATGTAAAGGTTGGTATATCCGGTAAAACTAATGGGGTCGCAAATTACCCATTTTATGTTGTCACCCTGAAGTCGGAAATTTTTCTGCAGCGTCGCATCGCGGTCGTGACTCTCGCTGACACCATCAAGGTCTCTTTGGCAAGAAACATCATTAAAATGTCAAAAGATGCATAGAGACTCTCAAGAGATAATCCCTCCTTATAACTGAAGATTAGCCTTTCTTAACCTATATTCACTTTATTCATCGCTGGTGATCAATCTCAACTATTTTGGTAGAATTTGCCTTCTGCAAGAATCTTTAAAGAATAAATCAAAATGCCAGTGCGACAAGGCCAACAGACCTTCCTCACCACTAGAAGTTCGTACGGAGCCCGTGACCTCAAAACTCCGTGCAATAAAAACATGAAAATTGCGTTTCTGCAAATTTTACAAACAAATTGCTTAATTTCTTTGTATTTTCTATATCCTTTTTTTATTGTTTAATTTAAGACAGCTTATCGCAGAATTATCAGTAAAAAAACAGGTTACAGCATGAAAATGTAATGATCTCATGTTACAGAGCGAGATATCTTCTTTTATCAACCCTTGCAGTCTACGAGAGATAACCGAGCAAACTACTCTATAAGAATGGCGTTCTTCGGATAAACGATATAGCGTGTAGTCAATTTTAATGAATTACTACACAATGACACTAATTTATTTGATTTGTTTCCTGTTTGTTTTTAAAATTTTTTTTACAACTTTACAGAATTCCTTCGTTCTGCTGGAGAGTCAGTACTATTAACTTGTTGTTCTAGCCTGGCTCTTAACAGACATCTCATCTGTAAGTCATCATCTCCCAGCATCTTTCCCTTTTTCATCATGAAGGATAATTACAGCACAAACTGCAAATATTTTTGTACATGTTTGAATTCTTTGACATCTAAACTAAAACGACTTATCTGATCATTTGAAAATGCTCTTTGGTTTTACAGTTAATTAAAACAAACGCCTTTTTAAAGATATTATTATGATAATTAGCTGTGCGTACCAACAAGTTCAGTAATCTGCTGTCTAATATATCCATGAAGAAAAGATCGCTTCTAAATAACCTAACAAATCAAAACCGACTGACGTGTCATGGGTTTTAATCCAACTTCAAGTGCAAGACATACAAACTGAAAGGCGACTCGTAAAATAAGAATCATCACCAAAACAGGGAATCGATAACTAATATTTATTAACGCCTAGCACAATCAAGCGAAACGAATTTCCAATGTATCAGGTTATGTATTCCGCAGAGACCCGGAAGTCAGTTGTAATAGAAAGATAGAAAGATAAAACTAATGATCAAAAAGATAAAAAATTCGAAAATCTATCAAATATGGCATTTAACTCTTATTAATATTAAGATATCGTTTTCTTTATGATCAGTGTTTTTAATGAGATCATTTTCAATTTGTCATTTAAAATTCGGTATAATTTACGTTTTCAGCAAAGATTACCTCAGGAATTCAACCCTTAATTTATATCTTCTAGTCCATAATATCTGGTTGTCTGTTGGAGTTGCCTCTCGAGTTCTAAGCCAAGGTGACTCTCAAAGCCATACTATATTTTGTTTCTCCCAAATCTCTTATTATATCTGCAAAGAATTTTTTCAGTGACGTGAAAATCTTCATCAGTTCCTAATAACGAAATGTTGATCCTAACCATATTTTCTACTTGTAACTAAAATCCTCGTTTAAAAGTCAAGTTAGTTTGTTTTTTTTTTAAATCTCTGATATAATATTTAAAGACCCGACACGGAATATTAGACTGTGGATGTTTGTAGGATTAAAACCTAGCATTTCTGTACCAAATACAAAACACTAGCTACAGCTACAAACACATGAAGTAAAGATGACTATATTTACCAATAAATATCAAAGGATAAAGAAATAATCATATACAAATTCTGTGTAATCTTATTTTATCATTTTTTTGTTCTTTGATGTCAACAAAATTTAGTTTTTTTTAAAAAATTAGTGCTTTGTTTTGTGGTGCCAAATTGCATAGAAAAATTGTAGATATTCATTTTTGAAAATAATTAAATTACTTAATATTTTACAACCATTTCAGTGCACTGGCTCTGTAAATTTGTTACAAATTACACAGCATCTCTCTCTGTCTGCTCCTTTCGCTATAACACGAATATCGTTGGATTATGTATTCTACAATAATTTTAATAATTTCATTATAAAAATGAATCCCAAAACCTAAGTTCTGGGAACCGTGGAGAAAAAATTCGTCGGGTGTCTGGGTCCAGATCATTTCTTTCTCACTTTTCTGTCAGGAAAGGCTGGGTCAGGGAAGTGCGGCAAATCATGCGAACCGAGGTGTGGCGACGATTTACTGGAAGCCTCTGGTTCGCAACTTTCTGCTTCGTACATGAAAGTCAGTCTCTCTATTGATGGGAAGATGATTCTTCAAAGAAGAGACACAATCATTGCAGAACATACACCAAACATCTATTAATCATGGGTGGCGGATTTCATGTAAAGATCTGATGCAAGAATGTATCAGGAGTCTGATTTTAGAATATGTTTAAAATTTCTGAGAGAACTTTCTTTCTGGTTTCTGACAGAGTCGTTGTACATGGAGGGAGAGGAAGATTTTAAAGGCCATATTTAATGTACCGGCCTTATTGCATTTAATCGGCCGGAACTCTTGGAAGGTCAACCAATTATTAATGAAAATTCGGATGATGTAACCGGTGCTTTATTATCCTGCATACGAAAGGGTTAACAAACCATGGGGCATGGTGATGTCTATTAGTTCTGATGTGTCAGAGTGAGTGGCATAATTTGTGCTGTTATTTCGCTGCACGGCGGTTGTCTGGTCCATTGACAGCCGGAAATCGAACAAAGGCCGTATTTAAAATGTCATGTCTGACCCTGACTCTATTTAAGTCACCAATAATGATCGTGCCAGAGGAGTTCGTTGCCAAAAAGAAAGTCCTGCCTCCAAAACGATTGCTATGCTTTATAATACACGGTCACAGTGCGTCCGCCCATCTTCCCAAACACAGAGCAACGTATTCTCTCTATAGCTGAATAAGACAGAATGCACCCCAGTGAACAGGTAGACGGGGATCTGTCCGCCGCTACTGCTAGCTAGTCCAGGGTGTTTGTCACCAACCTTACTCCACTTCCCGATTCTCTTCCAAACTTTAAACTGAACGTAACCGCGCCGTATCTATGCTATTATTCGGCTGCCCAGGAAAAGTCTTGGCTGTTGTTACTGCTGCTCGGAATCGATTTCAGTGATAGAAATTCTTGTGCCGGGGTCACCACACGCGGTCCTCCGGGTCTGGGGCGGTCAGTGGTCTTAATAGCATTGTCATAAAACCAAAATTGTAGTGCGCTGAACTCCTAACCGGGCCGCACGGTCCTGTGCATCGGCTTCCAGCATTCCAATCATCCTCAATCGATCTGCTTGCTACAGAGGGGAAAGAGCTTGTTGCCGTTTTTGTGGGTTTTTTCAAACTTTGTATAGATCAGCTTTAATGGTGCGAGATCAATCGCGCGCGAGTCTTCTGTCCCCCAATTAAAAATTAATTTCTCAGCCGTCTTCGCTCAGAAGCAAAACTGCGAGTTGATTTTCCACTAAACGTCTCCCACAAACTGGCCAACGAAATGCACACCTCCTACAGCTATATTCGCGGTTTCTGCATCAGATTTGTCCATTATTTCCTTTATCCGCTTGTGATTTTTAATTAAAATAATATGATTTTACATAATTAAAGACGATCCTTTGTTTTGTGAAATACAAATGTATACAGTTACGCACGTGCAGTTAGGGGTCGTGTAGGGGGCCGGTGAGTCGGCTCCCTGCATCTGCTCGGTTTTTCCATGTAAACTTTTTACACGAATTGCGATCTTTGATAACTCCCCCTTTTTGATTGTTTTTTAAATATCCAGCTTAAACCGCATCCGTTTCTCCTTTACATGGAAATTCAAAAAAGAATTTTTGTCTAATATGGTCCAACAGAATCTTCTCTGACGTCCACTCGGGGAGAGGAGAACATCATCACCAGTTATATCCACTTTGGTGATAAGAAAACAGATTTCCCCATAATTTAGAGAACATGAAAAAGCTTCAAATGGAAGTAGATTGAAAGTATAAGCGCAGATGGGTTAGAGGTGGCACGTGGGCTCTGTCATCTTTGTTTGGAATGGGCCTCGTCAGGGCCAGTTGACCTCCCAGAAATGACGGTCGGCAGCAGAATACCGGCCGATCTTTCACCTCACCTGTTACCAGAGACGCTCGGCGCTATGCGGCCGATCCTGGTCTTCCAGCGATATGAAATAATCTAAACAGCTTCATATATTTACCGGTCGGCGTAGGCCCTAAAACACCGACTTATCTCTGGCCATAGCCCCATTCACCTTCAGATTTTTATTTATCGTAAAGACACCGAAGTAAATCCGCAGACATTGCGGTATATACATGTGTGCGAGTGTGTGTGATGTGTGTGTGATGTGTGTATGTGTGTCTGTGTGTATGATGTGTGTATGTGTCTGTGTGCGTGTGTGTGCGTGTGTGTGATGTGTGTATGTGTGTGTGCGTGTGTGTGTGATGTGCGTATGTGTGTGTCTATGTGTCTTGTGCGTGTGTGCGTGTGTGTGGTGTGTATGTGTGTGTCTGTGTGTGATGTGTGTATGTGTCTGCGTGTGCGTGTATCTGTGTGTGTGTGTGATGTGTGTGTGTCTCTGTCTGTGTGTGTGATGTGTGCATGTGTCTGTGTGCGTGTGGGCGTGTGATGTGTGTATGTGTCTGTGTGTGTGATATGTATGTGTGATGTGTGTATGTGTCTGCGTATGTGTGTGTGTGTCTGTGCGTGTGTCTGTGTGCGCGTGTGTGTCTGTGTGTGCTGTGTTTATGTGTGTGTGTGTGAACTACATAGAGGCGGCCTTCTGAGACTATATAGCAGCCATTTTAAAACAAGAAAAGACCAACTTTTGTGCAGTGTGTGTGATCAAAGTTACTTTATTATCAAAAAGGACGTGAACAAGTTCCTACTTTTCTATTCTAAAAAAATCTTTATAACTCTCTCATATATCAAAGCATCTTCAACTTTAACTGCAAAAATTATGTAAATTTAATGAAAAGGAAAAAGTGGCGCAATTCAGTAAAAGTAAAACTAACAGCTGTTAGATGGGGAAAGGGTTATCAATAAGGGTGACCTTTGTCTACTACGACAGTTTGAGTGGTGCTGTCTATCACTATAGCATTTAGCCGGACGATTCTCGATAAATAAAAGTATTCGGCAAAAATTAATGGTTTTCAGCTCTTAAAGCAAAATAAGAATAAAAGTACGGTGACAGGTGTAAACGTGGAAGATAGACGCGGTAATGGTTGCTCCTTTAATTATCCGGAACTTCATGCCAATTGTACGCTTGCGATAAACTGTGGAGCCACAGTAGAGTTCACGTGCTTTTTAAGCTTAATTTTAAAAACATTTACTTCCTTAATTCAGTTTTCAAGGATATGGTAATTGTGCGCGCGATTCGTCTTGGATATGCTCTTCAAAGATAGAGAGGATGTAAGTAGAATCAGTTACCAGAGGAAGCAACTGGCGGCTTCTGTACAAGAAGTAGTTTGTTGAGGTTTTTTGTTTTTAATTCGAGAAAATACAAATAAATAAACCCTATCAGTTGATTGTTCCCCGACAACTTTACTGGTAATTAGCAGTAATTTTTTCTTTGTTATCGTGTTCTACACGGTCCTATAAACGCATGCCTCAGCGATGTTCCGGGCTGAGACAGGAAGGTGTGTATGTACCGGTCTCATTATAACATATCAACCTTGCGCTATACCAGTCCAGAAAATAAGCTATTTGTTTACACTTCCTCATCTAAGAGCAGCAAGGAGCAATCAATACTATCTAATTATTTGCCACTATATTGCTTTTATTTTATACTTCATCTTAGGCAACAAAAACCAGTCAAATTGCGATAAAAACTGTGATAACTGCGAGAGTAAATCAGTCGTTAAAATTCCAGCTATCGTAATAATACTCCATAAAGCAGAGGTTTAGAAAATGAGAAAACTTATTTAAAGTATTTTGGCAAAAATAAAAGAATAAATTAAACTAAATTAATTAGGCAAATATTATACAGAAATATACAAAGATGATATGTTTTTCTCCAATGCATTTGACAGTTTTCCCGAACTAATTACTATGCTAGCTTAAAATGTATGTATTAAAGGCTTTTCCTATTTTAGCATTATTATTAACACTTAATTGTTGCCTTCTCAGAATCACTGTTTGTTAGGTTTTGTTTCCTCAAAGAATTTTTAAAACGTTTTTCTTCGTAAATTTTCTTTATTTGCATTTGACTTAATTTCGCTGAACACAGTTTACATTTACTGATGGCAACTCGGTCACAACGAACGCTACAATTACTGCTCACAGAGGATTTTAAAAACCATGCATTCGGTTAGTAAAATGCTGGAGCTCTCCTTCAGTGAATAATTTAGCGAACAGAATATAAAAACAGGCTGCCAAATACACGAATTACTGCCCCTCGTTTATTGTTGTTTTCTTCTTCTTTTTTAAAAATTCTTTTCTTCAAATATAAATCTTTCTTTATTCTAAAAGATTTGTTTTCGACTACAATACATTTCATCACTAATCTACTAAATGTTAAATGTATTTAATCCTTACACATGCACATTTAGAGAAATGGGTTATCGTAAACCATCAGGAAAATCAAGAACTCCAAAAATTCAAATACCATTTCAGCCAAAATTGACCCATCATACCTTTTCTTCGAGTAATTCGCGCTGTAGAACCAGAGATGATGATCCGTCCAATTTAAAGAAAGAATTGCGCTCATAAGCTTATACAGGGATTTTAATGTACTCGATATTTTTTTTATCCTTATATATGCGGCTATTACCTCTAAAGTAGATTAATTTCACAACAGGATTAAAGGTTTGTTTTATTTCGGAGATTATTATTATGGCGTTAAATAGATTTATCACTAAGCGATTATTTTCATCCGTTTAAAAATAACTTCTCCGTGATGTCTGGTGTTTGAGTGCGCATCGCGCCACCATAGTTAACTGTGGCCCACATGACACACGTTTTCTGGTCTCTTTTGACAGGAGAGTCATGACTGTCCATACATTTTTGGAAAGGCTTGAATTTACTTTAATATATTTTATGAAAATGCAATATCAGCAATAACTTATTAAACAAGAGCCCAACCTGCACAACGAGGTTAAATCTTTCACCATCATCATAAATGGAGACAAGAGCATTCTATCCACACGAGGTTTTTAAAGCACGCAATAATCTTAGAACAGCAAAAGGGATTTTAATTTGAATTTTAGACATTTTTAATAACTTATTAATATGTTCTCAGAGCTATGGTTTTAGGAGTTTTTTCCTGACAAATTTATTTACTTGTGGCAAGTGACATGACTTATTAAAATTTTCGATTAGCAGGGCTCAAATTTTGACAGATGAACCGCGACGGAAACTGCATCTCTCTGTTTTATTTTAACTGAACAAACATTTTAAAACAATCACTGAACAAAAAGACATTTATTTCTTCTTTAATAACTAATATACAAAACCAACAAACTTGGAAGAGCAGCCAGTTACATTTTTTTTAAAGGAAATAAATAGTTACGAACGATTTCCAGTGAATTCTTAACATACACTGTCCGACCAAAATATTAGAACAGCAAGAAAATGGTCAGAAGTGAGTGGAGCATCTACCAGTGGATTAAAAGACTAACGCGGTGTAGGCTAAACTATGGACTCTGTTACTTATTATTGCCACTAAAAGTTGATACTTTAATTGAAAATTTAAATCATCGCATATTTAGTTGCTTACACAATACTTTTGGAAAGCGGTGTAAGTAAAAGGCAAAATAATCGTGTCGTGATCAGAGAACTGTACTGGCATATAAAGGAATCTTCTGTACTGAAGAGAAAGCTGTCATGTTTTGTTTTTGTTATTTTTATATTATAACAATTAATCAATACATCGATAATTTTGTATCAAGATAAATAAGACAGCATCGTTTTTGCTCAATCAGTCATCCATGTCTGATTGGTTAATTAGTTTTTAAAATTGTTTACTTAAAAACGGCGCATCTTCTTTTCATTTTTTTTCCTCCATCTAAATAATTACTTGTAAGTTTTTTTTAACGTATGTTTTATCTCCGTGCTCGTCTTTACCGGTTGTTGATTTTTATTCTTATCGCTGCTAGCCGTCGGATTTTCTCTATTGATCATTTATCGACCAGTCAACCAACCGCTAAATCGAGCTAAAAAAAGACGTAATAATGCAAGGGCGATAACTTACTCCAGTAGTCTCGAATTTTTGAAAAAAAAAGTCGATTAAATTTCTAAAAAATTAAAAAAAACAACAACAACAACGAACTATCAAGTCTGAAATAATCTTTAAAGGAACAAAGAAAAATAATAACAAATTTTAATTATACCACAGTGTTAATTGAATAAACATTTCAAATGGTTTGTGAGCAGGATAAATACTTTAAAAGAAAATACGAATATTTAGAATACAGTGAGGGCAAAAGCTGACCAGTCTGTGTTTACAGGGAGCAGAACAGGCGCTCACGAGCACGTGCAGTAGTTCTGTACCATTATTGTCCGTGCTGATGTAGCCAGTAAGTAATAGTTCGATTTATTTCCCTTTGATTAAATAATTTACTACCTTTCTGGGGATTTTAGTTGAATTCTGATTAATTCATTTTGTCTAAATGCTCAATATTTATTTCACTTTGAAATTCTTTTAATTGTCAATTTTATATAATGGATCAAACAGATATTAAAATACAAGCAAAAATCAATCATTCTATCAGCAAAGTATTTTTATTGGAAAATGTTTTTTGGTATCAGGGCAATAATAATTAATTATTAATGTAAAAACCTCGTGGTTCACATTGCTTTATTTAGTAAAAGGAAAGAGAGAATAAATGAATAATTAACACACACGCATTCACACACACGCACTCACACACACACACAAGGTACTGTGCAAAAGTCTTAGGATATGTACAGTTATTCATAAACCAGTGGGACATACAATTCAATAAATGAATACTGTACAGTAGACAAGAAGAAAATGATTAAATAAAACTTGTGTATACTAATATTCAGTATGCCCATCCTTTTCTTTCATGACTGCTTGAATACGTCTTGGAATGACTTCTGTAACGGCGCTGCTAAGAGTTCATCCGTAGCTTTTGGCTGTTGTACATATTTTTATTCTCGCCAAGTACTCCCAGACAAGTTCAGTGATATTACAGTCAGGACCTTATGGGGGTCAATTAATAAATATAGTAGTACGCTTTCCTTTTCGTGTTGTAAGTATGTTTTGACAACAATGGCAGTACGTTTTGGATCAAATGCTCTGTTCCATTGTTCTTCAGTCCAAGTCTAATGGTAGGGATTTTGCCAGACCTCGCTCTATCTCCTTGCCGGATGTCTTTCAGAGAAGTTACCTTTAGATAATGTCAATTCTCTTTAGACAGGAAAAATCATTGATGACCCAAAAAAACTACAAAAAACTTGAATCGATACCTTAAAGTGTTTTGATAAATTCTTGAATGGCACATCTTGAATTTCTAGTTAATCTACTTACTCCGTATTAGGTTTTACGTTGTTCATGGAGATGTATAATTTTTAAGTTGATTAGCAGTTTACAACTTTGCCATTGTCATTCAGTAATTATTCTGAAAGAAAGGGAAACATTAGTGTCTTTGAAAGACTTTTGCACACATAAGAAAAACCTGGTTTGGGGGAAGAATTTAGTTTAATTGTTTAGATAAAAAAAAATAACATGAGCCGGAGTTCAGTAAGTATTCATGTCCACACTTTTACAGTAAATTATTCTTAATGGCGGAGTATTTAAAGATTAGAGATATCCACATCCACAGAAACCTCAGGTATTCAGAGTTTAGCTCAGAATTACTATTCCCAGATTTAATTAAATCATATCCTAGTAAAAGGAGTTTCATTTTGCTGGCTTCATTTTTGTCCACACTTTAGTTGTTACTAGTGCTAGCGAAATATACAATATTTAACTCTAAATTTAAAATGAGAATAATATTTAATAGAATAAGGATTTCACAGGGAATTGGAATCTGTTGTAATTAACCTCATAATTTTCAGGTAATTGTAAGTATCTTATTTTATATCAAGTACGACATTTGAGTATATATACACTGTCGTTGAGAAAAGTTTAAGAAAGATGGTAGAACAAGCATAAATTGACGTAAAATATATATGAAAATAAAAATTCCAGCCTGGGCATTTATTTCACTGATGGAAATGTAATTTCTTATTTTTAGAGCAACATTTACATCAAGATGATCGGTAGTAAATATTTTTCATATGTTCACTTTTCTTATATTATAACAAAATACCAATGCGAAAAAAAAGTTTCAGTGGTGTTGCGCAAGGAGAAGTTCTGATATTCTAAGATTTCCAAGAGGGGAGTGCAGTAAAACGGTTTGTTTTCTCACCTGGTACCTGTTCTAAGAAACGAATGGCTATATCAAATGCAATAAAATTTTAGACCTCGAAACACTGATAATCCGATCGATTGGAAACTCAAGTGTCTGTCCGAAATAGATCGGAACTAGATACCCGTTGGTATTTTAAGGTATTTGGAGGTCATAGCCATCTCCGCCAAAACTATTCAAAGACGGTCTTTTGATTCCGAATTGATGCGACGTGTTGCTAGAAAGAACTTTGTTTCCTTGAAGACTTTAAAGGCCCGACCCGAAAATCCGGGCCAGGTTGCTCTGGTCCAATGAATCACGGTTCCAAAAGCTTGGATCAGATGATCAGACTTATGTGCAACGAAGATTCGATGAAGCATTCCATCCAAAGAACACCAAACCGTTGATCAAGGGCAGGAGGCGGGTCCGTTATGGTATGAAGATTTTTCTCCGAAAACGGAAGGAAAAGCTCTATTCATCTATCTAGGCAATGATAGATAGGTTTCTTTACCTGGACATTTTGACCAATATATTAGAACCCTATTCTGAGGACTGCTTTCTCAAATAGATTTTCTAACATGACCCAACCATCGTCAAGCAGTGTTCGCAGATAGAGAACCCCGGTTATAAAGTGAAAAGCTATTAAGATGAAGAAGCCAAGAAATTTGAATGAGTTGTTCCAAATTATTCAGTCATCCCGTGCCCCCATATTATGGTCTCCGTCTATAAGCGCTGTCAGGCTAATATTTACCTAATCTATTTATTTTATGTGATTTTCTACAAATTTGATTTTTGAGTCAGAATTTTTAATGTTTGATTGTTCTTAGACTTTTGTCAAACACTGTATATATTAGCAAATAAATATAATAAAATTATTTATCCCAGGTAATACTGATGGTGTAGTTCCGATCAAAGACGGCTAGTATTTAAACAAAATTTTTTTTTAATTCCACGTTTATTAAAGATAAATTTTAAAAATTCTCCACACATTAAAGCAAAAAGCAAATACGAAATTTTTGGCAAAGAGGGATTTAGAAATCTGAAAATCTAAAAATACATCAGACTTCAAACATTTATGCTCTTTCCTGGCTTAAGCACTAAACCAGAGCGGAAAATATTTTCAGTCGGATAAACACAAGTAATCTACCAAAAGCCAAACAGTCTGCGTACACATTGGTCGTGTGTAAATAGTTCAGTTCACTTACAGTTACCTGTAGAAATCCATGCACATGATAAAACAGGGTGTCATCCTGCCCGCCCCTTGAAAAAGAAGCAAGAGATCGTTTTTAAAACCTGTCATTAGCGAAAGTTTGTCATGCTAAACTACCATTTTGTGTGTCTGTCTGTGCGTGTGCGTGTGTGTTGCTTTTAGATCTGGCAGATCTGTTGCAAGCGTTTTCCCAATCGTTATTCCGGCCTTTTCACCTTTGTTCTTGACTGTTGTTGCTGTTTTAGCTAACGAACGTTTTTCTGAATATAAATTTTGTTTTGCCGCAGCCTCACGCAGCTTCATGTAGCCACGAGCTGTCATCTCGACGGGCACTGAAAGAGCCTGAAGTCAACATTGGAAAGGGACGAGACAAGGAAGACAACATCAGCAGATTAGTGCACAGTCAGAGATACTACATCTCTGAAACATTTCCGGCTGCTTTTCCCTGTACACTAGAGCAGTTACAAATCCATAAATCACATTGGCAAGGTCAAGATGAAGTCGGCTTCATCCTGTTTCTATTTTTCCAAAAAAAACTTTATCATCTTCAAGCAGAACTAATAGGAAGATAAAATATCTACCAAACGTCAATAAATAAACGGCTGTATCCCTGGTGGCAAATTTTAAAAATATAAGCAATATTGCATATTTCTGATGCCGCCCAATCTCTTTTTCTAGCTTCATTTATTAAGTAAGTCACTGTTATTTAGAGATAATTGCAAAATTAGTGAATAAAATGAATAACTTATTGAACCAACACAAGAGATCGGCAGGCCAGGGCAGTCGGCCTGTCTGTGTATGATTTCACTCGTGTTGCTACATAACTGAAATTTTCTCTAATATTGAATAATATCATATTTGTAATATTTATAAAACAAGCTGAATCATAAATGAATGCTTAATGTTCGATGAACTGTTTTATTATTTTAACAATTCGCAGGTCGTTATGTCCCACATCCTTTGTAAAGATATCGAGGGTAATTAATGTAACGGTACAGTAAAACTGCAGTCCCTTTATACTGTAACTATAACGCAGTGACAGTACAGTATAGAATAAAACATCTGTTGTCGGAGCATAGTATTAAATAATATAGTACTGGTATAATATGGCTTACATTCCAGGTTCCTTTTAGATCTGTTGCTAGCATCATAAGGCCACAACACAGTATTACAGTGCTGTCGCGAATAAAGCCAGAGTCAGCACAAGTCGTGCCAGACCTTCAAGTTTGCGAAGTACCCACCTACGACCTTCCGTGTCTGAACATCAGAGAATATTTTGTCAAACATCACGAACGCAAACAACAGAGGAAATAATAGGATGTCCTGCCCAAGCTACGCTTATATTGTGCAAAAAAACAGCAAAATGATCTCCCATAATCATCTAGTAGCTCGTCTATAATTAACTAACGCTTTTGTGAAAATGTAAGTCTAAAGAAAAAGGGGTCACTTGTAGTATTAAAAGTAAAATTAAAACGCACAATTTACCTGAAAATAAGCAGAATATTGTACGCAATAAATGAAATTATCTTGGTGGCACTGTTTTGATCGTCAACCTTAAAAAACGCTCAAGAAGGATAACTCCGTCTCTCGGTTAGTAAGGTCAACCACATGTTGATTTGTATAGTTCTAGTGTTTTCGGCTTTCGGTAAATTATTACAAAAATAGTTTTAGAGTGCATATGTACTGACATCCGCTAGTACCCCAGTTGTTCTCAGTTTGTCTTTTTCCTTGATGTGAACTGAATATGTTTCAATGTCACGTGATATGATAATGGATTTGCAGAGGTTTACAGCATATCACAAAGAATACATACTTTTAGTGTTATCAGATTTTGAACTTGCCTACATGATTTTAAAATGCCTTTGACTTTTATCGATTAATAATTTTAGTATTCAAACTGATTTATAAATAATAGTAACAAGTTAAAACCGTAGAAATCCGTACTTTTATCAACGAGCAGGTCTTAGCCGTGAATCGCTTACGAGCTAACTTCATACTGATGTCTCTCTTGGCCGACCGACAGCAGATATACAGTATTTCTGCTCACCAAGTGTTATCTCTAACTCATCATGCTTTATGCATCGTCCACAAACTCTTTTATGTATGACAGTACTATAGAGTTTGATGTCACATCATTTTGTGCTTATAGCAAAACAGAAGTGACACAAAAGCACAACCTTATCGCACTCACTAGAAAATAAACCTCAATTTCAAACGTGGTTAACCTGCATTCGCGACTACCATTGAAGGTAACTTTGTTTTCCTCATATATATCTTGATAAAAAAACTGATTTTTATTTTAAATTATGCAACATATTTTATTACTATCCTAACACAAGTAGCAGCAGCTTCAATTAGAGATATCAGAAACAAATGTAGATTTTGTCTATCATTTATAACCCACCCCTCTCACAATGATCTCACTTCGTACCTCAGAGCAGCGCCGTTCTAAACATTGTTGTGGGTAATTTTGTTTTTTTCTTGGTTTTCCTGCATAAATATCCTGCTTACCATACTGACAACCGTAAAACCCTAACCCTGAAAACATTGTCAACAAATGTCGTTTCCACAGAATAATAAAATTATAGCCCATAAAGGAAGTAAAATTTCATCCCAATAAAAATCACGCATCCGTAACAGAAATATTTAGAAAGTTTGTTTCAGTCATGCGAAAAGAGTCCGGAGAAAATATTCATGGATGTCCAATTGATCATCAGTACTAATTATTAAAAGTCGAACTATTAAAACCTAGAACTTCAGAAGCGTCGCTATTCACAAATTGTTTCTGGGAGCAGAAGCAGCTTTTGGCTCCCGCTGTCAACGTCACACTATTAATCGGCCCAGATGTCAGATATGGTAATCGTTATTACTGGATTAATCTCTTCGCCCCCCTTCTTTTAAGGAGGGAATTTCAAACAGAACTTTTTAGATTCGGTAATGGCTGGAAGGGTTTTATTGAGAATTCATTCTAAGCTTGTAATTTGCACTAATCTTTTGTGAAGGAATTGCTGCGCATTTCTAACTTGTAGGATAAAAATGTCTCTGGTAATTCACCCGACGACCCATTATTATTATTCTGGTTGAACTGATATTGCACGAATATCCGAAAAAAGAAACAATTAGCTTAAAAAGAATACAAGTGCAGTTCATTTATTAATGAGAGGCATGTCATGGGAATGTCACAGACAGAGCAATTGATTAAATAAAGTTTGTCAGTATACAGGTGATTAAGACAATTTTATCTCATCGTTTAGAGTAAACAGATTGGACAATGTAAACGTTAAGCATTTAGCCACCAATTCAAAGCACAAAGGTGACGCATATAATTCTACGATTAAATGGGCGCTAGTCAATCGTTCTTTTATAATCAGCTGGCTGTAACCTGTGAGGTTCACCTCCAAGGATCTCGTTCAATGAACACACTTATTTTGAGCTCTGTGGCCTCTATGTAAATTATGAGCTTCCTTCTCTCTACAAGTACTACATCGTTCTAAAATAACAAAGCTTTGACCAATAATAACTCTACTTTTCTCGAAAAAATACGTTTGCTTCTGCTTATTTACTTTCACCACATCCAAAATATCTCCATGGACATCAGCACGAACCTAGGTGACGTCTGCAAATATTCTACTAACGTGTTAAAAAGATGTGGCAAGAAGGAATCTCGTGAGGCGAGCTCTCGGTTACTCTGGAATACATTTACATAGTGTTAATGGCGTTAAGCCTAAAAAAAACAAGTCAAACTGCTGACCCTGACGTCACAAACGTCTGGTTCGCTTTCGGAACATACTGGCGGTATTGCTGCTGCAAAAATTATATAATCCTCGTGTTAAATCGCACCGACACGTGGAATTACAAGATTAAGAAAGCAACAAAAAAAAGGTATAAGCATATAACTTATTTCAAACATTAGCTTTACCATGTTGGCTTTCAGAGGTTGAATGTCTAATACTGCAGACGTGTGATGTTTAGATTTTATGCAAGAGTATTAACTATTAAACATTTTTACTATATCTACAACTGAATTGCTTTACGACATCCAGGTACCCCTGCATAGCCTCTTATACTAGGTCTATCGAGAAAGTACCCGACCTTAGGCTGGAAAAAAAAATTACATACATAGTGGGGTTTTATTGCTAATCACCCTCGAGGTAGGCCCCTTGTGCCTCCACACACTTAGTCCAACGATCCTTCCACTGTTCGAAACACATCTAGAATGCTTTTGCCGGAATGGCTCGCAGCTCCGCCGTCGCATTCCGCATGATGTCCTCTCGGCTCTCAAAGCGGGAGCCTTTCAGTGGCGTCTTCATTTTTGAGAACAACCAGAAGTCAGAAGGAGCCATGTCTGGAGAGTAGGGAGCCTCGCGAATGAGCAAAATGCCTTTCTTTACCAAGAAACCTTGGATCAGCTGTGAGGAATGAACCGGGGCGTTGTCATGATGCAGCTGCCAGTTTTGCGAGGCCCACAGATCCGGTCTCTTGCGCCGAACTGCATCACGAAGACGTCGGAGGACTTCCTGATAGTACTCCTTTGTAACTGTTTGTCCTTCTGGTGCATATTTGTGATGCACAATGCATCGGTAGTCGAAGAAACAGTCAGCATCACCTTGATTTTCCTCCGGACCTTGGCGATGTTGGGTGCTTCCACTGTGATGACTGAGCTTTGGTTTCCGGGTCGTACCCGTACACCCACGTCTCATCTCCAGTTATCACGGTATTCTGGAACTCAGGATCCCTGTTGGCAGTATCCAGCCGGTCCTGCGCAACCTCAAGACGAAGTTGTTGTTGTTCCTGAGAAAGCAGCTCGAGCACAAATTTCGCTGCCACTCTGCGCGAGCCCAAATCCTCCTTTAAAATTGCACGTGCAGAGTCTTTACTGATCCAAACCTCGTAACCAATTTCCCGCACCGCCAAACGACGATCCTCCATTACCAAGGTCTGCACTTTCTCGATAACAACTGCCCTGTCTGCGGCTTGTTGATGACCTCCCGGAACGCTGGTCACTTTCCACCGGTGCGTCCATCTTTGAACCTGTTGTACCATTCTTTAATTTGAGTAACACCCATGGCATTGTCACCAAAAGCCTGTTGAATTTTGTGAATTGTTTCCGCTTGGGTATCTCCAAGTTTTTGGCAAAACTTGATGCAAGATCGTTGCTCCACATGTTCCGTCATCACTGGCGAAATTAAAATGCGACGAGTAAGTGGTACAGCCCCTCACACGCTGGCTGCCTGACAGCGACTGACGCATCCAGCAAACCCGCCAGAAACCACGCATGCGCATGAAGGCATGCGGCTCCACTATGCAACTTTTGCCTCCCTAACATCATTACTTCCCACGGGAAAAAAATAAAGTCGGATACTTTCTCGACAGACCTCGTATATAGAATCTGTATTTAAAAAATGAACTTTGAAAGCTCAATTTGATACTTAATTTTTGCTAGTTAACTATTCGTTTTGATATTCTTTAGCATTAATTTCAATGATGATTCTTATAAAATAATGGCATCCGTTAGCTGTTGTCAATGCAGGTTAATGCCGTCACTATCTAAATCATTTCACATACAGTTGATGGTAGATCAGCGGCATAGTTCCATTTCAAAGAGAATTGTGCACAATGTGATACCAGCATGGCATTTCCCAGATGTTTAGGATGTCTCCCGACAACTATTTCTTGATATAGTGCCAAGATAAAAAATTTTGGTTTCCATGAAAATGCCTGTTGGATGAGGATATTATATAGCCCTGTAAATCAAACAGTTATGTAAGGCATGAATTTTGCATGTTACTTGGCCTGCGTCGACTCTTTTGTACGCTGGTAGTTTAAGGTCTGATTTTGAAAGAAATTAATTCGAAAATATGGTAATTTTCAGCATTACCTATTTTATGTTATACTTTGTGTAGAAACAATATCATGTTATACTGAATGCAATAAACATAAAATACAACAGTCATTTAAATATCTTTTATCTTCGGGTGACAATTATCAAATAATAAGAGCAAATAACCTGACAGACGAAGAAAATCCAACGTGAATATCCAGAAGAAAGTCCATATGCATTTTACTAGACTCTAGAGTACCCTCCATTACATGCACAAAGTGGAGACCAGGGGAGAGCAGCCACAACGCATTTGCCTCGAGACGTGCACCTTGTATGCACCTATAGTGGAGTAACCCATAGCATTAATTAAAAGCCTCTTACAGTTTGGCTAAAGTTTTCTCTCTGATTTCATCCAACTGCATTCTATAAGACTCTGAAATGTTGGCATAGGCACAGTAGATTCTCCGCACTTTTGATGCCTGCCATATGTGTTGCACTAGTGAAACTGGAGTTGGTGAGAGTTCCTCCAGAACTATTCCTTTCTTTTTTAACAAATGCAATCTGCCATTATTAATCTTTTGTACAATATAGTTTAAAATGAATGGATACGTTCAGTGCATATGTTGTATTCATAAATCAAATATTAATATTTTAATCTTAATAACAATGTTTGAACTACGGGAAATCTAACAGAAGGCATCAGATAAATCATTAAACTATAAGTTATCATTGATCACATTACCTCACTGAGTTTGCTGGCTCTGTTATGCATCAAGACCACAATTCTCTCTCGATTGGCTAAACACTTTGTTGTAATTTTTTGGAAAACCCCCTAGCAAACTCCAGAAACGCATCTGTAGCATTATGGAAGCTCTCCCAGGTAATCCATGCAGTTTTCTTCCCACATCCACGGAAGGATGACATAGTGCCACGCCCAGTGAAAGTATAAAATACTGGAAGAGTCTTTTATTTTGTGGACCCAATTCCATGAAATATAAATTAGCCAAATTTCACTCAAAGTTTCTGTATTCCTAGACCTTGGAAAGCAGCAAAAGTCAACACTAGCATATCTGAATCCAGAGTACGTATGATTACAGCGATGTCTTCTTGAAGCAGCATCAATCACATGGACCATCATGCAAAAATCTGCTTTTTCATATGAACGAGGTAAAAGTTCAGACATGTCATCATCAGCCGGGTAGACAACTGCTTGCTGATCATCTGCTGCCACCACTTCGAGGAAAGTAAAGAACACCTTTTTGTCCTTAACACGCAAGAAATATTTCTAGTTGATAGTGATCGGTGCAGATAATATAACTGGTTTTCTGGTAACCTTTCCTCTCTTCCCCAGTGTGGATGTTTTTAGGCAAACATTCTATACTATATCCTCAACTTCTCGAGTAACATAGACAGGTATGGTATAAAAATCTGGTAACTGTATTCTTCAAAAGTTCCAGAGGAACCATACTTGAGCATCTGCATTAATTCTGAAGAAACTATAATGAATGCAAAGGTATTGGATAATTTATCAAGTGTTTGATTAATTTGTCCAAACAGGGTAGTAGGTCATCTTCTGTCCCAAGCCTCAGTGTTCCTTCTTTAGATAGATGCTTTGTTCTCATTGGCAGAGAATTTCTGTAGATTAACATCACAAAAGATGTTTATTTTGTTAATTCAAGTCCCCTATACTTGAAAAAAGCGCACTGCTGATCACCAGCATTTAATAAATTAAACCGGGCTAGCGTTCACCATGTACCAAAAATTAATTGCTACTATATCATAAATTAATAGCATAGACCGTAGCCAACACTCTGCAAAGTTTATCGCTGATATTAAAACGTGCACCTAAACCGCTATACTATAGAGTCACAGATGCCAGGCTATCATCGACTCTATATATGCCTTGTACCTTTGGATTATGGTTTTGCTCTGATGAGATCGGTTTCCTTTGTTTATCGACTCATAACGCATACTGATACCTGTTCAACTTTATAAGATTAGGTTCCACTGAATAAATTTATTATTACCTTCGGTTTGCATAAAACTTTAAGAATATATTATTATTGATGCATTAGAGAAAATAATGACAGAAATGACACGAGGATCGATTAAATCTGTGAATTTATTTAGCTGCATCAGCCAGTCTTTATCCTGCTCATCTTTCCTGTGAGATCGCTAATTTAGAATCGAACGACAGCTAATTGTAATCCTAGTCAAATTAATTTTTATGTTTGTCTGTGAAGGCTAAATCAGTAAAATGCTGAAACAGATTTGTTTTTTGAGAGTTGTTTTTCACTTTGTTGAGAAAGGTAAATCCAATTAAAACGGGCACGTGGCGATAGTGCAAGCAGGTTCAGGTGGAGGAAGAACACGCCAACGTCATTGAAGACTGATTTGTAAGATGGTCTCCAGCTGCTGCAAAGATGCGCTGACGGACCTAACCTGAACACCATACAAAACTATTTTCTCTTCGAAATTATTTGGCATCAAGATCCAAGTCATGGAATTTTAATGAAGCAATGAGGTACGACTGAATCCTTATTCTAGGTATTGCTCTCATAATATCCACCGTGTAGTTCCAGATGTACTAGGCACAGTCCAAATAACAAGAACAATCACATTAAACTAAGATTTAAAAAAGAATATTGCAGTGTCACCAGTTTTTGTTCACTGGATACTGACAACAGTATATTTTCTAAGAGTGAAGAGAAACCCTATAACCCACGTGATGATGATAACAGTATGGTGTGAAAGAACACTGCTTTCTATACTATTAATATTAGTAGCATTACGTAATTGGTCCCCTCACTCGCGGAGCTAGCCTAAGGTTATTTACTTATTTATTTATTTATTAGTTGTGCTTGTTAAGTAATTTTCACTTAAGTTGACTTGCGCCTACCCACATGAAGCCGAATATAGACGGATTCAGCCGGAAAGGAATTTTCTAATTAGTAGTCGAAGGAAATCCAGGTGGAAAAGAAGAAAAATTGAAAACGCCACTGGCTGGATACTAGATACGTGAAGTTTCAGCAGCTGTCATGACGCGGCTATAATGAGGATGGAGATAGATCAAACAGTGGATTTAATTAAATTTCCATGCCTGCGTTTTTTAAGCATAACGTTAATATAAACTTTTTTTTTGTCGCAGACTCTCGTACAGTATAATTCCTTTAATCCAGCAGGTACTGTACGATTAGGTAAGGTACGGGTTTATATCCATACAATTGAATAATAGGCATAATTTACCTATAATACAAGAAATCACAATAACAATAACTTACCTATAAATAGTAAAACATAACAAACAATACTGTAATAAAAACTCACCTAAATTGAGTGAAGAATGAGCGGTACTCTGTGTAGCAGACGGTGGCTTTCCTTATGTACAGTACCAATACGACTAAACACAGTATAGCTGTAACGTAGTGCTAGTGTTAACAGAACTCTTCCTTTTCATTCCACGGCTAGTTGAAGGGCTATCCTTTGAAGACATTATGAAATAATTCAAAGAAATTAATGTTTATTGGGAAAATAACCGATATTAAATGTTTTCTCAGAGCATTAAATATCCAAACGCACGGACGGCAAGAATGGTAAGATGACTGGTTCACAGTGCCGCATAGCGGTGATAAATTGCACAACTTTGGCCTGGTGCCGGTACATTGGAAGTGCTGAATTGCGGATTGACGGATAAATAAATTTTACTGTAGTCAAGTTAAAAGAAAAATTAATCTCTGTACATTTAATCGTGAGCGTAAATTAATTTCTTGAAAGATTAACTATAATTCAGATGCCGACTGACGTTTATCCCAAATGCTTTTAAAGATGTCTGTTAATATGTGGCATTAAAATTAGTAAAAGTAAGAATCTAAATATTAAAGCATCAGGGTTTTTGTGCCTTTAAAATATAGTGCCCACCATATTTCCTGGAAATTTATTTCTAAAAGACTTCATTAGACCCCTGAATCTGAATAGTAGTACACATACAACCATTTACCAACAAAACACCACATATTTTAAACTCGTTAAATTTATATTTAATCGAAACATTTTTTTGATCGACAGTATTTGTCCAGTCAGATGTCAAACTGTATAATTTCCTAATTGAAAATTTTACAAAAGATGTAATTATGAACGGTTTCTTAAAATTCATAAGAACTACGTTATCATCTTGACAGTTTGCAAGAGAAAGGTAGCTCCTGCATGTATTATAAAGTCGTTTTAGGGTGATTTACAGTAAAAAAAAAAACTCTTTTGTAAAATTACAGTACGCACTGGCTATAGAAGGAAAAACATTATAATACTAGCAACTCTTTCATTTCGTATCATTGTAGTGAAATAACAAAACCATGCAAATACAATTTTAATTATTATTAATGATAATAATAAACTTAAGGCGACATGTGTTGCACCACCTTCTGAATTATCCGTGTAACTCAGTCGTCAAACTTATAGCAAATCGAATGCTGATAATATACCATATCGAAAACAAAACAGTATCAACTATTTCAGGCTCAACATAATTTGGTTTCTCTGTGCAGTCGGACCGTCAACGTCATATTTCTACATTTTCATTTTTCTTCAAATTGAATTTAAGTACAAAATATAGGTGTCAAGAATTTCTGGACAGTATATGTTGTATATGTAAATAATAGTTGAATAAATCAGATTTAAAATAATTTATTTTTCATTAAATTTGGATATTCTTTTCTCATATAAACCAGTTTCAGCTGAATAGTAATCGTACAAAACTTACTTCACTTTTTGCTATACAATTTTAAATATTATTTACTAGAAAGATGACGATCAGGTCAATGAATTTGCTAAGACTTTCCTTTCTAATTCTATTTCAATGCGATTTGCTTGCGATTGTTGCTGTTTATTCAAATACTAACGAATTTAACCCTACAAAAGTTGCCGAGTCCATTGTTTATTTTCCAGACATGTTTACACACAGGAGTTTTGTCAGTTGGTTTATGAATTCCAAAGATATCATCTCTAAAAAATAAAGCTGAAAATGAATCCATGGGCATTTCTTGCAAATATCTAATGGATCCTGATCCAAAATAATTTAGAAGTTACTGATTTTTTTAAATATTGAATTGTAACGATTATATGTATTTTAATCCCAAACTTTTGGATCTTACGACTTTCTTTACTAATTTCTAGTTTGAATTTTGAAAGGAAACAAATCAAAAGTCCTCTAGCTAAGTTTATGTTTAGCTTTATCTTCTTAAAGCGACTTCATTTTTAAATCCAAAAGTTTATTATGCCGCACCAAGAAGATTCATTAGTCTTGCTGAATACCTGGTCATAGGTTTATTTCCTTCTTTCGGTACTTTTACGAAAAATTCGTGTAATTACATATTTTGAACATCGAATGTGTTAAATAGCATTTCTTTTTAAAAATCTGAATAATAAAATCCCAGCATTGCAGAGAACACCCAGAATATTGTAGGTCTTTGGGATCTTTGTCATATGTATCTAAGTGAACAAACTGCTAGTTTCGACCCAATGTTTTTAGGTCACGTGGGCGAGGAATCTTTAAAAAACTGCGAATGACGAATTTTATTTAACTTTTTTGAACGCATAACAGAGCTTCATTTCATTGAGTGATCAAGCAAGTTAACAACAGTGACTCGATGGTAGTTTTGTTATGTACAGAAATAACCTAAAACCTCTTATTATCGATTGACAGCATTAAGGGATTTACCTGGTTAGTTTCTAATTATGTTTTTGACCAGGTGTTTTAATTCCGTTCACAAAAGTTCCATGAGATCTGGACGGCCAAGACAGAGTCAACGTCGCTAGAGGGCGTCACCGACAAAATGAGCAGACGCTTCCACTTTGCCGAACTAGAGAAAAACCAGACGACAATTATAATCAAATTGATTTTATCATGAAGATAAAAGAAATACGGATCTTCATAAACATCTAGTTTAAATACTTCTGTAGTAAAGTTATTTTTTTCTGTTTTCTAATTTTACCCATGTTAATGATATTTTTATTGACTTTACTTTAAATTAATGAAATAATTTTTGGTTAATGAACTAATTTATTTTATAATAATTCTTTAGAATTATACCTCCAGTCTTAGAAAAGCTAATTTACAACTCCATTTACCTATAAAAATTTGAGTAAATTATAACACCTTTCTTAAATGCTCAGGTTTCCTTGATTAAGAAACAAGCTGTGCTCGTGGGTTCTAATCTCTGTAAAGACCTCGCAGTGCCCCACGTCCGTCTTCCTCTGGTTCTAATAACGGTACCAGCAATGGCTCTCACATTCTAGAAATGGTGGCGAAATATCGCGAACTTGTCCTCTTGGTGGTTACACGTGAGTTTTCTGGGTGTGGTCGGTCCGCAGACGATTGCTGTGCTAACATTCATTCCCCCCTAACCTAATTCTTCTCGACATTCATCAGCCGAGGCATCGCATTTGTGCACCAGGGAAGCACGTGACACACTCTTTTCATGCAATTCGACAGTTCAAAGCGGAAATCGAAATGTCTATGGAAATTAAGCAAAACGGGTTCGTCAGAACGACCCACTTTGATCACAGTTCTTGTTCGGTTCTAAAATTTGACAAGATCGATAATGTTACTTTAAATATTCCAAGGCTGTTTCAGTTATGGTAGAAAGATCATTTTTGTGTAAAATTTTTAACATTTATTTTCTTCTTACACAAAAAATATATCGTATTCTGTATGCAAACTTCTATAATACATACAAATATTGACATCTACAAGAATGTAAACTTTGCAATGAGACATCTTCTTGAACTACTACTAGCATCAGAGTACGAAAGATTCGGCTTGTCTCCATGCTTTCTTTGGATATAGCCATTCTAGCCAGACTAGTCTAATTTTTCATTTGCAGAAACTTGCATAACTTTTCTGGATTTGAGACACCTTAAAAATCCGTATTTTTTTTTTTCTTCCAGTTAGTGAATTGTGAGAACAGTTTCCTTCAAATAAGAAATTTCTGCATTTCTATTTCCGTTTGTTCATTTCATTTATTTTAGTTCATGAACATCTTCCAATCGTGACGGCTACGCAGAGTCTACGTGTTTCCAGAACTGTAGCTCATTCCTGATTAACGCAATTCTAAAGTCTGTTGTATCTATTGGTAATCTACGTGAAATTATTCCGGTATATACCATCATTTAAAATATCAGGAAATGTCGAAACCAAACTATATAGTATACCAGAGAACAGAATGCGAAGGTTAGTCGCAGAACTATAGCCCTTCATCTTTTAAGATGAGGGGAAACCGGAGAGCCAAGATACTATACTGCACTACGTCGAAATAGGAAGTGGGCGGCTTACATAAGAATTATGGACGATCTGTTTCGCTGTTACACGTGAGAAGAAAGAAATTCCAAGTACTCTGTTAAAATGTGATATTTATTCATTGATTGCGTTATCTTCCTCAAATTTATAAACCTTACTACTCTGGGAATTTTCGACAAATTCAGTCAATAAGTGCAAACTTTCTAATCAGTTTTCAGTTGTTTGACATGTACTATTTATAATCTCGCCAGCGAACACAATGTGGCTTTTATACGTATAATAAATTACTTGGCAGTTCATTAGGATAGGATATACATTTGGTTTTATTAATAGCGAGGGAGGTCACATAATTAGCGGTATGTTTTATTGCGATGGCAGTACCGTGCCTGCCAACAGACTCACGCTGCAGCTAGTACACTCCGTGATCCACTAAATTACAAGTAATTCATATAACCGTAATTAAGACTTCCAGAACTGTTCTTGGAAGGATCGTAGTCGGCTCGGTTTGGCCAGCGGGTACATCTTCCGGGTTGGCCTAGGAAGTAGCCTTTGTTCATGGCTGACGTTGTTGATTTGTTTGCGTGAAATACTGCAACGGGAAAGTAATTCTAGGTAATAATTCCAGATTTGTGTCGGAGTTTAGCTGATTTAGTCACAGGGGTGTTGGTGGAGTGGGAGGTTTTGTTGTACACTAATACCCGAAAAGTGATCTCCAATAACTAATCTGGACGATATTTATGACACTCAATTTTATATAAAATATATTATATACTAAACGAATATCACAAAAACTATTTTGCTTTTTTATTATACCAGTTACAATGGTTCGTCTACAGGATCATTTTATAGTACAAAAAATCCAAATCTAACTAAGAGACTAGACTCGAAAAGTCCTAGCCGCGGCCCCGACTGGCGCGGCTGCGCACGATGAACGTAAGTACAGAGAGTCTTTTCCCTGAATATAATTTCCTCTTTTACTTTCGATTGTGTTCTGATCGCTCTACTTCTTGCAAGTAGACAGAGGCGTGAACTCGTCTTCCATGTCCCGTCCACGGGGGTAAAACCATCATGTTATTTCCTTGTTAGACCCACATTACTGATCACGTCTTCTGATGGCAAGCCAAAGATGGTTTGGACTATGTTATGGACTATGCAAGGATTCCACGACCTACTTCGGAGCGAAGGAACAGATAGTTAAAGACAACTTGCACCTAGCATAGACCGAAATTTTCGTGGCCATTAACTGGCTGGTGCTGCAGTCTCGACGACGGCCGTTTGTTTCACATAAGCGAAGAAGGAAGAAGATGGTGCGACAAACAGCAGATCTGAACTTCACTGTTGGTGTGATGGCCGGAATTAATAATCCACAATACTTCGCAATCAGTATTCAAAATCTGACATGGTAAAATCTTGATGCTGCTGTCTGTAAACATTGTTAGTAGCTCCTAACTTTAAAAGCGTTCCTATGTCAAAGGCGGGGGAAACCGGGGATTAAAAAAGACACCCCAAGTTTATACATGCAAGGGCTGAACGGACTGAGTAAGTTTCTGTTATTTCCTCTTCCTAACAGAATGTGTACAGATACATTCGTTACCCTAATGAAATCTTTACCGCGTGTCCATGATAATTCAGTAATTCTGCTATTTTTATCTAACCTTCTCTACAAACATTTCTGAGAACGAAAAAAGCTGGGCTGTGGACGACTATCGATCCTGGAGCAGGGCTGTCTTAGTTAGCGGTTTCCCTTTTCTCTAACCCCGCAACAATCGATGGCATCACGTGACCGCAAACCGGAACTCGCTAAACTGGACGCAAACAAATGAGAGGTCCGACATTTGACGGCGCCACCGGTTTTCGGTTAATTCGCGGTTGTCGGTAATTAGAGACTTCCTCTTCCCCCGTCTCTGCGCTGTAAACGGCTTGTAAAGTGAAACTTAAAAAAAAAAACAACAACCGACGTAAAGGGTTATTTACGTGGTCATTTTTTCATTAAAACTTTAAAAAACACTAAAGTTGAACTGTTTCCTGAAGAACGTTCTCAACCGAAAAAGAAAAGATGGTTTATCGTGGTTTCAGGCTAAACAATTACGAGGGTGAACGCAGCCCTATGTGACAGCTATCAATGGTCATCTTTCTTATTCAATAAACTATGGAAAGTATACTACACGAGCAGCCCGAAAGTTTACTGATTTAACAGAGAGGATTTACAGGAAAGAAGCTCGGTGACAAGGCATATCCAAGGCAACCGTGTAAATGGTGACACGCATATTAATGGTTTATAAATATTTACTGCGCGGCTCGGAAGTGGTGGATTCGTGTATCATTTGCAATAAAATACGTGTAAATCTGTTGAATACTGAGAGGGTGACAAAGACAAATAAAGCAGAGCACGGCGCAGTTTTGGAAAAGGGGCAAACACGATCTGTCGGTTTTGCTAGGGTAGCGATTACACCTCCGTTTGCTCACGGCCTTCTAAGACAAACAGTGTTCGTGACTCAGATGTGTATAAGACTGGGTGTCTAATGGAAGATTATCGAGTGTCAAGCTCGTTTGTAAAACGTGCCGATGTCCCATCCATAATAACAATGCGTCTCGCGACTATACCTTGCGGCCACTCGCCATTTAATTGCTTGAAGTCATGTCTCGAAAAGTGCCTCTAGATAGGCACAGAAAATGAACATATCCCAGTGGTTTGCCTTTACAGCCTGCTTCCATATTTTCAAAATATGGCGGTCTACAGTGGCAGTAGCCGAAAGGAGGAGGAAGTTTTTGTCTGTCCCTAGGTTCCCGTGTACATCGCTCGGTGTCCAGTGGGTGCGGCACCCACGCAATTGCTCCGTCTACTTTGTGTGCGGACATGGCCTGGCGCACAGGATGCCCTCTTGTCCAAGGGATCGGGTGTGGTCTGATGGAGTTACAAACTGCGTGCCCGTGGGTTCCCGGTGGGATGATTGTACAAGCAATAAACAGGATCCTCAGGACGTGACCGGCAAACACAGCAGTCCAGAAGAACAGTCCACAAACACTCCGACCAAGCCGACGACAACCATCGTCTTCTCTTCTACGCTAAGCTCACAAACAATGAACTCCTCCGTGACAAATGTCCACACGTCGTCGTCCAGAAAGTTTCCATTTTCTGACGTAAAGCGCACGTCGACATTTTTTGAACAGTCTACCAAGACCGCAGCTCAGAGAAGTAAGTGGATCTGACATTAATTAAAAATTTTTTCATCTTTTATAGAAACCCTGTGACAGAATAGTTAGCCTTCTGGGTAAACGCTTCAAGACACTACAAACAGAAATGTGGCAGAACCCTAGCTTTGTTCTGTTGCTCATTTACACCTTTACTCTCTTTCAGATAAACCGAGTTGTTTCCCTTTGTTTTCGAAGCTATTATGCCTGTGTTCATATTTCCCTTTCCAGAATTTCAACAAACAAATTTGCCCGAATATTCTATCACAAAACTCAACAGGGTAGAGATTATAAATGCTTTATTATTTAATTATTTAAATTTTTTTTAAAAAATGGGTTTACTAGCTGAAAGTTCATTGTTAATATCAATTAACAAAAACAGGAGCCGTTTTAAGCTAAAACGAAGAAGCAACATTTCTAAAAGTAGAGAACCAAAACGAGGCTGTCATTAAGAATGAAAGACTATTTCAAGCTGCTGCCAAAATACTTTGCTAGGAACTACATCAATATTTTTGGAAATCTCTTCCCAAGACCACCCGCAGATCGAGAGTCTGGCACCAACCAATGACATTACTCAAAATAAAAATGTACATTTAGTAGCTTATAAGTTGGTAGAAAATTCCAATGTATTCCTTTGTTTTTAATAAGTAAACATTGCTACTGAGCTTGCGTTTTTATCATGCGGTCGCTACATCATAGAAAAAGAAATTTCTTTAGAATACAGCTTGATAACACGAGATTATTAAATCTACAAGAACTTAAAACAGCTAATTGTAAATTTTTTAAAAGCTTCCATATTTTAAAAAATTCTTTCTTTTTTATTGGTGGTTTGTTTGTTAATATTGTACATTACTTTATCCTCGCGTTAAAAACTCGTATGTAGTGACTCAGTCGAGATAATTAAATTACATTTTTTATAGCATTCACCATCAGTTACTGCAAAGATGAACTTTACGCGGCATTTATAAGCCATTACTACCCAAAAAACGGCAATGGTAAAATAAAAGAGTTTTCTGTTCTAATTCAACTACGCTAAGAGAAATCATGAAACCGCTGGCGACTTCAATTTAAAGCGGATTTATAGCCCGTTACCGATGACCGACCTTTTGAGTGCTGTTTATTTTGTAGTCGAATGCGGAATAGCGTCTACTCATATGATTGTTGGCGGTATCCCATCGAGACAGGGCAGGTGGCCATGGATAGTGTCCCTGCGACTGACCTGGGCCAAACGCCACGTCTGTGGTGGAACTCTCATCCACCCACGCTGGCTGGTCACCGCCGCCCACTGCGTGTACGGGTAAGTCCACTTCCTTTCCCCGGCATCACGTGACACTGGTATCTTATTATTGTTTTAAGTAATAAAAATAGCCATAAAATTCTTCTGTTACTCGAAAAATTATGTAAACTGTTCGACATAAACAAATAGGGATAAGTGACTCTTTAAGACGGTGGGCGGGCTAACCATGCGCCAATTTTAACTCTTTTAATTCATGTAACTTTCAGACCCTGACGATTTCTAATGTGGATAACCTGCGAATAGTCAGCCGTAATGCCACCTTAACTGTTTGTTACCTTGCTTACTTCCCATTTAAATAATGGACTTTTGCTTTTTTTTAAGGCAATTTTTTTCTTCTTTCAGAAATCAGTTTGAAAATGTAGATGAGTGGAGAGCTATAATGGGAGAGTTTCAGCTTGGTGTCAGCGCCGGTAATGAGATGCACAGAAAAATAGACAAGATTATACGGGTTGGTGGCCCTTACTTAGCTTGTGCTGGGAATTCTGACACTGTAGTAAAATTAATGAAGATTAGTTACTAACATAAATGAAGCTGCCGTAATTGACAAAACGGAGAAGTAAAGTCAGCAGCTATCTACATTTACCGTTTCTTTACTTTGTTAAATGATGTGAGTGGTGAGTCTGGTTGGTGGATCACTCAGCTGATGGAGTGGCGGCGGCTGGTCGAACCAAATCTAAGCAGGGCTCGGAGTGAGGGTTTGTACGGTCATCCGTGGAATAGCATCGGAAGTTCTGTCTGTGCGAAAACTTCCGAGGTAGGTACCAACAATACAACCGAGGGGAGGATGAGAGGCGGCATCTCTCTCTCTGTAGTGACGTCATCTCTGTGTTATGCCACCATCTCTCTCTCTCTCTCTCTCTCTCTCGAATTATAGCAATTGCTCTGAATAGAAATATTCTGTACGATTCAGAATTTAGGTGATGCCAAAGCTTAAAACATGAGATGGCTTAGCGGATGATGCTGACAGGTAAGGATGTCGCTGCTTAATGATGACTTCTAAAAACAGAAAGTACATTTAATTTACCTACACACAAATTTAAATAAAGACTAGAAAAATAATAGTTAAACACCACGAGTGGTATTCTACAGCAAATAGTAACGGTACCTATACAATTAAAGGAGAATCGCCATTTCGTGTAGCCGTTAAGACGGGAAGGGGATGATGCTGTTTTGAAGTAGTCAGCAGGCGAACTGAACGGAGTCGCCCCTTCGTGCGTGGCTGGCTATTCGATGTCTGATCCACTTCCTCCTCAAATCAATATTCGGGTACCTTGAAGTCATCCAGCTATTTATCTTCGTCATCACAATGTCCATTTGCATTCTATCTTTGAAAAAAAAAATTCAAAACACGACAAAATGGGGGTCCGTTTGTTTGCCCCGTCAGCTCTGTGTGCGATCCACAAATAACCCTATCCCTGCCGCTCCCGTGGGCACCAAAGACTCAAAGCCTCCCAGGTAATCACAGCACCTGGCTGTCGATATTTGTCGGGGATTAAATGAGCGTTCGATGGCTCTACTTACAAATTACTATTTTGATAACTTAAAGATGCTCACCAGAGATCTCATTCCGTGATATGCTCCAGCAGAACAACCTCTCCACACCAAGGATGTTTCTGGAAAGAAAAGCTACTGCTCTGGGGTGGAGAGGAAGTCGCTAACCAGCTGAGTATTATTCACATTTGTCTCCTCACGAGCTATTTTAGCAAAGTCCTGTCTACACCGCAGAGATTCGCTTCCCTCCCACCCCGCTCCTGTCAAACGTTTTACCAAAACTGAAAATATACGCGAGAAATGATCATCATCCTAAAATACGACTTCAGGATGACAAACCTCTTTACGTAGGAAAAATTCCTTAGGTTACCTTAATCAGATATTTAGTAGGAGCAGCGTTCCTCGATGCATGGGTAAGCATTTGTTTCTTATAACACCTCATGTTGTAGCCTTGAAAACTGATACACAGCGCCTTACTCCTAGTTCTTACAAAGATCGATACACAGCGCCTTACTCCTAGTTCTTACAAAGATCGATACACAGCGCCTTACTCCTAGTTCTTACAAAGATCGACACACAGCGCCTTACTCCTAGTTCTTACAAAGATCGATACACAGCGCCTTACTCCTAGTTCTTACAAAGATCGATACACAGCGCCTTACTCCTAGTTCTTACAAAGATCGACACACAGCGCCTTACTCCTAGTTCTTACAAAGATCGATACACAGCGCCTTACTCCTAATTCTTACAAAGATCGATACACAGCGCCTTACTCCTAATTCTTACAAAGATCGATACACAGCGCCTTACTCCTAGTTCTTACAAAGATCGACACACAGCGCCTTACTCCTAGTTCTTACAAAGATCGACACACAGCGCCTTACTCCTAGTTCTTACAAAGATCGACACACAGCGCCTTACTCCTAGTTCTTACAAAGATCGATATAACTGCCTTCGCTCGTGGTTTTTATTGCAGCCTTCACTTCAAGCTCTTATAACGACCTTCACTCCTATCTCTTATAACGACCTTCACTTCAAGCTCTTATAACGACCTTCACTCCACGCTCTTATAACGACCTTCACTCCAAGCTCTTATAACGACCTTCACTCCAAGCTCTTATAAAGACCTTCACTTCAAGCTCTTATAACGACCTTCACTCCACGCTCTTATAATGACCTTCACTCCAAGCTCTTATAACGACCTTCACTCCAAGCTCTTATAACGACCTTCACTCCAAGCTCTTATAACGACCTTCACTCCACGCTCTTATAACGACCTTCACTCCAAGATCTTATAACGACCTTCACTCCACGCTCTTATAACGACCTTCACTCCAAGCTCTTATAACGACCTTCACTCTTATCTCTTACAGGTATAAATCATTTTAACTGAACAACTGATAATTTTTAGAACGTAACAGTGAATTTGTTTAATGAAATGCGCCACCTCCAGCCACCCGAATAATATACAATTGGTAAAACATTCTAAATACTTTAGTAACTCTACATCTGTTTAACTGTCGTTGTTTCGTAATAGATTTAGGAACCCTGCGATGTAAAATCCTTTTACTGGTTTACATTTTAAGCATCCGGATTTTGTGAACGGTGGCAACTACCCCAACGACATCGCCATCATGCGCCTCGACCGGCCAGCGGACGTGACCGGCTTCTACGTGCGTCAGGCGTGTCTGCCAGCCCTTGCCGCCGCCTTCAGCCCCGGAGACGCCTGCTGGATCATGGGCTGGGGCGAAACTACAGGTAATAAAAAAGGGCTTGTTTATGACGAGTATAAAGGTGACTGGGGAGGTCCGACACAGTGGAATTATTACCTCGGTTACTTTTAAAGCTTCTTTTTTCTTTTTGTTACCAGGAAAACCATAAAAGTGTCGCGATGTTTCCCTGTTTTAATTAAAGGAAATAACAAACGAACGCGAACGGGTTCACGGTTTGCTGACTTCCTAAGTCTATTGAACGGTTCCAGAGTCCAGAAAAAACGCCATTATTTCACACGCTCATTACCAACGAACTACCGATGGCACACACACACACACACCCGTCGAGGAAGGTCCAACGTCGTCATCGGTAACTCCACCCCCACCAAAGTATCTCGCTGTCGCTGTTTTCCTGGAGCCATTTCGTAAACTCGTTCTTTAAGATATTTCCCGTGTGAAGAAATAACAGGTGGTCGGAATAAGCCTTCGTCAAAAGATAAGCAGTTTAATATGACTTCCACTGAGTCGAGAATGGAGGTAATCCAATACAGCATCGCTGGCGTGTGGCCACGCGCCAAAACCTTTGAAACCAATGGCGACTCATAAGAAAATGTTGAGGTTTCGATTTCACCAAAAGGAATATCTGTATAATTTCCAACGACATAACCATAAGAAAGAAGGCCTATAACTCCCTGTTTTGAGAGGGCAGACTATACCAACACACATTCTAGGGATAAAGCGACCTTTCTTCGATATATGCTGGTTTTCAAGCGCTCCAAATCTCCCACTCTGTCTGCTGAACTCCTTACTGAACTTTATCGAGACTTTCACGAGCGATTTTGTCTCAATGCATCATTCAACAAGTCTGTTTTTTCTGCACAGTTATCCCGTTGTTTTCCATGCTTTCCTTCTAAAGCGCCCCATGTGAACAACAGATGGGACGCGAAACAAAACTTCATACTTTCCTCTATAAAGTGGTGACAGCTTTAGGTTTCTGTCATTTACAGTTTGTCAGTAATAAATGTGTAAAATTATGGCATTTAATCCAGAACAACCCGTATTTTGACGCGAAGGTTTGGCTACAATGTCTTGGAAATGCACGTTCTCTTTTTAACTGTCTCGTTAGTATCTTCTGACCAAATACTTACAGTGAGAGACAAAATTATTGTATTACCTTCCGTTTATTTATAAAATATTGAGTGTTCGTTCTGCGCTTTACAACGTATAAATGCATTTTTACCCGAATAAAGCCATTTAACCCTTGTTGTTGAAGCATATGATTTCTGTACTGAACGCCCTAATATAGGATTCTATCGAAGAGATACAACTATGGAGTAATAAAGTAGTAAATTGCGAAAAAATGACTTTAAAATCTACTATTTTAACAAAATAAATACATAAATGATAAATAAAAATGAAACAATAGGTTAAACAATGAATTAGTCAGAGTATAATTACAATTATTTCGAATAATGCAGTAATTTTAGCCACTGCTAAATACTTTTATTTTCAACTGAAACATTTCAATAAAATCTCTCAACATTTCTTAGGAAGCCTTTACGTACTTCCCTCACCTGAATATTAAAAATAATTGCATCTTATATGCTAAAATTAAATGCTCGGTTGTCATGGAAGCAGTCAGAAAGGGCCAATGGACAGTGATATCATTGTAGTGTGGAGAAGGTGAGGTAAATACTGTGCCTCCAAAGCATATAGAAATCAAAGCCTTAACAAGTGAAGGCTACTCCATGCGGCAGATTGTATCCCCACATCATGTTTCAGGAAGAGATGTATGCAAGATTCTGAGGAAAACACACGAAACTGGTACTGTGGAAAGTAGACGTAGTCAAGGGAAAAAACCCAAACTCTCCAAAAGTAACGTTAAGTATCTCATTGATGTTCTTCATGTGATAGATGACGACCTAGTAGAGACCTTGCCAACGACCTGGCTGAAATTAAGAGTGTTAACGTTTCCTCAAGAACAACAGTAAGATACACGTTAACGCGCAGTGATCTCAGTGGATGTGTGAATTCCCGTAAACCTTTGATGAGGAGAAAAAAAAACAGATGGCTAGGCTGAAATAGGCAGCAGAAATTAAGTAATGGGATAACCAAACAGGGAAGAAGTTGCTCTTTACAGATGTTTAAATTGTCAGTGGCAGTCTGATCGAAGATGGACCGAAGATATCAGTGTACAACAGCTATAATGAAACATGCATATCGATCAGTACAAATGTAGGACTCAAAGCATACAACCAAAGATACCTTGGCCTGTAAAAAAATCTTGCTGTGATCATCGTTGAGATTATATGAGGTTATATGGCTACTGAGAAAGTCAAACGGCAGCCAAACAACTTGGAGGAATTGTGAAAAGTGCTACGGGATATTTACAACAATTTTCCACGGTCATACACTGATCACCTGTATGGGAGCATGAAAACCAGATGTGATATTCTATACAAAGCAAAGGGCTCACATAGCAAATACTAATGCACTGTACAACGTATTCATTTTATTTTGGTATATATTAAATAATCGTGTGTGTGTTACCATAATTATTTCCAACACTGTACAATAAGCGTATTGCAGTCGAAATAAAACATATCTTCCTATTCCCCCGTTTTCTTTTTGCTAATTCAAATCGTCAGATTTTATTTTCCTCTCATCAAACGACATATCCTCCCATGTCGGTTTGTCTGCCCGTCGAGTTATAGTGCGCTGTCGGTTGGTCGGACGAAGAGCCAGCGAACCTTCCCGTCTCGGTCGTTCGCTCGCTCATCTCGAAAATCTCTAGAAATTGCAGAGTGAAATCTGGAAGGTAAACTCGAGTATTTAAGGTTTAGTTGTAACTGAAAGCTTTACTCGAACATCCGAAACAAATCTGCATCAAGTTGAAGGTATATTCGTGACCTTGTCGCTGATGGGAGCGACGCAGAAAATTAACCGTTAGTTTTCTTTGCGACCAAGGTGAAAGGTAGACATGGCGGCCATAGCAAGCGTACAACACATCAGATACAAACAAACCAAGGGAGACAAATCATTTAAAGTTTATAAAAACGCTCACTAAAAATTTTAAAAATATTTTATTTGTAAAACTTTTATAAATTGTAATAAATTGTTACTTGATTCTATAAGTTTACATAATGGATTTTTTTTTTGTAATTAAAACTTTGTTATTTTTAACATTCGAAAATCGTAAATTCAGAATTACTTCCCTTACATTAAATTGGTTTTACGTGTGTGGCTGTCTTCTGTGATTGATACGATTTATTCATTTATTGATATTTTTCTCGTTCATTACATATCTTCAGCTTCCTGTGAATGAAAGCTGAAAACAACTGTTTTTATTGTTAGTCCTGCATAAAAACTATAAGAATCCGGAGTGCATCTTTCATTTCTGCCTGTTTATTTTGGTTTGAAATTAAAAAAAAAAAAAACAGATTATGCAGACCAAAGCATCCTTCAGGAGCTTCAGGTAGACGTGCGGATCAACTCAGAATGTTCGGTCCGATGGGGAAGAAGACGTATCCTCAACTCTCACATCTGCGTCGGCAATGGCGACAATGGCGCCTGTAATGTAAGTACACCTGGCCTCACCTTCGTTTAACTCTTTTACCGGAAACAGTTTTTAAGAAGTGACGACATCGAGTAGTTTTTCTTTTATCTATTTAATTTATTATTATTATTATTATTATTATTATTATTATTATTATTATTATTATTATTATTATTATTATTATTATTATTATTATTATTATTATTATTATATTATTATTATTATTTTTCGCCTGGGCCATCCACGTGCTTACTACGATTTACCGCATCACACATTTTAAAATGGTTTTTGAAAACAAATTCTCCCGTGATTATCTATTGTCGACTGTCTAATATCCAGACACATTTTAAAATGTTGTTGTTGTTGTTCTGTACTCATTTATTCCGTCCAGAAAGAGTTTGAATAGATAAACTTTATATTCTATGCATGAACATAAAGTAAAAAAACTTTTTTCCATACCTGATCTTTATAGGGGTACCAAGGTGTATTAAGAAACTGTATTGTCCGAACAACGGAAATGACAAAAGTTTATAATCTAAGGGAAATAATTTAAATATAATATACTTTTTTTTAAAAAAAAATCGTGGAAAAAGAAAAACTAAAAATGAATATTTAAATAAATAATTAAAGTACAAGAAGAGTTACTCATATAAATAAATGTTAGTGGGATGTTATGGAGTTAGTAAAATTGTTCTTGGAATTCGTATTTGTTTGCTTTCCTCTCTTAACCCTGACATTACTATGTTTTTCATGCAAAATATCGTTTTATTTAATATATTAACACAAAGGCGTCCTCTTCTGTTTGCTTCAGGGAGACTCTGGCGGCCCCTTGGTGTGTTCCAGGAAGGGATACTACTTTCTCGTCGGCATCACGTCTTGGGGAGTCAGTGGTTGTCGAACACCTGGGTATCCAAGCGTATACACTCGGGTGGCCTTCTACTCGGAATGGATTCAGAACAAAATTAGTATATTTTCCGGTAGTTCTAAACAAACCAAATAACAGCGGCCCTGCGTGTGCCACAAAGACAGACGGTGGTCAGTTTGTGAGAAACCACGAGCAGTTTATGTGTAAATTTGTATAACTACCAATAGATATGTGGGAATATTGGCAACTGAGGTTATCAATTTGCTGAAACACCTGACCTGGCTTCAGGACCATTTTATCAACAAGATTTTTCCAGGAATACTTTTAAAAGTTTCTTGGTATCATTTTAGTGGAGACGATACTGCAGCAGCAAGCAAGTACCATAACATGCTAATTGTGTGGTGGATGGTGTATATAATTTAATTTTAAGGGAAAGAGATTTTTGCGTAATAAACTTATATGTGGAATTTTACCGATAGCCATTATCTCCAGCCCAGCAGGTTGTTTCGGCGTTCTGCTTGTTTTCCTGTAATATAATAAAAATTGTTAGTACAAAATACTGTGGCACTTTTAGAGATATAACGATTAAATAAGATAACAAGAAATATACACTGTTATCTACCAAACCTGATTTTTCTTTATGTATTCGGTTTTCTGCTGAGCAGGTTTGGCTCGTGTATATTTATTCTGTGCTGTTAATTCCGAGTATTTGGCAGATACCTTCTCGTGAATATTTACCGTTGTTAGTAACGAATCTATCAGATAATCAGTGGTGACTTGGCCAGATTTCCCCACCAAATTTTTGGAAATTCATTAATCGCTGCTGCGTGGCTGATCTTGATTATTTGTCCCTTGGTTATCTCTCAGGATGCGGCCTAATGGGGTTTGTGGGAGCTCATGAATGTACCTGTACTTTATTCCGCGTCTTCCTTGGTATAACATTATGGATGTACAGCAGGTTCCTTTGTCTTTTTGCAGGATGTGATGATTACAGCCGAGTATTCCATGATCAGATACAGGCTATATAGGTTAAATCCGATGGATGGATTTGTAACACAAGGAATTTAGATATCCATCCATCATTAATAGACCCCAAGAGTAGTTGGGTAATTACAAATGCTTGAAAATAACTCTAATGGAAAGTTACTTCATTGTATATTTAAACCTACTACAAACTATTAGTTAGAACGGTTTCGAAAATGTTGATAACATTATAAGGGGGGATAAACCTCATTGCTTATTTCTAGAAACATTTGGAACAGTAGAGTTGTCTCCCATTCACTACGAATAATTTAAACTTTACCGACATTGCATCTGTTTGAATTCACTTCACTTCACTTGTCCCATGACCCACAGGTGGTTGGGATCACCCCGAGAGCTGTGTCCAGGACATTATTCCTGTTTTAATTACTAGATTTTAAATGCAAATGTTCTTTGTATATTTTTACTAAATAAAAAAAATCTAACCATGATAAATAGAGGGCATCAATATATTTGAACAAACTTATTTGATTTGGATTGGGATGATGGGATTTACTGTGACCGGTGCAAATCGTCCATGTATTTGTTTTTACTAAAATTATTCCAATGAACAATTCTGAAAATACCTAAAAGGATAGGAGTCTATTTTTGTTATTTTACCGTCCGTCAAAATTCCACCTGCTTGTCAGAATGCGGATCCCAACAAAAGTCAATTTATAATTTAATAAAGGTTATATTCACTTTCAACCGTGATATTGATGACATCTTATTATTGCATTGTCGTGGAAAACAATGCCTTATCATTAAATGAATCGTAACAGTAAAATAATCGGTGGCTGCCTTTAATACATTGATAATAGTAATTCAAACTCGTGTTTTCGCATTGTAAAGTACCTTTTTTGATACGGAGAACCTAAATAAGTACAATTCACAAATAATTTTGAAAATATGTCTTAAGAAACTTAAGCTCTAATAACATATTACGCCGTCATTACGAGTAATAAAAGAATTAACCTGTTTTTTTGGATAATCTAACAAACAAAACATTCTTCCTGTTTTCACTCTAATGACAGAAGTTGGTTAAAGTGATTCTTTCTTTCATTGAAGTTTTGTGGACAGATAAATACAAGATAAATCGTGTATGGGATGTAAAAGTGATTCTTCCTTTCATCGAATTTCTGATAGGAATGCTAACTTTAAAGCAGTGAAAGCAGTTTCCAATTTTATAATAATTATCAAACCTTTTAAATATACAGCCTTTTCCTGACATATTTTAAGTGATAAAAGTCAAATTCATTAAAGGAATCCAAAAGGATATGTTTGAATTAATCTTTTCACAATTCTGGACTAAAACCAAAAAATTATTTTGTATACAAAGAAAACTTTTGTCTAAGAGATCAATTAAAAACAAACACAAATGTTGCGGTGTACAATTTGAGTTATCTCCCGTGCTCTTTAAGACATCTCATTCCAACAATCAAATGGGAAAGATAATTATTGAAATTATGTACAATCAAATGTGAACATGTTTGTGGGTGGACGATGAAGAAAATCAGTAGATTTGATTTATTGTTTTATACTTGCTGATTAAAGGTGAATATCAACCTGTATTGTTTTGTTTGAATTCCATCCCAACTGCTAAGTGTCACGCCTCACGGTCACATATCTAATTTTACTGTACCAGGCACAAAATTCCCTTTTCTGTGACATCTCGGCGAGTAACTTAGACTTTTCTGTTGCACAGACTTTCACTTTTGGAAACATTTCCAAACTTCTATATCAGTTTTTCTTAAACAGAAAGAAGACATTTTAAAAATTTCTTAAAAATTAAACACAAGTGTCGATATCTACGTTGTTCCTTGTCATAGATTCGTGTTTACAAAACAACCGGTACCGTGAATATCGTGTGACACTAACATCTGCAGACTATTAGTACGGAAACAAAACCGGCCGGTCCAGGGTTAAGAGAAATCAACGTTTAATCTCAAGACGCCATCATGGATCCTAACTTGCTCTGGTCCAATAAAGTCTAATATCCATAATGCAATGTAAGATTGATTATCACGCTACTAGTTGCACTCACATGTGCATTGCGAAAAGAATCTCATTCAGTTTAAAACCAACCAAGCAGCTCGAAGAACATGAGATCTTAGTGTACGAAGGATGAATCTGCTGCATTACTTTCCTCACAGTGTGATACATCGCAAATAAAAGACAAGTGAAAAGAAATGAAAGCTAGTTTGTTTAATGTCTGTGGTACCTTTACTTTTTCCCATGTGTTAACGCAGGTACCCATTTATGATTCAGTCGGTTAATAAAATTATTTTCTTTATTAAAATTCAGAGAACTGTCGGCATCAAACTCTACCGTATACTTTCCAGTAAGTTGAGAAACATTAATTCTAAGCATGTAAAAATCCAGACAGCAGATCGTATGATGCACTTTGTTTCTCAGGTGATGATTTCCGTTTGCCCCAATATCTCCATCAGTGTTTCTACTCGGAAATTCCGATTGGATGATTCTGAAAACGTTTTCTCAGGTATCCCTGACACTCTTGCAGGAGTGACGACGTGTCTTTAAAAACATGTTTCCCAGTTCAAAAACGACAAGTTTCGGAAGAGAAAACTTTGATTTATTTGACGATTTTTGCGATTAAATGGTGTAGCAAGGCTAGGGTTAACCCAAATAGGTGTCCGTACACTGTAATCACCTCGCAGTCTTGGTAAATGTAAGGTTGCTGCATTACAAACCTCGCCTCGTGCTGAGTTAGCCGATCATTGCATTATGCAGTTGAAATATTTGCAAGATAATCACACATGAAGTTTTATAATTCAGATGAAGTACGTTATTATTCCAACAACTTCCGAGTCCTGGTTATGTTTCTGGTTTGTATGAAAACTTTATTTCTGAATGTCCTCGCCAAAGCATAGAAGATTCCACATGTCTGTGACTGCTGACGTTAATAAACACGAGCTGAACCCTTGGATCTACCATTTCTTCATGAATAGTTCATACAGAGTTCACTTAAAGCGAACGTTTACTTGTGTGTGTCATGGCTCATGTCAGTCATGGCGGCAAGGTCATTATAGAAGGCCACGCCGTGTACAATGTCAGGTCTTAGTCCTATTTATACTTTTTTAAACCTTATTATGCTGTCTAACTATCCCAGGTCTTCGCCTATTTATTTTCCTGTTCGACAGAGAAAACTTCAGCAGGATTTCATTCCTTGGCGGCCGCGACATTGTTAGCTCTCCTACACTGGTGCAATTGAGAGAGGTTGATGATGATGCCAACTTTAAAGCAGTCATAATGTCCTTCATTCTCGTTTTAGACCCACGAGAACTTAAACTCCTGCGTCTATAATCAATAAATCAAAAGCTGACGGCGAATTAGCGCGGACTTACTTTATATGTTCTACCGCAAACTACAGTTTAAAGAAAAAAATTTTGTAAGTGCACACGGCTGATTATTGGTCGTAACTTATTTACATGCGAACTATTTACCGTCACTCTTACCTGTAGCAATAATGACTCTTCTGATCCTAATGATGCTCAAGAACAAATTCTAACCGAAGATCTATCGATTTTCTCGAGAAGTAAATAGGTGCATAAAAAGAGATTTTAACTAATTAGCTTGCATAAGATGCCCAACCATTTCAAGTTCTGAAACAGAAACAGTATTAAGTTACACGGATTTAAGTGCAAGTTTACACCAGAGCCACTGCAAACTTCTTCCACCATCATAATGTCTTTAATGTGTCTTTAATATACGTTCTTATTTAATTCAAAAAACAAACAGCTTCGATCGGCATCAGCACGTGCTGAACGGTCAGCTTGGTGCGTGCAAAATGAAAGTAAAACTATCTGGATGGTTCGAGAGTAGACAGTTTAGTTTGGCGTACGAAATTCGGCAAATACGAATAAATCTTAATGTTTATAAAGGCTTATTTTATTTGTTGGGTGGAGGCGAAAGTTGTTCTTTTCACTGCCTTTGGTATATTATGCCATTCAAGGCATATTTTGGACAGGATATTTGATACATCTTTCGAAAAATTGTAGATCAAAGTTTCAAGTTGTGCATGTATATGCGTCATTAAAGAAACAACTTACCTGCAATCATTAAAGACTGATTTAGGCGACTCAGATTATATATCTTGGAAAGTATGAGAAATTGCTAGAAAGTCATTCGATTAGTTAAAGTCGTTTTCTGCGTGCATTTTCCGAAGTAACCGCGCTTGTTTTGTAGAAAACCAAGTCAATTATAAGATCGGTTATGATAGTACGATAGGCAATAGATGTATGATGTCCGTGTGGACTGCTGATGTAGGTGCCATTGATACACTAAACAAATTATGTTTTATATACTGACAATATGAAACAAAAATAAAGCTTAGTAGCAATATTTAAAAATGCAAGAAAATGTTTAACTGTTTTCAGTAAAACTATTATATTTCGATAATTCAAATAGTGAAATAGAAATTAATTCTAGGCCATGTTTTATATTACAACAAAATCCATTTGTTACGGAGGCTGATTGTGGACGGTTCTGTTTACTGATGTAAACTAACAAATCTACAAACTGTCCATGTAATTGCAGATATAGGCTATCAATACGTGGAAATTTACTGCAGAAACCATGCCCATGACTATAATAATATTACTCTCTAAGATATCACTGCAAGCTTCGTAATACGCTAAAAGTAAAATAAAATTGTTAAAGAACTGTGACAAATCTAATCAAAGCAGAGTTGCTGGGATAAAAGGTCATTCCGCTATTTGGTACTTTATAAATCTTCATTTATGCGTCAGGAGGTAACCGGCCAAGCGGAGATAACTCTACTTCCTTGGTTTATTTTTTATCTTAGCTTGACCATCCGAGGACTGTTTTGAGTGGAGAGTCTCAGAAAACAAAGCGTGCAGTCTGTCGGCTGTAGTTCGTCAATATTCAAGTCCTTCAAACTAATCCATGCTAATCAACCTGTTGCGGCTGCATAAGAATCCACTGCAGACAAATCCAAACAAAAATCATCCACCTCCAAAGCGATGGTCACGAAAGAAACGAACTTCAAAGTCCTGCTAAATCTGTGACAAATAACAGAGGCAGCAAAAGGTAGCCGGCCTGGCGTCTTTATTAGCGGATTATGTCAGACGTCAGAAATTTGCAGCTATTTCTATTTCCATCACTTGGGAGTGGTCTTTTCCATTCGATGTGAAGCGTGCGACTAAGGAGTAGGATAACTAAGTTATCTGGGTAATCTACGTCTTTCTTAAGGTCAGGGTAGAAATTTGTTGTTCTTTTGGATTTTATTCTTTGCTGATTTTGTTTTTGTTTGTTTTTTTTTTAATTTTCTTAATACGCAATTTAAAAAAAAAAACAAACAACAATTTTGGGAAAATTATCGCATTTCAAGGTTAACAATTATTTTGTATGTAATTATTAAAGCTTAACATTTTCAAGATTGTTCGTTTTATTTGTTTAGTTAGCCATAAAAGTAAAGAATAATTGCTAGGCATAATTTAAAAACTTCGTAGTCAAAAGTGTTTTAACTGTTCATATATAATCATTATTGAATTTGTATTCATTCTGAAAGATAAAAGATCAAGAATTTTCATTCCAGTATTTGTCAGTTGATCAAAATTTATTCTGAAAGAGCTTCAGGGATACTGTTCACTTTTTAATCTCTCAGTAAAGCAATGAACACATTTAAGTAAATAAATCCAATTCAAATCAGATTTGCGATCAAATAAGAAAGATTTTGTTGTAGGTAATATCCGAAAACGGAAGTAATAATTTTTGAAAAATTTGTTATAAATTTTAAAAGTTGTTGCCTTTTCCTCATTATTTTATCAAAATAATTTGATATTCTCAAACAAAACAAGGAAAAATTATCAAAATAGCGTTAGTAGTAACCAGAAATTTTATATTTAGTTTAAACTAAATTTCATCTATAATTTTGCAAGGAAACAGAAAAATCGAAATGTTTTGAAGGAGGCCAAACTCTTTTTCTTGAATAATAAAACACTTATCACAAACAAGGATGTTTTATATACTAGGCTCTTAGGCTCTGTAGGAGTTGCACAGATGTGCAGGTTTGTTCATGAAAACTCATTTGTGATCGGGCGACTGCCCTTCAGCACTACTGGTTTTTCAGCAATATTCTGAAACAAGCCACTCTTACCGTAGTCTTTTCACTGTTGCCGAATATTTGCACACCACTCTCGTAGATTACACTGGACAACAAAATGAAACTTTTTGTCTGCCACTGAACAAAATGTGAGTGATCTTAGTTAAATCTTGGGTGCTGATTTCAAATCTGCAGTCAGAATTTGGCTAGGATATCAGGTTTGTGAGATATGCATCAGGAGGAATTTCGCCGCTAACTCTATATTTTGACTTATGTTATATGAACTATATAAAGCTTGAACAGCAATATTTGGTATTCAAATGTTTAATGTGAGACATATTTGCCATGATCAGACAACAGATGCACGAGAAAGAGACTGATAAAAGCGGTATGGAAGATATGGAACACATTTAACTTACATAGTAGGTTCTTTCCAAATATTCAAAAATGTTTCAGACATTTGTTCTTGTGCTTATGTGAGGTAGCAGTCTCCCTTTGGAGGAACCAACAGTAATCACCCATCCTGATGAGATTTAATTTGCCCTGATATCTACTTTGTATCACCTTTATATCTTGGTGGAATCTTTCACCATGCTCATCACTGACAACCCCAAGACTGGCTGGAAAAAATCAAAATGTGAATACAGAAAATTTATCTTTAGAGACATCCTTGCCCCCATTCGCTAATACGCCATCAGAATGTTTTCCACATACTCAGCACAGTGCTCAGCTCTATATTTTCCAAGAAAGTTCTGTACAACTAAAATAAATGCTTCCCATGCTGCAGACTCCAGTGGGTTCAGTTTATTTTTTGAACCCGTCATCATGCATGAGTACTCGAATTTCGGGCCCCACAAAAATTCTTTCTTTGAGTATAGCTTCACTTTTATCAGCACCAAACTTCTCTCTTAGGCACTTGAATTCATCACCATCTTTATCCATGGCTTTGACAAAGTTTCTATAGGACAAGTTTGATATGAAGTGACAGAAGGTAGACATTCTGAGGGTCTACCAATGGCATATGTTGCACATTGTACCTGCCAACTATAGGTTTCTGTCGCTTATGCCATTCTTTTCGAGTGTAATGGCTGGCATCTTCACGGCTGTTCCAAAGACACAAGAAACACATGTTTTGTGTACCCTAGCTGCAATCCGAGGAGGAGTGAAATAACTTTGAGATCACCACAAATTTTCCATTTATGATCCAAATAACTCGTCACTCACAGGAGTTCCATTGACTCGTATGTCTCTTTCAAGCCAACTACATGAGCTATAGGAACCGAAGGTTTTTGGTTACCATCATGTAACAGCACAGCTTTAAGGCTTAATTTGCTACAGTCTATGAATAATCTCCATTCATCAGTCACATCCCATAACTAAAAAAAACGTCACGTTCTGGAGCAAAACGGTTTTTCAGACTTTAAATCAGTGTGCGAAATACTATAAAGTGAGCATGATAGTGTTCCGGTGGCAAAATCGTTGTTGTCCAGTGTTATACAAGTTCAGTAGAACATGTGACATAACACGTACCACTTATATAAGATTCTAGATTTGCTTATGTTACTCCCTCTCTAAACTTCTTATAAGGATGTTGAGCTTAAGGCGTTTTTTGAAAATAAATTGAACATGTTCTTAATTGATATTTAAAACTACTTTGTTGGAAAGTGTTAAAATCAAACCCATAAATGAGCCAGTGACGGGTAGCCAATACCCCATCTAAGATATTAAAGTTAATAACGAAAATACGATGTATATAATGATGCGGGTATCCGAATATCAGGGAGGAACAAAAGCAGACTATCTCAAATATTGACTGAAAGGATCGATTGGTAAACAGAAATTTTATTTCAAAAAAAACACAATCCGATATCAGGTGACACAACCTTTAGTAAATTAATTTACGGTCCAAAACAATGGCCAAACGGATGGACGGCCCGTGATTTAGACCGTCTGAATAAAAAAACCAGGTGGACTTACAACAGTTTTGCGGACACATCCTTGAGCAATCGTAGCTGAAGTCTGAAAAGGACCGCTAAACAGGTAGTGCGGCTTGAACCCTGGCACTCAGTTCTCAATGGACGGACGAAATTTGTCAGACTGTTTCATCGTGTTCTTCTGATACAGGATACCTTATGTTGTCGCGATATAATTCCTTTGTGTGGTCTACCTAGCAAAGTTGGTCAATCACGGAAAAAATCAAAAGAAGCATCGATATTGGAAAAACTATTCCTTTTCACTAAGAAGGGGTCATTCTATTGCCACTTTTATTTCTTTCTCAAATATGATATTAGATAACTCCTAACTAAATCTTCTCAATTTAAGAATAACTGTACTGAAACTGGTGCACTGTATAAGTGAGTATTAGTTTGTTACAAACGTTTTGTCGGGGTTTTTTAACGCAACAACGAGACTTCACATCGCTGCTGAACGTGAGGTTTATAAACCAAAGAAAGTTCCATTACGATCAATACACTTCTGCCTACGAGTTACAAGCGCATTTATACCATTTTGAAAAAAATCTGGGTTTCTTGAGTCGATAAACTGTTTGAGTTCAATTCCTGCTTGGTTACAGAAGGATTTCGTACGGAGGAAGCTGTCGAGGTGTTTGAAAAGGTGGTAGTCTGTGAGAGAAAGGTCTGGTGAATAGGCTGGGTGAGGGAAAATTTCCTACCCCGTGTTCAGTTTCTGAAGAGTGACTTTTGCAACATGAGGACAAGCATTGTCGTGGAGCAGGATTGAGCCTCTTCGACTCACCAATGCCAGCTGTCATTGGGAGAGTTTCTAATGAACAACATTTCATTCACGACAGTACCTCTCAACTGTGAGGGTTTTTCCAGATTGCAAGAATTTATAGTGGATGAAACCATTTGCAGTCCACCAGACAATGACCATGACCTTCTTTTGGAGGAGGCTGGGTTTTGGAATGTGGTTAGGAGCCCTGTCTCTGTCGAGCCACTGTGTTGATTGTTTTTGATTGTCGTGAAGAATCTATTTTCATCACACGTAATGATTCGGTCAGGAAATGGATCGTTTTTGTTTCTTATGGAGAGCGAAGAGCAGATCTCCAATCGACGATTTTATTGTTGCCCATTCAACTCGTGAGGCGCCCACTTGTCAAGCTTTTTCACCTGGTCGATTGCCTAAAGATGCCGGGAAACAGTTGCAGTGCTTATATCCAGCTCTCCAGCAATTTCTCGCACTGTTTTTCTTGGTTGGCTTCAACTGAGGCTTTCAGACGGTCATCATCACAGCTGGAAGGATGTCCGCTACGTTCCTTATCTTCGAGGCTCTCATCTCCTGATCAAAACTTTGCAAACCATCGTTGTACAGTGCACTCATTTGCTATGTCCTCGCCCCACGCTTGGTTAATGTTATGAGTTGCCTCGCTCGCTTTGTGGCCTGGTTTGAACTCATGAAGCAAAATGGCACAATAAACTTTTCTATCCATGCTTCACTCAGAACCCTGAAACAAATATCCATTTTATGATTTTTAGAAACGTAGATTTTGCAAAATGTATGCCAAAGCACGCGCTAAAAAACGATATATAACTTATCCACATACACCTTCACAAGCAGACAAAAAATGAACCTCAAATTAACATAATATAAAAACCGGCAAAACTTTTGTGACTACCTAATATTTGTTTTGTTTTGATTTATCATTTATTTATTCTTTGTTAAAATGATATTTTGTCAAAATAATACTGAAAAGTGTGCATTCATTCAGCTTTTACTGAGTTATTATTACATATAATGTTTACATAAACAGAAACTTTATGAATATGAAAACAATGCTTAATTGGCTTTATTAAGTTAAAATTTATGTTGATACTGTTACACACAGTGATCACTCATTGTTTAAATAATTTTCATTACCACCACCATTTTAAAATATATTCCAAAAAGTGCTTCATGAAACCTTTCTTCGGAGACAGCAGTTGAAAAGATGAGATTTAAACTTGAACTACATCTTATATACTTCATTTATACGTAATCAACATTCTTAGCTCTAAACCGTTTGAACATTCCAATATCACATCTTATGTGAACTGTTGTTCCCTCCATCACGACATGAAATTTATAAAAATATTAATTAACTCGGTGAATATGAAAACAAAATAACCCGTGTTGAAACTGGAAGATTTTACCGTGCTACATATTGAATAGTATACCTAAATGATGACTCTGTGATTAAAAAAGGGAAGCAACTCTGAGTTATTTGTTAGTTAGTCAAAGACCCTTACTAATTCTCCCACAGCTTATCATTCAAACTTTTCCAGATATTATATGGTATTGAATAATTTTTTAGGGTTTAATTTTTACTTAGATTTAATAACTTCATATATTACTAGAATTCAGACAGGAACCCCGGATCTAAGTTTTAAACGAGGATTTCATTCTCACAGTTAAATTATCCTGTTAATTAAAATATAAAAGTGTTTAATATTTTTAAAAATCAAATAAATAAAGTTGAGAGTTTCTGCAAGCATGTACTTTTCTGTTGCGATGTGATCTAAACATTACTGACATACAGCTGTCTATCCTGGCCTTTAATTTTCGTACTGCCTCACGCCCTCTCATAAAAGAAGTGATCGATGCGCGGTCACTGAGAAGACAAGACCGCATTAGTCACGTTTTTCGACAATTACAAGATCCCTGTTAGGTTATGCACACATGGGATCGATATTGCCATACCTGTCCGGTCACTTGTCAGTCTGCAGTAAAACGTGAGAGAATTACTTACCTTGCATAAAATTTCAGTTGTTTGTTTTCCGAAGCATCAAGCACACGTGAGATGACTGGCCGCTGGTTTATGCTCTGTTTACCTGAGGCTAATCATACAATTATTTCGATCAGAAGATTATATAGTACAATAAAGTTTTGGTTGATATACTTGGATAGAAATGTGGCTTATACATTTTAATTATTAGTTTTTTTTAGGAATTGCTTAATACGTGTGTATTTATCTTGTTAGGAAATAAAACTTGAGTTATTTAGTTTTGAAATACTTTTTTAAAAGTTTAAAAGAATTCTGACATTTAATTCATTCAACCTATCTAGTATTGGGAACATAAATCTGCTTTTGAATTAGTAAATTAAAACAGCTAATTGATCGATATTAACGATTGTCTATTCAGAATCATGGAGCAATTCAAGTTTGACTTAACACTGAGTCTGCTTCTAGAAAGTTATTTGTTTCAGAAATCATCAGAAAGAACATCCATGATAATATCTGTTTCTTCTGAGAATTTAACTCTTCATGCATTTATTTCGTAGATTGAACTAGCAAACGCAGACTGAATGTCAGAATAGATGAAATTTTAAGAAATTAACTGTTTTTCACGCTATAGTTTAACTTTATCTAGGAAAAAATCAATGTTTGCCTGATGGCTGCAGTACAACGTCTCTTTAAAACGTTAACAGTAATATGCAAGGACCGAGCAACACCGGACACACACGACGACTTGCAACTTCTGTTAATCTGCCATTGCAGTTTATTTAGTTTATTTAGTGTCAACTGATGACTAAACTAAACCGATTAATTTGTCTGTTCTGTACAGGTTTCCTATTCGTGGGCGATTGTGGCGTATGTCTTCTTTCTCTTCTGCACTGTGTGTGTGTTTGTGTGTTGTTACCAGCCCTCATACATATATGAATTCTTTTACAATTTATTTTTATCATGAAACTTGTTTGTGTGTGAGATAGGAAATTCTGGTGGGACTCTCTGTTATTTTGGCGCCTGGACACTGGGAAGCCGGGTCTGGTCATCATGGCGTTAGGGATCTTTTATAAATGTTGACCAGGCACACTGACATCTGTCCGGGTATGCCCATTGTCCTGCAAATGATTCTGTTAACCCGCAAGTGAATATCAAGCAGTAGGTGTAATGGACATTCGAAATAAGACAGAAGACAACAGATTTCTCAACCAACCAAGCAACCAGAGCAGCTTTTACTGTCAGCAACTTCGGATAGGTTTTTGTATTGGCTACCCTATTTATTGTATTGCAGTGTTGGATTGAGTTTAGTTACCTGTGAGTAACATATATCTGGATCTAACTGTATTAACTGTCCGTGATAGGATTGTAATAATATCACTGCTGGGTATAATATATTTTTTGGAAGTTAAGTCATTATTGTTTGTTGGTTTCACTCTCGCTGCTGCGTAACGTAGTACCTTTAAGGGGTACGCATTGTAACAGTGTGAAGATAATAGTGGTGAGTGCGGTCAAACAGAAAGTTTTATAAAAAATGGAATCATTAAAATGGAGTTTCACACTTCACTGGCTTGAATAGGGAGCTTTTGGTTGAAATCACTGCTCACATAAACGAAACTGGCTGTAAGATAGAGTCCCAGACAAGTCGCTTTTAAGCAAATTATATTTATGTTATAAACAACTGAAGATATGCAGTTTAACAATCTTAAAACGCGTTTCTTAAATTAATGGAATCATAATTATTTACAATTTAGTCCTTGTTATCAGTGTCAGTTCGACCACCATGTACCTGTGAAATGTTTCGGTTATAACATGTGATTATTGGTTGGCCAAGCATCGACAGGATCACTTATAAATGAATGCCATTTATCGAGAATTTCTGGGCAAATAGCTGAGATCGCTGTCGGGTGGGCAGAGATCAACATGAACTAGACATTCGGTTCCATACGGGTACGGATGTCGACAGATGTTGGAAGAAATAAGCCAACATGGATGGATGGAAATTCAGAATAGTCCTTAGATGGACTGGTTGTGCTTTCCGGTGTTACGTTACCAAACTGTAGCGGTATACGAGCAATCAGTCGCTCTAGACATTGGGTTCGGTGTCAGAAGTGTCTTTAATAACAGTGTAGGTAGTCGTCGAGGTAAGTATAATTGCAGTTTGTCATCCAAAAATTTGAACGAAGTGGAGGTAATTAGTTCATAGCATGAAAAGTTCTTTAGGTTACTAAATGTGAATGACCGGAAAAGGGGGGGGTCATAGATACAGGAAGTTGTTTTCCAATAACCGGAACCAAAAATAATTTATTGAGAGTTGGATACTGAAAAGTTAATTTATCGATTCAGATGAACATACAACTCCGATATTTTGATGATGTGAATTAAAGGCATAATACCGATTAATTAATATAATAATTTGTTTTTCTTGCACTTTAGAGAATAAGTTACTGAACACCAGTTTCGACTACATAAACGAATGCTACCTTATAGAAAGAACAATTGTAACTAAAAGAAAGCGATTTCAAAGCTCTCGAAAATTCCACGGTCGGCGTAAGATGTTGGGGTTAACGGTCAATATATAAGTCACCCAGCTTGTGTCGCACGGACCCTGGTGCCCTAGTCGCCCACATCCCCATATCTATTTCATTAACAATATGAATTAACTTAACAAAAGAAAACCCAATATATTTTCTCGTTATTTTTGTCATCTGTACTTGTGTTAAATTGTCCATATATATACTCCGCTGCTGCTGTTTCATCCCTAAACTCGGAGTGGTGGGAAAATCTGCGAAGATGAACCTCCCATCCATGACTACGAACGGCCGCTGGATCTACGGGAAAATGCGTGGAACAATGACGACGAACAGAAGTGGTTAGAAATTCAGAAACGTTGGTGCTGAGAAATCAACTAAGTATCTGTGGTTGGACCAGGTCTGTTCCGTAGCTTATGTATGATAAGTGAAACCAGCTGATGCTTGTGTGAACGCCCATCATCCCTGCCATCTAGGGCTTAGTTATCCGTGAAACTTTTGACTTCCTAACAGCCGTAGATTAAGTAATTCGCAATGAATGGGCGATCATCATCAGCATCCTCCTCATCTTTACTGACTGCCATGACGAACCACTCTTACCTGACACCGGAAGATGGTCTCTTTATTCTTTGTATAGATGAAGTTAAGATGACTTTCTTCGTTAAGAAAATGGCCCTATAAAAGAATAACCCACGTGTTTGTATCTCTTTTTAAAAGATAAGAGTGTTTATTTATTTAATATCTAATATAAAAATGCATACCTTTTAAAGACGTTACTAAATCTATCGTCGTTCTGACATTGGAGAGAATTCAAAAAGTGAATCTGTACCTAAATTCGTTTCCACCCGAAAACTCCTTAAAATATATAACTGTTAACGTAGCGTTTGTTCAGTCGAGGGTATTTAAATCCCACTCGTGTAAGCCGTGTGGAAACAGAAGCATTCCGAGCATGTTTAACCTCGCTAACGGAATAAATACGGCCGAGCGCAGCACTAGAACGTGGTTTCTTGTCCTGTATTTACCTAAGCAAGTGTAATCAGTCACAGTGTTTCAGAAAAGGTTCCCCTGACTATCAAGCCAGCTTATATTAGGGGCTATACTCGTACCTCGTGCTCATTCTGCTGTGGAGGCGCCGCACCGAGAGACGTGGCAGGCGTGCGATAAGGTACAAAACCTGAAGGAAGCAGTAATTTTAAGGAATTTTCTTAAACATGATATGGGGGTATGTCGTCGTCGTATTTTTGCTCTTAACATGGGTGATAAGTGATGGTGTCCATGCGGCAAGAAAGTCTGTTTACCCGTGTCCCAGTACTGTGTCTCTCCAGTGGGTCAGAGACCCTCAGAACTGTCAAAAATATTACATCTGCAACTTCGGACAACCAATTACAATGCCTAATTGTCCGAAAAATCAGGTGTGGTCTAACGGTGCCCTTAACTGTGTACCAAAAATGTCAACGTGGAACGATTGTGCAAAAGGAGGTCTGGCACAAACAGTGAGCACCCAGAGAACAGACACCTCTAAACCTGCCCAACTAGTGACGGTGTTTGCAACAACAAAGCATAGAACTACGACAAGAGAAGTAACTACAACATTAAAAATTCCTCGCGGTAAGTAAGCAGCGAATCACCTTTGTATTTATATCTGTGCTTTCGAGACCAGACATATTCTCAACTAAAGATCTCCTTTCAGACAGTGATCTTATCATGCGTTTTTATAAATACCACGTGTGATATATCTGATATTAGATGGACATCTCACAATTTGGCTCGGCTCTCTAGGGAAGAGGCAGCTTTAACAACAAAATATTAAACTATGGGTATTAACAGCCATAATGTCAGAGTTTGCACAAAGATAGTTGACATTTGGTTATCTTTTAGAATTTAACGAATCATAGATCTTCTTATTCAGATATCTATAGAATTCACTCAATTATAGGCCCCGTTTGTTTATTATATTTTAGTTTCTTGTAAACTGTTTTATTCTGATAAGTCTATGGTTAACATTAAAAAATCTTAGTTAAATATTTGTTGTTATTTCCATTTTAATTATTTATTTGTGACAGATTTTTAAATAAATCACTTCGGGATTTTGGTTTGATTTTGTGTTTTTTTTATTTTTCAGCTATTGAAAACACGTGATTCTATTGTTCATTCGCACTTAATTTTATCTATTTGCTAATAAATTATGTTAATTTGCTTTGCTATTTTCATTAGCCCTAAATAAAGCAATACCTCGATAACTTTTCATTAATGCATGACATCATTTTAATCAAACTACTTGGATTTTTAGTACAGAATATTATTGGCAGCAACCTGGTGACGGCTAATCCAGCGGTGGATGCAACAGTTAGAATATCTGTGTATTTGATATTGGATTCTGACCTAAGAAGCCCCTAACTCCTAATATCCAAAGTTGATAATTTGTCCGGCATAACTAACGGTCAATTAGATTTAGTTACGCTTTCAAAAAGGCATGGCCTTTAATCCTTTTTCCTATTGTTAGCCCTTTCAGTTTATATCTTATAAGAAGAGTTCCACGGAGATTCCCACCGACAGCGCCGTATCCAAGATGATCCGTTTATTAGCTTCCATGACTTCTGGCGTATCAGCGCAGCTCAGCTTGTTTGGGAGACACGTGACTGGGTTTATATAGAGTGGGGCTGCCACGCTGCCGGTCCGAGAGGAAGTCAGGCCCGGCGGTTCTGAAGCCGACCATATACTACGTTGTACTCGCAGAAATTTCTGGCTTGAGAAAAGTAACAGGAAATTAGATTTCGTAAATATACAACTTTCCGAACATTTGTACTTGATGAACCGTTTTAAAAATGTCGTAAATCATTTTAAAAGCAACTGTTCAATATCAAAGATAAAAAGGGAAAGTTAAAGAGCAAATTTTTCTCCGTAAATGGCTTTCAGAGAGCGGGAAGCTGTTCAGATGCCAGGAGCGCCTGTCCAAACATCCAATAAATACGGCGTTCCTGCTGTACACACAAGCGTAGACCTAATCCAAGAAAACCTTTGAAGTATCACGGCAGAACCCCTGCAGCTAAAAGGAAGCAATCCCCCTAAGTTTGTTGAGCCGCTCCCATAAGCAATGTTCATTAATTTGTTTGAGATGTCATTAGGGAAACCTTTCAGAGAGGATCTGCTTGTCTTTCTTTGCAAATACACCATTTCTAAGTCACAGATAGTAGAGAAACAGGTTTTTTCCGTGTATCTGCTCCAGGTGATTGATCAGCCTCTTTTGTTGTCCCATCACAAACACGTTTACTCAGCGTTCCCTCTTCAAACACACGGAAGAACTCCTTCACCCTGCCATTCTCTCATAGGAATCAATCAAGCTACGCCATTTCCGAAAATATAGCAATTATTTGGGTTTTTACGCTTTCTTTATCGACTTTTCTAAATATTAAACATTAGAAAGTCACATCACTGTTTTCTTTGCTGCTCATGTTTTCGAGTACACGAATAGACCTTGATTTTCTTTTGTTTGTTACTTCCAGCGGAGGAAATGAGTCGGCTATCAACAGTTAGTCTAATAATTCCTTTTAAACATGCATTCCACCTGTACTGAAGCACCCCTGTCCAGATTTACTCAAATGCCGGAAACACCTCTTTTCCACGCCTTCCAAGGATCTTGGATGCTTACAAATACCACAGTGACATTTCGATGTATCTTTGATAATGTAGTAGGAAAGCAAACGGTCTCAGAGAGAGAGAGAGAGAGAGAGAGAGAGAGAGAGAGAGAGAGAGAAATGCACTCGCAGATCGATGGAATAAAACAGCTCCACTGCCGAGCTAGCATAATTATTTTCATTGCTTCCCGTAGTCATCGCTCTAGAACTAATGCTATGACAAAAAAGAAAAAAGTTCTGAGTTGAGTAAATTGCAAACGATTATTTAAAGTTTCAGTTGATGCATTTAACTAATTTTTTAAACCTTAGTTTTGCTAATGAGATTACGCTCAAGTTTTTGGTTTTTTTAAAAATTTTATTCAAAATTTTAATATTACTGCGAATTTTTCAATTTTTTTTACAACTTAAGCAAAATAAAAATTAGATTGAAAATACAGTAACCAACCACTATTAAGTCAGCAGCTTAATACTTCGTGTAATCTTATTTCACCACAACGATTAACAAATATACATATACATTTTCTATTTTTTAAATCAGCTATAAGAAAAATTGTATTCTGACATCATTGAAAAGTTACTCTTAATTTATCGTTGTCTTTTTAAATTCCAACGATTTTCCTTCCTGTCTTTTACTTAAGAATGGTTTTCATTAAGTTTCCTGTTTTCAAATCTATAAGACAATAAAAAATGTTAACTCCAGTTTTTGTATTTACGTTGTTACATTATTTACAATGCGTTACTTTGTTAGAGAGGATTAGAAGGAAAACTCCAAATTCTTGTTTGTTTACATGTGCGATAGTACTAATAAGTAAACTACTTTTGTCTCCAATATTTTTATAAGCTTCCACATTTTTAAATGTTTTTCATTCTACCTGTTACCTGAAGGTGGCCACGTAAGGACAAGACCTCTGCTTCGCAAACTCTATATCTGGTTTAATCCGTCTCTCTTTGTCTTTTCATGCTGCGAGATTTCTTTCACCTGTAGGACTATTATTTGTTCACTCACAACTATATTTTCAGTTTACTTTATGCAATGCTGTTAATTCTAGGTAAGTTTGTCTGCGCAAGGTTTACGTTGGAGCCGTTTTCCTGTTATGTCTTGACGTTTGTTTGTAATGAGCGTAATCTTTGAACTTATATAGGTGGCCAGCTTGGTCCGATATCACCGGTAGGGGAAGGGTAGCTGAGCCCATTTGGTAGAAAGGGAAGAGAAAAAAACTGTTAAGTTGACTTATCATAAAACGTCAGGAAACCTTACGGAACCTCACGAAACTCTCCTTTTCCGTGTTCAGAGTAAGACTTTAAAGAATTTTGACATCACTTTTACAAAAAACAAATTGAACGTATGCAATAAATTCACTTAACTAAATAGACTTTAAAATATAATACTAACTTTCTTTTTGTTTTAACTGTTTTGATACTTCTGACGTCGAAAAAATAACAAGTAAAAACCGCAAACAACACACAGTTACGTTTATAGCAGATACCAGGAGGTAGACTAGCTGTAGGTGTTCTCTCAATTCAATAACCTGTTTTTGTCATTTAATTAGTTACGAGTTTCTTCAAACTTAATAAGAAGCAATTTATCTATAAAAAAAACGTGTATTTTTATTTTCATTTTCTACGTTGTAATGGTTTTTGTCTGTTTTTCTCAGTAACTACATAAATACAGATCTAGATGACGGTGCCACAGGTAATACAAGATAAACTACAAAAAAAACAGAAACAATTTTCCTTTTTTTTACTGTTGGTCGTGTTACGAGTTTAGAAATAGCAAGAATAACTTGAATATTCGAAAATAGCATTTTAGCTTTGGTTTTGAAAATCTTATACCTTTCTTAAACTTTAAATTTAGAGATCTTTAACATTTCACAACTTTAATTATAGAGAGTCCCTGTTATGGAAAAAAAGGTCAGCTGCTTCCCCACTCAAAGAACTGCCACTGGTTTTACAACTGCAGCTTGACCCCTACTCAATCAGCGACACACGAGCCCTTCACCGTGGAATGCAAATATCCTCAACTGTTTGATGTCGAGCTGATGCGTTGCAGGGAATATCTGGACATGAACTGCAGCAGCAGATTCGAACCAGTTGACCCATGTAGGTATTGAGCCGTGCTTGCAGAATGACTGTGATAACAGTCAGCGATTATTAAGAATTAACATTTTGTCCGTAGAACGTCTTTTTACTTGTGTTTATATCCGTGATTTTTCATCAGTGCTTCATTAATAATAAGTAATTAAAATGTTTCTCCGTTAATGTTAAGAAAATTGCGCACATTTTCCTGCCATTTCCTTCAACAAAAGCGGGCACTTTCAAGAAGAACCGTTTTTGTAAACAGGAAGAACATTTTAAGGTGAAAGGACGTTTTCATCGGTATTGGCCTATCTACTAATAGAAATAGACCAGCTCTGAAGAACAAAGCTGGGTTAGAATAAAACGCATAACGAAAAGACTAATTTTTTGAGAAATCGAATCATTCTGAGAGTAATTCTTGTTTGTTTGTTTGTTTTATATGGAAGAAATTTCTGTCGTAACAATCGCCTGAAAATCAGTTACATTGTCTTCTCACTGTTGCTGAATACACTGGCGGCTTATCTTTTTTCCGGATTTATTTTAATAATTTTAAAGAAGCAAACGTAAAACCCTAAATTTTAGTAAATGTGTTTTGTCTTTTTTGTTGGTTTATTCGGTATCTTTTTCAGCTTATCACCTATCAATCTTCTTTTTAGTTTTCTCAGGAAACCAAAGCAGAATGCGATTCGTTAATTTTATATTCAACGTATGCATCTGACTTCAGGAATAAGTTTTTTTTTATCATGTATTCAAACGGATTCTGCAGGGAGGTAAGATAACACCCCCCCTAACTAAGACATCAACAATGATGGACACTGTTCTCTCTGAGGAGGAAGCTTGTAAATGCCCTTAAACTTTATAACTAAAAGTAAGGGTCACTACTACAGTATACTATAGTATAGTGGACAAATAAAACAGTTTGCATGTTCTAGTTGTTAGTTATACCGTTTACAAACAACAGGTCAAATGTCTTAGTTTATTAACTTACAGGTGTACCATATGGTTAATCTAGAATCCAAACCTTTTTTTAAATTGGTTTTATCCTGGAGCATTGTTCCTGTTAAGCTATTCTCAGGTGGGCTCTTCGATGTATTTTACAACTTTTTATATCCAGTACCTTTTTCTTTAAAATATTTAAAAGGTAGATTTAAAACTATTTCCTGTTACATGATAGAGTCTTATCAAGACCTGTGAAAAGAGGAACCATAGGAGATCGCGTATAAGACATCTATGATGCGTGGTAAACAGAATAATCTAAAAATTGATTTAATTCTTTTTCTAAAGATTCAAGATTTGTGTTGAAGTTTTAAAATGAAAAAAGTGTAACAGCAGAACTCGGTAGTTTTTACTTCTCAGTCATGCAGTTCGAATGAAGCTTTTTTTTTACATAAAAATACACTTTGTTTTGAATAAATGCATTTTCAGATCACAAAATCACTGTCTCGGACCTGTGTGGAAGATAAGAGGATCAAATATTTAGTTTGAAGTTTTAGATAATTAAACTTAAACGTTAAATTATTACATGTTGCTGGATTTCAAAGATTTTAAGCCATAAACTGCAAACAAAACAATAGCTTAGAATAAAATTCTGTTTTAAAGCTCGAATAAGTAGCAAAGAGCTGAAATATTATTTTTGCACTAATTGTAACTACGGAACTAATTTGTCTGGGTTTACGTGATAATACCACGCATGCGCTCTGCTTTACGAAGTTTCACTTAGGTAAAGTTGTTTCCTGTTGCTTATTTTCATCGAGTTTATAAGTTTTCGGCAAAATTTTATGGATACAATCTTATTTTAGTGTATTAGGACAAGTTAAAGCATGTCTTGAAAGGCTAGATAAACATACAAGTAATCACAATTTCTGTAGGCGCAAAATGATCTTAGACACGCATATTTATGCCCTTTACAAAACCTTCTGGTCAAAAGATGGAATGGAGAGACCAGTACCTAATAAAAAAAATTAATTTAGCAATTAAATGTATTTTTTTTACGTATATATGTATTTGTTTATTAAATATTCCTGCTGTTACCTACATGGATATTGTAACAAAGCACTTGCAATTATTTTAGTCCGTATGCATCCTTTAGTCGCAAAAAAGATTTTATCAAATATTCGGATAGAACCTCTTTACTTCAGGAATTCTTTTGCCAGTTCAGCGAAATCTCGAAAATGAACAATTCATGAATTATTTTACCGTGTTTCTTTTAAAATGTTTCCACGCTGTTACCGTAGCAGTTTCGAACATGCGTTTCCAATTAGAATGTTCTCCGCTTAGCACTAAATAAAGAATAGCAAAACTTTTAAAATAGAAATTTATACTTCCTGCCCAGGTGCCCCTATTTCCCTTAAAAGTCAGGAATCACAAAAATAAATTTTAATCTAAACAAAATCAGTCTGACAAAAGCTTAATATTTATGCTAGTAGCTTCGGGATATGTTGAGAACCATGAACATTTTACAATCTTGCATCTCAAGTATCTGTAAATAAGAATTTAATAATTAGGTATTAAAGGGAGATTCTATGTGAAGAATGCATATTAAGTAACCGGTAACTCTTGTGTTCGTTGCTTCCAATCACATCACCTAACGTTCTGTTAAATGCGCGCATATTTTTTTTTTATTTTTCTGAGTTTTATGCCTTTTTATGGTCAAAGTTTGAAAAGATCCTTTTTTTCTAATTTAATCTGATAATGACCCCCAGTTGAGCTCCTCGCAACAAGAAACTAACCCCCCCCCTTACAAATTTTGCCTATGAAGTACTAGATAATATACCAAACCTCTAAATAAAGCCTGCTGTAGCTGGTGTGAAAACATTAAAAGTTGTGTAATATGAAAAAGAAGCGATTTTATTTTGAATTATAAATCAAAATTAATTTATGCTAAATAAACTGGAAAGAAATTAATCAGAACGGTTACTTTTTGTGTGTACTCTCAAATCCGAATAATAGTACTGCATATTACAGAAACAATATAATTGCCTGAAGAGACCGTTGTAACCTTTTCACCATTTTTGTGCTTTAAAAAAACCTGTGTACTGCATAAGAATAAGTATGAATACACGCAGAGGACATGCACAAATAATGAATAATTCCAACAGAAAGATGCATACCTACATGAACGATACAGAGAAATGCAATGACAAAATGAATACTTTGTACAGTAGATTATTACTTTGTGTGAGCCCTTTGCTTTATATAGAGAAAGTCATCTCATTTTCCCGTTCCAAAGAAGGTTATTAATGGATGACTGAAATTTTGTTCTAAATACCCTTTAGCAATTTCCACAGTTACCCAAGGTATCTGGTTGTCTTTTTTACTTTATATCAGAACCTTCAGCAGACCGAGGTCTCTCTGTAGTCCAGATAGTTTTCCACCACATTAGCCGCACGCTCTGGACTAGCGTCATCTTGGAAGACGAATCCCTGCCTAATGGGATGTATTTCTGAGAGAATGATGCCGAAGACGAAAGTCTGCTCGTGGCCGACGAAATTCGTCATACCTTCGATTGCATGCAAATCTCCGACACCCTACGTGCAGCCAGCTTATTCGCAGGGTCTCAGGTGGCTTGTGTTTATCACGTAGAGAACATACCTGAGCTGATTATCACTTTTAAAGAATTTGTGCTTTCTTTCTCCACCACGTCTATTGTCGACAGCGCCAGTTCCGTGTATCATTTTCAGCCTCGTTTAACCCCTACTGAAACACGAAGTCAATCTGCGACATGGAGCAGCCTTCACTGGCTAAAACACTTATTTATATACGTTTTTCATGTGGTATTTTTATCCGAATTTATAATATTCATCATACTACAATGATATCCGTGCCTGAGTGTGGCACCCTATTTGATTGGTTGCACGACGATCAGTTATAACGTACTAATCTACATATGAATTACTGTGGAGAATTTTATTTTTACGCACAAGATGTAATTCTATCACACGTTATTTGTATTTTAAACTCAGTTTTTCTCCCCTCCAATAATTCTAATCATCATAAACACTGATATGCAATAAGAATGTAGCTAAAATGAATTAATTTTTTTATTATGTGAACCATGAATTTAATCTGTGGTGTCAAATAAGCCGATGAACCATTAATTTTAAAGGGTTTTAGATAATACGGATTGTCTCAAAATTATGTATACATTACTTTCTATAGCTTAGTTACCATATACAATTTTTCTTTTATACATCAGACACTTCAAACATGATACCCTACGGTGCGTATTCAAAATGTTCACCATCAGCATCCACGCAGCGTCTGGCAATAGAGTGACAAGTTTTCACGAGAATATCTGTTGAAGCATCAACAAGCCTGTTCGTGGATGGTAGCCGGTTTAGTGGCGTATACCTTGTCCCTCAATACCCCCCAAAAGAATAACGAAATCAAGTGAGACCTGGAGGGCATGGAAATTATTCATCTAGTCCACGTCGTGCCATCCAAATTTCCGGCAAAGTGGTCGTCCAAACTGCCTTACATTTTTGCACACACTGAAAACACGTGACATCGGGAGCATTCTGTTGTTTTACACGGTGCCGCCATCTTTGAGTTTCTAAATGAAACTTCTCTCAATGTTGAGACAAAATTCCTTTTGTATGGTGCGTACGAAAATGTGTATAAATGACATTGAGACGTAGTGTATTTTTCAAAATTATTTCATTTTCTATATTAGTTATATTTAAACAATTTCTAAAAATGTCTGTTTTTCAAAAGAAAATCTAGAAAAATGCCAAATAAATCCTCGAAGACTTTCTGCATAGACACCAAAATTTTCAGTGTTGTCAGGTAAACACGTCTGTCTCTATGATATTTTTTTTAGGTGAGTACAGAGAAAATCAGTGTACAAAACAGAATTGCGTGCCATGCCAGGAGCGGTTTTCAAACTGTCGAGGAAAAAAAAATGGAATCTATCCTTTCAAGGAGAACCGCTGGACTCCCATATTTGTCACTTGTTACGAACAAAGAAACATCGCCCAAGACAAATGCTTGGAACCGACGCCATTTTTTTCTCCCTATGCCTACGACTGCGTTACACTTTTCGATGTCCCCAAACGTGTAGGCGGTCTGCAGCCAGAATGCTCCGTCCGGACCGACGGCGTCTACCCAGATGAACAGGGACGGTGTGGCATCTATTATGAGTGCAAAAATTTCATATTTAGGGGTTACTCGCAGTGTCCAGAGAAGTTAGTTTTTAATCCACTGACAACTAAGTGTCAGTCACCTAAGACATCCCCTCCACCCTGCGGAAGCGGTAAAGCCCCTCACTGCGTGGAGAGACCCGATGGCTTTTACCCTGACATCCACGGTCGGTGCCCATACTACTTTGAGTGTAGGGACGGAGAGTTTAAGCAGTTCCTTAGGTGTGACCTCGGTTCTTTTGATGTTGATAGACAGAAATGTGTCGTACCGACAAAACAGTTGCCAAAACCCTGCGGTCAAAAAGAAAACCCTTGCCAGAAAAGGCCCGATGGTCGATATCCCAGTCAAAGTTCTCCATGTTCTGACTTCTTAGAATGCAAAAATAACATTTTAATACGCAAGGGAAAGTGTCCCAGGGATCTCGTATTCAGCCAGACCAAAGGCCGGTGTGATCTGGCAGAAAATAGTTCTCCATGCAACGAAATAACAACCTGCCGTTACACAATGGACGGCTTGTACCCGGCACGTACAAGAGGATGCAGCTACTATTTTGAATGTCGAGCTGGAGGGTTCCTTGGTTACAAACGGTGCAGCTACGGAATCGGTGGGATACTGTTCAACGAAGAAACGAACAAATGCGATGTTCCCCAAAACGTCTGTCCACCCTGTGGGTACAAGTGGTTTGGCTGGTAAGTGTGTGCATGTAAACACGTGAAGGAATTGTTTTGTTTTACATAGTTTTCCTCTAATCAGAATAGATACTGTTAGAATGTCATCCTGTTCTTTTCACTTTTGAAGAATCCCTGCCGATTGACGCTCCACGCGTTCGAAAGTTCTAACCGCCAAGGCACCAGTGACGTTAAAGGTTTACTGCAAACCAGAACGAGGCTTAGTTATTGAAAGGTTTTTTCCATGTCCATTAATAAGAAAATGGCATTTCAGAAGCTTGACCGAAAAAGCAGCACAATCGAATAGAGCGCCTAATAAATGGAAAACAACAACGTAATATTTTCTGCCCTTGGTGTTATCTTCTAAAAAAATGTATGCAATTTCTAACACAACGTCTGTATCTGAACCATGTGTAGCTCTTTCAGCAACAACAATATAATATTAAGGTACTTTCTTAAAATTGAGAAAGTTGCCCAAGCGGACAGCACGATTACTACGGAAATGGTGCCGAGTGCCCACGGGATAGCGCTCTTACCTATTCTGTTATATTTGGTGCTTCTGACCAAATGGATTAACGTGACTCTGGTCGAGTGTAAAACCTCTGTTGGCCTAACTACACAATGAAAGCTTCTGAAATCAGTCTCGGCCGGCTAATGATCGTTGCACATCTTCATGTGCCAAACAATCTAAATGTGGTCTAACTAATTGTTTATTTAAACTTTAAATGTTCTGGATTGATTTCTGTTTTTTTTTTAAACGTATATAAAACGATGTAATTTATTTATTATCCTGTTTGTTTATAAATGTCCACTCCATCACTGGTTGCCCTGTAAAATTAACATATATTATGATGCTTAATCTACTCCAAACAGTAGTCAAATACTATAGGGCCGAGCGACTGGGAAACATTGATTTTCAGCTGCCAGGTTTTAGATCTGTATTTTAACTACATACTCATAACAAAGGTGATATGATGAAAGATTTTATGCAACTTATATGTGCATCTAGGTAAATGTTTAGCAATCTCGTGTGTTTCAAAAAGGTGAAAACTGAAATACATACTGGTCATAAACATTGGCATATAGAATCAGTAAAAAAGTTTGTTTCCTTAAAAGGTGAAATAAAAAAAAATTAAAGAATAAATTCCTTAAGTAAATTTAATTACAAACACCATTAACAGATTCATATTTCATAGTTGGTGATTGAACAACGAATTTTTTTTTTCCCCGGCTAAGATATCCTTAGGCCTATCCTAGTATCTTCCAAAATAAACCCCTCTCTCACTCAGAGGTCCAGATACTCGAAGACTCTGTTCTGGCCATCACAAAGTTTCAGTGGCGTTGACCAACAACTACCATATTGCTGCTGCTGCGCGATCTGGGAGAATATTGTCCTCCATGAAAGCTGTTTTTCTACCAAGCGAATCTCCATCAGGGTGTTCCCAACTGGATAATGATGGATAAGTGTTGGCACTAAATGTTCCTGCAACAGTGACGAGATATAATTTAATCATACGCCATACTATTGTTTTGGAAATGTTCCGTAAACCCGTTATCTCTTCAAAAACTTCACGTTGCCATTCAAAGAATAAGTGAGCCAATGGACGTACCGACGCTTAATTTGCTGTCTCCCTTGAAAAAGTTCTTGTTTTGTCTTAGTGCCCGTTCTCTCTTCCAGTGGCGGCTTTGGTGGACAAGGGATTACCGGGCAATCTCTCAGAATCGTGGTGTCGGTGAAGACCTTTCTTTACTAAACAGAATCGATAATGTAGAATTTGCCCACTAAGCGAATAACTACTGAGTAATGACTAATCAGTTGAAGAAGAATTTTTTACTATGATTTGCCATCTTTGTACATCACTGTGTTATCCTTAGACTTGTTAAGAAATTATGAAAAACTAACGTAAATTCAGCAGAGGCGTGCAGACAGACAGGATTTGTCATTAAGGTGTCTGTTAGTTTAGGTATCGCGAAAAGCACGTGACTTCGGTGTTCTTGTATCGTCGCAGCTCATCGTTCCGCACTTAATCGAAATAATGCCGTAGATCGAAACACATTTATCCGGGGATGCTTAATTTTTACTTGGGTAATAATTCGAGCACACATTAAAACTGTAAATCTAAAAAGAAAAATCAAATTTGTTTTATCACTTTGATAAACGTTAACGTTTTTTTGCATGTGAAAAATTCAAACTTAAATGCCTCGTTACGTTTTCAAAATTACTTTTTTCAAATATAATTAAATTAATTTTCATTCCTGTTTTTTAGCAGAGAAATATAAATTTTATTTCACATCTGTTCTCTATTATTTCTAACAGCAGCCCAAGACGACGGACCTCTGCATGACCGGTATTTTCCATCAACCGTTCCTGGTAATGATGAAATAACTACAATTCAGTTTTGTATATTTGTTAATTTTCATGTTTAAACCAAATATCTACTTGTATTTTTAACCTTAAAGTACAGTATAATTTTAAAATAACCATTCAAATCTGCATTAAAAATAATATAATATTGTGCTACACATTTTCTTTTCAATTTACGCAAGTTGGAGTATATATTCACGCCTAAGCTCAAATAAACTTGTTACCAGAACAACAACATGAGCCAATGGTAGACTTAAGACTTCAATCACTGTGGAATTTACGTCACTATTTCTGTTCTTGCTGTTTGTTTTCTTTGTAAATAACGTGAACTTTTTTTATTCCTACTTTTCGTTGATTTAAAAAAAAAAATTTACGTTTTTTGTTTTTTCTAGTATCTGGCTTCTTAAAGAAAATGTATTGAGTAATTATTCAGCATGCTTCCAGACAAGACCTGACTACGAGTGGTCTTCATCAGATACAACCGTTGAACATTAGACTCCAGTGAGACCGGGTCGATATGTCCCTTACCTGTTTTTAATTCTATTATGGCAATTCCTTTGTATGTATATATGTATATAATACGCAATGTACATATTCTTTGTAGTCAGTGACCTGGCAATAAACGGTAAGATATTGAGTGAAGTTAATCAATCACCAGCCTGCATACTCAGGTAAAGCGACATCCAATACTGAGACATTAATCTACCTGTCCAAGCAGTCAAGTAATAGTTGCCTTTGTTTGTTTTTTGTGTTTCATTGCAAATGTATCAGTATTTCTCGTTTGTAGATTGTGAAAATAATTTCTTTTGTTTGTAAAGAAATTAAACTCGAATTTTCTATTTTTATTAAAATGTGCATATTTAAACGTAGCATCTGTTTGTTTTCTTATTTGTTTCTACCCAAATTCCGTAATTGTACTTCTCCGACTGAGGTATGAACACCGCCGAGTTTTTACAACGTATTTCGCAAAAGATATTTGCACAGGCAGCAAAAGCTGTCCCAATCACAGGCGATCATTATCGATTGCGGTATAATTAGAAATCTTTGAACCTCACGATAAAGATCGATTCCCTGAAATGCTAACGGTGCAATGGCGACAGACGTGGGTTCTAAAAAGAAATGGTAAGAATTCTTGTCGGATATAAAACAGTAGCTATGAAGAGCCTAGCCATATACAATAAATCCAACTCCACCATTCCCATTATTTTCTTTTGCAATACGCCTGTCTGACTGATAATAACAAGTTCTTTTAGCAAACTGAACTTTAGACAGAGGGGTAGATTAACTGCGATCGGTGCGACGAATAAGTGACCGCTAGAAAAGAAAAAGGTAAAATGGCTCGCGCATTAAGGTAGTGGAAGTGTTGGCCGTACCAAGCTAGAATTCATACACGTGGCATTTTCGATGCTAAGACTGTCGCATTCCGTCTAAAAGTTTAGCTTCATTCTGCGTTGTTTCGACTTGTGCACGGCCGGATTCTCTCCTCGATTCTTTCTGACACATTAGTAAAGGCTTGAATAATTCACGCGCGGTGAAAGACGGGGAAATATTAATGAACAATGTACTCGAGTTATCAACATTTTTATTGCCATCTCCAAGAGTGGTTTTTCTTATATGCTGCCTTAATCTAAACCAGCGTGGCGAAAATGCTTCGCTAATGAAGACGCCAACGACTGGAATCCAGAGACCTGGCTGCCTGCGTTCCTCCAGGTCGGTCTGGAAGATTTGCTCCGACTGATTAATAGGGGAGACCCATATCCGAGATCTAAGATCGTGTCTGTTGTAAACGACTTTGACATATGCGAGGTTCGACCACGACAAACCCGTGTCAGGATTTCATTAAAAGTTGTAATGGAATTGTGAATTTATTGGAGAATCTTTTTCGAGTTAATAATAATCATTAATAAATAAGATGAATTTCATTCAATGATTTTAAAATCGTAATGATAGGCATTTGTGGTCTATAAACCATGGTGGCTCCTTCTGATTATTTGTAATAAGTAATTAGTCTAAACTTCTTTTTTTTTTGGTGTTGTGCGGTGTTTAGGGGAGTGTATGTGAGGTTGCATATGTATGTGGGTGTAGCTGGATCGGTTCCACGACCGGCCGTCTCAGCTGTTTACAAGTGAGGTCTTATTTCGGCCTGTGTTTTTGTTTAAAATGTACCTCAGCCTAGCGAGAGCGGCGGGCTACCCAACTCCTTCGTATTGCACGCAGGAGGGGTAGGTTTATCCTGGCTGGACTCTCTAAAACAGACTTTTCTCTCTGTGTGTCCTTGTTCTGAAGGGAAAGTTTGGCCACAATTTATTGGTGGTATAGCCCTACCCTGTCCGATTTAAAGACAACAATTTCACAGGATTATGTGCGTAAATTTGAAAGACGGTCATGGCGAAAAGATGTACTCGGGGCACTTGCATTACGAGCACCAGATACCCTGAAGGACCGGACAATAGCAATATAAAGTTTTAACCCTTTCCAAACAACAAAACGCGGGCGGAAGAATGCTGAGCGACCGTATATCCAACCGAGTAAAGAAGAGAAAAGCAATCATTATACGTTTGTTCAAAAGTAAGTTAGTACTTCACAATTTAGTAGCGATTTCAAACCTTATAATTTAGTATATAATAGATAGAAAGAAGAAAAAAACTTTTGAGCGTGGAAATGTTACTGGCTAGACAAAAAAAAGAGAGTTTTTTTCTAACACGTCACTTATCCCACATTAATTAATTTTTTAACTTAAATATTTACTGGTTTTTATGCAGCCTGTCTGTCAGTCTGTGAAAATGTTTGATCTTAACCTATATGTGTGTTTTTGTTTGCACAGAGAGTCTTTATATACGCACAGACCGTGCATTTATTTTACTACTAATAAAATAGTATCTAAATAAAAAGCAATCTTTCTTGGTAAATGCTGTCACTCTGATCTCCCGTATCATATAAACCCTCGTGTTTTATACATTTAAGAACTTTAAATATAGAGTCCCATCAAACGTTTTAACTCGAACCACCTGCTACAGGGGCGGATCCAGGATTCTCGGAAAGTAGGGGGGCGTGGCATAGTCCATACCGAGCGCCGAATTCCAAATGACTAGACCAGGAGAAATGAGCAAACTACGGCCCTCAGCATCATTTGTAAAAGGACAAAAAATGGGATGTTTACACCTTGTTCATTTACATCGCAAGGCTTGTGTCAGATCGACGCCGTCCGTTCAGAAATTTGTAGGCCTACTTTTGCAGTTTTCCGGTTTCATATAAAACGGGAAATTCTTATGAAGTTGGCGCGAATTTTAGAAACACAGGAGTCCAAACGAGACTCTGGGTGAACGCAGTTTTATGAGGAACGCGGCCGAGCAGCGATACGACAGGTGCTCGTGCGGCCTCCATAGACAATGTTCTCCCAACCCTGGACCGCTAAACACAGAACATGCAATTCATTTCAGACAACATCCGGCATCTGTAGTATCGAGTCTTCACAAGAATATTGAACAAACAATAGCATGTTTATTTTGTAATAAAATCCATAATATATTTGTATTTCAAGGAAATGTAGTCCAGTTCAGCAAATTCATCAAACTGAGTAACGCGTTCAGATCCCAGATAAAACCAAAATATATTTGCGAAATGACAGGGGAGGAATCGTCGCTGATGTTATACACTGTCAAGTGTCATGTACCAACGCACCGATTTTGTAATATTTATTCCGTCAGTATGAAAATTTCCGGGAGAGTGGAGATCATCTCGATAATAAGACAATACTTTGGTTTCTGTTTCCTTATCAAGTATTGTTGGATATTTATGGAGAAGATACAGCGCTTGGATGGCGTCGTGAGACTTGACAGTGAATCGATCCTCTAGTTGAGAAGTCAACAAAAGGAATATATACGGATCTACGAAAATATTCTTCCAGATTCTCAGCTGGGACCTTATTTCTTGAAATCTGGCCTTCCAGTGACACGAGGTTTTGTTAGAGGTGTGTCAGCAAGTTCGGCCATTTTTGTGCATCCCGAAAATAGCTTTGAAAATATACGTGGACATCCTCATGGCGAATGTTTCTCAATTCTTTTATTACCAGATTAACTTTATCAAATGCTGTTATTATGTCTATTGCTGTGCCCTGTAACTGACGTGCCAAACCTTTTGAAAGGCCAAATATTTAGTGGCAAACAACGAATGGAACTATGAATTTGGAACTCAGAATATGGGTATTATTGCCTGTTGCTTCATCAATGGTTTTTGGGTTCCATCTGTTTTTCTCGTTCCGTTCGATGAAATCGAGGCGATCTAATAAAGGCACATATAGCTGCTCCAGGTCGACGAATGCAGCGGGTGCTCCACCTACCTCGTCTCGCACAACGGTTTTACCTCTGTTTCCGCCTCGTTTGGATTCTTCCCTGTTTTCTTGAAGACGTCTTCAAATGATCTTTCAAGAGCGCGCTGACGGTTTGGTGAATACTTGAAAAACAGCACAAGCGTTTCCATGAGGCATATCATGTGGTAACCTTTGAAGCTTTGGAGAGGGCGAGACTCAGCTGGTGTGATCCACAGTGGAAATAGCTGGCCTTTTCATTCCCAGTTTTTTCGTGGGCAAAACATCGGCGGTGGAAGAGCTACTATCCTCTTCTTCATTTTGCTTAGCTGAAATTGAAGGGAATGCCTGAGAATATATTTACACACACAACTGGTGAAGCCAAATCACAAAATAATAAATATGGTACATCTATAACCTAGTTATGTGGACACCAGTATACGCTGCCCGTTCAGAAATTAGCCAACCCAACTTCACGCCCTGTCCTTCACTCGACATCCCTCCCGGCCCCGCCATCATTAGTGCATCATCCAGCGGCGAAGGGACGAGGGATGGGGCGAATCTCGTGCGAATATCAGTCTGACAAGAAGTCCATCTCCGGTCGGATGTGATTGGCAATCTTCATCTTGAATCACTGATCACTCAGAGCGGGCGCCGCGCTGTCTACCGTTTATATGAGCTACCAAACATCGCCACTTTTACTGAATGTTAGAGGATCAAAACCAGTTCTCAAGACTGATTAGTGGAACGACGGAGAGCACGGCGATGTGAATGGCCGAGCTGGTCCCAGGAGGTTGAGCACAGATTCGAAATGCCAGGGAATCTCTTTATGCATCTCAACTTCTCAAATGACAGGACAGGACTCACACTCCAGTGCAGTCCGAATGGAAAAGAAAGCAAATCTCGAAAAAGTAAATATATTTTAATCAAATCATGAATTATTTTAATGTAAGTGTAGATGTCATTGTGGCTACTACGAGGTGTGTCAGAAAAGAAACAGGACTGGGGTCACAAATAATTTATGTCAAATACAAACTACAAGTTCTCCCCTTCGAAATAACCCCCCTCGAGTCTAACGCACTTTCCCATCCTTCGCCGGCACGCCTCCATGCTCTCCTGGAAGGATTCTCCCGGGATTTTCCGCAGCTCCGTCGTCACGGCCCTCTTGATGGCTTCCACGTCCGGAAAACGGGTCCCCTTGATGACCACTTTGAGCTGGGGGGATCACACGGAGCCAGGTCGGGAGGTATGTTCTTCTCGGCGAGGAACTGCCGGATGCTGCTCAGGGCGTTGTCGTGGTGAGGCAGCCACGAGTTGTCTGTCCTGCCACAACCTCGCCGCAGGCAGACACGCTGGTTGATCGTCTGGCCCCGTGGCAAGAACTCTAAGTGGACGAAGCCCCTCACATCGGCGCTTGGTCTCCGTCCGGGTCGTACTCAAAGATCCATGACTCAAGTCTGGGGTTCGGTTAGGGTTCAAGACGCTCGAGGATGCATGCGCCGCCCCTTCTGGTCATCGTTCAGCAGCTTCGGCGATAATCCTCCAGACGCTGTCGCGGTTCGTGCCCAGCTCACTTGCGATCAGCCGACGATCGCCACGCACCACCTGCCCCGGTCCTCCTGGGGTCGTCTTCCACGTCCAACCCTAAACCTCTTGTGCCACATCATCACTTGACGGCCCAAAATTGAGGAGCTGTTAACAAAAGCACCTGAAAAAAAACATACAATGGCTGCAGAGAGCTGAGGTCGCAGTTATCTACACCCCGGATATTACGTCACACGGTGACGCAACCCGCTAATCCCTACCCCACTCAAAGCTCACACTAAGTCCTGTTACTTTTCTGACACACCTCGTATATGGGGTCATAAGCTATGTGGTTGGGTGCATTGTGTATCTGTGTCATTTTTAATAACTGTTCAGATTTCTATCATGCAGAACAAACAGAAAATAACGTGTATTACAGAGAAAATTCAAAACTTCAGAGATCACAAGAATCGAGATAGATGGGGGAACACACCTTTATTTAAGATCCTAATTCTTTTCAATAATTTAAAATTAATTTTGCTGATTTAATGATATCTGTTATGCAAGAATGGTGCTACATGTTTCGCATATGTAGTGGTAAGTTTTACAATAAGTTTTTCATGAACCAGATAAATTCTTTCTGTATGCAAATCCTATCTGGTAAAGACAGTAATATATATTTCTTTGGCAGCTAGTGTACACATATAATTTAAAAATACTTGTGCTTTGCATGTTTGTCTAATCCAGGGATTGTTAGAGAGGGTGTTTTCGGAAATGTCAAATCACCACAGCATTTCTACCTGTTAGGGATTGGGGTGGTGGTTCTAATGAGAAAAACCTGTAAAATGAGATATAAGAAACATTTTTTTATTGATCATCAACTTCATTGTGCATGCTCATATCAATGTACACTGTATACTATAAACCTTTTCATCGTAATTATATAATATTTTCAGTTTTGGTTTCCAGATTTCATTAAACCTAAAGTTGACAAATTCAAAGAAGAAAATCCAGGAACTAAAGGACTTGGCAAGAGTCCTATTGAATAAAAGCATTAACACCAGCAAGCATGAACAAGGTGAAACCCTAAAATGCAAACCTAATCCTTAATGTATCGAAAGAGTCTGACAATAAAGCGCATTAACAAGTAATTCTATATAGTACCACACCAAATTTGAGTATGTTCATTTGTTCAAAGTTTTGTCCTTAGTTCCTAATAAGAAAGATTCATCAATGATGTACTCAAAAAGTACTTCTACTGTATGGAGTTTAGATACTGAGAATCAAGTATTCTTTGCTGCTAAAACTGTCATTGTATTTACATTTAAAAAACATGGTACATCTATCTGTTAGGAATAACTCCACTTGAGTGCAGTAACCTATTTCAAGTTTAGCTCCATCTCATTATGATCTGACAGACATGAACTTGTATAGAGTATAACCTAGGTATAAAGTGGACTTTCCAAATACTTTTTTTAATATCACAGGACTTCCTGACCTGTCATAAGCTGTAGAATTCAAAACATTTGGTATTGTACTAGATGTAAGTACCTAGGTTTAAATAGTAGAAATTAAAATTTTTACACAATAATATGAGAAATAAATCCAACACATGTTTATTATTTTTGCAGTTTTTTGTGAAGAATTTTAATGTTATACATTTTTCATAAAGATAATTGATTGTTTACCAGTTAGCATGATGCTTTAGTGTTATAAGGTATTTTAAAAAAATTATATTACTTTATAATAACAGAAAAACTTATTTAAAAGTTTGCATATATTTCTCATTGCTTTGTGTCTGTTTATTATTAGCTATTTAATGACAAATGAAGATTATATAAGACTTATGAAAATTCCTTATTTTTTTCTTTTTTGCTTAAATATAATGAGGATCCAATGTTAATCTGTTCATACTCATAATATCCTTGTAATGTTTCCAGAAGAAAATGAATTATCAATAATTTTTAATTTGGCACTTATGTACACTTAAAGCAGAAAACATGAAATAAATAAATATCCAGTAGCTTTTCCATGTTTCTCTTGAAGGACTAGAACATGTGGCATTATGTAATGGGAGTTTGTATGACACCATAGTCCAAATTATGCCAAAGTTTAATAAATTTTTCCTTTATATCTGCTACAGATGTTGAGAGGAAGTAGTGTTTTTGCAAGTGGTGATCAAGGTGCTCTCAGGTATGTTCAATCACCTTCATATCACGGCTCCTAGGTGTTCAGGGAAGAACCTACAGCCACTTTTGTCACTTCTATAGGGTGGTGAGTTTTGTAAGGGTGACAAGTGGCCCAATCTTGTAGCAAATGAGTCCTAACCTTTGAAACCCCTTTTTGGAAAAGTATCACAAAATTATTATCAAGAATGGATATATATGCAAGAGAGTTGAGATATCTCTTGATAAACACCAGGTCAGTCTTTCCATTTTCCCAAAAGCTGCCCATACTATAACACTAACCATTATGTTGAACTGTGGGCTGCAAGCAAACCTCTTGAAATGCTTGTGTGACTTTTCTTCACACCCACATTCATTCACTATTAATTCACAAACTGAGAATCAACAGATCACATGTCTAAAATTTGATAGATCTGTGTATTGTTTTCTCAGCCCCCCAAATCTGCACTATACATTAGTTTCTGTAAGCAGAGATTTTTTTCCAAACCATGCATCCTTTTATCTCAGTTTAGGCAAATAACACTGAGCTATATTCTGTGACACATTTACAGTATTAGCAATGTCTGTAAGCTTTGTGCATAAATTAGATATCAGCTTGACCTGGTGAACAAGGGCTTTTGGTTTGTTTTATAACAGTTGTTAGCTATCCTTGGTTAGTTGCTTTTTTATTTTTTTGATGAATATTAATGATGATATTATGCACTTTCTCATCTTTTTTAGTCTATGATTTTTCACTTCCTGCCTTATTTCACCACAGCCTTATTTTCCAATCATGTGACATCATGTAAATGTTAATATATCATGAGTATCAGCTGTATATGGCATCTTTAACATTCTGTCAAGTCTATAGCCCTTGCCTCATGACTTGATGTTTATACCCAGTGCACATGGCTTTGTGAGTAACATGGGCTGTTCTATTATTTTCATGGGAGCTTATTTCAACCCTAAACCCATTAGATAAGTTTTTCTTTAAATAAAGATTCCACACTAGCACTTTGTAATCAAGAAATCAACTTTTCTACAGTTGCACCAAATGAGTTTTTAATTTTTATTTTAGTTATTGAGTCAGATCAGCCTCTTAATTGATTTAACATCCAAAATGCCCATTTTTTGTTGCATTGTGCAGTGTCAGAATATTGTAAATGAGGTTGCTTTTTTTTCAAAAGAGAGGATGTGAAATATAAAATTCAGCATAAAAAAATAATAAAACACCATATTTGAGTGGAGTTGTAGAGTTCCTATGTGCTGAGAAAACTACATAACTAAGTTTAAAATTATCTAGTAATAGAATTCTGTGCTGTTTAACTTTTCACAGTGACAGGTTTATTCAAGCCTGTAGTAAAAAAAAAAAAAATCTATTTAAGCTCTATGTTTACCCATAAATACAATTTACTAGAAATGTTGGTTTTAATTAACGTTTCGTTATTTTGATTCTCATTTTTTTTTTTGCGATAGTAATTTCTTCAGAAGACAATGCATTGATTTTTATTCTCTCACTAGAGTATATCAAGATTAACAACAACATGCTAAGTAATTGAATCTTTTTTATCAAGAGTTATCGGCCTTGTTTTGCTTTTGAAGCTCTCGTGGAAGTAGAGGTAAATGGATGTAAACATTCTGGAGTACCGACACGTAATTTCCTTTTTTAAGAAATTTAAATACAAACTAATAATATCCGCTGAGTTTAGTGGATTTGTTAGGATTAAACATATGTTTTAAATATTATGAATAATTCTGCGAATGAATTAAACGTGACGCCAAAAGAAGGTTTCGTTTCAGTGGCGGAAGCCGGGTAGGGTTTTTGCAGGTAACCGGTCCGGGGAATAATCCATCCAAAAATGTCCGCGCGAAAGAGGCACAAGGAAATCGAGAATGGGGAGAAACCAAGGACTCAAAACTACCTAGAGGGCTCAATAGTGCGGATCAGATTAGAAAACATTCTGTAAGTGTTAGTTGTTTAGCTGCTTGAACCTTATTTTTTGGGGGTCCTCGGTCTGTAACCACCGTTGGCTAATGGTACGACCGTGTGGGCTCGACGGTTCCGTTAAGTATGGAGTCCGGCTCTGTTCTTTCGTACTACGTGTACGGTGGGTGGATTAACGAAGGCTGCATTTTGTAAATTATTCATGACTGCAGGTTTCCCCCGTCGGTCTTTATACAAATCTCATTAAGCCAGTAATTTGTGCCGCCCGCCACAGTCCCGGGCGGTGTTCTGTGACAGTGAGGTAACTACACATATCTATCTATATCTCCACGTAATGGTTTACCTACCTGGCCCCTGTGGCCCTCGCCCCGCTAGTAACTTTGCTGATAAATATAAAAGAAAAATCTGTTTAACTTCTAATAGAGAATCGTGGTTTGCAGGACTTACGAATCTGTTGAGTTCACAGCAGGACCTTATCTTAACGTAATTATTGGACCAAATGGTACCGGAAAGTCAACAATAGTTTGTGCAATATGCCTTGGACTGGCAGGTAAAACCACCTGGCTGGGAAGAGCTCATCAGCCATCTGAATTTATCAAGTTTGGAGCTACCAAGGGTGTCATAGAACTGGAATTGTAAGTTGTTTATTCGGTCTTTAAAAATATAACTTGTATTATAAAAAGAAAAGAAAAAAAGGTTTTGATATGAATGTAACTCTTCTGAAAGTAATTTAAAATTACATTTTCTGCTATTTCAACTTTAAACCGATTATGTATAGAAAAACAATCATTCATTAGAAAAGTTAATCCTTTCTATATTGATTTATAAGAAATAGCTAGCTAAACAAGTTGGATATGCTTGCAAAACAAAAATTTTAATTTTGCTAATTGCAGACCTATGTTAGTTTTTCTGTTTGAGACAACTTTTTTAAAATTTATTTTCATTACATTAAAGGAATTAACTTTTCTTAAATGCAGATTTGTATTGAAATTTTAATATTCAAAATGTTTAGCAATAACCAAACAAAAATAGAGATATTGGGTTGTCTCCCTTTTATATTTTGAGAAAATAAATATTGAAGAAAATAAAGTTGCTGTACAGCAGTATAATATTGGCTGGCATCACCATACAGGCATGCAGTTACTTTGCAGCTAGCTAGTGATCAGACTTCTTTTTTTTTCAGACACAATCCAGTTGGAGAGAACTACGTTATCCGGCGAGAAATCAGCAGAAACAACACATCTCACTGGCTTGTGAATGGGCGCAATGCAATGCAGAAAACAGTAAGCACAGCTTCCCTTTCTACACATTACTTTGATTTTGTATCAATGTTTAAAGATCTTATTCTATTAAAGCTTTTTTTTAAAAAAATTAGAGTATATTTGCATCCTAAGGTCTACAATATTTTACATATAATATTAATTTTGCATGGCATGCTAAAAAATTATTTAAATTCTTATTAATTTTTAAAGAATTTTTAAATAATTTTGTGACCATCTCCATGCTGTCAATATGTTTTGATTTTTTCAAATTGTGTTGATGTTAAATTATATTAAACTTATTTGTTAAAAAACTAATTGTATTTTTGTTTGTTAGATAAAGTTTCTTATTTTTTGTCAATTCTGAGGCAGCTGTGGTTCTGAGCCAGCCTTCCTAAAGATTATTGATAGAGATGGCAAGGAAATAAAATAATGATTTTTTACTGAGGGGAAGTCAAGCTAGATACAGCAGTCTTTTATTTGTATATAAGATATAAACCATTTAGCACATAAATTAATTTTTTTAAAATGTGAAATCAGGATAACAAATTTTAGATTATGATGATTGAGTTGAAAAATGTCATCTTCCACTTGGTTCTATGGACACAAGTCAAACAAATATCTGAGGCTGTTTGCTACATTTATCATCATCATCATCCTCCTTTGAAATTTTATTCAGTAACACTTGTATTTGAGTCTTGGGCATTGCTAAGTACTTGCTTTTTTTTTCTGTTTAATTGCGATTTCTCATAATTTTGAAACCAATAAACATGATGATCAATTATCTTTTATATACCTAATTCTTTTTGCTTTTCATTTTTCATCATTACATTCAACATAGGGCATTAAAGATGGCTCAATTTCTCATGCCCCTCAGTTCGATGACTTTATTTTGGGTGATTTGGTTGAACAGTAATTTATGTTGGAGTCCTTTTGTAGTTAAAAAAGTAAATTTATATTAATAGCACAAGACTTTTTTTGTGAACATAAAAGATATATAATTTAGTTTAAGTTCATTTTATTCCAGTACCTTACTACTATGTGGCTCTTATTGAGTTTTTAAAGAATGTATAAACTTGAAGATTAATTTTAATTTTCCCAAGTATATAGATATAAATTAATTTTCTTATTAAAATCCTGTAATCACATTGATTCTCCACAGTTTTAACAATTCATGACTATTGCAATGATGTCTGGATTTTGTATTTTTACCAAGACATTAGGCTTTGGGAGCTGTGGTTGCAAGTTCAAACTACAAAGAATCTGTATGATCATGTGTTCTACATAATAAAACTAATTTCCATGTATAAACTTCATTTGAAATGTCATAGAATGCGAGTCTTATTTGGCAGTTGGCCAAATCTGAATATTCACTTAAATGTGAATTTGACTAATGATACTAGCAAAATTTTAGGCAATTAAAAGCGGTATAAGTGTTTTGTTTGATGGTTTAACTTAGACATACTTGTTCCCAGTTGTCTTTACATATTACTTTATTTGCTATGTTTAACTTGTATTGCTTGTATAACTATTAATAGTAAAGAAACCTGTTAAAAGTATAAATTGTTATGACAGGTAGAAGAAATGGCTACACATCTCAATATCCAGGTAGGAAACCTCTGCCAGTTTCTTCCTCAGGAAAAGGTGGCTGACTTTTCTAAAATGACACAGCAGGAACTACTAGAAAATACAGAAAAGGCTGTAAGTGACCCCAGTATATATATATATATATATATATAAGTATTTTCTATGCACTATCTCACTAAGGATAGAAGTTTACTATAATTAATAAGATCCAAACAGTTTATGCCATACTGATGTAATTTCTCCTGCTAAGATGCATGGCTTTTAGTGATCCATTTATATCAATTGAAACCAAACATGTCTTGGTTTGGTTTATCTTACTTGGTTTCTTAATTATACTGTCTGACTGGTTACAAGTATAGATTCTGCTTCCCTATTAAGTCTATTTCACACATTTTTACTTTTTTGGCTGAGTTTACTGTTAAAATAAACAAAAAGCACTTGAAACTATCTCTTTCCATAACAGCAAAAAAATAGTTGATATTATAAAGTATTTTACATCTTTAGAGTAATTAATATAATGGTAAATTTGTAGAAAATCTGTTTACAAAGTCACTGAGGTAAATACAGGGTGTTCCAAAAGTCTTGGGCACATTTTGACAATGAATATCTCGGAAACTATTAAGGATATAAAAACGCATCTGGTAAATTCAGAAAGCTTGTAATCTCAATTTTTACATGGAATGTTCAAAGATGTTCAATGTGAGCACCATTGGTCACACGACACACATCAAGCCTATAGTCCAATTCTTGCCAAACGCGTCCCAGCATTGCATTGTCAATGGTTGAAACAGCTTCTGTTATTCGTGCCTTCAGCTCATCCACGTCTCTGGGAATAGGGGGCACATATACCAATCCTTTCACAAATCCCCACAAAAAGAAATCGCATGGTGTGAGATCTGGAGATCTGGGTGGCCAGGACATGAGATCGTGATCATTCTGCCCAGACCTTCCAATCCATCTGTCTGGCAGTTTTATGTTCAGAAACTGTCTAACCCTGAGGCTCCAGTGTGGTGGCGCTCCATCCTGTTGGAAAATGAAGTCACCAGACTCTTTCTCACTCAATTTATCCATTAACTAAAAAATCTGAAAAGATATCTAAAAAAATCTTAATCTAAAAAAATCTTAATATCTGAAAAGAAATAAAAAAAATCAATAGCCTTACAAAAAAATTAATGTAATTAGCTTTAAAATGACACAACTTTTATCTTACTACCATTCATAGTTAAATAGATATGGGGACTTCAAATGTGCCCAAGACTTTTGGAACACCCTGTATATTATTTTTAATTGTATTTATTTTGTTCTTAAATGGGCTTAATTGTTCATTTAATACTTTCTTTGCATGAAATACAAGAAATAATTTTGGGTTTGCTATATGCAGTATCTTGGAAATGCAGCAGTTAATAGAGTAAACTAAATTATTTCTATTCTTTCAGGTTGGGTCAGAGTTATATGATTACCATCAGAAGTTAAAAGAAGCTCGGCTAGATGCTCGGAGACTGGAGAAATCATATGATAATTCCAAGTTGCATTTAGAACAAGAGAAACTGAAAAATGCACGTCTTGAGCAAGATGTAAAGCAATATGAGGAAAGACAGAGACACTTAGAGAAGGTGAAAATACTGCAGATGAAAAGACCCTGGGTGGTAAGTGTTTTAAGAAAATGGAAATTATTTTCTTTATCAAAACTAGATAAAAAAAAAAAAAAGAAAAGCGGGTTTATGGATTTTAGAAAATTCTGTTGAAAAGGTTGTACATCTACTTGATATTTAACTTTATAGTTAATGCTTGAGTAAATATGTTGATGATATGTATGAGGCTTAGATTTTTGTCTTTCCTGTATACAAGAAATGGTGGTGCCTTCTGTGATTTATAAATATTCAGATCATGAGCTGCAGTGGAATAAACTTTAATAACAACTAAATGGTCATATTTTCTCATAAACATAAGACTAATAAAAAAGTTATTGATTAGCTAATATGAAATTTTTTTTCCACTAATTGTGCATTATTGACCTGGAATAGAACATAACTATATAAAAGTTTGTCAAAGCGCATGTCCAGTCAACTTTTTATAAAGGAAACTATATAAAGTTTTGCATCTTCCTGGCTTTCTATGGTTACATAATTACAATCAGTTTTTAAAGTCTAGGGTTCTTATGCTAGTAAATTACTGCGGTAAAATCAAAAATTAAACACTACTTCTTAGATCACTCATTTCATAAGAGTGAGATGCGTTGCACCGTCGTTAGGCGCACTCTGGTCCAGTGCATCCATCTTGGGCAGCGGTTTATTCTTCTGACTTTTCCTTGTCATGGCTACAGAGCGTCCCCCGTCCCTGGTTCTTCTATCTGAGTGCCTACACAGGCCACTCCCTAGCAGCAACTGGAGCAATGCCAGTAAAGTACCTTGCTCAAGGGTCACAACAATGTGCCATCAGCGGGAATTGAACCCAGGACCCTTCGGTCCAGAAGCCAACACATTCACCACTGAGCCACATTGCCTGGCAAAAGTTAAACACTTAAATTACTTTAATTATGAATCCCTTTCTTTACAATAAATCTGGAAATGCTGGGGAAGAAATTTGCTGATAACTTTTGGTCATGCATTACTGTCTCTCATTTCTTTTTAATTAAACGTTACTTAAGCAGTTGTCAAATCAATTAAGAAATTTTATTTTATTTTTAATTTACTTAATTCATTCGAGTGTTATTTCTTGGCTTACAGCATTCACATTGCCATACTTTTCAGACATTTGGAGCATTTGCAGTTATTTTGTGCTTTTTTATTTAAAAAGACTATTTTAAAAACATGAAATGAACAGCAATATGAAGAAACAAAGAATCTTATCTTATTTTTAAGGAACCACAATAGCAAAAATAATGCATTATGTGTACAAATAGTTTCTCTTTGAAGTAAAAGTTATTTCCATTTGTTTTTATTTTTTAAAAAAAATATTAACATTTTAGCAATTAAAAGTTCCCCAAAATTTCACTAATTAATTTAAATCAGTATGTTTTTGCATTTTTTGATAATCTCATTGAAATCTAAGTAAAATGAATTTGTTAATATTTGCTTTTTTTAAATTCTAAGACTAAACTAACAACTAATTGTGAATCTAACAAGAATAGATTTGATACATTGATTTAGAATTAAACAGCATTGAAGGGGGATTTCTTACAGAGTCCGCCCCCCCCAAGCTTCCTTATGAGTATTGTTTGGACCCTTGAAGCCGTTAAGGGTTTAGTTCAATAGCTGAAATGAAATATCTGAATCATGCATGACATTTGGTTGTTTGTACATGGTGCAACATCTGCTGAATGATTGAAATTAAAAATACTGAAGAGTTTCTATAGCACTCTGTTTTAACAAACGGTACATTGACTCTCTTCTATAGGAATATGAAGAAAAACGAAGACAGTACCAGCGAGAAAAAGATGAGAAGGATCGTAAAGTTGAAGAAGTAAAAAGAGCAAGATTGGACTTTTCACCTTTACAGAAAAAACTTGATGATGCCCAAGCTAAAGTAGAGAGTATTGATGCAATGATGAAAAAGGAGGTCAGCAGCATTTCTCACTTAAAAAGATTTTATCTGTTATATTTTAGCATGGGAAATTTTTTCAGTAGCTTGATAGTCTTCATAGCTGCCAGTTTCTCTATTAGTAACATTAATCCAACTTTGTGGCTTGTTGGTTCTAGACAAGATTTATGCAACTCTACATATAATCTTTTTTAAATATTCAAATGGTTTTCATGTATAAAGTTCTCGATTATTCAAACTACCTCATCTTAAAGAAATTACTTGTAGTAACGTTTTGTTTAAGCAGTATTAGATATTGTAAATAAGGATTTTTAAAAATGTACATCTTAAGATATTTTAGAAGATCAATGCTCATTTCTCATGAGTAATAAAAGAGAAATACTTCTTATCCTGAAGAGGTAATTCTATTGCTTATCTCACTGATTTCGTGTATTTCAGGGAGCAGCCATCAGAGAGTATGCTACACATGCTCATGCAAGTAGCAAAGAAATTGAGGAGGAAATTGACAAGGTACAGTTAAGCAGAGGAAGCTTAGCAACAAAATGTTCTTTGTTATTCAGGTTTTCCTTTATGCTGCTTGTGTGATATTTTATAAAGCCGGTGGGGGGGGGGTGAGTTAAGATCTCCTGAAGTTCATTTTACGAGAGAAAAAAGTATTTTTTTAAGGGGGGGTGCAGCTTTTTACAGATGGTGAAACTAAAATTTCAAATTTCCATTTATCATTTCAACCATATGTTCAACATACACCATTAGGTTGCTAAATCATCTGGGAAAAAATTGCCAACTCTGTTTCATGACTGCTGAATAAGCATACATAAAGTGTCTTCTTTCTTTCTTTCTTTTTTTTTTTGTAAATTTAATTTATTTATCTCTGACAATCAAAGATTTGAAAATGATAAACACTAATACATAAATTTGTGTTTGCAACCATACTTTAGTAAAGGCATTAAAAAAACAGATACTTTGTCTTTTAAGTGCTGTTGATATATTTTCATCATTAGAATTCATAGAGACAAATAAATACCCTTTCAACTTAGTTTTGCCATATTTTTGATGTTATTTTAGTTTCCTTCTTTTACAATCAAGATTTTCATTCCATATTTTCTGTGTAACCATTAAATGAGCTGCTTAAGTTAACCATCCCGTTCTCTTAACTACAACTACTTCAATATTATAGAAAAGAATGTAGTATAATTTGATTACTATTTGCATTACTAAGTGTTTTGCAAAATAACTATGAATGAGAGAATCTGATAAACTACTTTTCCTTTTTCACAACATGTAACCATCTGCTTTTCTTATCTACACAATGAATTAAAAATTTTTTGTGTGTTCACTTTTAAAATATGATCTCTTGATAGTGTTGATATTGACAATGGTTTTACATTTTGGTAATGCAGATCTTTTAAATCTGATTTGTTGATAGATACATTCTGACACAAAAGGAGGATTTGTTAAATCTAAGGGTCACATCTAATTAAAATCAAATATAAAGGCAAACAATTGTTTTCCTAATAGAGTGCGTGTTGTTAATCTATATGTGGTTCCCATTTGTAGGGTGGGTTGTGGACTAGCACAGGGCTTCTCAAACTGTGGGTCTCAACCCTCCAGGGGATCGTGTAAAGATTTTTGGGGGTTGCAGAGAATTCACGTATCGGTGCTACTCAAAATGTGGTACGCAAGTCATCGACTGCTAGTAGACAACGTGTTTCCAGAAACAAAGGAAACAATAGTATAAACAGCTTCTGGCCCCTGCTGTTGCCGAGTATTGTCCAGGTGGCAAAATAACAGGAAATCATTGGGGTTGATTACGCCAGGGTAAGTTAACCTGGAGGGACTGTGATGCAATTGAGTGCCCCAATGTGGGAGACAAAAGAGAGGCACCTGGTGGCTACAAAGGCATACAAGTATTTATTTAGGCATCAAAACTGGATGGCATGTAAAATATCGAGCCTCTTTGCATTCATGGGACGAATCATATGGATATCTGCGCATTTGTCATTTGGGACCCCATCTGAATCCACTGATCTGAGAATGTAAGTACTAATAATTTAATTTTCTAATAATTTTTATCCTGTTTCTAATTTAATTTTTAAATTTTATATCATCTTATTCTAACATTACTTATCCTATTAATCAATGTTCTCCTGCACATATTTCTCAATAAAAGCATTTCCATCCTTATATAATTTGGTATATACCAGGGGTTATGGAATTTATATTCATTATTTTTATCCCTAACTTACAGATGGCGAAACGAGGTCCAATGGACTTGTTTATCAAGCTGAAACATGTGATTGCTGAATACACAAGTAATTCTCAATCTGATGACGGCAATTTAAATGAAACAGAAATATGACTCCTAGTACATTCATTTCGGTTTTGTAGCCACGAATGATGGGGGAGTCCCAAAACCGCAGTGTTATTTGTGGAGATGTGTTGGCATTTAAATACAAAACAAAGAAATGAGTTCAGCATCAAAAGAGTTTTCTGAAAGAAAGCGTGCTGATTTAAAAGGCCGTCAGAAACAGATCAACGTTGAAGTGTCAAACGTAAACACTTGTGCTTTGCTGGCTTCTTATAAAGTAGCACTTTGAGTTGCTAAGACTAAAAAGCCATATGCAATCGGTGAGAATCATCCCCATGGCTTAGCACTTTTTTCGCCCTTTGTTTCTGAGTATTTTGCGCCCACAGTTACCTGATATTTCATAGATCTAACAAAAGTGATTATGATTAAGCCAAAAAGCACACAGTGCTTGCTTAAAATGTATACATGCAACTCAATTTTGCAACCACCTCAGTTTTCAGCTTGTAATAATTGTGCTTGGTTGTGAGCTATATATTTGAATAATTATAATTATTATTGATTAATTTTAGTATATAATCATTATTTTCTCTATTACAGATAACAATATACCTACATAACAGCATATAATATTTGTATAAATATATATAATATTAATGTATACTTTTGGTAAGTTTAATTCATTTATTTATTCAATGTCCATACATATGTGGTATACTGTTAATAATAGTAATTTGAGTTAAGATATGTACAGTTATACTTCTTTTTTTATTTATAGGGAATCAAAAGGATCTTACTCATGGATAAGTGGTTAAATTTGTCAAAGACCAAGACTACAGATAATGCTGAAGCTACAGATATTGCAGTATCAGTATCATCCTGCAGTAACATGCATTCAGAGAATGAGAAAACTGCATATATTAAGCATTTACAGACTAAAACGATGAAATGCAATGAAGCTTTTTTGCAATATGGATTTACTTTTATTTCTAGAAACAATGAACACCGACCCATCTACTTGATTTGTAATGACATTTTGGCCAGTGATTGTCTGAAACCTGCAAAATTGAAAAGACATCTTGATACAAAGCATCCTTCCTATATAAATAAACCTGTACAGTTTTTCGAAAGGCTATTGGAATCATCGGAAAAACAAAAACAATCACTTGAAACTCATGTACTGGTTAAAAAAAAGTATTTAAGAGCATCATATGAGGCCTCTTACTTCATTGCAAATACTAAGAAACCATATAACATTGGTGACTAACTTCTTTTACCAGCAGCAATTAGAATGAATGAAATTGTTTACAGCCAAAAATCAGTTGACAAATTTAGAAAATTCCACTGTCAGATGATACTGTGGGAAGACTAGTTTTGGAAATTAACAATGACCAACTCGAGCAACTTATTGGAAGAATTAAAGTAAGTTCAAAATTTGCATTTCAACTGGATGAATCGACTGACATTACAAACTTGGCACAGATATTGGCATATGTGAGGTATAGTTACAATAACGGTGTTCATGAAGATTTACTGTTTTATTGATCATTAGATGGATGTACAACAGGTGAGACTATTCTTCAGAAGGTGGACAGTTTTTTTTAAGGAAGTAGGGCTACAATGGAATAACTGTTGGAGTGTGTACCGACGGAGCAGTGGCAAGGGCAGGGCAAATAGTTTGATTTCAAATTAGTCAGATCTGCAAGAAATACACCTACTACTTTTACTCAGTGCATGATTCATCGAGAGGCATTAGTGGCCAAGAAAATTTCTTCAGATCTAAATGCGGTTAAAGTTATCAACTTCATTAAAAGCCATGCACTTAATAGCCACCTCTTTGCAAATTTATGTGATGAAATGGGATCTGATTTTAGTGCACTTTTACTGCATACAGAAGTGCGATGGCTGTCAAAGGGACAAGCTTAGAAACGGCTGTTGGTGTTGAAAAATGAAGTAAAACTATTTCTTTCTGAAAACAACTCAGATTTTGCCAATTTTTTTCAATGTGAAAATTGGTTGTTGAAATTATGCTATTTGTCAGATTTGTTTGAAAAGCTCAATGACCTTAGTATGTCTCTCCAAGGAGAGAACACAAATATTTTTACACTGAAATCTAGAATTGAAGCATTCATAAAGAAATTAAACATGGAAACATAAAGTGAAAAATAATTCATTTGAAATGTTTTCATTTACAGAGGATTTTATTGTCGATAATAAGTTGAGATTTGTTTTTGATTAAGCAGGTCATAATTAATCATTTGGTATGCTTGGAAAAGAATTTCCAGAAATATTTCCTACCGGAATTAGACAACAATAAATTAGATTGGATCCAAAACCCATTTATCTTGGAAATGGAAAAAGTGAGACATGTCTCCCTGCGAGCTCAGGAAAAATTAGCTGAGCTTCCGTCTGATTCAAGAAAAAGCCTTAACACCTTTTGGCCTAGTGTTAACGTAGAATTCCCAATACTGTCAGATTTAGCAATGACAGCACTTCTGCCATTTGTTTCCACCTAGTTGTGAGAATCAGCATTTTCAACACTGACAACAATTAAGACAAAAATACCATTCAAGTCTGAAAAACATCAGAACTGCCTTGTGACCAGCACTGACGAATATTGAGCCACGATTTGAGTTATTGTATGAAAATAAGCAATCACACCCATCTCATTGAAAGAATTCTTATTGTTGTTTTTTTTGTTTTTAATACATTTTTTAAATATTTACTTGTTTTTATGTTTAGTTCCTGCCAAGCTACTACCTAGGACCATTTCTGTACAGTATTGGTACCAATTGTCTGTATGGCACGAGTGAAGGGTCGTGAATGGAAAAAGTTTGAGAAGCCCTGGACTAGCAGATACATTCAAATTAGATATTAAACTTCAAACAATATCATATGATAATATGAAGATTAAGAGCACCACAATGTAGATAGTACAAAATCATATTACTGATTGTGAATAAGAAAGCAAATCATTTCTTTTTTAAAAATATACCGTCCATTATCCAAACAAAATTACAGCAACATACAGAGAAAATTTTCCAGTAAAGACCATAATTATAAGTTTTATTAACCTTGAAATGATATGGATGAGAGACAGAAGACAGAAAATTTCAAATTATCTGTTGAATTCACAAAAGTAGACGATTGAACATTGCAAGATATTAATAAAAATAAAGCTGCTTATCTGAGTATTAAAAAAAAACTTGAAAGAGAAAAACTGTTTTATTACTATTCATCTGAGACGTGAAAGGTGTCATCTTTATTTATCTTATCCTATATTTATGACATCAAGATATATTCAAGTATTGCTGATTAATGCTTTACTCTTTCTTTTTTTTTAATCTTAAAATGTTTTCTCATAGATGAATGAAACTTTAGATGATCTGAAGTACAAACGGCAAGAAGAAGACTCTAGAAAAAAAAGGTGACTGTTTTGGACATCTATTATTTTTTATCTGAATCTATGGATATAAGATGGCTTTTAGATGTTGATTCTAGAAATATTTGCTCAGCTCTATTTAACTGATCGAATGGAATGCTATCTATCAAAGGTAAAATTCTAGAAAGACCAAGTCATTGCATCACTATTTTATTCTTCACGAAAGCTGATTTTAGTTACTACTGAGGTGTAGCAAGTTTATTTTTGATCCATCTAATTCATGTCTATCAAGAAATGCACACATAAATGGTCTTAATTAATTGATCTTTGTTGTTTGTTATTTTTAAACAATTTACCAGTTATAGCAAAGCAAATGCCAACTTACAGCATCATTTAGGATTTTTCTAGGATAAAAGTATATTAGCCATTCACTTTCTCTCTCGTGTTTTATTTAGTTGTATTAAAGTTCAAATTTCTTTTTTTCTTTGTAATAGAGGGCTTTTTAAGAAACTACCAGATCCATCATTTTAATCTCTTAAAGTGAAGTTTATTATTTATTGTCATTACTAGGTTTTATTTGTATGTGCTTGTATTATTTTTTCTTGAATGATCCTTGCATTCTCTATCCAATACCTTCTTACATCTCGACTCACTTGTGCCAGTATTTTCTGTAAACCTTCATTCAGGTTGTAGAATGCTTTTCCATTACATTAGCATTAATCGTTATCATTTCATTACTGTATTTAGAATTGTGCTTTTATTTTTCTCTCTATTTGAATGTATGTTATTTTTCTACAAACCAAATGAATTCAGCATCACTAACCCAACCACAGTTTGTGATATGAACCAACAGAATGTGAAAATTTCTATGGCATCTAATGTATTGTATAAATACTGTTAGCAAATGAGTATTATGTTGTATTCTGGAATACAATGTAATTTTGTTATAAATAATTTCTCACTCAAGTTTAAAAAAGTTCTTTTTTACTACAGTGTAGCTATTCTATAAATTAATATTAATATAATTTTTCATGCCACCAAAAGATTGAGAATTGCATTTTACGTTGTTTTAAAATCAAATATCATAAATCATATAGCTGAATTGAACTTTTTTTTTTTCAATTGTAACTAATTATTTAATTCTCAATATTATAACATTTTAGGGTTCATGACTTAAAACATCAGTTGCAAAACTTGGAGAATGAATTGCAATCATTACCACAAACTGCAGATTATCAGGTAAAATCATTACATCTGATTGTATTTTTAAATTTTAAAATCCTTATTGTAAAGCTGATATAAAAAATATTAAAGAAGACAGCAAAAATAAAATTTTGATATTTGTTTTATTAGGAAATGCTAAATGTATTTTATTTCTTTGGTTTTTTAATTTAAAAAAAAGTGATATGTAATTTCAATATTTCAGTTTGAAGGTCTAAACTTATAAGAAGTTTAATGTTCAAATGGTCCTGGCTCTCTCATTTTGTGTGTGCACATGGGTGTTTGCATGTTCACATGCCAGCAACCTACATTAGCTTTCTGATACTTGGTTTTTCCTTTCCATTTACTAAATGGAAAGGTATAAGTCAGAAATGCTTAGCTCACATTCATACCATTGCAGGAAGGTTGCCTTAGTATCCTGAGTTGTATAGTTTCACTCTTCAGAATTAGTGTTAAGAATTTTTCAAGATTTTTAAAAGGCTTGTATATAGAAAGAAAAAAAAAATGTGTGTGTGTGTGTGTATATATATATTTAAATTCCTGTATCTATTCATTATTGCTTCAGGATGTGGCATCTAATTCAGTTTATCTTTTTACAGCCAGCATTTGACAAAAATAACCAAGAGATTCGTCAGGTCAACCAAGAGATGACTCATGTCCAACATCAAGGCGAGAGAATTTCTGTAGAAATAAAGAATGTGCGAACCCACTATAACAGTGAGTATTTTGACAGTGTTATATATGTCATTTAAGTTTATAACTTAAGCACTACATTTATTTATTTTATTTTATTTTTTATTTTATTTTTTATTTTTTAGATTTTCAGAAGGAACTCCAGCATCTACACAATATTGTAAATCGACGTCTTGAAACCCTTCAGGCTAAACACAGAGATACTTATCGTGCAGTGAAATGGTTAAGAGAAAATGAAGATAAATTTAAAGCAAAGATTTTTGAACCTATAATGCTTTTGGTAAGATGTTTGATTTCATAAATACTTTCTTAATAATCTCACAGTAAAGATTTTGCCCTTATACATTTTATTTAATTTTACGAATTGTGTGACTGATAACAGTTCTAGTTTAGATAATTATGGTAAATTAATAGGTTAATGTTTTTAAATGAATTAGATTTTGAAAAGCAGAAAGATTTTTTTCATAGTAAAGATATTAACATGAAATAAACACAAAGCATTACTTATGTGAACATGATTATGCATCTACAGTGGTGTTCACAATTATTCCAACATTTTGTGTGTAAATAAAATATTAAGTGCTTGCCGTGGATAATAAATGTAAAGATTATTTTCTAACATAATGCCAGTTAGGCTTTGTTTGGCATTCATACGATCTCTGTACTAAATGTAGTTTAGATTATAATTTTACGTGTAGATCCAGCTATAGACTAATAAAGCAGTAAACCTCAGTAATACTCACTTTGCTGTATTGTTTTGGCTGAATAATAATATTTCAACAAAAGAAATACATAAATGATAAAGCATAAATAAAAGAAAAGCGCATTGTCTGTAATAGTATAATTACACTTAAAAATCCATAATTATTTTAGTGGATGCAATAATTTTACAACTACTGCATAATGATGAAGGATTTTTACTGTGATAATCCACATGAGTGTAGATTTTGTTTTAATTTTCATGACATGTTTCTTAATGTTCTTTCCAGATTAATGTCAAGAATCCCAGTGATGCCAAATATGTGGAAATGCACATCGCCTTTAATGATATGAAGGCTTTTGTCTGTGAAGATCCAGATGATATGGAGCTTTTCCTACAAACAATGCGTGATGAACAAAAACTGAAAGTGAATGTAGTGAAGATGCCATCTGAACCAGTCTTGTCTTTTCAGCCTAAGCGCCCTATTGGATATTACGAGTAAAACGTTTCAAATTATCTCACCATCTGCAATATATATAAGATCAGGGGTTATTATACAAATGACCTGACACTGCTATTAACTTTTCATAAAATGATTTTTAATGTCTTGATTTTTTAATACTGTTTTTATTTTAAAATTTTCTCTAAGGTTTATATAAAGATAAGCATCTTTTACAAGAGTATATTAGAAAAGATGTGTTTTCATACCAGAAAAGCAAAAAAAAAAGGGGGGGTGGGGTTTGGTTATATTTTGTGAAATTTTAAATAGTAAATTATTCAATTTTTTTTAAACAGAAAATATGGATTCCGGTGTTATCTTCAAAATCTGTTTGACTGCCCAGAGCCAGTAATGCGATATCTGTGTCTACAGTACAGAGTTCACTTGATTCCTGTTGGTACACAATACACCAAGGATAATGTGCAGAAAGTGATCAGAGAAAACTCTGAACTAGTAGTGTTTTACACACACAACCATCAGGTAAAATAAGATTAATGCATAGGGTGACCAATAAGTCAAGACACTTTAGATTTTATTTCAAAAGTTCACATATATATATCATTCTCACTGCTATTTATTTGTTGAGGAATTTCTTAAACCAGGTATGTTACAGCACTTTTTACTCCGAGTTACAACAGGGGCTTCAATAAGAAGAAACCTGATTTCAACAAGATGGTTCAACATGGCATACAACAAGGACAATAAAAATTGTCAGCTTTAGTTATTTCTTGCTTTGGCAACATTCCATGGTCTTTCAGATCTTTCTTCAGTGGATTGTTTTGTGGGGCTACCTTAAATCTCGGAGATATGAAACAAACCTTAGAGGTCTACCAAAATTGAAGCAAAACAGAAATGCCGTCAGATGTTCTTGCAAACGTTTTTGATGGTCTCATTGGTGGTTTTAGAAAATGTGATGGTATTGTGGTAGCCAGCCCTCTGTCTGGTGTAATTTTCAAGAAATAAACAGAATTTGACCACAATCTTCCATCTGACTACACAAAGAGTGATGCATATCTGTGGACTTTGGAAAAAAAAAATCAAATTAAATAGTCAACTTATTAGCCATCCTGCATATATCTGGACTAAAGGGTCCACATAAACTTACTTATTAGCATTTCATTCACAGAACATTAATCTACAGATGCCTTTGCAAAAAATATTTGTTTGTTTTTGTTGAATTAAGAAACTCTTAATAATGAAGCAGCCTTAATTGAAATTTTAAAAATAGGTGCCTCAGTAATTTTCAGTTTTCAACTTTATATAAAGGGAAATTTTGCTATGATTTTCTTTCCTTTCAGTATAATATCAAGAAATCGAAATATGGAGATAGAGAAGTATCTGCTCGAAATACAAAATTAAAGTGAGTTGAATTTTAATTGATTCTAGGCCAAATTTTAAAAAAAAAATAAATAAAAAGATAAAATTTAGTTTGTGATTGCATGGCTATATCTAAGGGTAATCTTTGGGGGAAATTAGTGTTAATGAATTCTGTAAAACTATCTCATTGGTATGTGAAATTTAAAAAAGTTGAAGTTTGGCTGGTTCTGTCCCTTGTTACTATCAACTCAGAGAGTGTAAGGGAGACATTGGTAGGGATTTTTTAAGTACCTCTTAGGTGGTGGCATACATTTTTCTTATCTGCATTGGTATATTGCAAATTCTGATCAAATGAATTCTAGTGGTACTGTTAACTTGGCAGGTTAAAGGCAAAAAAAAAAATACTGCAGGTGTTTTGCAGCCCTATTTTCTTGGCTAAGCTAAAGCCAGGGGGTATGGTATTTGGAAAAGTCTAAAAAGAAATGAAATTTCACAAATTTTTAAGTTCTAAGAAAGTGTATAGAAAGTTATTCACTAATTGCCAGGGTACATTACTAATACAAAATTTTTATTTTACTTTTGTAATTAGGCAAAAAAGTTATTAATATATCTCAGTGGTTCAAAATTTTTTTCCTATATTTTTTGTAACTGCTCAGTTTTGAAATATTCTTTGCATTCATAAAAATATTTAGTGCATGAATATTGTGTATTGAAGAACAGACTGTGACAGCATGGTGATCCTTGTTCATTGCATTAACAGATATTAAATGAAAATCAGCCATTTTAGTTCAAGTCTGTTGTAGCCTACATCAAAGTCCTTTTTTATCATTGAAGTATCCATTCCAGCAGTAAAATACTGTTTGTTCATGATATTTATTTATTGATTGTTGATTCATCTCTTTACCTATGTACTTGCATTGTCGTCTCATAGCATTCATGGGATATTGTTCAGTAATACTTTGGAGGGCATGTTATTGTCACATCACTGATCATGTAGTGCTCTGTATTTAGGTAGTGTGTGCACAGTGACTGCTAGATCAGGTTCTGTGCTCTTGTTACATTGGGTCTTTCAACTACAGTGCTAATTCATTCCCATGTATTCATGAATTTATTTGAAACTAACAGCAGGCATGGTGTATTGACCTGCCAAGACCAAAAAAGGGCTGGGGTGGTTGAAAACTGCAGAATGCTGAAATAGATAAACTTTTTTTTAACTTTTTTTTTTTTTTCAAACATTGTTATGACACAAATCACAGAAAAACAGATGTAACTTGAGGTACAGCAAATTTCTATCTCTGCTGACCATAGAGATCTCCATCCCTTTGCAAATGAATGAAGTGTCATATTGTCAAAAAGTTATAGGAAAAATCTGCCTTGACTGTAGAAGGAAAGTTGAAGATATCCCGGCATTACTTGTTAAGATTGTGATGGATTTGCCACTATCAGAAACATGGATTAATCTCTATTTTGACATGAAAACTTTCTCAATCAAAACAACCAAGTATGAAAAAGAGTGTGCCAAGCATGTCTACCAATGTAAAAAATCCCCCCTCATTGTTTTGAAGCAGATAGGTCTCCTTTCCCTTTCATCCCTTCAAGCAAAACATCTGAGAGAAATGGAATAATTGGATGGTAAAAAGGGGTGCACATGCACGCACATCGCACACACACAGGGCAGGCATAAAGGAAAGTTCATCATCTTCAGTAAGTAAAGGAAACATGGAATTTCTTGTCTCCTGATGTGATCAGAAAAGTTTTAAGAAAACTGGCACATCCTCTGTCCTAGATAGCACAGAGAGCAACATGGATTCCAATTCAGATGATGAATTGGGGTTTCCAGGATTTATGTTGCAGGGTCGGGTTGTTAGCCTAATGCAATGACTAGACACAAGATTGAGGATGAAAAACTAAAAACAGTTCTGAAACAAAGCCTACAGTAATATTGAAAGTGAAGTTAGATCCAGTATAAAAGTGAAAACCAGGTCCTATTTGTTTTTGTTTTAGAGAGAACTTTTCCAGGACAGTTTTTGGATCACACGTTTTAATGCTTTTCTTTTTATCTTTCATTTCACACAGATCTATACTGTCTGTTATACATGTTCAGTATTACTGTATTGTCGTTTAGAGAGAGATTTTCTTGTTGGTTGGTGTTGGGCTGCATTGCCTGCTTCAGTTCATAAGGAGATTTGGATGTCACTTTGGTTTTCAGCCGGACTTGGCTCCAGTAATCACCCAACCTCAACTTTTGAATTTTGAGTCCCTGTAAATGCCCATTGAGCAATTAGAACCTATACAGTTTATTTTATACCAAAGTTTATCAGTTACCTTTTTTTATGGATGCTGCCTATACTTTGGATCTCAACTATTTCAAAGTATAGCAGTTTATTCTCTGGCCTCATTTCAGCTAATATTTGGTCTTCACAGTTTGATGATCTTATATGGAAGTGATGGTAATTGTCATCAACACCTTTTCTAATCAAATCATCATTAGTATGTTCACCGTTTTATTTTAAATTGTAGGGTATAAATATTTTACATATGAAGCATATTACTAGTACAGCTGTTAATATATCTGAACCCTTAATATGGTTGAGACTTCAAATTTTTTTAACTAAACATGCCCCTTGTTCCTTTTCTTTTTTTGTTTTGGAGTGGCAAAAGTGGAAAAGCCTGTGAAATCATTGTTTACTTAGAAATGTGCCAAAATTTTCCCTAATTCTTGAATAAATTTTGCATTATGCTCCAAAATCTAATTTTTTGTAATTTAATTTACTTAATAGCTGCCTTGTCATTTGGTGGTGAATGTATAGGAAAAATATGGCTTTTACTTCATATACCTTATATGATTGATTTAAATAACTTAATAAAATTTTCAAGTAAAGTAACACTGTATACTGAAGTAAATAATTTTTGTTATCAAAACTGTACCGATTTTTTCTTTGGAAAGCAAATCATAATTCTAAATCCACCACCAAAGAGTGTCTTAACTGCTTATAATTGTGAACTGATGCAAAATATTCTAATTATTCATGTGTGATCTGTTATCACTGCATGTGAAGTTGCAATATCATGTACTTTACATGCAAATGATTTTTCCAAATCTTCAGATTTACTGAATTTATTACACACACTTTAATAGTTCTTACATGTGAAAAGATTGCAAATTTATGTAAAGACTACCATAAACTTTAAAAAGATGCCAAGCAACCACTACAAAACAAGATACAGCTTCGTTTGTGTGAAACTGTTAATTAAAGGATTATTGTGCAACACACACACACACACACACACACACACATATGGGTGCAGTATGACAGGCATTGCTGAATTATGGGTACAATAAAAGTTTAACCTATCTTTCAAAGGGATGCTCAAGGAAGAATAATGCAAATGAGGTTTGGTTTGTAATTAGAAGAATATCAATGTCTGCTAAATTAATTGCTACGGTGCAGGAGACAGGATGATTTTTTTGTTAAGAGAACCATTTGAAGGAGTTTACAGTAATGGAAAAGTTTTGAACAAACCTGTTATTAACCCTACAAATGCTAATGTCCCCAAATACAACAAATAACTAAGAAAGAACATTTGGAGGATAAAGAGAGCAAAGAAAGAAAATCAGGAAATTCTCTTTCTCCCCTTAATGATGCAATACTAGTCACATAGAAAATTTGTTGACACAATTGAAAATTGTTTGCCAAAAGAAATTCCACAGTTCTGGAACATTCTTAAGTAGAAATGCTTAATTTGAATACCATTATACCATTATCAGGTCTTGAGGAAAACCACCTAGATATTACTTTATCTTCAAAACACTATAAGAAAAATGTCTTCATATATCTGGTGTAACTAACATCAAACCAAGTCTTTTGCTAATATTTTACAAATATTCCAGTTTTGTATGGTATGCTCAGACTTTTGAAAGTTATTGTATATACCTCAGTAAATGTGCTTAATAATGAAAACTATAATCAACAAATGCATTTATTTTTCTTTTTATTTAAAGAGAAGCCAGCATTTTAACAGTATCCATTGATAGTAGAAAAGAAAAATACCTACAGCAACAAATACAGGTAAGAAGCATGGCTTTGTGCAACAATAACAATGCATCTGTAAGTCTTATTTTCAAACTATTAAAGTATATGAATGTATGTGTTTTCTTTATCCCAAGATACTGTAGACAGCTAATGCTAGCAGAGCAACTGAAGATTCTTGGTTCAAATCCCAACTTCATTGTTAGCTATCTACAGTATCTCGAGATACTAAAAACACATATGAGGTCTGTTCAAAAAAAAGACTGGACTTTTGTCATACAAAATTTATTGCCAGAATTACAGCATTATACATGTTTATCCCCTTCAAAGTACTCCACCCCTGCTTGCAACTCACCGCTCCCATCGTTTCTGCCACTGTTGGAATGCTCCTTGGAACTCGTTTTCTGAGATGGCTCGTAACTGTCTCAGCGAATTCTGTTTAATCTCGTCTACACTTTGGAAACGACGTCCTTTTATGGTGGTTTTCAGCTTGGGAAAAAGGAAAAAGTCTGCTGGGGCCAAGTCTGGAGAGTACGGACGGTGGGGAAAGATGACCGTTTCTTTGGAGGCCAAAAACTGGTGGACAAGCAGAGACGAGTGACTAGGCACATTGTCGTGGTGCAACACCCAGCTCTTGTTTTGCCACAACTCGGGCCTTTTCTGGCGCACATCTTCCCTCAAACACTTTAAAACTTCTACGTAGAATTCCTTGTTCACAGTCTGATCTTGTGGCATGAATTCATAATGGACCACTTCTCGACAGTCAAAAAACGCAATCAACATCGACTTCAAATTTGATCGGCTCATGCATGCTTTTTACGGTCGGGGCGACATTTTCCCAACCCTCTGCAACGATTGTGCCTTGGTTTCCACATCGTAGCCATAAACCCAAGTTTTGTCTCCGTGATGATAGTTTTCATGAAGTTTGCATTGCTTCTTGAATGATCAAGCAGCTCTTGGCTGATGATCACCCAGTTCTCTTTCTGGTCGTGGGTCAACAGACGTGGCACGAGTTTTGCAAAGACGCAATGCATGTCAAGTTTTTCGGTCAAAACTTCGTGGCACGACCTGATGCTGATACCGACTTCCTCAGCAACCTCTCGCACAGTCAAACGACGATTTGCACGAATCACAACAAACAGCATCGATGTTTTCATCGTTTGTTGATGTCGAAGGTCATCCTGATCTTGAATTTTCCTCAATCAATGTTCTGCCCGAGTTAAACCACTTAAACCACTCGTGACATTGTGATCGGCTCATGCAGTCCTCCTCAAAGGCCTGCTGGAGCAAAGCCCATGTTTCAGTTAAAGTTTTGCCAATCTTAAAGCAAAATTTCACACACACGTTGTTCCATAAGATCTTTCATCTTCACTTCACAGAGGGGTTGACAGCACGTGTTACTCTCAAAGCTCTAGACGGGTAACTGATCAGAATAGCAAGAGGCCCCAGGCGATGTTATGTCACGGAAGGTTGTTGCTACATGACACAACTTGTCAGAGCTCGATCGTTGCAGTGGTTTGTGAGCTATAACAAAAGTCCGGTCTTTTTTTAAACAGATCTCGTACATACAACACATCATTCTACTTGTGACAAAAAGGACTAACTCATTTACAGATACTGCAGCAAGTTCCACAGCAAAACACTATTTAAATGTAGTTTAGCCCAGATGCTCAGTATGACACTAATGTCTTTTCATTTGCATGCAGAGAGCATGTTATTTATTGCCTGTCAGATGATTACCATTCAAATGGCTCTTTACAGTCATTAGGAAGTCACAGTTGCAACAAGTTAGTCATGATCACATCACAGAGATAAGAAACTCCAGTTTCTATAAAGTGATGGATGTATTAATATTCATCATAGGTATTTAGAAAAGTTTAAGTACATTTTACCACTAATTCTATGAGTGTTTAGGTATATCTGTCTTGGCTAAGTAGTTTCTACACAGAACTATTTTACTTTTCTGAAACCAATATGGTTTGCTCAGTAGACTCCTATACAGGTATAAATTAACAAGGGCAGTATTTTAGCATAGTGCATAACAGGCTAGGAGTTCTTTCCTTGCTGATGTATTTAAAGGGGAGGGGGTTTCCAGGTACTTTAAACTTAGGGGCTACCATTATAAGCACAAATTAACTGTACCTTTATTAATTGCTAATCAGGTCTTCAGTACCAGTAAAACATTTACATTAAGTAGATGCCATGCTGGGGTTGAAGTGCATTTGTTATTATTTTTTGTTTGTTTTATTTTAGGAATGTCAGAAACATCAACAGATGAAAGAAGAAGAATACAAAAGTTTGCAGAGACGGTCTGTTAAATTGGAAGAACAAATGAATAACCTAAGAGTTAAAAAGGTTTATTATTATAAGTTTTTTTTTTTTTAGATTAAATGATGTTACACCATTCAGGCTTAGTTTGCATTTTAATTAGCTCACAAACATTTTCAAGATCACTCACATAATATTTTTTGCTCACAGGCAAAATATTTATGTTGTTATTGAATGAGAAGATAAATGATTGAACTAACATTCCAGGTATCAGATCAGTGAAATGGTGCCATTGTTCTTAAAACACGGGGAGTCAAGACTGAAGTGGTGAAGTCAAGAACAAAGTCAGATCTTCTAACATTTAGATTTTTGCACTTGTGAATTGTTTGATTTTGATGTTTTATGTAATTGTTTGACTATGACTCCCGCCAGAAGTAAATGAGCACCCTTGAAGTACAAGTAATTTTTGTTGTGGCATGTATGTACACTTAAGTCATACAACATAGCAGAAAATTATGAAATGAATATCTATTAGCTTTTCCCAGTGTCTCCATGAAGGCTAGGACATGTGGCATGTATATAATAGGAGTTTATATGATAGCATAGTTAAAATTATGCCAAAGTTCAATAAGTTTTTCTTTCAGGTCTGCTACACATTTTGGAAGAAGTATTGTTTTTTGTAGGTGGTGATTAAGGTGTTCCCAAGATCAGCTGCATCTTGGGGCTTCTAGGTGCCCAGGGAAGAACCTGCAGCCACTTTTGTCACTTCTATAGGATGGTGGTTTTGTAGGTGTGACAAGTGGCCCAATCTTGTAGCAAATCAAATGAGTCTTGACCTTTGAAATCCCTTTTTGGAAAAGTGGAATAATGACAACTGAAAATCAACAGATCAGATGTCCAAAATGCCATTGGTTTGTGTATAGTTTCATGGGTCCATGCAAACTTTGCTTTACATTAGCTTCCATCAGCAGGCATTTTCACTGAGTCAACATTTATTGTAGCCCAGTTTATTCATGTAACATTGAAATATGCATTGTAACACATTTTCTGTATTGGCAATGTCTTCAAGGCTTGTGCATAGATCAGGCTTTACTTGGTGAACAACAGTTTTAATATTTGTTCTGTAACCATAGATGACCATCCTGGTTGATGGTTAATTGCTCTTTTATTTGTCAGACAATGTACATGATGTTATGCACCATCTTACTTGCAAGTCGAAGACACTGCTCTGCTCTATCTACTTCTCTCTCTTTTACCACATTCTGATTGTTTAATCATACAACCTCATGTAAATAGTGATATATCATGAATATAAGCTGTGCAAGGTGTCTTTCAGATTCTTATTATTTCATGAGATGTTATTTGTAGCTGGAGGGAGCATTTTGCCATTTTTGAAACATGGGCTGTTCCATTATTTTCATGGTTGCTCATTTTATTCTGGCAGAGATATGTATTTAATTTTTTATTTGCAAGACCGATTAATGTTCCATGATTATATGATGGATGATATAAAATACTGTTTGTATGGCAGAAATATCCAGTGCTAATATAGTGTGAACATAAGTTTATTCATTATTTTAACCTTTTAGTATGATCTTTCTCTTTTTCCTTTCTACCATCTGCCATGTAAGTTGATTATCCGTTTCAGTTGTTACTTTTATTTTATTCTGTGCAGAAAGAATTGATGCAAATGAAAGATCAGAAGAAAAGACTTTTGTCAGAAATCCAAGGGAAGAAAGACAGGTTTGTTTATTTAGAATTAAAAATATTTGCACATGCATTCTGTCACAATGGTATACCTTTAAAGGAACTACGTTACGCAACAGCAAGAGTGAAACCAACAAACAATAATGACTTCAACTTCCAAAAATATATTATACCCAGCAGTGATATTATTACAGTCATATAATGGACAGTTAATACAGTTAGATCCAGATATATGTTACTCACAGGTAACTAAACTCAATCCAACACTGCAATACAATAAATAGGGTAGCCAATACAAAAACTTATCTGAAGTTGCTGACAGTCAAAGCTACTTTGGATATGGTCCCTCTGGTTGCTTGGTTGGTTGAGAAATCTGTTGTCTTCTGTCTTATTTCGAATGTCCATTACACCTACTGCTTGATATTCACTTGCTGGTTAACAGTTCTTCAGAGAAAGGGTCTGGTAGGTCTTCTTTTATAGAGTATCATTTGCATGACAATGGACATAGCCAGATAGAGGTCAGTGTATCTGGTCAACATCTTTTAAAGTGGTATCAGCAGGCAGGACAATGGACATAGCTGGACAGAGGTCAGTGTATCTGGTCAACATCTTTTAAAGTGGTATCAGCAGGCAGGACAATGGACATAGCTGGACAGAGGTCATTGTATCTGGTCAACATCTATTAAAGTGGTATCAGCAGGCAGGACAATGGACATAGCTGGACAGAGGTCAGTGTATCTGGTCAACATCTATTAAAGTGGTATCAGCAGGCAGGACAATGGACATAGCTGGACAGAGGTCAGCGTATCTGGTCAACATTTATAAAAGATCCCTGATGCTATGATGACCAGACCTGGCCTCCCAGTGTCCAGGCACCACAATAACAAAGAGTCCCACCAGAATTTCCTATCACTCACACACAAACAAGTTTGTATCCAGGGTTGGTAATAATTAGAACTTGTGCTAACATATGAAAAAAAGCAATCTGCCTTGTAGCTTCATAGTTGATCTGACTTTCTTTAGTCTCTGATCTGGTTCTTGTCTGGATATTGAGGGGACCATAATTTTAAGAAATCCTGTTTTTCTAGTAAGATACATTGAACTTTGCAGTGTGCCTCAGATCATAATCTTGTCAAAGCATACATAAACTTATCGCCAATTAAATGATGCTTTGATAAAATAGCATGATGATGTAGAGTAGTTTTATATATCTTTGTTGTGAATATCCCATACATTTTTGTCAAGTTACCAGCCAAATAACTTCATAATTTCATATCTCCATCACCATACTTAATTGTAGGACAAATGCAGCTTTCCTTATACTTTTCTCCAGCTTGTCTTTTAACACAGTCATCGCTTAGAGCCAAATATTCCAAACCTGCTCTCATCTGTCCACAGTATGTCACCATTGCACTAAGGTGTAGTTCTGATGTTCAACTTAGTCTAGTCACTTTTTCTTGTTACCATGTCTAAGCAAGGGCCATTTAGCTATTATTCAGCCAATCAGTCTAAACTCTTATCTTAGCTATCTTTTGTTGTTAGAGGTTGATATACTGGCTAGCAGAGGAACTATGATCAGCAGTTAATTGATTACCTGTCAAGAAAGAGTTTGCTCTAGATTTCCAAACCAGCAACCTATCTTTCCATTATGTGTTTGTTCTTATTTAATTTCATTCTATAAATGGTTGGTTGCTTACACACTACCCCATGTAATTCCTACTTCTTCCACAATTTTCTGTGATAATGCACTTTCATTGACAATAGTTTTGTGAGAGCAGATAACAGTATTTCATGTATGGTGAGCCCATAATAATAAGAGTGTACTATATCAAAATATATAATTGTAATTTATGGATTTGATTTAGTTTTATGCTGATGTGTTTCTGAAACTTCTCTTTAATCTGTTTTGTAAAATCTTATCAAAACAGTTTAAATTATTTCCTGTAAACAGTCATCACTGTGACAACAAATGTTGCTATAGGTTTCATGTTTTCACCACCAATGAAATTCTGTGTGGTAAAGTCAGGAACTTTTATGTTTACTGGCATTTTTACACCAACAAGAAAATTTGGCTGTTTTACTTAACAGAATCTTGCGAACAGAATCAGAAGCCACGAATTTGAGGGCAGAAGAAGAAAGAGCTAAACAAACAATTCATCAAATCAACCTGAGAAAGATTAATCTGCTGCAAAAATTAAAAGATTATACCCAGGTATGACTTGAACTAAGATTACAGATGCTAATGAAAAAAACTAATCAAAATGAATTTCTAAATAAATAAATTAGCATACCATTATTTATCCTGTGTAGTTTTGCTAACACAATTGTTTAAATGATACATTTGTTTATAATAATTTAAGTACTTAATACAAATAACCTGCTCAGTTTTTTAGAATATGAACAAGAATTCAAAAGCTTAGCAATATTTTAGTAATTTAAAACTTTAGATTTCTAAAGTTTTGTTTATATAGTTTTCAGTCTTTGGTAAATCTTGACTAGCAACAGAATTGTCATGCTACCACCTTATTTCTCATAGCGATATCTGTTTAATAATAATGCTCTTTGACTGATAATTGGTTGAAATTGTCTGACTTTTTTCATATATTTGAGAGACTTGGTTAAAAGAGGCTCTCTTAATTGCAAAATCAATCAATTAGCTCATTCGAGTAGAATTTCTTTATTAATGACTATTGAGTAGAGAACTATATCATGCATATTTAATTGTATTTAAATCTTTTCTTAGAACTGTTTTATCAATATTTCTAGCAATTGCTTTACAGAAATGTTTTGACATGAGCAAGGAGAAGGTTCAGTTGAGTTTACGTCATGCTTCAGCCATCAGGCAGAAAGTGCTAGTGGAGGAAGATTTCCGGAACAGTTCACAGGAACTGCAGGCGATTGAGGTATGCAGATCCCGATATACTACAGTAAAGAGAATTGACAGTCAAAAGTGATGAATGGACAGTACGGTATTTTAATAATATGTCTACAGGCATGATTACCTTTTTAGAAGATTAACACATACCTCTGTTGGCTTTTAATTGCATGTTGACATTTTTCAGAATTCATGAAAGTGATAGATTACTTCAGAATTATTACCTAGTAACATTTTTCTACTTCCATATTTTATTGCATGTGGATATTCTTAGGTAAAATTTGTACATTTTTTCTTCCAAAGATAATTATCTTACAGACTGTTTGCAGATAAGCAATTTATTTTCTTGTCAATTTTTATTTTATTTTACTGATATTTCAGGTCTACCATGTTAATCAACTTACACTGCCTCTAAATACAATTGTACATAGTTTGCTCTAATACATAGTATTACTAACCTTTCTTAGTAGGGTTTCTTTGGTATCTTTTGGCAGAGCTCTATAAAATCTTATGTAATAATATATTAAATTTTAAAATTGTTTTGCACATATTAGGCATATTTATAATTTTTGTTTATTCTGTATTTAAATTTGCATAGCGTCATTTTGAAGAAATCAAAGAAAAGCTAAAGCAAACAAAGGACATTGCCAGAAGATTGCTGGACGCAGCTAAGAGGGCAACTAATACTGGAGCTAATGATGAATTATCTTCAGAACTCAAAAAGGTATTATTCAACCATTACTTAACTAGAGGTAGCCAAAGAGTATCCTAGCATTAACTAAAAATATTTTATTTATTAAGTTACAAAAAAGTGTCTACTCTTAAAATACAACTAAAAATTTAATAGAGGAAAGCATACATAACTATTTTAAATACAATCAAAACGTGGCAGCTTATGCTATATGTAGTGTTTTATTCTTCTAAAAGATCCATGTTGATTTTGCTTGTTGAAGCAATCGAATAATTTAACCTGGTTACTTGTTACTGAAAAATCATTCATGGATGTCCTACCTACTGAAATGTTTAGAGTTTTAAGTCATGACCCCTTGTAACCTGTGAACCTGAGATAACAAGGAATCAATTTTTATCCACATGCTCCTTTTATTTTAATGCCTCAATTAAATTCCCTTGTCTTCAGTATATCAGACTGGGAGTACCAGAGGAAATCCTGTGTACTCTAAGCGAGGTCTCCCAACGTGCTAATAGTTGTTTAAGGATAGTGCCTACCGCTTAATTCCTTTGCTTATTTGGCTTTAGACTATACTGAATAGCTCCTCCATGATCTTACTCATTATCACTATTGCTGGCATTCTTTTTATCAGCTTATATCAGTGGATTATCATGTTAATATAACCATTGTTGTAACTTGTTTAATGGCATATTATTATATTAAACACAAAACCTGTTACAATTTTATTTATGAATTTTAAAAGGCTACAATTTGAAAAAAAACACTGATAATGATTCAGATATTGCATGATATTATGTATATGTACATATTAAAAGGTTAACAAGTAAATCAGATATGATTGAAAACTCCATCTCTTTGCACACACTTTTGGCCTAATGTTTTCTAGTTTTAATCTGTTTGTTATCGTATGTTCTATGAATAAGAGTGGTTTTAGTTCCCTGGGCAGCTTATTGGCTGTTGAAATTTTTCTCTCTTAACAATTTTCATTTTTAATCTTAAAACTATGTACTTATAGAAAGCAACCAATTAAAAAATTTTTTGGGAGATAATTTAGAAATACTGGCAACATTTTAAAAGATTAATGTTGTAACCTTTCTACTTTGGTTGGTTTGAGTTTTTGTTCTGCTGACTTGAACCCTTTATATAAGCAGTGAAGCAGTGGTATGTTGACAGAAACATATAAGCTTCCTGATGCTAACTATGTTTTTGCTTTTCAGGCATTTGAACAGTACCCATCAACCCTGGAGGACATAGATGAAGCAATTCATGAACAGCAGGCCAGAGCAGACTGCACATTCCAGACAGATGAACGGGTGAAAATATTTTGATTGCTTTACTTTCTTTTTAACTGTTTTATCAAAACAAACCATTCTCAGCAACTGTAGTTTAACTTAGTCATATCATAAATAGACTCGTGCATTCAATCTTAACAAATTTGAAATGAAACCTCAGAGGACTTCAGTTGAACATAAAGTATGAATTAAATTAGATAAAGACTGCAAAATATAAATAAAGTTTTTTGTGTAGTGAGAAAATCTGTAGATATTTGGCTTGAATTATTAGGTTGCTGCTGCTTTTTTGTTTAAATGGCACATTCATCTTACATTTGAAGATCACTTTAGAAAACAAACTTTGTTATATTCTGATGGAATGCTTATTGTGTCAAATTATGTTTCATCATCATTAAAGGAAACCCTTAGTTTCAATTACATGCTTTCAACTGAATACGTCTTTGTTATTCATCCTTTTCATTACATATTTCTGATCAGGTAGTAAAGGAATGTAATTCTGATTTGTATGAAATAATTCTAGTATTATGCACATAATATTTGAAAATGTTTTCTTTTCCCCAGAAGAGGGTGCTGTTTAAATTGCTTGGTTTAGTGTCTGAAGTGAACTGCCAACACTACCTGTTAATGGTGGAAGTGTCAGCTGCTTTAAGAATTTGAGCAATGAATATTTCTTTATCCTGGGTCCTTGCATAAATCTTGACAGCTTCCTGACTCTACTGGCTGAACTAAATTAAAATATTCTGTGTACATCAGTTATTTAACATAAATAGATAATCTTGAGTTAGAGTTAAATAAGATTCTAAAACTTTCTTATGTAAGACTCTTGGCAGTAAAGCAGCCATACCATACTAATATTTACCACAAAAGAATGATGCATCTCCCTATATTTTTGTGTGGTCAGTAATATGTGTGAAATTGATTACCAGTGATTTCTTGTCCACAACCATTAATTAGTAGTAAACACTTGAAATGTCAGGCATATTATGTACTTTTGGGTTTGTGGTGTCATTTGAAAGAATTCTCAAGTATCATGCTGTGCAGCGTTAGTCTAATTCCTGTTGTTCAGATAGTTCTGTCTGTGTAAACTACAGATTGTGAGGGAATACCACCAAAGAAAAAAGGAAATAATGGAACTTCAAGAAAACATTGATGAAAAAATACATGAATTGGAGATGCACCAGGGAGACATAGAATCGGCCAAACAGCATTGGCTGGGACCACTCAAGCAGTTTATACGACAAATAAATGACAACTTCAGTTATTTCTTTGAAACTCTGAAATGTGCTGGGGAAGTAGATCTAAACATCCCAGAAAATACAGTGAGTATTTACTTCATTCAAAGATCAGTGATTAATACATTTTAGGTAATTTGTATAAATAGTTTGATTAAATATACAAATGCTATATTAATAAAAATAAATTTTTTAAAACTTACACACAAGATTTCAGAATTTCTAAATCTCTCTTTCTATATATATATATATATATACACTTTTTAGCTAATCATTCAACTAATAACAGGTATTTTAGTACGACTACTCATAAAGGAACACCATATATATATATATATATATTTTTTTTTTTTTATTGTTGGTATTCCAGATATATTCTGCCAGTTTTTGTTTAATGAGTGGTTTCTCTACTTAACTTAGAATTAAACAGTACACTTGTGTTTACTGTTCTGGCCTGACAGTTTTGGAGTTGATTAATAGCCACTAGTCAAAGATGAATTGCTATTTTAGTTCTCTAACTAATTTTCCTCATGGTAGCTTTAAGTTTCGTTTTTTTTGTTTTCATAAAATATTTTACATTTTGTTTTTGCAATAATTAGTTTAAAAGTCTTTCTAGTTTCAGAATAATTGGTTATTACAGGAAAAAATGATCACTTTAGTGTTGTTTCAGACTGATTATTTCTTTGTAGGAGGACTATGAGAAGTACGGTGTGAGGATAAAGGTGAAATTCCGAGATACAGAACAGCTGAGAGAACTGTCTCCTCACCACCAGAGTGGGGGAGAACGGAGCGTTGCCACTGTCTTGTATATGATGGCACTCCAGGAGCTAGCAAAGTGCCCCTTTCGCTGTGTTGATGAAATTAACCAGGTAGCAATTTTTTTGCTAATTATTATTGAGTATTAATTTTGCTTGAAATACAAATTTGGTTTCTCTCTCATCATTGGCAAAAAATATTTTAAAAATCATTTTTTTTTTCAGAATGGCTGGCATAAAAATTAAAGGGAATATTCTTTCTACTTGTAAACATCTTTTAATATGGGGAAAATAACTTGTATTTTAAATGTTTAAATGAAATAATTTTCTTTAGACATCTTTGTCATATGCAGCATTATTTAAAATTTTATCTGAATTGTATATATAGTGGTGGTCATAAATTTACCGGCATACAAGTATTTTTCTAACAGTCAGTTATTATACATGTGTAACTATACACACTGAAAGGTAATTGGCAAACCCACTATTGTCTGTCAGTGTACACATGCATTTCTTTAATTTTTTAAATCATAAGAAACTTTTTTCTGTAATAACAAAGGCTACACCCTTTTGCAACAGGATATCTTCTCTGCGCAAGCTAACCTAGAACCACAGAGATTGTTGGTCTGTTTGTTTTAAATTTCACTCCACACCAACAAATATTGTCATTAACTGAATAAAAGTGAAATTATTTGTTCTTTTAGTTGCAATCCTGGCTTAGAAACATCAGAAAATTATTAATATTGTCGTCGTCATTATTATTATTATTATTATTATTTTAAATCAGTTTTCTCTTAATTATAAAGGAAATTGCTATTTCAGATATTTTTATTGCTGTCTTTGCAATCATTAAAAAGTAACTACTTTTAACACAGCTTTTTAAAGAAATTATGTGCAAAACTATAATTAAAATACATTTTTTTTAAAATTAAGATTTAATGAAACATTAAATATAGCATTCTCTGGTGTCATTGACTAATAACACAGTAAAACTTAAAGTTGAATAATTGTCACTACTGGACTAATGTTAAGTAAAAAAATGAAGTCAAATAATGGGGTCAGTTTTAATTTAAAAAAAAAATCTTTTAGATGCATACATATAAAAATACAGTTAATTTCTAGATTGACTAACAAACAGGAAATAATTTGTTTTATCCAGTACCATATAACAAGAAAAACAACATATTAATAATTAATGGAGATGTATCCACTAAAATAAACAAAACCAGGGCCAGTTGATTACTTTTTGTTTTGTTTTAAAATGTAATGTTTTGCAAAAGCATATTTTCACAAGAAGTTGGAAGTGGAGCAAACTGAATATTCAGAATAACCTAAAGAAATTCACCAAAATCTTTAATATCAGAACACAGATAAGGCTGTCAGTTTGTTAGACAATAATAAAATATATAACTTTTAATTATGGAAATATATCTGTAAGTTTATTTCCAGGAATTAAGTTATATTAAATATTGAATCTAAAAATGACATGAACAAAAAAGCACTTAAACTGAAAATCATAATAATAATAATAATGGATTTACTACAAAGTTACAGCTAATTCTTGATAACAATTCAACCATAACTGACTGAATGAGGAGGACCTTTCTACATGCTGCTGGTTGAATACAAGCAAATTCAGATTGAAAATCAGTTATTAGAAACTGCCTTCTGAACTTGAATTTTTAAAAATGTCTTCGTAATGTTAAAAACAAGACTGCTGTGAGATAATTCTTTTTCTTCCTCTACAACTTTGTAAATACTGGAATGAATGGAATACATTTAACTGCATTGTGACATCAAACTTGATATCTGGACATTTAAAAAAACAACTCTTAACTGTTGTGAATAAACTACCGTTTCTTCTCTGAAATCAGGGTATGGATCCAATCAATGAAAGAAAAGTGTTTGATTTAGTAGTGCACACAGTTTGCAAGAAACAGACTTCACAGTATTTTCTGTTAACCCCTAAGGTGAGTTATAAACAAATATCTTTTTTTTAATTTCAATGTAGAATAATAGTCTGTACTTGTTAGATTTGTAAGCTCTGTAGACTTGAATTCAGAGTAACCAAATCATACTAATCACATGCGTTTACTGCTTAGCAAATGATTTGGTAAGCATTACGTACGATGGAATTGGCTTAGGTGAAAGCTGAAAGATTAGAATTCTCCAAAGCATTAAATTATCCCCCCACCAATCAACTTCTTATGCTGTTAAATACATGGTAGTTTAAAGAGGTACAGCAGCAAGTTGGTCAACTGAAACAGTTCAGTTAATGACATTGTTTGGAAAATGCAAATTAATCTTGCTATTAACTAGTGTTGAAATTAAAATTGTAAAAAATAAATAGGAGCTCCAGTTTAAAATTTCAGGCATGATAGGAACTGCAAACAGGGTAATCTGTTGGTAAAAACCTGCCCCACCATATTCCTCAAGACTGAATATTAACCTTTCATGGAATTGCCACAAAAGGAACTTTAGATTTTTTTAGTTTTAAGTAAATATGTTCAGGCCCTGGCAAATTAAAGCTAAAGTGTTTTGTGAAGATGGACATATTCAATTCAGAAAGCAGCTTTCTATAAAGTTAATGATGAAAATAGTTGCTGCTTCATTAGATCTCTTATTGCTGACATTTGACCTTTGGAAGCCTTACAGAGCTTGGGTGTCCATATCTGTTATTACATAGTTTTACTTTGTTTTGCTTTTGTGAATCATGTATTTATTAATAGTCTGTATGCAATGAAATTTGTAAAGGTTAATATTAAATTTTATTTTTGTAAAAAAAATTCATTTAGAGTATTAATATTATAAGTATATGTGTATCTTATTAGCCAATGTCAGTAAGTTTTTTTTCAGCTGAGGAAAATATTTAAAAACCCCATTGCTCAGAACAAGAGCCTAGTTAAAAGCCAACATATTTTAAATAATATTGTCACCAATATCAATTACTTGATTAGTGATGGCATTTGTCTTTTATTAATACAAATTATTTTAAATATGACAACTTTTCACAAGAAATATCATGCATTCACTTGCCTGGATTAACAGTTAACTGACATTATCATCTTTATTATTTTTTGGCCTTAACTTGATCGGTTCACATCAGCTAATCTATGTATGCATAAACAGAAAATAGTTTGTTAATTTTAAAAATTTCTCAATTTATTCCTTAAATTGTCATAATCTCCATTTAAATCCAGGTTGGTTTGTTTTAAGGGATCTTCTGGGGAGTATTCATATATGGCATTTCAGATCAACTTAGAAGAATAAATGTCTAGTTAACTGACCAGTATTTAATTTTAAAATGTTGCAGTCAATCATGATGTTAATTATTTTACAAAAGATTCCCCTCTAAAAGAGGTTAGAAAAAGGGGCTAGCTAGTTGCGTGGTTCTGAAATAAATCAAAACTCATCTTTATCTTAATTTGTTTTTTTTCATTACATATTTTTATTACAATATATTTTGTTAAATTCAGAGCTTTACAATATTTTTATTACTTTTTTCTTTGGGATCTATTTATTCATAAACTAAATTATTACTGTAGTTTTGAATAAATGCTAGCTATGTGACTATTTAATGAGCAAGTTAAAAAAATATTCCCCCACGACATAAGTGTATAGTTCTACCAGTCTTTTATTCTGCTTCTCCAGTCCAATGTATCCTTAATTGCCCAGGTAAGTTTATCAAAAATGTTTACCACCACAGGATATCAGATAGATCCACGTTTTTCTGTATGAAATGGAAATGTACATATTTTTGAAAATAAGACATGAGAACATTTAAATATAAAGGATAGTTTTGCTTCTGTATTCCATGAAACAAAATAAATCTGACATCATTGGTCAGCAGTAACCCTATCACGTACAGGCACAAAACACAGGGATTTAGTAACTTTTAAGCTTGTTTACTTTTCTTTCATTTTCAGTTATTACCTGACTTGAAATACGATGATAATATGACTGTCTTGTGTATATACAATGGACCAGAAATGATAAGTCACAAAGATTGGAAGATTCGCAAGTTTCTAAAGCGTCGGGCAAAACTGGCAGAGTGATAAACTTTTTTTTAACAGGATTGATTCCAGTCCATTAAATGTAAATAAATTTGCAAAGAATTATTAGTAGGAGAATGGAAGTTATTGAATGTAAAAATTATTTCACAGATTTGTTAATTTCAGTTTTGAAATTTTTTAACAATAAATGTAAATTTTGTAACATTGGATAGTGTGTTTGTATAATTAAGATTTTTACTACTACATGTACTTTACATTTGAGTTTGTTTTTTTTTTGTAACCTAGTAGCATTACCTATTAGATTTCTCATCCAATAAATGCTACGGTAAATGGGACCACTGTACTAAAGCGCTACAGTTGTTGTTGCTCAAGTGCATGCTAACCTGGCAGCTTAATATTTTTAAAATATCTGTTTCTAAAGCTTCAGTAATTTAGAATAACTTCTTATGTACAATTGGAACATGAAAGCTGGACTATTATTGTTTAAGGCTTAAAGTAAATTATAACTGAGCTCTTATCACCTTACAAATGATGCTGGCTTTTTGTGTACAGTGTGGGATTTTTAACTTGCATTGAGCAAATATATTAAATACTAAAACAAAAGTTATGGGTACACTGTTCTAATGTGCTTGTTTCAAACAGTAATCTAAATCAAGGCAGTTTAAAGAATATTTATTCTCAATTTTACAAGATCATTTTAAAGACTGAAGTTTGTATCTCTACAAATTTTCAAGTAACCATTTCTTGAATGGAATGCTTTAAAAACAGACTTGTGAAAGATTGTATATTGGCAACTTATACATAATAGAAAGTAAATTCCACAAACTCAGCTTGTACATGCCAACAAAGGTGCAGTTTTTTTTGTTGTTTTTTTACACAACTTTGAGGGAAGAAATGTATTAAAACAAACAAAAAAAGCTTTGTACCGCTGCTCAATCATCCTAAACTTCCTGCATATAAAATGCTAGAAAAAGAAAAAACTTTATGCCAAGATGATTTATTTGAAATAATTAGTATTTTAACCAATACCCTCCCAACAATGTCTGAAATACATACAAACCATATTCAAGTACTTTTATGTACTTGTGGCATTTTGTCTAAGCCATTTTTACAAAAAAAAAAAAAACTAATAGAGAGAAAAAAAAATTCCTTTAAGAAAATATATTCTCTAAAAGTGAATCTATCTTAATGAGACAGGAAGAGAAAGGGATGACTGAAATGTTGTAGCATTAACAAGTCTAATGTAGAAAATAGATTTCTTTAAAAAAAAAAAAATCTATTACATGATGCCCTGACTCTTGATTGTCTTTCACTATTATATCAAGCAAACCAATGGGAGTCACTGAAGCAGCAGTCCTTTTAGGTCACCAGAGGCATCTAGGTGTGTAATAGCCTCCCCACCACCAATGGACTTTCCATTAATAAAAACTCTGGGCACCTGTAATAACAAAGAAAATAGCTGCCTTTAAATATGGAAACTCAAATATCTTGATTCCATCATAAAGTTAGCCTGAAATAAATGTTTTTATTTCTTTTTTCAGTATTTCCTATTGATACTGTAGACAGCTCACAAGGGTTAGCAACTAGAGATTTCTGGTTCAAATCCCAGTGTAAGCAAGCATCAACAGGAAATAAAGACACACACACCAATCATGAACTCAGTTACAGATATTGCAGAGAATTCTGTAGCAAAACATCTAGTACTTAATCAACAAGAGAAGCATTGCAAAAATACAATATTTGAGCACAGTTGCTTTTAGAATTTTTATAATTTAATTTTTAAAGGAATATAAGCTCTAAAAGTCAATAATTAAACAATCACATCCCCTAGTTCTTATTTACTTTGCACAGAATTTCTTAAAATTCAGCTGAGTGTGGATAATAATTTCCACTGAGGTACGGTACAAATGGCATCTTCAGCCTGTGTGACAGAGGCAAGTATTACTACAGATTCAAAGAGACACCACTCAAGTAATTCCCCTCCTGGCTGGACAGTGATTTCCATCTGCAGCTTTTTTTAAAATCAGAAATATGATCACTAGGCACTGACCGCTCCAGGTCCACATTAGTCTCGTCACCAGAGGCTCGGGTAACTTGGTCATATATCTGTAGTCAACACAGAATGCCATCAATGCATACAGGAAAGGTAACAGGTAAATCATCTTAAACTATAGACAACTGGGCAGTAAACCATTACGAATCACCCCCCCCCCCCCACCAGTAGCTAATAAACGGGGAGTCGAAGTGTTGCTCGATAATCTCAGAGCGGATGATGGGGAGCATTTTGAAATTCCAGAGATGTTGTCTCCATCCAGGTACACGAACGGTGGAGCTACCACCCACCACTTGTAGATGTGGGAGGAAACACAGCGGGTGGAGTTCGCTCTCGAGACAGAAATATATCAGCAGAGACTTCACTGGTCCCGTTATACATCCATTTCCTGAGACAGGGGGGGGGGAGGGTTGGCACACACAGGAGCCGGCCGGTGACGGGTTGTACTCACCGTTTTCTCCCCAGTCACCCGCTGCAGGACACCCTGGATTCTCTCGTAGTCCGGGTTATCGTCGATCTCCACCACCTCGTAATCCTCGGGGTCCAAGACGCAGCTGTTCAGGTAGACACTGAAGATGTTCTTCACCTTCGTGCAGAACGGGCAGTACGACTTGGAGAAAATCACCACCTTCCTGTTCCTGATCTTTTTTGAAACAAACTCGTCGGCCATGATCTGCTCCCCGAGAGATACTGGTGTCCAAGAACTCGCAGCAGAGCCCGCGAGGAGCGAAGTTGGCGAGCATAGAACGCACACTGAATACCCGTGAAAAACAGAAGATGGTGGCCCATCTCCCCGGTAGGTGTCGCCCCCTGCTCTCTACAGGAGAGCGCCCTCTTCAAGGACTCTCCTCTATCTACCCCAACCCTCCACTAAAGCAGCCGGCCGTGCGATCCCTCCTATATTTACCTTCTCAAAACATCGTGATACAGCTAACCCTAACCCAGATTCTCCTGGTGAATGACGACAGCTGCCTACTGCACTCGAAAACATCAACCACCAACCCCCCCCCCTTTCCGATATTCAGGTATCCGGATTCGGAAGAATTTCCCTTCCTTCACAAGCGAGAGACAGGCGTCGTCCAGTCCTCGGGGTCCATAGAGATCAGTTCCAGTTGTCATCGAGAGAGAGAGGACCCACGGATCTCACTCACACTGTAGGATAGGCTCCATGAGAGATCCTTGGGAATGCCTGGATTTGACTGCAGCCAACGATTCTGACAATCAGCAGCAGAAATCTGATCACACATGACGAGATAAAGAATCGCACCTGTATTAGTGCAGGCAGCAGCAGCAATCAAATATGTAAATTCACTTTGCGAGTCAATACTAAGTACTCTGGAATTTTTGGTTCTCAATACAGGAAAGGAACCAGAGGGTAAATTGTAAAAGAAATGAAGATGCCGAGTTTATGCCAGTGAATCAGAAAACAGTTCTAATAAAGTGGTTAACAAAAATAAATAAATAAATAAAATCTGACCCAAAGATAAACTCTTTTTTAAAAAAAAACTATCCAAGTAATAAATTTGTAAAATGTATACTTTATTATTGTTCTTATTATATTTTCCTAAGACTAAAGAAATTTCCCATTATTGTTTGATTTTAACCAAAGATCAATATTACAGGTGAGCTAGGAAACAGTAACAGACGTTATTTTTCATTACATACATGCCCATAATAAAATCACAAAAGCAATATCTATTTCCTTAGATGAATGCTTAAAAATTTGTTTATTAAAAATATTTAAAAGGCAACTACCTTTAAATTATATTTAATTTACTTTAATTTTGGATAGCATAAACTAATTTCTGATAATTAGATGAAAATTTATCTTTAATTCATTAATGACTGACAAAGAACCAAAAGAATATCTTTTGGTTTTAAAAGAGACTGTCTTACGATCATTTAAGGATGAAAAGGTTAATAAAATGAATCATAAATCAAGAGAGTCTGTTAAGAAAAACAACTCAAATAATTCTAAAATATTTAACTTTTAAAGTAAAACTATTATTTTGTGGTTGCAGTTATATTTATTTTAGCATAACTACTAGTAAATAAAATTTCAAACTTATACAATACAGATGTTAAAATATGAAGCAAGATACCTAAATAGTCTGTTAAGACTTACATTATTGCTTTACACCAGCAACTAGCTGTACACTTTTATGTTATAATTCATTATCCGAGATTTTAAAAAAAAGCTTGCTTTTTTAACAGATTTGATCCAGGGCTGAATAACTGAATAATTAGTTATGCACAGCACAATTAATAATTAATTTGTTTTAAGAAATTCTGCAAAGAAACCAGCACCAGATATTACGGCATAAACTAAGCAAGCTTAGGGCTTCAACTCACAAAGGGCCTTATGAAAGACAAATTTACTGAAGAATGCACATAAAAAAGTCAATCATAATAAATTAGTGTTTGTAACATTTTTGGGGTAACTTTGGAGCATCAAAAAAAGAGAGAGAGTTCAGCTCTGGGCCTCAGAATGCCTTAATCTGGCCTTGAAAGAAATAGAAAATTTTAATTATGTTAGTATTACTGATTTACCTAGGTGTATTTAATGTGGTAATTAACTAAAAAAATGTATAAAACATTGGTGAGTGATATAATTGTGGCAGCATACCAATATCACAGAAGCTTAGTCTACTATGAAGGTTAAAACTATCACAGAAATTAAATATTCATTCAAAGGTGAGAAAGAGAATGACAAAGATGAGTCAAATAATGCCAGGCAAATTATTAATGATAGAGAAAATATACAATTTTGTAGAATTTCAATATTAATTTCATAACTTTGTATACATGTGCTGCTGGATATATAGAAAATGGCATATTAGATGTTACATATTTGAACGAATAAATTATATTATCTATCTAAATGATACATTGAAACTTTCAGATTTGGTTCAAATAAATTATACTGTTTTTTTTTTTATTTTTATAAATATGCCATTAAAAAACAAAACAAAACTGATGGTGAGAATATCAACCAAAAACAGCTAGTACAGAATAGCTCACAATTGGCATGCTATATTAGCCCAACTTTACCTTTTTAATCCAGTCTTTCTTGTTATGTAACAGTGTCAAAATCAACACACTTAGGAAATTCTATTTCTTTTCACCTGAGTGGCCAGATCCAAATTCTTCTGTTTTGGCCAAGACACATGAAGCCTGCAGTCTTTCTTAGATATTTAAATAATGATATATTATGTAGCACAAAATAAAAAGAAGAATGCAGGTTTTACAGATAAAAGAGAGATAAAATTAGAAGAAATGCATATGGAGCCAAAATACTGACATTAAGATACGCATGTTAGACATTTCTACAATAAGTTCAGGCTTCAGTAGTAAAAATTAAATAATTAAACATGCTTATAAAAATCACACTAACTGAAAATTGGACAACAATTTTTTCCTAATACTTTAATATGATCATTTTTACACTATGGCCAAAAGATCCATTTAATCTTTGAGCAGTAATTATTACTCAATATACAGAACAAGTAAAAATTTATATGCAAATCATTCTACAATCAGTTCAATACATGAAGATTCATGCAGTATTCTGACAGAATGGAATAATTCTAACATAAGTTAAAATTTATTTAAGAAAACAAATCCTATGATTTTTCAGAATTTTTAATAGTTCTAAAATGCACAAAAGGAAAACAGGCATGCATCATTTCTATTTTGTATTAGTTAATAAGCTAATTCATAAAAATGAACCATAATTTACAATCATTTTGTATCACAATGCATTGCATATAATTTTCAGTACTGTAAATAATTTTTATAGAACAAATAAAGCACTGTAGAATACATGAACATTGTAACATTCATTTTTACCTTGCAATTTGGTTTTATATTTCATCAACAATACTTCAGTCTGACAAAATCTAATCATCTTTGTACTAACCGTTAAGTATGGTTCTCTTTCTGTAATCTCATTACCAGCCAAGAATACAAATCAGTATTTTCTGATAATTCTCAGAAATAAATAGCTCCTATCTTTAACATATCTATCATTTTTAAATCTTATTAATCAATAATACTAACAAAAATGAGTAATTTATTCAACATTCATTATTGTGGAAATGACCATACATGCAAATATATTTGCTACATAAATAGTGTGGTATATTTTTCTTGCACACATAATATAATTATTTATTCACATGCGCATTGTCTCAAAAGGAACCAATCTTTTATAACAAAATAAAATATTTCTTATGAGACAACTGAATGGACAAATCAAAACAAATTTTAAAAAAATTTTATATATTTTTTTAAAAATTATACTGATGAGTCCACTTTTAGCAGAGATAAACCCACCAGTCTGAAAGAATGCCACCAGATTACATATGAAACAGTTCAGAACAGAGAACAATAACTTAGTTGTCCTTAGTTCTTTTTAACATTCATAGCAAACAGAAGGATGTGTCAGCCTATTACATTTAAATTTAGCTGTATCAATGATAAAAAATTTTTTAGCTTTTTTATAAATTGTATTTGATCTATTTTAGTAAACTTCCAGTGATTTATAAGTTGACAAAGGCTATTTTTTAATGTTGTAGAATCATTACTATCACCTTAATTAAGAAAAAACCAAGCTGTTAAAAAACAACTAAATTTCTTGCTGAAACAAACAAACAAAAAATTGGTAAAAAGAAAAGCAAAATTCAATTGTTCACATTTTTGGTTAGTGCAGTAAACAAATGGAGACTTGTACAAAAAAGGGTTAAATTTGTACACAAAAGCAAACACACAAACAAACAAGCAAACAAAATCTTGAATTCATGAGAAGTCTTTCTTTCTTTGAGCAATTTTTTGATGTAAATACTAGATTCAAGAATCTATTTGCAATTCAAATACATAACATGCAAAAAGATGCAAGCATAGAAAACCAAAAAGAAAAATATTAGCATTATCTTACATTTGCATGCGTCTTTCTTATGTGCACATTTACATTTTAGAAAATGAACACTATTGCATAGACTTTGCAATTAATGTTACAGAAATTTATAAACATGCCACAGATATGTATATTTAGTTCATCTGTTGTCTTATATTCAAACATATACAGGCTTAACATGACCATTCTTTTTCCTTCCCCTAGTAGAAATTCAAATTATTTTATTTTAATCTTTTCGGCTAGTCTTGATGTGAATGTTCACTTCTGATGGTGTTTTTCACAGGACAACAATATTTTTGACCTTTTAAATCTTTAAAAATTCTTCTTCAATGCCAGTTTTGTTTGCCTGTTTTATCATTACTTTTGTTATACCTTATTAAAACAATCTTTCCAAGTAGAAACACCAGAGCAAAGACAAAAATTGTCAAGGAAATCATGATCCACATACAAAATTTTTGAAGTCCATAGGCAAATGGAAACAAGGTTATCATCTACAGACAATTGCACAGTAATTATCACAAGTTATTTATTTAAGTTGCACAATCAATCAATTCTTAGATTCTGCACTCACCTCTCTGGGACACACACATAGTAGTTCTAGCAGGACAAGTACCTATTCTTCATCAACATCTAAACAGTTCTTTTTACAAAGACTATTTTAAAACTAGCAGCTTAATGACTTTAATACTTTGCATTAAAGAAATTTTTTATCTTAAAAAAATAAACTTTCTGCTGAAAGAGTTTATCTCCATAGAATCCAACAAACCTATGTCTCTTCAGGAATGCTTAGAAGACCCAGCAATGTCTCACTGATACTGCTGCCAAAGTTTCTGAGAAGTGCTTTGTTAAAACCAACATCTGTGAATAAATGTTAATCAATCTTCTGGAAAATACTGCAGAAAAACTTTCATTTTATAGAATGAAAATATATATTTTTTTTTTTAGATTTTAAGAAACCTCTTAAAGAAACCAGATCCAGCAAAATGTAAAAAAAAATTTAAAAATTCAATAAGAAATGATATTTAAATAAAATCTAAGCTAATACAAGTGAGTTTGTAAAATCTATCTTCACCGGCTTTCACATAAAAATGATGATAGAATAAAATTGTTCCACTTAGTTTAGGAAAATGAAATCAGTGGGTTTTCTCTGGTGAATGGTTGCCTTATGTGGAGACATCAGCATGCAAGTTCAAAGAAATATCTGGTAAAAATAATGATGCCATGGATTACATTATTTTACATACTGAAAATACTTTATTAATATGCTTCTACAATGAATGCTTGAAATATTAAAGCAAACTATAACAAAGTACTGTATTATTTTCCTATATTTAACATAGCTGTCAAAGTTTCTTATTATACAATTATATTCCAAAATGAACTGAAGAAAAATAGAAATATACACCACATTCCTTAAAAAGGATGCTTCATTAAAACCATGTAGCTTCCAGCTTCTGGAACTGTGTTTATAGTAATATTCAATACAATCAATAATGTTAAATTTTGAAAAGTTTTCAAATGCTGAAACTGAATAAAAATAAGATCTGAACAACTTTTATACCACCATTTCAAAAGAACAAAAGTGAATAATGGAAAAACATTTAAAAGCAATTACTTAAATCATTGTAAAATGTAAGCACACATGGATTTCAGCAGTTTGTAAAAGTGTCCCAACAACCATCGTCACCAAAAACAGTGAGAGTCTGCGCATGCACATGCATTACAGTTTAAAATGCCCACCAGCAAAGAGAGAAAGCAGCAGATTAATCCTTAAAATGTATTTAATAGAGATAATATTAAATTCAGAATTGTCACAATTATAAAACAATTAGTCTAAGTAATAATGAGATCTTTTCAGAGTTAATTTTTTAAAATCCAGTGTTTGTTTATTTGCCTTTCTAACAAGGCAATTGTATCAAAGGGCATTTTAAAGTTATTATTTATTAGAGTTCTAGCAGGTAAACAATGTTGTCTTGAAAAATCCATATTGCGAAAAGAAATTAGGTAAACTTTGCAAATTCTAATGAACGATGTTTGGCATCATAAATACATGTCTTGCCAAAACCTAAAGAATTTGCGAACTTGGTTCTGGAATGGTTTAGAGTTGGCTAGGCCTATCACCACCAAGAACAAGACATACAAAACCATGAGGAGAGCAAACCTGTGGTGGTAAAACCAAGATGGTTCAGCACGACACCTAGAAAAGAAAAGAATAAAATGAGATGGTATGAACTTAAAAAAACAAATGGAATTGTTTCATTTTTTACTCAAAAGAGAAACTTGAAACAAATTTATGAATTTATATTGTATTATTCCAACTAAAATTATATTAAAATTTATTTCCATTTATTAAATAGAAGGGTAAATATTTATAGAAGATCATGACCCTTTTTTGTTAAAATTGTAGCTCCCCTAACAAGTAAAGATATTGTGTTAATCAAAGAATTTTTTTAAAGACATAGTAAAGTCACTAGTGAATGAAACAATGAACTTTTCATTTTGCATTTACTATATAGATGGCAGGCATATTTTGATTTATTTGCCTTGAAATACACTCAAGCTAAATCATATCTGCCTTGGTTTAAAATTTTGAGTCTCTAGCAATAAAAGTGAATGTAGAATATACATCTCTATGTTAATACTGCTGCATTTGGAGACAGTACTGACATAAAATGTCCAGTGACCATCAGTCTGAAAGCATTGATGCAAATAGGATAGTTTAAAAAAAAGAGGAAAAAGCCGATCAGTTCATGAACAAATGCTGCCTAAACTAAAATTCATAATCAAGAATATTAAATACAAGATTAGAATAAATCGCAAAAACTATTTTTAATTTTTGAAGACAGAACTGTTTGCTTCTTTTTATACTTAGAAGTTTTAACATGATCATTATTAAAATATATTACATGTATTAGTATTAGTTCTGTTTGCCACCCACACTCCAATAGATGTCGATTCCCCATTTCAACCCATAAAAGCTCTCTCTCTCTCAAAAAAATCTTCATTCCTAAATACCCCAAACCTTCACCCATCTTTAGGAACATTTCAGTACATGAATATCAACTATTGAAAATTTTGCTTTGTAGTCATGACCCTTAATCATCATTGCCTCTATAGGTGCTAAATAAAAATCAACCATTTTAGTATTTTAGCTCAGATCAGTTGTAGCCTAAATCAAAGTCCTTTTCACCATTGAAGTATTCATACCAGAAACAAAGAGATTGTCCATTTGTGATATTTGCTTGCTGTTTGCTGATATATTTACATTGTGTTCGAGTAGCATTTACAGAATATTTCCCTTTTTGGTAATACTTTGGAAAATCATTGGATAATAAATGGAGACATGTACATAAAGAGTGGACACATGAGAAAGCTAAAGCCTAGCCACTTTCAGTGAGTCAAAATGTGTAGAATTCTGCCTTTTGATGTGATCAGGAAAAATTTAAATACAGGTATAACCAATGCTCTAGATCACAGGTGTGCAACCAAACTTTTACCATAGGTCACATACCAAAAACTAGTTCAATCTAATGTTTATAGCAGGCCACACATTACTAAATACTCCGACTTTGACCCTTAGCTGCAGTTTGTATACATACATCTCTCTCTCTCTCTCTCTCTATATATATATATATATATATATATAAGGTGTGTGTGTTTTCCTATATAATTACTGGTAATTTAATTCTTTACATGCACATCAGGAACATATATACTTTACAAAGCAAAGTAAATTAAATATTAATACTTTATTGTTTTAGGAGAATAAATAATGCAGGAGTAATTAATAAAAGCCAATTAGACCACATTCCTTACAATATCTATTTAATGTGGCTCAATGCTGGACAATAAAATTTCAAACTATGGTAATGAAATCTGGAAAATTCTTGTCAGTCGGCAGTGTGCAAAAAACCAAATCAACAGTGATGTTAAAAGTATTTACGGTATATTTCTAAGTTAAATGGAAGTAATGCACTGGGCTGCAGGTTGCATGCCTCTGCTCTAAATGGCATTGTGGAATATGGAGTTCAATTCAGATAACAAAGAATTTAGTTCTCCAGGATTCACACTGCAGATTGCAAAGTGTCAGGCACAAAAAGTTACCAGATGCAACATCAAAAATGAACAACCAAAACAAATAAGATTACAAATTCAAGTAATTTTAAAAAGTCAAGCACTAAATTTTTTTTTGTTTGTTTGTTTGTTTCCCCTCATCTCAGACCATTTCTACAAGTTTGCTTCTCTAATTGTGCATCTTGTGTGATTTTCTCTCTTTCACTGTCATAGCAGATTTGAGCAAAATTGCTTTGTTAATGTTTTAATGATTCTGGTTTTCATTACACATAAATTTATGCTGTCTGTCATGTATGTTCAGTATTTACCTGGCTTGCATTACTATTTGGTGATATTTTCACATAGTGTAGCTCCTAGATAGTACTGCATCAATTGTTGCCAATTGTAAGAAATTTTGGGTTTCATCTTCAGTTTTCAGCAGATTTTGACCATTTTTGAACCTATAAACATCCACCTCACTAAATTTTCACATTTCATGAGTTCCAATAAATACCCAAGTGAAAATTATAACCAATATGATATTTATATTTTAACTACTTCTAATACACTTATCACAGTTGTTAGAAAAGTTTTTTCTTGTTTTTTAAATCATGGAAAAATTTTAAATAAAACTTTGGGGATGGGTGGGTGTAATAGATCCAGTCTAATTTTTTCCCAAGTAACTCATAGTTCTGCATCTACAACACCACTCACTACTTGCAAGAAATTGAAATAAGCAACATTCAAGTCCAGTTAATGCCATCTTATCAGCAGAGACAACTTTTCCCTATAATGGACAGTTGCCAAGCAAAATTCCTATAAGTATTTTTGAACGTGATTACTACTGTATACTGGGTGACCATGAAGTCACTTCTTGCAATGGTGGCTTATAATCCCCAAACCATAACATGTGTTTTCAGAAGTGTGCGCATACATATGCAAGAAGTCATGGGCATGCATTTGCAGAGTTTGCCACAGGAGGTTCGACCTACATCGTGACATCAACCTCTGACATATTTCTTCTTTTACAGAAATGCCTGCAAAAAGTTTCTCCTCACCAGATAAACTTCTCAAGTGCTAGGTATTCTATTGCAATGAATGTAATATAGAGAGGGTTTTACATTTTGTGTGCCTTTCATTATGACAGAGTTGTTCATCAAAGTCTTTGTAGCCTAAGGTTTTGCATAATTTTATCCATAAATGTGAGGAGACAGCATGTGTGGTCAATGCGCCCTAATCACTGTGAACACTAACCACTGTTCATGGATATCTTGTTGGCCAAAGATTCACTTTTACAAAAGACATCAATCAAAAACATACTCTAAAACTGTATATGAACTTTGATGAATCAAAGAAAGCTTAAAATGTAAGATTCGTTAACTGAATCTCTAGACCTGTCCAGTATTTAACACCTTAAGGATAAATTATACTGTCACAAAAAACTCTGCCAATTTCAAGTCTAAAATAGTCCTGGGGAATGTCTTCCATGTGAATGGAGTTAAATAAAAGTCTTACTTAAAAATGCTCTGCATCAGCAAACAGTAAACCAAAGGCTAGAGAAATATCCCACTTGTGACCACAAAGAATTTTCACATTAATATTTACAATATTTAATAATAATATTTCAGTATTTGTGGAAAATGCTAAAATATTTCTTTCGAACTGAAATAGATGAAAAATGCCAGCCACTTCCATAGTTTTGGAAGGGAGTTTAAAATTAGAGATATTTTCATAGGAAGGAGTGAAATCAAAAGCATACCGTGTTCGCAGACTTTTATCTGAGTAAACCAACAGATATTTCACTCTCACCACTTCATTGTTTCTGACAACATAGTATTTTTCAGGAACTTCTCCGGCCAAACTGTTTGGAGCAAAAGCACGAGACTTTTTCTCAGCATCATCACCTACATGAAACAAAAGAAAAAATAAATTAATTTTAATTCACATACTTAGCTATAAGATTCTTGCAATTGCATTTAAAACAAAGCAGTACTAGAAAAATCCATTATGTCCCAACCAGTGAAAGTTAAATATGATATTAATTAATTTCTTTTTCTTATTGCATGTTTAATGACCAAAAATATAGTTAAAGCTTTCTTTGTGTACTTATTCTTTGAGTGTAAAACTTAGCATGATTTTGGTTAACATGAACTAAAATGATAATATTTGAGCATTTTTCCCTGACAAGCATAATTCTGAGGAGACCAAAATGAGCACATCAACACTATGAGATCCCCCCACCAAAATAATGCCAAATGCTGATTTTCAGAGTGTGAAAACTATAAAGAAAACTGAAAAAATTGAAAACAAAATGTACAAAATGCTGTATTGTAAGATTCATTTCAACTGCTAATCCATCATTACTTTGAAATGACTGACAAGTCAGGTAAAACTGAATAACAGCATTAAGCAAAGGTCTATCAGCATGAGTGGTTAATACATGTTTTGCCAAAACACACCTGATAAGGTAATGATTAAAATCTGTGTTTCAGTGTATTTTACCATGAGATTGGATTAGATCAATATCATGGAACACAAATTTCCATTTAACGTTTTTCCTGAGAAAAAATTATGAATAACTAAACATGTTTAAACAATGTTGATTTTAACAAGATTAGAAAACCATTCAAATGCAAGAAACTATTTTAGAAAAAACTAAAATTTTAAACAACTGTGCTAGTTAATCAGTACAGAGCAGTTTGCTTGCAATGTTGAGAATCCCTAGCCAATAAATCTCTGATGAAATGTTATCAGTTTAGCCAGAGTTCAAAAAGGATCAAACAGCAATTGTCTATGTTAAGGGTTCCCTGATGGGGCAGCATGAAAAAGCTGAATCTCAGCAACCAGACAATACTCTTCTTTGTTGTGTATACTGCCCAAGATATTCTTGAAGCTAATACAATTTCAAGCACTCCATCGATTGTTTCCAAACCTTGTGTCAATAAATCATAAAATATTTCTCAGAATCCAATTACTCCCAAGTGTCACAGGTGCCATGCAGTTAGAAATGTTAGAGTTAAAGACACATACCAGAAATAACATGGCTTCAGTGATGAATAAACTATATACCAATATTGTTTTGAAGCACAAACATTTTTCAACAGAGCAGCATAAAAAAAAATTTTTTTTTTTAAAATTTAAAAAAATCAACCTTTTATTTATTATTATTGTTGTGTCATACACAAGAAACCTGAAAATCACTTTTATGGAAGTGAATATACAAGCAGTTGATTTTCTGCTGTCTACATACAAAGGTACAAAATATGATATAATAAAGTAGTTTCCACTTGCCTTCTTTTATTTGGCATTTAACAGACAGATCATCAATAATTTCACACACAGCAATACAACTTATGCAATTGCTAAGTTCACTTTTATCCCAACCTTTGCCAGAAGGACTGTAGTGCAATGACACAGAGAGTTCACTTGACAGGTATGTACCTTCTCCAAATATACCATTCTGAAAATAAAGCAAAATCAGTATTATACAAACAAAGGTGGAGGGAGAAAAGGGGGGGGGGGGTAATACTATGAATAAAACTTCAGCTAATGTATCATAAATGTATCACATTATGTGAATATGGTAATAACTTCTAAATATATGACATCTTAAATTAATTACAATAAAAGATTGATTTTTAGTTATTAAGTTCATTAAAAGCATAATAATATACAGCATATACGACAAAAAAAAAACTTATAATAGTAATAATAATAAAGAAATGAAGCTCACTTTATTCATATGAGACACCAAGCCATTATGGAGGATGGAGTAAAAGTTTTCTACTCTGCTGCCATGATAAGCATAGAAAACTTGTCGGCCTTGACGTAGCTCTTCAAACCTGTCGTTGCTTGTTTTATTCGGGATAACTTCAAATATATAATGGGGCTCTGCAGTGTGGGGTTGACTACCTGTTTTGTTTTGTATACTGGAGAACTAAAATTAATAGTAAATTAGGTTAAGTCTCAGGATAGTTTCTCTCTCATTCACATGCATATAATGCTCCAATTAGAAAATCTGTGTGTTAATGTTGTTAAGTAGCTGTAGAATGATATCATTTTTAAAACTATGAGATAGAAAGAAAATTTAAGAATATATGACTTAAACAATAAATAAAATAATTAATGCTAACAGAAAGAAACAAACACCCTTTTAGCTTTCCATTTTTAAAGTTATAGGCATTAATCTTCATATTATCCTAAGTAAGTTAATTTTTCAAAGAGAAAAAAACATGACTAGTTCAGTACATACTATGGTTTAGGTGAAAAGGCTGCTATCAAATTTATGTCCATCTCCATATGATATATTTTTTTTTACAATTAAACCATATAAGGGAGAAAACTCTTATGCCATTGTAATATTCCCCATGTTTATTTCTTCTTAGTATTTACTTATTTTCGTTGCTCTTGTTGTTATAAAGCTGATGAATAATAAAGACAACTCACCTCATTTTTGTTGAGAGTTTTGAGTGTGAAAGACTTTGGTTCAAAAATCCACTTGAGAAGACTAATAGTAATTGCTGGAAGGCTTGCAATACTTCTGGGAAAATGAGCAATACTAGGAACTTCATGGACTACTGTCTCCTAGAACAAAAGATAAAAATATACGTATGTTTAATATGCGATTTTAAAAGTTTAAACTTCCCAATAAGCTGCCAAGCACTCTGATGCAGTTCAGTTAATATCAGTTTAGTCTACTGCTAGCTAAAAAGAAAATCCAAAATCAGCTGCAAATAATCTAGAACAACAACAACAACAAATATTATTATTGCAGTATACTGTAGTATTTTCAGAGGGGAGGTATGTCTAACATAGCGAGCCCCAAACAGGGCAACTGCACCCATGAAAAGATGTATTTACTGAATTAGACCCAACAGTCAGTTAAGGCAAAAACCATTCGATGCAGGAACTTGCAGTATTACTCTTGGATTTTGGAAAAAAGGGGTAGTAAAGGTGCTCATCCAACCGGATAATGGCAGTTTTTGGTTCTCAAATCCAGTAAATATCTCAGCTGCGCTCTCTCCACAAGGCTGCCTCCGGTGTGGTGGGAGAAGAAGGTATCTCCGCACTGATAAACATTGGTGCTGTTCCATATCTTTTGAATTATTTAAAAAGAGGAAAATTTAAGCATCGTCGTTTACTCGTTACTTTCACTAAACAGCGAGTAACAGACCCCTTAAGCAAGCCTGTAGATCCCACCCTTCTCGCAGCTGATACCTTCGATCACAACAAGATGTCAGATACGCGGTGGGGGGGGGGGGTGACAATCATCTCCAGCGATCAGGAATTATTAAGGATCTAGTAACCGGGACGGCACAAGGTCACATACCAGCGACTTGATGTCCTTCTCGTTCCCGCTGTTCACGAAGAGGGAAGGAAAGGGCCTGAGGACGGTGTCGTGCCGGTAGCTGTGGAGGGCCGACACAAACAGACTCCAGCACAGGTCGGCTGCCAGGGGGTCGGCCTGCACCTTTTCTCCTACAAGCCTCGCCGCATCGCATAGCTCCTCCCTGGGCATGCTTCGAAGGCTTCCGTGCATATGTCTCAACGAATTGCAAATCAATGAAGCATACTTGTACTGAGACAGAACCCAGCGAGTGACAGACACGTCGTTACATCTCTCCGTCTTTTCAAACTTTCCGACCTTGACCTTTACCCCGATATCTATGGGTGGGGGCCCCGGTTTCGAATCCTTTCAGGAGGAGAGGAGCCGGCCGCAGAATTTCAGAGCACAAATGTGAGAATTTATCACCTTAGAAATATTAACAAAAATGCAATAGAACTAGAACTGAAATATAAAATCTTTATTTATTTATTTTTTTTTTTAAAAAGACAGAATCCTTTACCCGTGTTTACCCCTTTTTTTAAATTTATTTTACATTTTTTAATAATCCATAATAGGAGATCAAACGATCGATTTGTCTCATATTCAGTGCCATGGTTTCTGCTCGTTATCGGGTAATCGATCGGAAAAAAAATGGCGGGTGGTGGAACGCGTGGACCCAATATTCTGATAACAGGTGAGGTTCTCTCCGCATTGGCGTCGTATCCTAGACACCTGGCTGGGCCGCCGGCTTGAGAAACGCGTCCCGTCTGGTAGGAGGAGGACCGTTACTGCTGGGAAAGCCGGTAAAAGCGACCACCTCCCACGGGTTTAGTAACTCTGTTCTCGTATCTGTCTATTAATGAAGGAACGCCTGGGACCGGGAAGACGACACTCGCATCCGAGCTGGCCGAGAGGGTGAATCTGAACTACATAAACGTTGGAGAAGTTGCCCAGGAAGGTTCCATGTACGAAGGATGGGATAATGAGTACCAGTGTCCTATACTGAATGAAGACCAGGTGCTGTGAAACTAATTATATTAAGATACATCTGTGCATTCTAACTGAAGATGGTGCACCGACCGTAATTATTGAGGAGTAAATGAAATGCTTTCTATTTTTGTTGTTGTGTTTCAGCTGATTGATGAACTTGAAGAAAAACAGCAGCTTGGAGGGAATGTAGTTGACTACCATAGCTGTGATTTCTTTCCTGAGCGATGGTTCCATGCAGTTTTTGTCCTTCGGACAGACAACACGCTTCTCTACGATCGGCTTGAACACAGGTGTGCATAGGTGCAGTTAATTTTAAAAGAGAAATAGCAGCATTAAACATCTATGTATCACCAAAAGAGGAAAAAAATAGTAAAAAAATTACCAAAATTAATTCCTTAGTTTTCATGACAACAGTAATTTTTTTTTTTTTTCTAAATGCCTGGAAACTCTAGTAGTATTCATATCATATCTACATTTTTTTAAATATTCCAGACTTTTCTTTTACCTATCAGTACTTTCACAGTTAAAACTTATAAATAATATACATGAAGAACTGCAGTTATGAACTAAAGTCACAAATATTCTAGGGATATTTAAATGAAACCCAGTTGATGTAACGTTATGGTGATCCTACTTTAGCTGGGTTTTATTTGAACAGCTGTTATAAGCTAAGTGAATGTTATGGGACTGACCTGAATGTAATGGAGAAAAAAATTGTGAACATGAATAATGAAGCAGAAGAATTTTACTCCTTTTAATTTGGATTTAATGATAGATTAACAGATTCTATAACCCTTAACCAAGACCCCTATACAAGACCTGGATAAAATCTTGATGCCATCAAGGCAAAACATGCCATATAGTTTAGTAAGATCAAATCAAACCCTGACAGATGGAAATGAAATCACATTAAGTAGTTTTCCCATTGCATACAAATATAGTTTCACTATTTGACCAAATAAACTACATACAATCTTTCTTGGATAAACTAAATGGAAAGAAATGTCCCAATTTTTAGCACTGACATTGAAGCATTCTTTTAATCTGATAAACAGAAATAATTTTGGAGTAGTCTGTTCAATTGTTTCTTTATAATAAGGCTATGAGTCCCTAAAAAGGTATTGTATTAGATAGTAACAGTATCTATAATTGGTTATGGCATCATGTGGGATGAAGAAACAACAAATACATTGTCAACAAAGTAGGCAGAAGTCGGGTAAGCATTGATTGTAAGAAAAAAATACAGCTTTAATAGCACAGAAAAATGTTGCCAAAAATGTCTAAGTGGAGAATCCTTAGTAACAACATCTGTTTATGAATAGAGTTGATTTTGAAACTTAATAAAAGTTGGACGAAGAAAACACCACAGTGCTAAACCAACAATGCCAGTAGGTGAGATATGGTGGCTGAATGTAAGGGGCTGGACCAGATGTAGAGAAAGAGAAAATTCAGAACATGAATAAGGGAAGAAAGGAAGGAATTTTGCTATTTAAATGTGGATTTTGCTGCAGAACTAGTTCTGATTTTGTAGAATTTTAAAATAAATTTAAAATTAGAATGAGATACATTACACATTCTTTCTAAAAGCAGTTCTTTAGTTATTATTTGCAATGCATTATCTAGGATGTTAGCAAATTTTAAAATTGCTATAAAGATATTTATTAACACTAAGTACAGCAATATGTTTGAAAATTTATTTTCTTTTAATTAGATTATGCCTTGGTTGACCACTATTTGTGGTGTCTTACTGTTTGCTTAAGTTTAAATATTTTCCACTGACATTCAATAAAACTATTTATTATTTTAATACAGGGGTTATACTGGTAAAAAACTGGAAGATAATATCCAATGTGAAATATTTCAGACCATTCTGGAAGAGGCACGGGATTCTTACAAACCAGAAATTGTTCATGAACTTATTAGCAATACCCCTGAAGATATGGAAAGAAACTTGGATCAAACTGTAGCTTTTGTTGAACAATGGAAAGCCACTCACTAACAGTAGCCTCATTAACTAACACTTGCATGTTTTTTTCTTTCAAAGTATGAAAAGTGGTTATAAAAAGAAATACTGTTGACTTCCTTACACACACACGCACACACGCACGCAGAGTTTGCTTTTTAATTATTTGGAAATAAAATCAAATCAAATTCAGGGTCCAAATGACTGCTGAATAATTCATTTTTCTCAGCCTTTCTTTCAACAAGAAGTTTCAGTTAAAAGAAACTATTTCCCTGATTCAGCCTTTGTTTTTTTTTTGAAGTTCCAGTATATGCTATAATAATAAATAAAAAGAAACTTAAAAAAACTGAAAAATTTCCAGAACAATTCATCATTTGATTGGGTCATTGGGATAATGTAATGCTACATGACACTACAGTGAGTCAGTACTTTGTTATATACAATGAAATTTATATGACTTATGAAATGCTTGCCGAGTGTTCCATTCCTATTGCAGTGCTAACAAATCTGTGGTAAGATGTTTCTGGCAAAGATTGTACCCTAGTTCATCCCAAACATGCTCGAGACAGCAAGTCATTGATATTGCTATGTTTGGGGTGGGCATTATCCTGGTGGAACATCAGGTGCAGTCCGTGTTCTGGAAAGAAGGGACTACTATGGGTTGTAGGATTCTTGTTTCAGATCCATTAGCTAACTGCAAAAAAAAAATCTTCAGCAGGAAGCCCATTCATGCGAATAGTAGTAAAGTGGACCCTGCCCTTAAGAAAACACAAAATCTGTGACATTTTGTATATGCCTATGCAAGTTTCTGACTTTTCAACTCCAGATCGATTTCTTTTTTCTGTCATAGAAGTATAAATGAATTAGTTCAGAATTGTATAACTGAGGCCTTTTTTTTAAAAAAAAACAAACTATATGTTAAAGTGAATCTGTTGCCAAATAATTTAACCTTTTGAGAAGTATGTCCATATATTTACAGGAAGTAGGTATTGATCCTGACAGAGTAATACTGTAAATATACATTTCCAAGGTTTCAAAAGTTACCTACCTTTTGATCAATACCCATGTCCCATAAGTATGAGTACACTCCTTAAAGGGTCAGACTTGTAATATTTAATCTTTGTTCAGTCTGCTCTAAAAATTTTGCATTTCAAACAGTCTGTTCAGTGCATTTGTAAACTACTAAACACTATATACGGTATGATGAATAAAACATTTTTCTGACATTTTTGTGTTTTCTTTTTCTTAAACATTTTAGATTTTAAATCTTTTTTTTTTTGCTAGTTACACAAATTTGTAACTCGGTATTCAGAACCAAAGAAGGCAGTTGTACGTTGTTTTTTTACTATGTTTTAGTTCCAGTTAATGATGCTAACCGGGAGATGTCCTCCAGATTGATTATAACAATATTTCCGTGATGGAGCCTTTTAAGGAAATTGTTTTTTTTTTTTTTTAATTGGTCATCTGACTTTTTTGTAAAAAAAAAAAAAAAAAAATTTCAGTATTTTATTTTTCAATTTCTAATCTTATGCTATCATCACACAAAAATATAACTGCTATTAGAAGTAAATATATATATTATTATTATTTCTTTGTTGTGAGTGCATTGTTACTGTGATGAAACCTTTCCTGGAGTTTTATTCCTGCATACTCTAGTCGAGGACTTTGATCAACTTCCTGTAATTTGTGTACTACTGTCTGCTAAGATAGGTGATCGGTAAGTTGTTTTCTTTTTTCAGTTGTTTGGGGTAACGTTTTTCAAAGTAATTCCACAAATAATATCCCATGTCTCGCATCGCCCAGCTCCCGGTCTGCCGTCCGTTGCTCGTAAACTGGGGGTACAGGGGAAACGATGACATCGTTTCGGTGGATTCAGCTCGGGTCCGTGAATAATAATAATAATAACTGCTAAGCTGCAGCGAAGTAAGATGATGGCTTGCCTTGCCTCATCGAGAGAGAAGGAAGCTTCAGCACAAGTGTAAATCGAGATTCGAATGATTATTTGTAACTATAAGATATTAGCATTTTCTTTAAAACAAACAGAATCAAGGGATAAGATAATAGAAAGCTAGTAAATAAATGCCATTATTTAGTAAACTGGTTATAAAAAAAAAAAAACAACTCCTCAACAGCCCGCGATCGGTCGGCCCTAAGCCTTCCCCCATTGCCGTGCGTGAGTGAAAAACGGGTTTTTCCACGTAATCGCGATCCCTGAACTTACTTCCTCGTTCTAGTGGCGGCCGCCAGCCGGTGTCACCTAAAATACCGTCTACCGAAACAAAACCGCCCGGACTCTACAGTTTCTTCAGCTCCCCAATGAAATAGTGTTCTCTCGTACGCATTGGCAGCCTTTTCTCGTTGGAACCTTCTTAAAAGATTGAGTTGTTTGTTATATTGCCATAAATAAGTTGGTATGCTTGTAGCATGTCGCTGTATGACAGCCCCTAGCACTTCCGTGTTCTTTAACCTAACGGTGCCTTCATGAGTGACACCTCCAAAGACGGCAGCACTTCTACACTCGGAATGATCAAGATTTTTTTGTTGTTGCAGTTTCATCAATAATTAAATCATCTGTTTTTCCGATATATTTCATTTAACCACAATCTATAAACGACTTGGGTTTTACAGCATCCCAGTCGATGCTACAGGCCAACTTTCCCCCGTTTTTATTTGCTTAGAAAGATTTTAAAAACTTTAAGTCTTTTAGTTTACAATCAGCATTTAAATTTATATATTGAATAGGAGATTTAATTTGTGAATTACCAGAGTTGTTTGTTGTTTGGGGTTTACGTTTAAATTGTAAGATTTTAAATTTTAGTAATACTTTAAGCAATATCTAGCCATTTTATTCAAAGTATTAATCAATCTTCCTATAATATATTTTTTTTTTCAAATCTCTTCTTTCTCTTAAACATTTAATAATAATAATGGTATCAAACTTTCTTTAAATGAGTTTAAACTTGTTTTAAATGTAATCTAAGTGATATATCTTCATGCTGAAGATCCTTACTATTTCTGCCTTTATAATCCAAATTTGAATGCTTGAAATAAAATTTTTATTAACTGCTAAATAAACTTTTTAGTTTTTCAATTATTTTATACCCATGCAAAACATCTAAAAATGATTATAACGTTTGAGAGATACATTTATTAATATATGAATCTTTTATTAAATCACAATGTACATACATAGAATTAATTGATAAAGCATTAACTAGATTATCACTTTCATTATAACCAGAAGATAGAGTTCTTAAACTATTCTAAACTTTTTCGTTAGAACTGGTAATGATTACAGATTTGAGAGTAGTAGTATTTGCTTTAATAGTAATATAATATTCTTTATTGTTTGAATCTCAATGATTCTTATTTTTCATCTGTCTTCTCACTTTTACTGCTAACTTGTGAGGGTTCATACAAATCTGTATCTAAACTTATTGTAGTCCAAGTAGTTTGATTTTCATTTAATTTTAAATTATTTTCAGTTTGTTTAGATGTTAAAAGTAAACTAAGTCTTTCAATTAACAGATTTGGATCTGAGGATACACGTTCCACTATCACCATAGCAAGACCATTATCCACTAAGAGTAAATTTTGCTTGAGCTTTTGATAAGAAGTACAGAGTGTCTTTCTGAATTCTTGTAACTACTAAGCTAATTCAAATATTTATAGCACTAGAAGAATCAATTTGTAAAAAATGTTTATTTTAATTTGTTCTTACAAAGATTAAGTCTTTGTATCTTTTAAATAAAAAGCAATATAAGTTATTTTAATGTGCAAAAAGATTTCCAAAATATATACTATTTACACTTCTTCTTTTTTTCTTTTTTTTAGGTTAGTGTTTGGTCTCAGATGAGTTGTTTGCTGTAGCATCACAAACCAGGTTTTATTTGCCTTAGAAATGTTGCCAGTGACCTGTCTGTGGAGTTTTGTAGCAGTTCTGGTTTTAATCAAAGCTTCTGATCAATATGTTGTGGCTTTAGTTAAATTAAACAACAACTTTTGTCAGAAAACAAGCATTGATGAGAACAGTGCCAGAGATTTTGCCAAAATGGTCAGAATAAAAAAAGCCAACTTTGTCTACATCCATCTGAATTTTTCTGACAATATCACTTTAAAAAGTACTCCTGATATTTTTATCCCTACCCTTTGGACTTGGACCTTTAAAACCCATGCTGGTGCATATGCCTATCTCCACTTTCCTTTTGATTTTCAGAAACTCTCATTAGGAATTTTAGGGACCTATACAGTTCACAGTTACTATATTCCAATAAAAGTTTGGCCACCCTTTTGTCAACTTTACCTTGGAAAGAAGTCAGTGATGAAAATGTTGGCAGATGCCATGGGCAACATGGTGAACTCAGCACTTGTAACAAAAGAGACAGAATACTATGAAAATAGCGTTTTTTGCTACCCACGCTCTGTGGATCTGTCTGATTTCAGTCGCATTGTGTACTATATGTCTGTCTACTTTGCTCTGCAGAAGGACTATATTGGCCATCAATGTTGTAAAATGACAAAAAACAAAAGCTCGGTCAGCTGTGATGTTGGTATTGTGAAGGAAACAGACTGGATTGTTTCTACATATGTTATTGGAATTGTTCTTTATCTCTTTCTGCCATTTATTCTGCTTCAGCTTGCCATATCATTTTCATTCACAGAAACAGATGAAATAATAGACTCCCAAAGTGTGGAAGGATATGAGTATTTGAATGGACACCCCTCTGAACAGCAACAAAAGTGGTTATATTTTGGAAAGCATAAACCTGTGACTGTTCTAAAACTTTTCAGTCAGGTTATGACGCCTCTCATAAAACGGTTTCCTGTTGCAATTTCTAGGCTTGAGCGCATCATGGTTCTAATTCTTTCACCAATTGCCATCTATTTTCAGTTATATATATATCAAAAGGACTTGGCAATAAAGTTAAGAATTAATCATCATTTACCTGTGGGATTTTTGGCACTGCCATTTGGCTATGAAATGAGCAGAGATAACTGGCAAGGTTTTCTAGGTGGGCCATATATAATATATGGCGTGTATTTTGTTTGTAGTCTAGTGCTGGTGTGCATACCTCGTCGTCTCTCAAAACTTTTTGAAGATGTCTTCCACGAGGACTGTAAAACTTCCAACATCACCTATCTCATTCTTGATATTAAGTTTATAGAGAGGCTTGGGTCCACAAAATTCATCAAACTGAAAGGACCAGAATTCTTCTATGGTGTTTGCAGAGCCAATCTCTGCATGATTCTTAATACAGAGTTTTACTTTTGGGTTAAATGTTTCATTGTTAAACGTTTCAAAGTGGTCCAGGCCGGCATCTACTATACAAATGATTACTCTTCTAACCAAAATAATGTAAGACCTTTCAGGTTTTTAGTTATGTTTATATTCACTTTGATTTATATCCTGTTATGTATTATAGAAGCATTAGTGTTTTTACTTTATTATGGCTTTCCAACAGTTTTTCTATTTGTGACTGGAGTCAGAGGTTACTTGAGCTATAGACATAGAGTATGTAACTCTTGTCAAACCTCTAGACTGATTAAGTTTCTTCAGTACTCTATATTATGCATAATATTTACTGGTTTGCTTCTTCATATGTCATATGCATTTTCAACGATTTTTATTGCCAGTATCACATTCATAACAGAAATTTTTGTCTTTACATACATTGGCTTGATAGTGTATCCAAATATTGCATTTGGGTACTTCATTGCTGTAAGCACAATTGGGTATTACTTTTGGGCAAAATTGAGAAACATCACTGAGAATTATCTCTCACTTTTATTTTACACTATAAAGTCATCTGAAGACCTGGAAAATAATATGAATTATGGTCTTGTGAAGGTTTCCAATGATACTTTGCAGGTGTATTTAAGGGATGATATTGAGATAACTCATATAGCAATAGCCAACGTTTTTCATTTTGAGTTGACTTCTGAACAAAGCAGCATTCTTCAGAGCTCTTTTGGTGAACAACATCAGATGGTACAATATGATGCTAATCTGCCTGGTATCCCCAAAGATCTTTTTGATTATGTTGTGGAGAAACACAGTCCTGTTCGAGCATTTGTGTTCAAAACATTGATCAAAATAACAATCACCTGTGTCTTTGTCATTTCAGCTATTTCACTAATACTGGTGTTTGAACGAAATAATGAGGTTAACTTCATTATGCAATTAGCTACAGGTGTGATAATAAACATCATTTTGCGCATGGCACAGTTTTTCAGGTCAAACGTGGATGAAGATATTGAAAAGCAAGTTTTACAATCTAACTTAAATATCACGGTAGAAAAATATTGGAAAAACAAAATAGTAGTTTCAGAAATGAAAACATTACAGCTGGTGAATCCAATAGAGTCAGAATTATTGTGAAACAACCTTGCAGCAGTGGAAATACCAAAAGACACTTGAATGACTGTATATACAATCTGAATCCGGTTTCTGTCTGCCAGAGATTAAGAACACCTTACCACCAAGAATGCTGCAAAAAACTTGATTTCCCGTGAGTAAAAATCAGTCAAATGTTTTCCAATTTCAAACAGCAGATCCAAGGCTAATGCTTTTGTTGTTGTACCTATTTTTTAAATTTATTTTTTGGCTTATTGTTTTAGTAAGATTTTTCCAGCAACATTATATATTTTCTTTTCTTTTAGCATTCTACTTCATCTGTCATACCGATTTGATAGCTAAATGTTTGGAAGTGGTTGGGGATTATCCAAAATCTATGATAAGTTTTCATAGTGTGGGAGCAGATTAAAATTACATACACAGCCTTTTCAGTAGGTATTTTGGTAAATTACACAACTCTTGCCAAGTTACTGTAATATTCAAGCACAATTATTCATACATAATAAATTGTGATGTACAGTATGCATTTATGAAGAACTGAAAATTTGATACGTCATTCAGCCTTATCACTGGAAAAATCAATTTCCTAAATCTATCAGTAAATGAATGATTTCTATGAAATTAAAAAAGGAAAAGCAAAAAGATGCTGTTATTTCAACAACTAATTTGCAAAATTAGTGTTGGAAATGTAAAAAAATTCCCTATCCCACAAGAAATATGCATGTATTTTTAATTAATTTTATTTGCATTATAATTCCATATTTCATATGTATATGGGAGATAATTGAATAAAAGGAAAATGCACATTACATATTTAAAGGATGTATGATTATAAAATTTAATGTTTTTTGTCAGGACTAAAAGATGAATTTTAGCCTCGATATTTCTATGAAAAAAAGTATGTACAAAATTAGAAAAACTTACAAAATATTCTCCCTTCTATATGCAAAACTGTTTTTTAAAAAAATGCCAGCTGTAGCAGCAATTTCTTAACAAATTATGTTATTTTGGTTCTAGAATCTCTTCAGCTCCTCATTTTTCCAACTGTTCATAATCACTTGTTTTTAAGTTTCATGTATTTTTTCTAACATTATGTACATTGCATTAACTTCCTCCAAATAAAACTACATCCTGTTGTGACTACACACCATGCAAATTGAAAATTATACTTAATATTCATATTTTATTAATGGTTGTGGAACATATCTAACTTTTTAATATTCAAATTTTCTAAACTTTAACATCTCCACAAATTGCTAAAATTTAAAATTTTCTAATATTTGTATCTCTACATCTCAAATGTAAATGGTTTTGTTATTGTTGCTATTTGTACTAAAAGGACACCTAGTGGAAAATATTGGTGGCACGTGAGGATAGCGTTAAGTACGCCTAGAAAAAGTTCTGATAATAGTACATTTGTATTACAAATGGAATCTACATAAGTAGCCTTTGGAACTACATTTTCAAGAATAAATTTTTCTTTTTACAGGTAAATTTATTCCTTAGGGATACAATTAATGTATTGTTAAACTATTGAGATAGCACATTATTAGTTTTACTTTTATAGATTTACTTAATGCTCTGGACATGCTAATTTTCTTTGAAATATAATTGTCTGTACTTTTTTGTTTTAAGTTTGCAGTGATTTTAATCATAACAAATCCTCTCTTATACTATATAAGAGATTTGTGTAAAGCAAGTTTGAAAGAATAAATTTTAATGTTTTACTAGTTTTTCTTTTAATATATCTTGCAATTTTTTAATGGTAATATCTTTACATTACTTTTAGAAACTAAACTTTAATGCAATCAAATATTTGAAAAATATGAGTTAAAATAAGTAAATTAAATTGAATGTTATAGCAATTTTTTTAAAATGTTCTGTGCACTTTATATACATAAGTTGGATAAATGGTATTTAACATCTAAAAAAAAAGGAGCTTTTATGAATAATTCATTAATTCTTGAATATTGTATTATCTTATGGTTCTGATTAAATACGGAAATAAATTTGGAATCATTTACAATTAGAGTTTAATTAACTTCGTTAATAGATCAGTAATCACAAAAAACAGAGCTCTAAGATCAGATAAATCTAGGATTCTGTTTGCTTGCTTAATATGGCTCACATTTCATTATAGACCAAGAAATATTTAGTACCAGATCATTTTCTGAGCTTGGTTTAGTCAAAAGTAGTTTCAGTTAACTAACTTTATTTCTCATATTTGTAAAATTTTATAGTTACATAAAATTAAAACTATTCTGACAAAGAATAACTTAACTGTTCATGGAAAATGAGAAACTCTTTTGAGATTGATTTAATTTTGGATTGGGGAGCCCAGCAGCAACTATCTTGGTGAGTATTCTTATGCCTAGCTACTTACCCCAAATGTGCAGATACAACTAAAATTGTTGAAGATAAAAATCAATCAAATTTTATCAAAAAGCTCAATAGTAAGTACAGTATATTTCAAGATATGGTTTGTTAAATCAGATTTTATTAAAGTCAAGTAAACTTGACATGGAAACAACAAAAGAAAAAGACAAATTTATAAAGTTTCCAAAGACACAAACCTTGCCCACTCTAAACAATCAATTTGTCACTTTCTTTGACATTTAAATTTGATCACATGAAACATTTAGTTTCCTCTCTTACTGCTAAAGTTTGCATACTAGAAATATCTGAGTTTGATGATAATTTTAAAAAAATTAAGTTTATTAAACAAGGAAATTTAAATAATTTAAAATTGTAACGTGAACATTGTCAGTCAACTCAAAATTCCATACCACTTTGGTGGTTGTACGAATGTTTAGAATGAATTTAACTGCTTTTGAATAAATACAATTTTTTTTCTATAACATCAAGTAGTAAATACAGTAAATCTAATATTATTATTTTTAGTTAAACTTGCATCTGGAGACATCATGAAAACATTGTATTTTGGACTCAGCAGATGGCGGTTTTCACATCAATCATCACATTATAATTCTACAAGTCAACCTACACAGCAGAATAATTTCTTATTTTCTGTTATCATTAATTAAATGCTAATATAACATAATATTTCATTTTTTTTTTTGCAAAGTTATTTTACTTAACAAAGGCTTTTAAAGTTATTCTTGGTGCATCGCCTATCATCAAAATATTCTGAAACCTATTTAAGGTATCTTTTATGAGAAAGTAGAGGGTTACTTCAGGTATTTCCTATCACTTTATTAGTGAATTATGAACCTACATTTTGACTATTTTCCTGATGCTATTTTCAGTTTAATCCTGATGGTGGTGGTTCTGGAGACTAATTATGTTAATTTGTTCTTGGTTTTTGTACTGTGCAAATTTCCTGAGCTGGTCTTGAGCTTACGATGTGTTAGCTATTATATTTTTGAAGTATCCCATTCTGCTCCAAAAGCTAACATCACTACTTTCCATAACAGTTCTTATCAGAACTAAACCTTAATGATGACAAAAGGGAATGATACCAAAAACCATAAATTCTATAGTTCATTTACATCTAATAAAGTTATGGGGAATGCCTGATCCATTTTCCTATAAAAATATGCATATTTACTTTTATGAATGTCAAACTTTCTGAAATGTATTATTGAGTTTTACGATAGTTTCAGAAAAAGTTATATCTGCCTGAAAGTCATTTCACATAACATTCAAGAATCAAATATCTTCTACACCAAATATGGTGCATTTCCCCAATAATTTATCACTGAATTGGAAAATGTTACAAATAACAATAATGGTACTAACTAACTACTATATTAATTGTATTAAGAAATTAGCTGAAGAATATTTGATTTGTCAGTCTTTTGCAAGGGTTGTCAAGTAACACAAAACCAAAAAAATTAGATGAAAAATGCACCCACCAAACAACAAAATTTTGTTTTACACAGAAATCCATCATCTAACAGATAAATTACAGGTGTATTTTGGCATTTAAAGTTACCAGCAAATAAAAGTTGAAGACAGATCTTTTCATAGACATGCATGTTAAACATTTATGACAAGGGAAGAGGGACAAAAGCAAGCACAAAATAGTTTGAGAGATTTCTAGTTATCTATATATCTATACCTAGTGTATCTTCCCATCAATCTGCTCTTTAAGTGTAACAAAATAACCCAGAAAAAGAAATATTTTAATCCAAACTGATGAATTTTTGAAACCATTCTTAACTAGTAACACACACACACACACACACACAGATAGAGTAAAAATCTTATATACAATAGCATTTTTGTACTAAGTTAAATATGCATTTTTACATTAAACTTTTTCATCATTAATTACAAGGTTGATATGCTTTTCAATTATCTGAAGAACTGAAACAAACGGTCAAAACATGAAAGTAAATTAAAAATCTCTTAATATACTTTTCAAATATTCACTTGAAAGATAATATTTGATATAAGTGCATTAACAATTATTGTTTCAAGTTTGAATCTGGTGGCTTGGTTTACTTCATTTTCAGGAAATATGTGCAAGGAAGACGGCCATTGCGTCTGGTATAGATTTTTGTTTAATCTTGTTTCAATGAATCTGCACCATAATCTGAAAATACCTACCTACCCATGATCCTTATAGTCACACACGATAGTAACTAATTATAAAACAAAAACTTTCTAACTGTACACTGGAGCGGGGGACAGCAAATATGATAATGCATTTTTTTAATTTAAGATAACCTAGTAAATTCTTTACTAAAATTGTAAATTTTGTTTCTATTAATTTTCAGATAAAAAATTGTTAAAAATTATCTCCCTTGTTACCATTACAACACTAGTTTGTATGCTATATTCTGCTAATGTATCAAGAAAAATCAATTTAATATACCATATCATAATAATTGTATTAAACCACCTAATGTTATGGGCAGGTTCCAGGTAACTAATACTCAATGTCATGAATGAGTGATGGAGAGTATGGTTACATTTTCTTTGAATTTGCCTGAATTTGCCGGCACATAAGGATCCACTGGAAACTCCCTGGTTTCAGTTTCCTAAATCAGGCAGACAAGAACAGAGTGCAGCCCTGCAAAATTGATGCTGAAAATTTCTGCTTAAAAAGCAGTTTTAATTTTTATTTGTATTATTTTTTTGTTTCACTTAACATTAAGTGTTTAAAAAAAAACAAAGGGGGCAATAAATCGCCACTTGCATGACATATTAATAGATAAACAAAATAAAGTGAGAATAGGTGCAACTGAAAAAGATTATGAAGTAATGTTTTGTCCTGATAAGATTAGACAATACCAATATCTTCAGTTTTATTACTGTTGTTGTTGAACATGGTTTCTTAATATACTTTCCATTTTGTCTCAAAGCGTGTCATTTCAGATCCAAGTATATCTTATAAATAAAAGTTTTTAGAAATTAGCAAAAATCAGTAATTATTTCTCCTCAGGTCAAGTGAACAAAGCTAGCTTTAAGTACCGCATTGTCTTCCAAATCACAACTTTCAACGATATCAGTAAAAGATTTGTTTCCAAACTCCTTCCCCATTCAATCGTTATACAGTGAGATCTCACTTTTATCACAACACCAGTGATATGGATTGCTGCTAAAAATCTAACAAAGCCCCATATTTTTATATTAAAAACTATACTATAATTTCACTTAGGTTTGTTTTTGTTTTATGAAACCCATTATGTGGCTGCATTCTTACTGTGACAGTTTTTTTAAAGAATACTTATGTACAAAAAATTAGATACATTCACAAAATCCCAAGAAGTTTAAAAGATAAAAACTAAAAAATAAAACCCAACTATTTACATACTTTTATTTCCCACACCAGTCCTTGAAGTCTATTTTTAAAATTTATGATGATAACAGTAACCTCTAAATAAGGTAAGACTAGAACATCATAAATGCTGAAAACTATTAAGGGAATGGAACAAGAAAACAAACTTTAAATCTTTAAACACACAAATGTTCAAATATTAAATGAATAGAGAGTAAACAGTGACATTCACTTCAGCTTTTAAAAAAAAGTCTGCTTCAGTCTAACACATGGAAAGATCTATGATTGTTATAGTTGGAAATGAACATATCTCTTAAATGGTAATATTCTTGTACATAAAGAAATTTATGGAGACTTTAATAAAAATTAAATATCAAAATAGGTTTTTTGTTAAAAAATAGTAAAAAATAAAAATCAGTTAAAACGTTTTTGTCATTTATACAAAACATGAAAATATGCTACTATTACAAATAGAAAACTAAACCTGAAGCTGGCGTTTCTGTTATCCATAATCAGTTGTTAATATGCTAACCAATAAATGGCACTACGAAGTCACATAGCATCCTGTGTACTGGTTCTTAAGTGTGAGAACACACATAAGAAATGGCTACAGTAATTGTTGTTTTGAGGTACCACTGTATGGTGTCTTCATTTTCCCAAAAAATGGGAAAGTGCACTTTAACAAAATGAAACAAAACCTTCTTTAAAGGTCTATTTTGTTACATTTTAAAACAGCATAATATATTCTTAGAAAATCAAAATGAATTAGAAATCTCATCTCGCATGACATCAAACCTATTCTTACAAAGAATTCCATGACCAGCCTAAGTACAATGTCTATTTTAGATTCTGATAAAAACAGAATGATCTAAAAGAATTCTGAAAACTATATTTTTTAAAACCACCCAATGAAAGTAGACTTAAAGAAAATTAACAATAACACCATGACAAGCCCATTTTAAAATATCTGGTATTTGTTTTGTTTTTTACTTGTAAAAAATACATATCTTTGTTAAAAAAATAAAATGATGTTCTGTTCAATGTAATTTAATAAAATAAAGGATGTTAGTGAATTGTAAGTATAAATTAAATAAATGTTTAATGTTAGTGATTTACTATTTTAATAAAAGATTATTTGCTATAAATTTTACCACCAGGTTTGGCAAGGCAGCAGCAGTGGCATGTAGCTTGATATATACAGCTATCTAATTTGAGGGATATATTTTTCTTTTGGGGTAAAAGCAATTGTTTGTATATTAGTATTTTCTAATTTTTGGGTTCAAGGCAGTTAAGCATAATTTAAACAAGATAAAATTTTGAAAATTCTGATCACCATACAAAGGCAGTCATAACAGTAGCATCTGCAATGTCCAATATTTCATAAAATCACTTTATTATTGTATACAATTACATGTATAATAACATGACTGAAAATCCATGTGAAATAGTTTATTTTCAAATTTTGTTGCACAAGGCGTTTTCATTGAAATATCCCCTTTTATACTCGATACAATTTTCATGTCCTGCCAGAGTGCATAGGTTTTAAAGAATTAAAAATGGTAACTTCTGCGCATTTTGTCTTGTGAATTAAATGATTAGGATACAAATATATTTAATCGATGAACACAATTATAAATCCATGGACTTCTCAAATTAAATAACAATGCTTGATCAATAGTAGAATTAAGACTGATTTATTCATATCTATCTACAGTAGTGTGTGCAGTAACTAATTATCTTTGCATTTTTAAAAATTTTTTTGTGTTCTAGAAAGTGTGTGTGTGTGTGTGTGTGTGTGAGAGAGAGAGAAAGAAAGAGAGAGAGAGGCATTTTTTAGTTATCCAAATAGAAAATTTTATAAAAATAGACTGCTATTTTTCAGTACAAATAATTTACTTATAAACATTATTTTGCTCAGTGTACTTCAACAGATAATAAAGATGCAATGTGGTTGCCCATTTTGATGATGTTAAAGTGAGAAGTGCCTGAGGTATAACCCCACCTTCCTTTTAACATAGTAAAGATATGAAGCTGCCTGGGTTTATAGTTCATGCAACACAATAGTAATCGGAAACTCAGTAAACAATAAACAAACAAACATTGCACTAAAAATGTGATTGAATGTGAATGTTTTTTCACAAGAACAACAACAACAACAAAATAACAATACTCAAAGAAAAACAGGTCTCTATCACCTGAGGCAAGAAAATATCAGTAGTGAACAATTTGATTCTGCTATCTACTGGTTATTCTTGACAAAGATAATAAATTAAAGTTTTAATTATAAAAAAACTATAGAACTAGCAATCTCACCTACTGCATGCATACGACAGCCTGAAAACAACAATCAATCAACACCACTAAACAATGTGCGCTATTTACAATGAATATTATAAGGTCATTTGTTTTCATGGTTTAATTACATACGAGCTGCGTTAACCAAATGAACAACAAAAAGGTAGCTTTAACATATATAGTATATGCATGCATCTTTTATTACTTAATATAATTCAAGTAAAAATAATAATTTTACTCTGAAAAAAATTTTTTTTCAACACTATCATTGTAAATAAAATGTTTGGATATTGAACAAAGAAACAAATTTAAACATTCTAACTGTAGTTAACTGATATTCATTTTTAAACAAAACAAAATCAACAATAAGTTCCTCTTGATGTTTTTCATGGGATACATACGGGAACATTAATCAGTCATTTTTGTTGGCTGTCAGAACTTCAACTACTGTCTAGTACAAGGATAGATTATATAACAGAAATGACACAATAACACCAGACTGGTGGCAGAGAACTAAAATTACTTCATAGTAGAGTTAACAAATGAGATTTGGCTTTTTAGATGGACCACTTATACCATTCAATGTACATGTTAAGGCGAGATGGTAAGATTTTATACAAAAAACCCCACAAAACTAATTTGATTGCCTACAATATTTTTTCCTTCTAAATGACAAATCATTTATAAAATTATAACACACTAATCCCAAGCAGAAAATAAAAAACAGCCAAATGAACAAACTTGTCAATATAAAGTCAGAATTTGATGACATAAAATCAGTCAGTTTATGAGCAACATGTCACTGCATCTTTTAATTTATTTATGTAACAAACGATTGCTCAAATATTGCACTACTCACTTTAATCACGGTTGTTTATTTCTGTGTAAACAATATTTTCACATCCTTAAATTTACAAATGTAAAAAAAAAAGTACTTAAAAATGTTTTAATACATGTAAATTGAAAATTGAAAACCCTAACTGTCTAAGCTATTTTGCTTCCAATTCACTTTGCTGTGCAACAGTAATTGTTTTTTTTTAAAAGCTTAGATCATATTGCAATGTTTTTTATCGTCTTTTTGGGAGTTGGTTCTGCACAGGAATAAATAACAATATTACTTTTTAAATTAAATTTTGTTGATCATTAATTTGCATATACATATGGTTTATGTTTTCTGAGACTATTTTACCAGTCAAAATTAACAGATCAAAACCTCTGTCACTGTTGTTATGTATGAAGTGAACTAGGGCAGGACTGATGACAATCATACAGACAGGAGAGCATGCATACACCCTTTGAAGAATCATCTGAAATATTTTACTGCTCCCTACATCAGCACTTTTAGGATTTAAAATGAGTTCTGGTTTGCTTATGTTACCATACTCTTTGTATAAAAATGCTGTGAAATCTCAGAAATCTCATGAAAAATTCTGGTTTTTGTTTTAAAACTGCTGCCATAATCATAATATTAGTGATGTACATAATTATGACAAAGATTCTGAAAATATTAATATGTATACCCACTGATGAGCATTTAAGTCACAGCAGCCTCTTCATAAGCTATTTAAACTGAAAATTCTTACAAACGATCAGTAACAAAGTGATGCAGATGTCGTTGTAGTTCAGCAGAGCAGCTTTGGAGAAGAAAATTGAGCTTCTTTTTTACTTCTTGGCCACGAATAATCCCACTGCCTTGTAGTTAACAATGAGCATTGCAGCCATTTTTTGTATACTGAATGTCATAAGCCAACTCTCTCTCGTATATACACACACACACACACACTCATTCACTCTCTCATATAAATGACAGCAGAGTGGCATGATTTCTTTTTGTATAGTAGCTCAAACAACAGACAACAGACACATTATTGTGGTGTAAGCATGATAAAGTTTAGGTAATGGTCTTTTGCCATTTTTCTGTTTGATACCTTCCTTAGGCAAGTAATTGAATCCCACTTCACCATTGCCAAAGAAACCTAGGAGAGGAGTCTTTGGAAAGAATTTGCGAAAAATGTCTGCCTCAACATTAGCAGCACCATAATGATGACAGCCTCGTCCAACACAGGCAAACATAAATGCAAAACTTCTCTCTTCAGGCAATTTGCAATCCTTGAGTAAGCGGATTGTTGCTTCCACATCCTCCACACAATTGACATCTTCTTCTATAATTACAGACGCCACTCTTAGACGTTCTCCACTGAAAGCAATGCACATCAGTGATGGTACAGATTTTCTGAAACAAAGATGTTCAAACATATTAAAACATTTATGCAGGTATTTTTATTCAATATAAAACTTCCAGATTTATTCTGATGATTTCTCTTTGGCACCAAAGAGACAACTTATGGTAAAAACAACATGTTTTATTGCCCACTAATATCCATTTTCCAAAATAATGAGTTTATCGTTACAAAAAGATGCATGACATCATACTGCTTCATTATTCTAAATAAAACTATTAAAGCAATAATACAACATTACTCTGATTAATGCTTATTTATCAGTTGTTTATCACACATAGCATAATGATAAGTAGTATCATTGTTAACCTACAGGTGGCAGCACAGTAGCTCCTGTAAATGGAGTCTACCATGAAATAAAGTGTGATACAGTTTGTCACAAAATAGGATGTAAACTCTAAAAGTGTTCTTTTGTGGCTGCAGAATATGAAACTCGAATCTAGATTTAGTTATGCAAGTGCGAAATAGTAGTCTTTACATTTTAATAAAGCTACATTCAGTTGAGTTCAAGTGCTGCATTGCCAGAAATGGACATTATGTGAAAAAGTAAGACTATTTTTTTAAATGTTTGCTTTGGTATTTTCATGAGATGTTATAGTGTGCGTGAATAAAATCACAGGTTTGTCTAAAAAGTGTTTTTCCACTGTAGTCAATTAGAGCTCATTACTTTCAGAATGAATATTATGTACGTGTGAAGTTCCAAATAATATTTATTTTGAATTATATACATGCATAATTCTGATTAATATTTTCCATACAAATAAGGGTACCCTAACTATAGCTTTAGAAATTCCTGAAATCTCTGAGTATAAAATAAATCACAGAATATAAAACTCTTAGGTTTTTAAAATATTCTTATTAATTGCAACTGCTTTTTTTACTCACTTTAGTTCTATTTTCACCGAATTACACTACACAATTACTAAGAGACAATGATACAAAAAAAAAAAACTAGATCAAGAAATAGAATGTGGTAAATTTACATATCTAGAAGCTATTAATTTAGTATTTCTATTTACTTGTCAAGAATTAAAAAATTAAAAGTTTGAAAACATCAACTTTAAGAATTTGAATCTGAAGGAAAACTGTTTATAGAAAGTAAACCAAAATATCATAAATGTTTAATTTAGATTAGCAGTTACAAAAAGACAGAAGCCATCATTGCTTATGGAAGAAACACCAGGAAAGAGAGATGTCCACCATAATTCTTAAATTGATTAATACTATTACTCGATTACATTCACCAGCAATTTATTCCACTCATTAACATTCTATTGCTAAAAAATATTGTTCTGATATTTAATAGTTTGGAACCGTAACTAATTTGTAATTATGATCCCCACTATTATTAAATGTAGACAGGCCAAAAAATTTATCCCTGTCCTCAAGCTCAAAATCCCTGATTATTTTGAAAATCTCTCTAAGGTCCCCTGTTAAATGTCTTAAATTGAAACTTGATAGATCTCATAATTTCCATTTTTCAGCATACTACAAATAGTTATGACTTAAAAACATTGTAGTAAGTGTATGCTGGACTCTCTCTAATAAATCAATATCCTTATTCTAATAAGGATCCCACACAAGCACAGTATATTCAAAATCTGGCAGAATTAGGTTAACTTAAAATTTCATTAAAAGTAGAATTTATTTAGTATATTCAATGTGGTCCAATTTGGAGCAAAATACACACAAGATTAGATAAAAAATGAATACAATCAATATATTTATCTAAATAATTATGTATGGTTTTAAAAATAAAATCTTTCAACTTGAATTAATAAACAAAGTCAAAAGTTAATCCAAGTTATTCACACTTTTACAAAAATAAAGAACTGATATTTTAGGAAATGTTCACCTGATTACAAAGAAAAGTTACAATTTGAATAATATTTTACAAAAGATCTTCCCTCATGAAAGTTTACATAAAATTTTTCCAATATGATTAAGAATAAATTATTTTCTATTAATAAAACACACAATCAATTGATATAATTTTATTTTAAGAAAATCCTCAATGTGTTTATTTTATACAAAAAACTATTCTTCATTAGGATATTGCTTTATTTGGAAGTAAACTGCACAGATTTCTTCCAAAAGAAATTCTAATCACTTTCTCAGAAATTTGGTATCCAACATTATTTGTTACTTTAACTAATTCTGGATATCAACAAGTTAGTTTTTAACATTTTAAAATATATTCTGGAAAACAAAAAATACAAAAAAAATTAGTTATCTAAGTTGAGAAAAATTCTCTTTTTGGTTTTTGCCTATAACTATCTTGACTGACCAATCAAGGAACAAAAACAGAAGTGACATTTTTTATATAGCAAAAAAAATTTTTCAAACATAAGCATTAGTAGCTTCCTTGGGAAAAAATGACTAGTTTAAAAGTAATGATTTGTATTAGTAGGTTCCAATAAAAAGATAAATTTAACTTAAAGAATTTTTGTTTTTCCTTAAGATTTTTTCCTTTTAATGAAATCTTTGTAGAGTATTGAAAACTGAGAACAACCTAAGACACCATCTATATATATATATCAGTGTCTTCACTTAGTACAAATATCTACTATACCACTGATATAAAACAAGATTAACAAACTATACCTACCCTGTGGGGTCATCTGTACACTTTTGTGGACAGATAAGATTATCCACATAACCCCCAGCAACTACTGAGTCTCTGTAGTGTTGTAACAAAGTGTATCCTATTTCTGGTGGACAGAAAGGCTCATTGCAGAAGAACAAAATAGCTTTAACATCTTTGCCTTCTGGTATTGTGCTCACTTTCTTAACATCAAACAATTCATTCATTGGGTCCTCTAGTCTGCTAGCATATGTATGAATGTCCACAGTAAAGCTGTAAATTTCCAAGCCCTCAAACTCTGGAAGAACCATAAAGGACAGTGACTTTTTATTCTCCATTTCTACTGTTCTGCTCATATCACTGCTTGTTCCTAAGGAAAAAAAAAACAATTAGCTTAGAGAGACTGTATTTTAATATTCTGATCTCTGACATTGTGATGAGGTGGATTTTATGAATGAGCAAGTTGAAAGATATTTTTATATCAAATTTGCTTTATACACAATTATTTTAAATATTAATAATATCCAATTAAACTTTTTTTTAATTTTAAAGGTTACAAAAAAGTTACTAGTTTAAAACTACTTGAGAACCACACAAATGTCTATCAACTATGAATCTGCATCACCCAGTGGGCATCATCTGTTTAAGTTCCATAAGCTAAGAGTCGATCTGAGAATGAAAATATCTTTGGGTCAACATCTTACTGGATTTTGGGTTCCCACCATGCAAACAGGTTTAAGCCTTAATCACTTCATTTATTAACAAATATTATAGTATTACTATATGCAAAGAAAGCACTTTAAATAAAAAACTTATATTAGAAAATCTGGTAAATACCAGAACTTTATTTATATTTTTTACAAATAAATAAAAATTAAACGACTATGAATAAATTTTATGAAATAGAGAAAAAAAAGAGTTGTATCCCTTTAAATAATTTAACAGTGACAGATAAAGCAGACATCCTCAAACAAAATAAAAGCATCTTTATCAACCAGAAATAGCACTTTATCACCACTGATCTAAAAAAAAAAAACAAAACATTGAGAACATACTAATTTATTAGGTAAAGAAATGTCACAGTGATAATACATATTGTAAATGAAAAATCCATATGAAGAGATTTTTTCTTCTGAAAAATAAATATGTTTAGAGTCAAAATAAATAACTTTTGATAAAAATTAAGTTTCCAATTTTAAAAATTGTAATCTTTTCCTTCGTAATATTAATTTCAAGTGTGTATTGCTAAAAGTTGAAACATCTATAAATAAAACTTACCAACTACTCCATCAGCAGATATGGCCAGAAATTTACATGCACTAGGTAATATCTGTTTCAAGAAAATACCTATGTCCATTCTTGCACATTTTGCAATTCTAGGAAATCGCGTAGTGTGCTTTGATGGCACTTTTATTGGTTCATTATACATAGTAGTTGCACAGAAAGATATAAATGTTGATGGCTCATACCAAAGATTCTGAAAGTAAAACAAAATATGAAATAAAATCTTTTTAGTTTTGAAATATTTAAAATAAAAACAATAAAAATTACTTAATTTTCAGAAAGTTATAGAAATGGAAATATTTACAACAAAAAACGAAGAAATTTGATGAAAGTCTTACCTGTATAATGTACTTGATTTCAGTAGCTAAGAAATCTTCTGTGCTATCCCCTTCACACAAGTAGAACTTCCACTGAAAATTGTGTCGTCGTCTTTTCACCTGTTCAGCTACCTCTTTCCAAATTTTACATACTCTGAAATTTTTAAAAATAAAACTACAATTCAGGAAAAATTTTAAAATAAAAGCAGATCACTATTCATAGTTATATATGTTTATTTCATTATTTTACTAGTGTTCTCTAAATCCACAAACCCATAAACTTATTTTTATTGATTTTTTTAGAAAATATGTGCAAGACTACAAATTAAAGTTATTCACTGATAAACCTGTATTTTGCATTATGCAAAAATAAAGTACTTCAGTAGTTTCAATCATAAAAAATGTTTCATTTACTTGGGTAATTAATCTTGGTGGGTATTAATTTTAAATGCTAAATTTTTAAATATTTTATCTGTAAGAGATTGGAGAAAAATGTTTAAGAGAAGCAGACAGTAATAAAACAAGTTAGTTGATCCATGTTTTAAAAATGATTACGCTCCCCTGTGTTTAAAAGAACTCTTTTAACAAACTATGAATTAACAATGAACAGTGTAAGCTGCTGCAATCTCTTTCTAAATTTGTAATCCAGTGTTCCGCTGAGCATTTATAAAAATGGGTTTTTTTATCCATTTGTCTATCATCTAATTTGAACCTGTTATATTGCAGCACACGATTAAACTTCAAGTTGGTTTTAAGGATCTTCATTATCACACAGAATGAAGGCTGAAAATTAATTTTCGTCCTCCCTATTCTTCATGATCTAAAATGGTGAATTACAGAGTGCACATTTGTAGTGGGCCAAATCAGAAAATGGCACTACAGGTAACGAGAAATTCTGTTTCCCAAACTTTTATTACACATTTAAACAGAGAGAATACCTGAAATAAATACGCAAGCCGGCCTGTTACAGAACAGGTGATGCTAATCATCCCTAGACATCTCTAATTCTATTTTATTTTAAGCGTTTATTTTATAACAGTAAAAACACTAATTTTTTCGCCACTGATTTCTGGTAGATAATTAATGTCATATTTATAATACGACATTATCGGATAAGTGAAAGTTTTAAAAATCCTAACTTTTTTCTATTTATAAAAATAACTCTGAACGCCGAGCAGTTAACGCAGTAAATGTCAATCTCAGAATGTATCAACACTATCTAAAACGACCAAACCAGTATAACCTTTTCATCTCAAACAAATACGGAGTCTCTCCAGTGAAGCATTAGTGTGAAACAAGTTTTATCAACTTTTCCATAATTAAGTTTTAGAATGTGATCGCCGTCCCCAGCAGCAGCGGCCGAGGTCGATTGTTCTCCCTGCATTGTCCGCGATCAAATATACGCCAGTTTACAGACACTTGTCGACAGCGCATAAAAATAATAATTAAAAATTCATACAAACCTCACACAGGAATTAAGACTTTTCACGGGCAAAAAAGTAAAAATCTTTTTAGTTATTAAAGTAATTTCTGTCAATACAATGGCAGCTGAGGTCCAAACATCAGCTGAATCGGCCATGTTTGGAGCTCTTCATATTCTGAGGTGTGTAAAGGTGGCCTGCAGACCGAAAAATGAGCGGTAATGGGGAAAGGGAAATGTCTGTCCTTAGATAGGAACAATTTACTTTCACTTTGTTTGTTTGTTTTACTAAAAACCCATTATCACTTTGAACAAGTCCATAAAATAAACGACAACAAAAACAACAATAAAAAATCGTCGTTTTAGAATACGAAGCTACTGGCAAATTGATGAAAACCACAACAAGTTTTATGTAAATTGCGGATTACATTTAGAGGAAAGTCACTGGAATAGTAATCTGATAAAATAGCAGATATTTGTGTACGTTTACTCGAGCCGCCGTCTGTTCTTAGATCGGAAGAAAGAAAGATGTCATAGACCTACCTCGGTACAATTATTCCAAACCCGACGACAATATGTAAATAGTCTAGATTATTTTTCATCGATATTTAGTACAAAAATAGCAGATCTGGATTTATTTATTTTTAATTACTAATAAATGCAATAAAATTTATATATTAGCACGATAACTACTTAGTAATAGACCTGATTTTTTAAAATAAATATATAAATACATTTTCTCTTTTTTTAATGCTTTATTTCATCGTACTGGCAGTCCGCTTTGTGAATACAATATGGGTTTTGGCAATTCCAGGTAACCATAGGATTAGTTGGTTGTCATGATGCCATGTTTTCAAGCGCATGAAATAATAAATGGATGTTATGTACCTCTCTTTGGTCTCGCTGTTGAGTACTTTTAAAAAATACATCCATGGGTTCATTTAATAGTACACATATCAAAGAAATACATGTAAGCAATGAAAAAGAATCTGCTGACAACCGAGGTAACAGCAAGAGGTAGGGAAGAAACCCCTGTGTCTGTCTGTCTGTCCACATTGATTACTTCAGTGGTTGATCTGTCTGTTTTACCTTGTATTTCTGTCCAGTTTTGCCTTTCTTTTGAGAAAACTTATTACAGTTGACAGTGAAAACCCTTCCCCCCCACTTCCAAATTTATCTGCCTCATGAATTAGTAATAACTTTAAACTCCTTTATGTTTTAGCTGTTGCATGTGTCAACCTTTAAGCAGTTTTTCATGTCCCTGTAAAGATTATAAAGTTAACCTTTAGCTGTTTTAAATTATATTGGTGAAGTAAAACATAAAATACAAGAGCACGAAATGTTTCAACACTAACTTTCATTGATGTTTTTTTCTTAAATGTGCAGTGCACAGCTCTAACAACATCTTTGTGTATCATTCTATTTGTTTTGTTAAATCAGTAGGTAAAGTATGTTAACAAGTTGGATGTTATAAATAACCACAGTTGGGTGGGAAATCTCAGGATTTAACTGAACTCCTCCTCTTCTCAGAGTCTCCATCCAACACATTTTAAAACAATTATTATGCCAACAGTGTTTGAAATTATGAGATGTAACTAATTTCTGTATAAAATTTTGGATAACAAACCTTCAGATTAGAATATCAGTCTACTCTTGATTTAGTAATAATTGGAAAAAAAATAGCACTGGAATTGTATAAAGTCTTTACTAAAAGATCCATAAATAAGTGGTGTTAATCAAAATACAGAAATTTCACCATACCAAGGATTTCTTTCCTTTCTTTATGTTATTTCTGCTGTTTTTTCTCATAGTTGTAGTAAAAAGTACCAACTGGATTAAATAAATGTAATTTTTAATGTGAATGATTTCCTCTTATATGTAGTCTTCTGTGGTTGCTTTTCTTAAATCTGATACATTCATTATAGTTATTCTTATTTATCTTTTTAAGATCTTCAATTCCTGAAAATGTGGATATTGTAAGTATTCATTTTTATCATTAAGTATTATCATATTGTGTTGAAAAATACACACCTTAAAGATTAAAAAAAATAAATGATTTTTTGAAAGATTTTTCTTATATTTCTTGATAAATGTTTTGCATTTTCTTTGATTATATTTTTTTGTTATAAACGAATTAACTTTTTATGTTGTTTTTCAAGTTTACCATTTAATGTTATTTAAACAAAATGATGCTAACCTAACTGTTTTGATTTATTTTAGTACCTTCTTTATAAAATAAAACTATTTTCTGAATTAGCTACATTCTGCATTTCTTTGCCAGTCAGTTTTAACATGAAAATATTCTATCCCTTACTCAGCTACATAGCTAGGATATTTAGTCAAGAGTCTTTATTGTGTTCCTGAGATGGGAATATTTGCAGAAATCCACTTATAGAAAGCACAACTCTGTCTGCAGGTGATACCTGTTGCTCTGTGTTAGACACTTGTTTTTGTTTATTTAATTTGAAACTATGCATTAAAGAATTTGACAGTTGGTTTTATGCACTACCAAGAATGCTTTTTGTTTGTCATTGGTTATATATGTAGTCAAGCAAACATTTGTTTCACTGTCCTTGATCATTTATTTTTAATGCTGTTGACTTTAGGGGTGAATCTAGGGTCACTGAAAGGGGTCTGCCTCATTTAAATCTCATGTTTTCTTATGTCAGGTGTGCCATAGGCATGAAGTACTGACTTTTAGGGGTAGGGGCCCAAACATTTTTTCTTTCAATTTATATTTTCTTAGATATATTTTCCTGGGGTCAAATTATCTATGATTTCATGCAGCAGTAGCAGCCAATACAGATGTCAGAAAGGAAAACTAGAACTGCTAAATGCTCCAAATAAATATATATTTAATCAGTTTTGTGTAAAAAAAAATTATCAGAGCTATAAATGAAAGCAACGTTGTGGTTATCTGGTCAACTAATTTTTTTGATAAATCATAAAAAAAACTCTGCAGTCATTGCACAGTCAATGAGACAGTGTTAATAAGTAATAAAAGTATAATCTTTCAAAACAAGAATAAAATATCATAAGTTAAGTTGTGAAAATAGCAGCTTTTGCTGACTTTGTATTCAACATTGTCAAAACAAATAACTTATGGTGTTTTAATCTTGTTTTAAAAGATTTGAAAAAATGTTTACTTGTTTAAATACACAATCATTGAATGAACATTGAATTTATGCTAATAATACATTTTTAACACTATAAGCTATACTCTTAAATTTAACTTTGTTTCATAAGAGCCCAGTTTATTTTTATCTTGAAAAAAAGAGTCATGATAAAACAGGCTTTTTAAAATTGCATAATGATTATATTTCTGATGCATTGTTTAGGAATCTGAAAAGTACCTGACCAATACAGGGCTTGCTTATAAGATGATGACAAACCTGTAGGAAACTACTAAATGAATTATTATTCTTATTTTTCATAGTTATACCTGATATCAAAACCTGTCATTGATGGCTTTCAAAAATTGAAATCTATGATCACTTTTGAGTTTAATGAGTACCGTGAAGCTGTAGTAACTCTGCACTTTGTAAGGTGGCTTTAGTTGGCCTTTCAGGTCAGGCTCTGATACTCTTGGATCCTGCCTTTGATCCTGAGGTACTTTCATTATAATTTGAGGCTGCTAGGTTGCCTATTTTGAATAAGTGCAGTGAACTAAGTGTAATCTATAAGGTTAAACATTCTTTGGTGGCCTCAAAACAGCCTTCAAGGTCAATGTGTGATAGCTTAAAACTTTCCCCAAATTCTGAAGTACCTACACCCAAAATGTGGGGCTTTTAGGTGCTAGAGCTTGACTGTGAAAGAGTAATAATCAAACACAAACACTTGAAAATATGCTTTAGGTAGAAGTGAAAAATTTTTATTTATACAGTATATAGCAACATAGTTTAAAATTAGCTGAAGAGTACAGCAATCTATTATTTAGAATTAAGTGTCCTTGTTTGGCAAGGTGTCGAAAAATATCTGAAAATGGGTTCAGTACCTGAAAATAAAGGAAAATACAACTGTCCCTTATTACTAAAAAAACATTTTATGCTTTTAACCAATTTTAATGTATGTACAAGATATTTTAAGTTTTCACCTGTAAATTGGCCAGTATTATAGATGATGATATTAACAATATGGAAAATATTTTCCAAACTTGCTTTTTTGTATTTGTTGATCAGTTTCCTAGATGCATGGGTCTAATATATTAAAACTTAAACACCTATCAACAATGTATACAAACCTGATGTATTGTATGTGATATTTACTACTCACAAAGCAGAATTTCTCAAGCATTTAAGTAATGCCACTTGAATGTGTGAATGAACTGGACTATTATGAAATTCTTGAAGCATTTAAATAGATATTTTATTTTCAGCATTACTTTATCAGCTGTTATCTCCCTTGAATTATATGAAAACCCTCCAACTATATAAATAATAAGGTGAGTTTGCTGTAAGAAGATTGTAATAACATTCATGTTACTTCTAAAAGATATGATAGCATAAAGAACATGGTCAATTCCATTCCTTTCATAATCAAGCTAAGAACTTTTTTCATTTCCTTCATATTACAAATGTTTAGGAGATTTTAGATTGTAACAAAACTTTACTGCTTTAATCCTTTAGCATTTAAATTGACAAAACCTGGATGGAAAAATAATTTCTGTACATGTTTAAACTGACACCTGTTTTGATAGGTTGTCTTTAGCAATGAAAGTAAACACCCTACATCCATCTATCTTGTATAGTTATAAAGATATGCTTTAGAATTAAAGGTACTCGATTCTGTTATTTTCATCCTATTTTTTATAAATAAATGAGCTTACTTAAATGATTAGTAATGGAAATGCTAAAAGTTAATAGAATATTTGATTTAATTCTATAGAAACCAATGGATAACAGTGCTAAAATCTGCTGAGTCTTATAATTAAGGTTTATATTTGTATTTAAAACTTGGTGTGAACACTGCTGAAAAGAGTTTCCAAGCCAGAAATAAGTTGGCATAAAACATTGAAATTTTTTTTATAAAATAGTCTAACTGGTAGATGAGCTCCTGCACCAGAAAAACAGAGAAACTAGCTTTTTCACTTTTACTGAGCAAAGCATTTCATGAATTTATAGCATGTTGGTTAAAAATCTACTTTCAAGTATGACTGCTTCTGCTATTTGTAAAATTTACGCCAGAGACCCCTGTGTAGCAAGACAACCGTGAACAACAACAAAAAAGGATTAGTCTGTTCTTTTCCTGAGCAAATCGACACCTAATTAAATCATTTTAATTTTTTGAAAATTTTGTTATTAAATTATTTACACCTTAGATCAGTTGAGTGAAACACTTCAATGTCCTTAAAATCTTTTTAATTAGAACTCCACAGCAGACGATACTCCAGAACATGTTACCCAATATACTAAGTGATGCAGTTTGTTCTATTTTCAGAACGCTAATAAAGGAGAGGATGCATTTTTTGATGATGAAGTCACAATATCAAAAACAAAAAAAGACAGTGAGTGGACAAAAGTGAAATTATTAGAGGAAGAGGTACCAGATTAGATTAATTTTAAGAACTATATACATTTTTGTTGCTTTGACATTGCAAGGCAAACTTACTCTCAAAATCTGAAAAATAATTCACCCTTGTGATATGCATGACTAAAAGCCACTTTCTATCTTTCTAACATATCTTGCATTTTCCTCTCACTTTTTAGTGAATTCCTTTAAACTGAAGATCTTAAATAAGCTGGACCTTCTAAAATAAAAAAAACTTGTTTATTTTTAAATTGTGCCAATATTTTTTAGTTAGTTACACTATAAATTTTGAAATTGAAGTTTTAGTGCAAAAGCTTTAATAAACTTCAATTATGAGTATAATTTTGTTATTTCAAATAATGTTACCAATTTCTGATTTTAACCCTGTTCGTAGATTATTGTAGATTTCATAAAATAAATCTTTAGCTAAATTATATTCCACATGGGGATAGAGAAACATTAAAATGGCCACATAGTAGAACTTGAAAAACGTACTTGGTAATGGGGCATAAAATTGAAAAGTCAGTAGTTATAATGATGGCCATAATTATGAACTCACCAATGAAAATGAAAAAAAGATATTTTAATGAAAATAGTTTTGAGAGATCAAAGTCCCATCAAACTTATTATAAAATGTTTTCCCATGTATATACTATCTAAAATTCATATGCTAAAGTATGCAGAATTATGTGCATTAATAAATCAATTTTGTGATAAATTCTAGTAAATAATATGCACATTCATTTATTTCTCATCTATCAGTGTGTTAAATAAATATATTAGATTGACCTTTTTTTTTAGTTTCTTTTTCTTATTCTAGTTACTCTGAAAGTTAAGAGAGTACAGTCATGGTTTTCTTTCTTTCTAAATTAATTTTGAATTAATTTATATCTGCATAGTTCAGTTAATCTATGCCTGATCTTTTATTTTTAGATGATTAAAATATCATACATTTTAGTGCATAACAGTTTCCTTGTTTGTTTTTACAAAAAATCTTCACATCTATTCAAAAAATTAAAATACTAATAGTTAGGTTGTGCCACTAAAAGAAAGCTGGTTTTTCTGTTTAATCACAGTTAGCAAAAAACGAGTGTGTAATTCTAGACCTGAGGGATCAAGTGGGGCTGCTAGAGAGCCAGCTACAAAGTGAGATTGATCAACAGAGCAAACTTATCATAGCTGACTATTCACCAAGTCAAAAGTCCAGCTCAGACCTGTACATCTCCAGATTGGAGGAAGAGGCTAAGGCAAAGGACCAAAAGATTTCCACTCTGGTAAGTCATACACAAAAGCTCCTTCTTAATTTAAAATATCTTAGAATTTTGGCAAACTATTCTTTCAAACTTGATTAGTTTTGCAGTAGGACAGATTAACAATGGTGAAATTTAATTTTACTGACAGTGATAACTATTAATATTTCTACATGCTACCTACAAAAAAACCCCAGATTTTCTTAACTGTTTTAAAATCTTGTTTTCATGAAAATTTTTCTTAAATTTTTATAGCATGTTATCCATATTTACAAGATTTTTCTGACTTTTGGATTTGATTATATTGCTAGAAAATCAAACTAAAGAAGAAAGTAAATGCAATGTCCCATAAAATAGCAGAAACCAGGCAAGAATTCTCAAACAAATTATTGGAGCAAGGAAATGTCATTTATGATTTGGAAGCAGACAATGCTGAACTAAGAGGTAAGTTTACAGGGACATCATCATAACAATTTGCAGTGATTATACATGTTAGAATACTACATAAATGAATACAATTGTTCATACAACAACATGATAAAGAAACAAAGTAAAATCCAATTGGAGAAAGAGTGTATTCCTCCCCAACACACCATTCACAACTTTTCCCTGCAGAAATTATCATCATGAACCTACTAAGCAGACACTAAATATGTACAATTTTGTGTTTGTCTTCATTTATGATGTACAAAACTATTTGATTATCAAACAAATATAAAATATTAAAATATAGGATTATGAAATTAAAAATGTTTTTTACAGTTATTCATAATATATGATTGTCAGTTGCATATAGAACTATGCACATTGCTTCTAGATTTATTTTTGTTTGTGGACGAATAATGATTTATCAGAAAGATTTTGATATAAAAGTAAATGTTTTGTAGAAGCAATTTTTTCTTTCTTTTTTTTTACACAGTATTTAGTGACTGCAGTTTTACATGACATTATGTCAGTCACCTGTCTAAAATTATTTAAATCTGTTTCAATTGAAGATAGGTATTGGAAGTAAGGCCTTGATAAATCAGCGTTCCTTAAACATATGAAGGCCAAGTGAGGAAGTTATGACAGCCAAACTATGAAATTTTAAAAATTCTTTCTTCAAACTTGTGGTCATTTACATTTGTAAACATACCTAAAGTTGTGCACCATAGTTACCACTATTAGCAATCTCCTAGTACTTAGAATTAAAATTAACAGAGAGACATTCAAATAATCAACTAATTCATTCATATGACAAGTTTAGTAACTTTCTAAATCAAGTTGTTTCACTATGATTTCTTATGATGAGCTTCTGCATTGACAAAGCAGTGACTTTTTAGTTAACATTAATACTGACTATACTAAATTATAGAATATCCTTCAAAATAATTCATAATGTAATTTTAACTTCAAAACTGTTTTTGCTGGATGTTTTTTTTTATTAATTATTTTTCTCCCACTAAATTTTGCAAAATATTTACTGTGGACTATTGCCTAGTTAAATGAAAACAAAACAAGAGTCAATAGCTTATTTGTAATATTTTTTTTTGCACTTTTATCTCCTTGTATTTTAATTTTAGGTTGTATTCATATTTTTATGCATGTTTCATACATACATTGTGTGATTTTATTTCTAGAAATGTTGAACAGTGCTTCATCTGGAGAAAAAAGTCAAAACAAGAAAACACAAATAATTATGGAGTTATCCCAACAGGTAATGGATTTAAAAGACGTCATTGAAAATTTACAGAAAAAACATGAGGAGAAAGATGAAGTCATTGCATGTCTTCAAATAAAGCTACAGATACAAAATACCAAATCAGTGCAAGAGTGCAACAACCAGTCTCACAAATGTGCTGTTTCAGCTTCTGATGGTGAATCTATCTTTTCTCAAAACCCTGCAGTTCAAGAGAAAAGTTGTCCATCAGTGGAGTCTAAAAACATTTGGAATTTACATCTTGCTCAGGTAACTGACAGAAGTTTTGATAACAGCCATTCTGTTAACAGTCATTTACCACAGACAGTTTGCAACTCATCAGAATCAGATTGGGAAAGTGACTGTTCTCCAAGAGGGGCATCAAACTTCTAAAGTGTTCGAGGAAACATGCCTACAACAGTAAAGTCAGTTTCTTGATATTATAAATTAATAGTGTTACTTGTATGGAAAAAAAAAATTGAGTTTTTTTTTTCTTTTTGATTCTAAAACTTTAGTAAAAGCCACAAATAACAGAAAGGTAGAATATTAAAACAGAAGATTCACATCATGATAGAACTCATAGTTAGATAAGACAGGTAGTTTATCACATTTCAATTACAGTGGACAACGATTTTGCCACCGGAACACTATCATGCTTGCTTTATGGTATTTCACGCATTGATTTCAAATCTGAAAAAACCGTTTTGCTCCAGAACGTGATGTTTTTTAGTTATGGGATGTGACTGATGAATGGAGATTATGCATAGACTGTAGCAAACTAAGCCTTAAAGCTGTGCTGTTACATGATGGTAACCAAAAACCTTCGGTTCCTATAGCTCATGCAGTTGGCTTGAAAGAGACATACGAGTCAATGGAACTCCTTCTGTGAGTGACGAGTTATTTTGATCATAAATGGAAAATTTGTGGTGATCTCAAAGTTATTTCTCTACTCCTTGGATTGCAGCTATGGTACACAAAACATGTGTTTCTTGTCTTTGAAACAGCCGTGATGATGCCAACCATTATACTTGAAAAGACTGGCCTAAGCAACGAACCTATAGTTGGCAGGTACAATGTGCAACATATGCCATTGGTAGACCCTCAGAATGTCTACCTTCCACCACTTCATATCAAACTTGGCCTTATGGAAAACTTTGTCAAAGCCATGGATAAAGACGGTGATGGCTTCAAGTATCCAAGAGAGAAGTTAAACTCAAAGAAGGAGTTTTTGTGGGCCCAAAATTCGAGAACTCATGCATGATGATGGGCTAAAAAAATAAGCTGAACCCACTGGAGTCTGCAGCATGCATGGGGAGCATTCATTTTAGTTGTACAGAACTTTCTTGGAAAATATAGAGCTGAGCACTGTGCTGAGCATGTGGAAAACATGCTAATGGCGTATTAGCGAATGGGGGCAAGGATGTCTCTAAAGATGAATTTTCTGCATCCACATTTTGATTTTTTTTCCAACCAGTCTTGGGGTTGTCAGTGATGAGCATGGTGAAAGGTTCCACCAAGACATAAAGGTGATACAAAGTAGATATCAGGGCAAATTCAATCCCAACATGATGGGTGATTACTGTTGGTTCCTCCAAAGGGAGACTGATACCTCATATAAGCACAAGAACAAATGTCTGAAACATTTTTGAATATTTGGAAAGTACCTACTATGTAAGTTAAATGTGTTCCATATCTTCCATACTGCTTTTATCAGTCTTTCTCGTGCATCTGTTGTCTGATCATGGCAAATATGTTTCACATTAAACATTTGAATACCAAATATTGCTGTTCAAGCTTTATATAGTTCATATAACATAAATCACAATATAGCATTAGTGGTGAAATTCCTCCTTATGCATATCTCAAAAACCTGATATCCTAGCCAAATTCTGACTGCAGATTTGAAATCAGCACCCAAGATTTAACTAAGATCACTCACATTTTGTTCAGTGGCAGACCTCTGATCAACATTTAATCTTAATCATAACTATACTATATACTTAAGTTCTAACCAAGCCCTTTGGGCGAGGTCACTTGGGGTCAACCTTATGGGGGTGGGGAGGTGAGTACTCTGCTTAGTGGCTTTTGTAGATGGAAAGTCCTCTGCCCAAAAAGAGTGGAAGCGAGGGGCGCTTTTTACCTTTGGCCTGCCTATCTGGCTGGAAAGGTTAGGTGCGTCGAGACCGGTTTTCAGACTTGACGTGCTGAGGCCTTTTTCCCCATGATTGGTTTTTGGCTGGGGAAGCAGTCACTCTAACATGGGGCGCTTGCACCCCTAACTCTGGCTGCCTTGGCAGCCAGATACACAAGGTGCTTCGGCGCCTCAACCCGGCCTTTTAGGTCTCAACGGGAGCTTGCTCCACACCGGGTTTCGGCCACCATCCTCCACTCCCTTCTCCTCGGAGATGCACATGCATACAAGAACTTTCACACACACCCTCACGCAAGCACCACAAAAAGATTAAAAAAAATGTTCTAACTACAGACCACAGTATAAATGCAAATCTGGTTTTCAATCTGTTTTATTCTCTAAACATAAAAAAATTTGAAGGAAGGTAGAATGTAATAATAACAGTTATGATTACTAGAGCTCAGGAAGTTAATTCAGAAATTAATAACTCATGCAGTCCTGTGTGCCATAGGTGATGAAAGATGATGTATCACCAATGTATTTTTTTCACTAGATGTTTGTCCTAAAGGCTGGTGAATGCTGGTTTCATGGTTCCGATGTCTTTGTTTGAAGTGGTTCTGCATTCGCTGGAAGAGGGATTCTTTTTTCACCAAAGCAGGTTCTGTATTAGCACTCCCTAGAGAAAAAAATAAATATTTTCAAACCTTTTTATCAGAAAGATTTTACATTACAGAATTTACCAGAGTGCATGCACAGAAATCTTTTGGTGGGGATTGTGTAGTAAAATTACTAGAAATGTATAACAAGCAAGTTTTATGGAAATCAAAAAAAGAAAAATTAACTACTTTTTCAGAATTGACCCTAACTGCTGTTTGTATATTACTAACAACTTAGATTGTTTTTACATCAGCCGATAATGGTGTGTAGTAAAGAAGCAGTGCATTTATTTTTGTTTCTACAGAATTAGCTTTTTCTTAATGAAATTGGAATTTTAGAACTTACAAAACATTCCAAAATTATTTGAAACTATGAATTTACTGAGTTACATCCTTTAAAATCATAAATTAATCTCACATTCTCCTTCATCCCTATTTTGAAAAACATTTTACAACATTTTACCATTTCTGTAAATAAAGTATTTTTCATGTTTAGCATTACTTTTTAAAATTACAAAACAACTTTTTATTTGTTAAATAAAACAAGTTTTGTTTTACTTGCACTTTAACACAGTATAAACAAAAGCACGCACAATAATTTGGATTTACAATAGGAATAAAACACCTGTGTTTTACTAAAACTTATTATGTAACATTGAGAGTCTTAATAATTTATTTTTAAAAGCCCAATACTTTATTTATGTATATAAAACAGTATTTGAAATGTTTAACTATGAAAATAACAAAAATCAGGAAAAGCTAATTAGAAAACCATGAGAGGAGCAATCTCCAGCATCTTTGACTGTTTTTCATTGCATGTCAGGCAATTATCAATCAAGTGAAACATGATAAAATCCCATCTGTATTTTCATTTAAAAAAAGATAAAATGATATTTTCATATATTAATCTTCAAGTAATAGGCTTAATAGCTGACAATGTATTACTAGACAAACTACTTTCAGTTTTGCAGTAAAACTTACGAGCTGCCATAAGAAGTTTTAGTTTATTTTCCAAGTTTATGTCTGAGATGCTTTCTTGGATTTGTAGATTTGCTTTAAGGTTGAAATTTTTTCTCAGGTAATATAACTCTTCTTCCATGACAGCCATTTTTTCTTCTAAAATCTTTAGCTGAAATGAAATAATTATATCTGAGATGTAACATAGAACTCTTCAGAAAAACAACTGAACAGAGGTTTGGTGACACGAGAAAAATTTAATTTATCACTACACATTCACTATTTAGATGGTAATCATTATCCATTGGAATCTTTTGTGGAAACAAGAGTTTTTTCTTCTACATTTCATGAGGAATATTTCAAGAGTTCTATCAAAGTCTAATATTCAACAAACAAGAGTGCAACTACCTTGTGCAAAATATTACACAACTGTTTGTCATATTGCAGCCCTGTATAGTGCCAGTTGTAAACAACATGGTTGTGAAAGACTATAAAACAATTGCAAAAAAACTTAGTATTCTTTCAAAATAACCATTTGAATGAAATCTTCCTGAAAAGCAAATGATAATAGGCTGAACCAGTTATGAGAACTTACCCGGTCTTCTGAACTTCTTGATTCTTTCTGATCCAGTTGTATAACCAAACTACTTTCACTATTAACTTCCTGACTGCTTTCTGATAAATCCAATTCTAAACTCAAAGCATCTTCATTCTCTGTTTTCTCTCTCATTTTCATTGGACACAGCTGATTGGTGTATGTAATAATTTTACTAGATCCTTTTGAACTGCTCTTTGATTTCAGTTTTATGTTTGTGTTTTTCCCATGGCCATTAAGTGATTTACTGTTGTTCACAAAGAAGGATGTTTTGAAATCCAGAAGATGTTTTGGTGTAACAGGTTCTGAAGATGGTTTACTGCTATTTTTTTTTAGTATGTTTTCTAAAAAAAAAATATATATAAATATATAAAAGTTTAGCATGTGACAATAATACTATTCTCTTGTATTAGCATATATACACATCTCTTCAGTATTTCTTTGAAAATGATTAAGAAATCATAAAATTCAATCCCATTTGAAAATTCATGACAAAAATAAAAAAAGTAAAATTATGTAATGATTGGCAGTGTGATCTCAGCTTTTCATTTATAAAAAATGCCTAATTATTTGAATTGGCATACAAGAAAACTAAAATAACTATGGAAGTCTTCTGGGTAACAACATTATAAATATTTTATTCCAAGCCTTTAATGAAACTTCTAATATATTAAGTGAAATTTTGATAAAAATAACAAATTAACTGAATGTTTTTTGATGTAACATGATATTCCATGCTGAATATTGTGATAAAGTAGACTTGAATAAAAAAACTGGACCTCACATGTAATACTCTGAAAGAGCATGTTGGCATGAATCTAAGTATACTGCTATATTTAATCCTGTAAATTTTTCATAAAATGTCTCTTAGTATTGCACTAATACATATTTTGATAGGATCAGTCTTCTATAAATTTCCTAAATTATTTAATATCTTATCAAAATTAGTCTCTGAAATACTAAATGCTTCATCCCTATGCTCTTACAAGCTATTCATTCAATATCATGTCAGATGTATTATAAAATTAGTAAATGAAACAATTATTATAGGTATCTTTCCATGTTACTTCCATTCAATCTTGTTCTTTTTATGGTTATTTAGTAGTGTCCTGCTTGTTTCAGATTGCACTACTTTTACAGAAAATGTGAGATGACAGTTTGCAAACATTTGAGGAGGAAAGGTACACTGAGCACAATGGACCAGTGTATTTGAAATCTCTCTCTTTTGTTATAATAAACCTCAAGTTTACAGTTTCCTTATAAACTTGGTGATTGTAAGTGCATGCTGACCACTTCTAAATTATTTACCTATGCATGCTTAAATGTGTGTGTGGCAGCAGCAATTTATCACATTTGATAGAGCAGTGACAAGATCTATATCAATATTCATAAACTATTTCTATCAGATAAAATGAAAAACAACATGCAATAAATTACCTTTCAAAAAAACACAGGGAAACTATAAGAACAAACTGTTTTAGCAAATATTTTAAAATTTAAAAAAGGCAAAAGTAAAAATAAACAAACAGCATATGTACTGCACTACAACATAATAATAAAATAAAAACCCTGAATTGGCTAAATATATTATATATATATACACATTATTTTTTTTAAAGATATTAGTCTCCAAAAGATGTTGGATGCTAGAAAGTCCCAAAAATACAAATCAGCTGTACCAGCAACCTTCTTGCCTTCATTAACTTCTGGATCTACATCAACAAGTTCTATTAGCTTCATAAGGTTTTTATTTTCTATGCTTTCCTCTGAAGATGATAATAGTGATTCACTGTATATAGGAAGTTCAGTCTCTGCTGGACACCGATGCAGAATTACTGAATTCTTTTCTTTCATTTGACATCTGAACTGCTGGATTCTCTCCTCCATGATTTTAAACAAACTCTCCAGGTAGAATTTCTGGTTAGTAAAGACTTCAATGCTGTCATCCATCAGACCACAGAGCAGTTCCAGATCACCCACCTATGAGGTACAAGAAGGGATTTTATTACTTTTATTGCAGAGAAGATACAATATACAGAGTGCATATGGCCTTTCTTTGCACACTTAGCTAACAGTATCAGACAAATCTTCCTGTAAAGTGTACACAAATTGGTAAAAAATTCTACCTAATGTGATCATTACCAACTGAGATACTATTATATGTTGCACACAAATTTAAAAAAATTTGTTATCATATGTTTTTCCATAAAATTTTAATGTTTACCTTGTTACTGATGTAAATATTCAAATTAGAAATGAAGATCTGTAGATTACCAAGAGTTCAACTTCAATTATTTTTTTAATGCAACCTAATCATGTTATTTTTTCATAGGTTACATTTTTAAAAGATTTTGATTTGTTAAAGGAGACTATCAGTTAGATTAGTATAATAATGGCTTATCATAGTAATTTGGCTATCAGTTAAAATAGTACATTAATTTCTTACAGAAAATGTTAAATCAAGACAAGTAATAGGGTGAAATTCCTTATGTTAGTACTGGTTAAAGGCACATTTTGGAAAACGAGCCTATGTGTAGCCTGATTGTTATTTAATCAGAGATTTTGTGTCAGTCTGGTCCAGGTCCCCAATATCCGTGTAGCTTTCTTTAATTCCATCAAACAAAATGGTGGGACATGGACAGACTGCTCACAGTTGACAATCCAGATGCTTCTACACATGGTTGATCAAATTCATATCAAGGCAATTGGGTACCTAGAGGAGTTGAATACTTTGCTTTGATTCCTTTTCCAAAATATGAATACATGCAAGGTATGGCATGCCTTGTTGGTACAATGGTAGATGATATTTAAAATGCAATGTGCCCAGAAAAATTGAGCACTAATTCTGTTTTTCCACCAAGCCAGATTTTAGCTCACACCTCCATACTTAACCCTGGGCTAATGGAAAATGGATTGAAGGTCTTTGTTAAGTCTTCTCCAAATCCAGGGGTAACATCCAGATATTAATTGCTAAGTAGATAGGTTTATTGGAGAGTAAATTTTGTCAGTACTCAAGGGTCTCACAGACAAAGCCTCTGACCAGGCTTTTTGAAGTCTTTTATTCCTACTGGACAGAATGGATTTCTTATAAGCTACACACTATCTATAGCCAAGTTCATAACATTGAACCATTAATTGGATCATTTTCATTTGCATGGACAATGTAAGAAAGAGAATCTTGATGGAGAGAGTGGACATGCTAAGTAATGGTACATTTTGTCATGGAAAACCTTCAACAATAACACCAAGTCACTTTGTTACAGCAGTGACATTTGCCTCAGTGAACTTCATAATAATATTGGCCACAGATCCACAAGAAATGTTGAGATCCTTTGCAGTCTGTCGTTGACTTTGGTCACACTCTGAACATTCTATAAAATACCATCAGGGATCAGGGAAACAAGCATTACAGGATTCCTGTTTTCAGCAGTGTGATAGTACACAATGGTTTTCTGCTCACCTAGACATCCAATATATACATAATCACACACAAAATATTAAAATTTTTGTCAGAAACATTCATCTATGAGGTTTCCAAATTAATATGGCAAAGCACTGTATAAACACTTGCAGTTCTATATGCATAAGAGTTAAAATAAAAGGTCACTAACTACAAAAGGAAAAATATAACAAGCCTAAAAATAATTAAATACAAGCAAATGACCTTGACTACAGAACAATAGAATCTGCCAAAATTCTGAAATTCTCTCATTTATATGTTTTTGTTTTTTTTTTTAATAAAAAATATACCTAATTCTTTCCCCTAAATTCCATAATGCTATAATTCACCTGAGATCTACATCCACTCAGGGTTCTTCTTAAGTATGCTAAATCTAATTATGATATTCCACTTTCTTTACCTGATTTGTCTGGATATGTCCCTTAAATTTTTCAAAGAGTTATAAAATTTACAAATACCACAAAGGCTTTCTTTCTTTAGTTTTGTTAGATCAGCACTGCTGACAGGCCCAACTGCCTGGGGGCTTGTATTGGGGCTCCATAGCTGGAAGAACAATCACTAGCATGATCCCTATCGTAATACTTCACCCATTACTCTGAGCTTATACCCCACCTCTGGAACCCAAAGTGGTTTTCAGCTTACTGATTCCCCTCCAAAAGGACTTACACACACATACCTCTACACACATGAGATGCTCTATCTGTATTTCACTATTGCTTTATAAATCAAAGTTTATTTTGGGGAAAATACCAGAAATATAAGTAAAGGGAAATGAGACACAAAAGGAAGTGATGATAACAGAACAATGATTATGAAGAGCAAAATAAATGTTTACAGAAAAAGAAAAAAAAATTATGTATTTCCAGATCTGCAGGTAATGTTTAAATGATTTAGTTAATGCAAAGTTATTAAATTAAATTTGGATTTGGCATGTTTTCCTTTTCTAATACATATTAAGATATATATAACATTTCATTTTCTATATTACCTCATTTCTCAAAATAGTGTACTGTAGCTTTTCCTTTAGATATTTAACTGTAGTGCATATTTTTTTCTTCTCATCAGAACTGTTTTTTTCTGTGAAGAAAGCAGACGTATCAGATACCTTATATTTCAATGATCCTGCACATGATTGTAATACAGTTAGAAACAAACTTCATTGATAATTTCATAAAAAGAAATCAGCAATTTTCATGCAAACAGTCCTGTTCAAGATATCCTATTTCTGACTTTTATTATAAGAAATATGGATAGAAGCCATAACTTGCTAGATTACAATTTTGATTGCTTTAAAAAAGTTGTTTTTCTTAAAAACTGCAGTAGAAAAGATTAAAAAGTTACTTTAATTCATAATTAAATCATTCAATTAGTTATCTTAGAAAATTTATAAAAATTTTAGCAAAAAATGCACTTCTTTTTATTTTTATCAGCTGTAGAGATTAACCAAAATTGTATACTTACCCTTGTACTGGTTCTTCAGTTGGACTATAGCAGTGTGAAGGATGGCAGCAGTGTCCTGCAGAAAGAAGGACACTTTTTGTGATCTTCTTTGCAGCATTTCACTAATTTCATTCTTTAAAAATAATAAAATATTATCAAAATAGTAAACCTACTGCCATATGAAGAATATCAAATATTCTAAAATAATTACTTGGTGAAGTTTAACATTTCTGTTTTATATTAACAATTTTTTTAAAAAGTATAAAAGCAGAGTATTATGAATTGATTAATTAAGATAAAAATATTAACTAATTATCTAACTTTAACTGGCACATTGCAGGTGTTCCCAAGAAATTTGCTATAACACCACTGAATTTAATTAAATGATAAGTAGTAAAATCAGAGAAGTTTAAAGCATTATCAAAATTTTTAACAAATTAAACATTCAGTATCTTATAATATAGCTTGGTTTAGTCTCTGTTGTCGTCCTTGCTGCTGTATAGTTTTGGTTGTTCATTTCAGTAAAGATACTAGTAAAGACAAGGGGGAATCGGCAGACGATTCTGAACAAGATGGCTCATCGCCACCTGTCAAGGTGAAAAAACTTGCGTCGGAAAGTGAAAGTGAGGACGACGACGAAGAGGAGTTGTATTTGTTCTCACCTTTGATTTTCTAATTTCTAGTTTCGAATTGGACTGATGAAGGAATTTTTTGCCTTTAGGATCATCAGGAAAGTCATATTTTGAAGAAACATCAGCTGGAAATTAAAAAATATATATATAATTATTGCTATTTTGTTAACTCATTCCTGCCCTACCACTAAAAATATAACATAAATAGAATAGGAAAAAAAAGGTGGGCCAAATTGTTCTGTCAAAAGTGGTGTTATATGTTTATAAGAACCAAACTGCAGTCAGATCGGCTGATACAAAAAATTGGATATGCATAAAAGAAATCATATTTTTCTTCCTCCAATGTATGCTTTTCTCCAGACAGAGATCTCAGGGTTTTTTTTTTATTTTCTTTAAAATCAAATTTAGTCCAGTATATATAATTTTTAAAAATTCCTTAGAACAGTAACTAGTCGTGTTGCTAGCTCGAAAATTCCGCAATCTGCTTACCAAAGAGTGCCTGAGCCCTCCTGAAAATGTCCAGCACTGTGTAGTAGTAGTCCTTACTGAGCGCCACGTTTTCAAATATGGTTGTGATAGACTGATCTACGAAGAGAAAGGCGACCAAACAGACATATTGTATTAAATGTAGGGTGCTGACAATTTAAATTCAAAGCGTCTGCAGGTAATATTTCGGTTTCAGTGACCAACATCCACCCTAACCCTGATGACACTTGTCGAGGATTTAAAAAAAGAAAACAACAAACATCCCGTTCATATAGTTTCAGCCCGGTAATCATCCCTGCTCCCCACGAATCCAAGCTCAATAATAATAATAATACAGGTAACCTACTAGTTCTTAAACAACAGTCCCCTATAATTGCTAGGTCTCCAGACCGAGAACTGTATCACAGAGAGAGTCGTCGCACCTCTACTCCCACCGTGTGGAACAGAGACAACTGAAGAGCAGGGATCCGACCAGTAGACGCCATTTTCGGGAATCTAGGGAACAAAGCGAGATAGAGAACATGAACCTAGTGAGGAGCAGCACAAACGGAGACCAACCATCCATCCCGCCTAGTATTACCGGTCTAGAACTGCGCGTGTTAAGCTACCTGGACCCGAGAGGTAAGATGCGCCGTAACGATGCCATAATGAAGAATCCTAGAACAGGGTCTACGGCAGGTAGAGGTCATCACTTGGCACATGGTGGCGAACAGATCCAAAAAGAGCAGTAAGAAGAAGTTTTATCTGTATCCTTTAGTGTCCCGTGGGATACTGCACAATGGAAGGGCTTCGGTCTCACGCGAAACGGACGGACCCCTCCATACATGGAGTCGTCTCCATGGCGACGACGCGATGGTACGTACAGCGCGGCGGGAGGAGGAAAGTTTATTATTTCTGTAATGGAACATTATCCCGTTGTGTGTTTAAATAAATAAATATTATTAATCTCTTATTTTCGAATATTTATTTTAAATTTGGGACGCTAAAGTTTACGTCTGCCGACAGCGATTTGTCAAAAACTGATTCATCCGGAATGGAGGAACGGACCTTGAACCTCCGGAATCCTCTCCTCCTCTAACAAGAAGTGGTGAACAGGTCTGTGCTAAGCGGGTTTTCTTCTTCTTTAGTTGGTCAGACATTGAATCTTCTTCGCTGAAGCCATATTAACAAAGGTTCGAAGAAGCATTTCTGATGGAAGACGTCGACCCGGTAAATTCCGGCATCTGGAAGCGGAGTATGGAAGAGAGGGGGATGCGGACCTTGATGCTGATTCGGGGATTGCGTGGATTTTAGCGATGGTGGGCGATAAAGAAACACGATAGGAGCCTGCCTGCCGTCCATATACAGGTGTTAAGTTAATTTACTTTTCGCATTATTGACGACCATTTCGGAAAGCCGACTCGCAGAGGTCAGCTGATCTTGCACCTCTTCTACTTTACCAATTTTGGAGGTTCACTCGGAATCAGCGCACATCATTCGTGTGTTCGCTCGTAATTAAATTAAAATTCGAAATAAAAATTGTTTTCCTCATTGTAGGTAAATTGTAGTATTGATTATATGATATAAAGGTGCCGCCGGAAACCGACCTGCAGTATTATATATATACGCGGGTTGTACCTTTTTCGCAGTAATCTTCCTCCTTTGTGTGGCCGTCTTTCTCCATGCTGTTGATAAATGTTTAAAATTACAAGTCAGCGCCAGGTATCGTCTTTGTAGTGACGTAATAAAAGCGTCGGCATCCACTGTGTTATTGGCGACCGAGAAGTAGGGCCGGCCCTGTACATAGCCCCGACAGCTGGTAAGTCCCAATTACAGCTGCTTGGCGGCATCCGTTACGACGGGCTAACCACCAATGTCGACAGCCAGCTAGACGACCTGATCTACGGATTAAAACTACTCCGTTCCCTTTCTGAACAAGCATTTTAAGCAGAAACCAGCACCACGGACCTGACTAAAAAGCAGAGATGTCTGTGTACACCACCTCATGAAAATATGCTGGAAAAAAAGTAAACTATTTTGAAAAATATTAGTTTTAGAGCAAAATAAACTCACTTCATTAGCAAAATAAGTTAGTAACCTAATCTAGTGGGAAGCACGACAACTATGACATTGTATTTACATATCATTTTCTGGTGACAGTCTTCAAAAGGTGCATGGCAAGGCATAGTTAATATGAAATTTTAACTATTTTCATGAATGATTACTGACGAGGGATGTAAGCTAAAAACTCTTTGCAAATAAACTATTTAACTTCAAATTTTTTCTACACGAAAAAGATGTTGGCATGTTTTAACAGGTTTCAAAACTGTATTTAGGTTGCATTTTTCTGTTGTAGTAAGTTTTGATAAACCTATTATTGGCTATTGTGCTGAAACTAAACCATATGCAGGAGCAAATGTTTGGGATATTATTCTAGCATGAGCAAGTCCTGTGGGTATAGGTTTTAAGCAAGATGTCATGGTAACATTTCTTCTTTATACATGGATGATTGTCATAGACTGCATCACTACCCAAGAATGATCTTTTTCTTCTCAAGTTTGGTAAACCTTTCCTATTGCCATCTTCACTTAATACTTATCACAAAATCTAGCTTGTCCCAACAAATGAGTAAGGAACTGTTCAAAAATCACATAGCACTTTTTGGGTGGGGGGTAGGTGAATGTCAAAACATTATGGAGCGTTACATAACTGTGTAGACTTCTCACGTCATGGTAAGTTTCTAAGAATAAAGTATTTAAAATCATTCCACTGTGCAACAACAAAATAACAGAAGACGTGTGATCAGCTGAGAGACGGACCAATGCAATCATTTAAGCATAAAATATGAATTTGCACTTTCAAAAATTAATTTGCTGACTTTCAGATTAGCAAAATACATCATTTTTATTTTGTATACACATTTTAATCAATTTACTAATAAATGAATATTGAAGGGGAGCATTAAGCAATATCTTAAGGCGTATTGGGTCCAGCGTTATGCATCGTTATGGTTGGGGGAGGGGTGTCAGATTCCAGCAAAAATAGTGTTGTAATTTTTTAACAGCCCCTAATTAAAACAAAAAAAAATACAAGTTACATAGCAGGTGGTACATATTATAGACCTGTACTGTTTGGGAATACCATTAACCACTTTATAATTAATTGGGGAAAGGTAAACTTAAACATCCGAAAAAAAAAAACAGCAGCTGCCTTACTTATTTTTGCATACAGGATCTGCTCTTTTTGAAGAATAGGTCACCTGCAGGACCTTACAAAACTTAATTTCTCTCATTATGCACCTCTTGCCCTAGAATCTCATTTTATCAATAACTACAAAATTTCTGTAGTCAATTTTTTAAAAATTATTCACTTAAAAAAATAAGATTAGGATTGTGAAGCCATTCTTAACACTACTGTTTTCTAGTAATTCTTACTCAAAAGCACTACCTTGCCTACAAGATTTGTGCAACAATCCAGTTTTTGGAATTAGTTATATCAAGATTGATTGAGAATGACACTAAGCATATTTGGAACAAGCCAAGGAATCATCCGTGTGGCAACTTCACAAACTGCACAGGCCAGGGCTAGAAGGGTACAGCTGCTGACACTAAATTGCATCATGATGAAGGGTTAAAGCTTGACAAACTCGGTTTGCATTTAAGCAAACTAGTATGATTTGACTAGTTTTATGCATGTACTTTATTTCAGTACTGTGAAATTTGGTCTCTTTAGACTACTTTAGGGTATTTTTTTTACAAGAATTGACCGCGCTCCACTCCACTTCGGTTCAAGGTTAATGGTAGTGTGGCTGGTGTTGTTCCAGCAAACTGGACTTGATTTCTTTTCTTAGAAGCAAAAATCACAAAACCAAACCACATTAACCAATGAACCTTGATAGTTACATAAAAGAAAACAAAAACACTAGCAGTTTTTACAAATGGAAACTTTATTACAATAGTGTAATTTACGCAGCTCTTGAAAGAAAGTCTAGTCGAAAAACAGTGACTCCAAACAAAAACCCTTTTAAGGGCAGAATGTTTTTTTCACACCGCATAACGCTGATGTGTACACAATTATAGTCAGATTGGACTAGTTTACAGATTTAAGAATTCTTACAGAACCACAATGCTATCATGAAAAAATTAACTTTGACTATTCTTTTAGAAGAAAAATTTAATAGAGACAGTAGTGCACAAATTCTGAATGGAAAACTATGAAAAAAGTTACTAACAAAATTAATCTTGTTTAAACATTATTAAATGTTCCAAGTCCCTTCATAAGAGAACTAAACTTTTGTTCAGAATCATTGATTGAATCATTTCTAAAAATGGCCCAGTCTTCCAAACACCTACTGCATCATAAATTATACAAACTTCTTTTAGTCAGTAAAATAAAGACTTAAAATTAAATTTTACAATATATATACAAACTTACCTTGGTATAAACTATATACAGTAGGCAGAAGGAAGAAAAAACTAAAATAAACAGTATAAACCAAAATTACAAATGCATGTCATTGGTCTCAAGTGTTTACATTTACTGTACTGAGAGACAAGTGGAACTATGGCACTGTCCACACCCTTCAAAAGCAGTAACCATCACAAGCTGGACATCCAGATCTGTGTTATTTTTAATAAATGGTACTCACCTTTTAACTTGATAGATGGCAGCAATGATGATAGTTTAGGTGTAAATATCCAATATCAATCCAAGATACAAATGCAGATAAAGAAAAACTTTTGTTTTAAATTTCAGATCTGTCTGCAGGTGTACCATTATCATCATTACAATTATTGCCCTTACAAAATAAACTGCTATTAAATAAATACAACTTTAAAAAATAAATAAAAATACTGCTTAATTATTAAGTACAAGCAGTAAATACAGTAAAACTACTTTTAAAAAAGAATAAAAAAAATACACATTTACAATGCATACTGAAATAAAGTTTCAAAAGTCTATTTTTAAAAAACAGACTGCCTGTTTAAGTATTCTACAGCTAAGTCAGCTCATTTACACTACATGCACCTGTGTTACTGAATACCAAGTTTTAAACATGTAATCTCATTTTGCTGCAAAGCACAACAATGCATGTGCTTACTTTAGGATACTTTTACATGGCGAGTAACATACTACATAAGAAAGTGGAGATTGATACAAATGTATTAAAATAATAATTAAAAAGTACAAGTATAATATGCAGAAAATCAGATGCTGCATCTGTAAAAAACAAACAAAAACAACAACAACAATAGGTCATGTATGGGTTTGTGACCAGCTTGGATTACTTGGAGAAAGTACAGACTAACCACTTATGACAGCCAGAAGGAAGGTAGAAGTGAATATAGAATTCAAATTAAAAAACAAATTAATTTGACTGATAATTATTTAGATATTTTCTTATTTCACTTGGGTACAATGTCTGAATTTGCATTAGCTCCTTTAGCTTTGTAACAAAAACAAAAAAGGCATCACAAAGTACACAAATTTGTTAAAATAATAAGCATACTTGCTGTATACACATTAAGCACATAAATAAAATAAAGAATTCCCCAAAATTTAAACTAAATATACTTAATGCCTAAATATTCTCAATAAAATATTTACAAAATATAGATAATTTACTAAAAGTGGTCCCTTGAATCTATATATAAAAGCTCTAAGCTGCCAGGAAACTGTCTGCAAAGTTTTTGGTATAAAAACTAGCATTTTAACGTAAGCTCCTGTTTTTCTTAAAAACAGGGAAATATAAAATGGACAAATCAGTAACAAAGAAAAGACAAAAAACTACAGTTACTAGCTATGAAAAAACTAGAGTTTTGACAAGAACAATACAGTTTATTTAACAAAACTGTCATAGCAATTTGTTTGTTTGTTTTACAAGAATTAACAATTGTCAACACTTGCCTAGAAAGAATAGTAATCTACTGTTGTTTACAGGTGGTAAGTGTCAAAAGAGTGTGATATTCACGAGTGAAAGTTTGGATAATAAAAGCAAATCTGTTTCTCTCTCTCTCGACCTAAGGTACAATTTATTTATTATAAATGTCTCATTAAAATTCTTAAAAAAAGCCACCACAAAAATCAAAAGGATCTAGAATTTTCATTGGAATCTATACAGGAAAAAAAGGAATGGGAAGCAGATACCAGAGAGGATGAGGATGATCTAGAGTACAATTTTCTTTAGATAATAACTGTAGATTTTACTAAGGACCCTGTAAATACAGCAAACCTCAACTGAAATTTTGGCAACCAAAATATTTCGGAGACTGAAATTAAAAATAAAACTGGCAATTTTTGGGTAATAGAACTAGTTTGGTGAAAATCGATCTAATAAAGTTGGAGTTTCTATCAGCTGAAAATATCCATTGGCCAAAAGGGGTGTACACTATTTTGGTTTTACAAAAAATGTAAAATTAATAACACTCATATATAACTACCAGTATAAAACTGAAATTGTTCTGAACCTTCCATCGATTTAAAACGCAACTGAACATATGAGATTTTTATGAATACTTTTATTATGAAATACTTATACAAGGATCCCATGTTGTATTAGCTAATTCTTTAGAACAAAATTTATACTTTAATTGCTGCAAATATACTATTTGTACTGACTTAAAGCAGTCTTTATTGCTGCAATACTTTAATGAAAAACTTCAAGAGTTTTATTTTCCTAATAAAAACATTTAGCTTGATCCCTTTGAGGATTAAAACTTCTGAGGTTTGCTAGAATAATTAGTAATATAACAAAGAGATTGACAATGCTTCAGTTGTCAAGTCTGGGATATTTGCAGAGCCAAAATTACAAGTTATGATTTGGGTGGGGAGAGAAATGAATAGATAAGGTTAAATTGAAAATTTTGCAATATCTCTATACATGATTTAGAAAAATTTTTTAAACTTGAGGTCACAAGCATAAGATTTTTTAAGTGTAATCTGCCTAAAATCCTTTTCAAAAGATAATATAAATAGATTAGATGCACACTTTCTAATGAAAGGTTTATACAACACAGAACTTCCTGTCCCTTCTTGTATCTATACTCCATGAAAGACTGAAATATTTAACAAAATGTTACCTAGCCCAGTTTATTTTTAAAGCAACCCCCCCTTATTTCAAGCTAGTTAGTCTTTGACCAATACATCCAAAATAAAGTCCATATAATTTATAGATTTTTAAAATCTGATGGAAATAAGAATAAATACAAATTTTAAAAGTTATTTACTGTTAAACAAGTGTGGCATCAAGCTAATTATTTTTGGCACCATTTAAAAAAATAAGTCATGGAAAAAGAATCAAAAGGTGATTCATGAGAAAAAAAAACTACATGAAACATCACTATTATACATGCTTCGATAGATGATTTAGTAAAGTGACTGGTTCTTGAACTCAGTGTCAGTCAGAAGCATGAAATACTTAAAAGATTGCTTTCTGTAAATGTTTAATTAAAATGGCAAACTAGAAACCAAAGTACAATTATTGCAGAACAGATTTACAAAAGTGAAAACAGTGTGTTTAATAAAAGTGCAATATTTACTTCATATAATGCAATATAAACAGTTCGTTCAGATAAAGTTTTAAGTGAAGTCAGTGCTTAAACAACAGTAAACCATTAATATTTAAATCTGTAAATTAAACAAATTCTTAATTTTCCTAGCAAGGGAACCTAAAGCAAAATAACATACAAGATTTGTGCCTGTAGTGTACTGCTGCATACATTTTTGTATATAGTGTACTTACACTATGCACACGTTATCACTTGAATCGCCACAAGGTATTAGTAAACATATTTCCAAAGGTAAGGTTTTAATTTTGTTATTTGAAACAATTACCCTGTTGCTGTTGTTGATAATATAAAGAGAATAAGTGGTAAACAAAGAACATTAGTGGTGAAAATATAAACAACATTCTTCTTTTAAGTTACACTGTAGGGGCTTAATGAGATGCTAGTATCTTGATAAGTCTCAGTGGCATTTTGCTGCATACATAATATTTAAACCCATTTTATTATATTTATGTAGAGGAATTAAAAGTGACAGCTTAATGTGTCTTAAGCAGTAGATGATTTGAGAAGTGCAGAGTGCTTAGTTTTTGTTTTGGATATGTTTACCTTATTAATAGTAATCCTAAAGTATTGGTAACATTTTTCATAACTATTATGTTTATGAAACTTTACTTTCCAAGCATATACATCACTAAACAAAATTTATTATTTTGTATGTTTAGACACATAGATGTGACATTCCATGATTATCTAAGCTTTAAGATAGGCCAAATGGATACAGAGGGCTGCTCCTGCTCAGAGAGTAAAAGACAAAGATAAAGTACCTTTGCTACAAGAATTAAAGCTCGAAGTACATTTGATTATCAGGCCATTGTCTCTTAATGTTCACAAAATTGGCATCATCACTGCAAAAATACCCACAAAAGTCTTTACACTAAAAGGAAAAAAAAAAAAAGTAGATTCTTCAACAATGGCAAAACATGTCATCTATATTACAGCTAAAATGTACTGCAATGCTTCAGGGCATATTCTCTCATGTTAGGAAGAAGAAAGAACAGATGGGTCACAACCCTTTCGGAATATTTATACATATTATCAAAGTGGGTGGATGCCTAAACTGCTTAGTATTCTTGTTAAATATGATACCCATATTTATATTTTGGATTTTCCAAGAGAACATTGGGAAAATGTTTGCCTCACTGAACACATCACATGCAATCCTTGAATTTAGTACTCACAAAGGCATTAAGTGTTTACTTTGTTACAAAGTGGTTGTGACTAGGAAAGCACATATCCATGCCACTACATCCATGTAATAGGTAAGTGTTTGTATATCATTTGTTTTGAGCTGCTGAGACCATAAAAATGCAATCTAAAAAAAGCCACAATTCATCCATATATGAGACATATTTAAATGTATTACCATTAGTTATACCAAAGAGTGTACAACATATAGCCCATGAAACAAAGGAACAGATAATTTGACTCCTGCCCTCTTGGTTATGAGTATAATCAGCCAGACAGAAAGTGGGTGACCTGGTGGACTGTGTTGCTGCTCTTGGAAAAGAATGTTGTTGTCAGATTTCTGTCTATTATATGCATATATACTTTTCTGCAAATGCTGACTATTTGACATGCATCATGACCAGTGAATGCTAGGCAATGTGAGATTTTGCATTGAAAACTTTCAGTGTCAAGTGTTTCATTGTTCTTTTGCAGATTATTTGGTAAGAATTTGATATTACTTTCTGTTTCTACAATATTAGATCCTAAACATGTGAAGAGAAGAAAAATTGAGCAAAAGCATAGAAAGTTTAATGAATGGATCAAGAAAAACTTTCACAGAAAAGAATTCCAAAGATATCTGCATGGTTTGTCATGAATTTATATTTGCTCCAAAGAGCACATAACATGCCACTATGAACCTCATTTCAGTAATCTTACTGAGAGCAGAAAAGTAGAACTAGTGTCAGAGCAAGAGAGGCTACTATTAGAGACAAGTCTTAACCATTTGAACACAATCAAGTAGAAGAGTTCATAAATAAAGGGAGTGCAGATACTGCAGTGGACAAGAAATTTAGTGTTTTGTGGAAATTTTGGTCATTTTCCCTCAGGAGCCAAGGGTCAGGGTAATGATCAGGTCAGGCCATTTGAGTTTAAAGAGTTAAAGCTGCTGCTGACCTTACTGATCTAGTGCTAAACAATTTTAAACAACAAATACAGAGAATCATCAGAACTTGAATTTTACCAGTCCTTTGATAAGTTAATCTCATCACTCTTTGGAAACTCCCCTCATGAAGCTAAACAAAAATCAACTGATCATCTTCAACTAAGGAAATTTTGCACAATATTCTGAAGAAAGTGAGAAGCAACAAGACATCTGAAATCAAAGGCATGGCATTGTAGAATTAATGTAAAATCCTCCATTAACTGCTACTGTGTACTCAAATGTTTAAAGACTACATTAAAAAGACAAAGCAATGAATGTGTGGCCCTTTTCAGCTTTATAAAATCTACAGACTACTAATATTGTGCACAGTTACAATTTACATACATTATTTAAAAGACAAAAGAAAAAAAATATGTATCTCATTTTGCCCCAGGTTCCCTAAATGCTGTTAGTTTTAAGCGTATTTATCATTATTTTATTCCAACTCAATTTTAAATGATGATCAGATTATATATTTACATCAACTCAAAAAATTTTGTACTGCTGTAATTACTGTACTGTTAACTTTGTGGTTAACCACAGAATTGTGAAAATGGTTATGCTACCTATTAATCCAATACATCTTACATGTACAGCCATGGCCAATTTTTTTGTATCACTCTAGAAATAGTAAAATCTCTTTAAATTACACATATTTAAACACTATACACTTCTAATTGAGTCATGATTTATAAGGTCTTTTTTGGAAATCATGTATTTGCATGTTAGATTTCAAATTGTAGTTTTCCATGAACTTGAAAATGGCAAAGTTGTATGCACTCTAATATATTAACATACTATTATCATGCAAATTCAGCTGCTTTAATTAGACTTTATCAAGCAAAATTAGAAAATTCTAGGGTGATGCAAAATACCATGCCTACAGTGAAAAAACCACCAGAAAAACTTAGTTATGGAAAAATCCTAATTTCATTGATCCCAAAATATTATTTGGATCCATAAACAAGGGATTGGCTTATGATATGGTACATAAAAAAAAAATCTAGGCCACTCAGTCAGCTGGTTCCTTTTTGGTAGAGTACTTATTGCCTAGAAAGAAAACTACATTCAAAAGAATTTTTTTTTAAAAAAGGGCAAACAGATGGTAAATGGTAGACAAAAACAAACCCTCATGGTCTCTCTCTCATTTGGTCCAAGATTTAAAAAAAAAAAAAAATTCTAAACTTGAGTAAAAAGTTGACACATGGAATATAATTGGAATGTCAATTATGTATTCTATCTGAAACAAATTCTGAGAATCAAAGCATATTTTCATTTATACTGTGATTAAACATCACACATTAGAGACTAGAACCAACCATCATTTTGAAAACCTATTTGATCATCACAATTCACCTCAAACTCTCAGGTATTGTTTTGCAACTGAAGGTGAAAAATAGCATTACTTTAATTGCATTAAGCTAACTTCGGTTTCAGTAATCTAGTAAAAAAAAACTATGATCAAGAGTTGCATCAACAATAAAGTACTAATATTTCAACTGCTAAATCTCTCACCGGTTAAAAAGAAATCCTGTAACATGTGTTTTGGCACCCAACTTTCCTGTCAATGGCATTATTTTTTTTAAAAATTGGAAATATTAAAAAATTCTTGTTCAGTCATATGTATAGCACCACTAGATTTAACTGCAGCTTAAGGCAACAAAGCTGAATGAACAATTACAAACATTCTAGACAGACCCCCTATGAATTTGTTTCAGCTTAGGAATTGCCCATAATCAAAATTTTTCATAAAATAAAAGTGTTTGCAGGATCAAGGCCAAATTTTGCTACCATTCATTAGCAAAATCAAATAAGACTTGTCAAAATTTAAATTCAACTACCTTAAAGTCAAAAACAGGGATCTTTAAATAAAACAAAAAGTAAAATTAAGTCTCTAGTTTAATTAGTGTGATTAAAATGCTTCTTTTGGAGGACATTAAGAAATAAATCAATGTTTAACTAATTTGCCACAGCATCTACCTAACATACTAACATAAATCCCTATCTGATAAGCATGACAACCATGCATATTGATTACTTATTGACTGTTAGTCAGCATACTAGAAAATACTACTCAAGGGAAAATCTGCAGTCAAAATAACCTAAAAATGAGTAGCCAGAGTAATTCAGAAAAGGACCTTGATTTTTCATTCACACTCATTGTTCTACCTTAAGTAATAAACAAATTATTCACCTAGGTACTTGGGATGGTTAGTGCACACCAGATTCCGAAGCAAGATGATTTCAGCTCTCTAGAAATGTTTTGATTTGGGCCAATCCTCAGCTTTCAGCAAGTGTTTGTTTGGGAATTTTGGTGTTCAACTATAATGAAAATCATGAGCAGAGAAATCCAGTAAAAAAAATGGCTATAAATGCTGTAACAAAAACACAACCAGATGTAAGTTGGTAGCCACTAACTGATCTACAAATTGTTTTAGAAGCTACTGCACTTACACTGCCAGCAGGATTTTTTTTTTAAAATTAAATATTTACACATCCCTGATATCACAATTTTCAAGGATAAATTTGTGTCTGACCCACAACCTTTGTTCAGTAAAAACAATGCTTTACTAGATAGCCACATTTCTAAACTGGTTGGATTTAAGCAAAAACGGCTTTCACATTTTCAAAATCTTATATCACAGCAATCAATAGATCTTGGATATTCAATAGAAGCATCATAGATGTTTCTAGCATCATACCTCATTTCTCACAGGTGGCTAAAGATAAACATATGAGAGAAAGAAAACCAAAACCAATCAAAGCACTTAGAACTTTGATTTCAAAATTTTAAGGTTTACTTACATTTGATGAAGTAACTGTGACAGTTACAATGTTTAAGTTCAGTGCACAGTACTAAATCTTGAATTTTCAGTTGATATCTTTTCACATTTTTACTACCTTGAAAACTTGCACCTAGAATTAAAATAGGATCTATAATTAAAGTTTTTATAAGAGCAGTTCAAGTAGCTTTTGTCAATAGCTGTGGGTGTAAACAACGTATCAAGCCAAAATGGCATAGAAATATTATCACGTACTTGCTGGATGACTGGTTCGCAGAAATCTCTTTTGTAGCACTAATGTACCCTAGAACAGAGTACTAAAACAAAAACTGCACTCTTTGTGAGTGGCTAAACTGAAATCCCTTGCAAACTTAGAACATCATTAAACTGTCACAAAGTGCACACTGGTGCATAACTCAAGTAGAAAAATATCCTGGTGCAAGACCAGTTACTGCTCCTGAATGTCAACACCAGAATCATGGATCATAAAGAAATATCTATGAGATCTGAGTGTGTGGAAATAGTGTTCCACCAGCATTGGGGTTTCTGTATACTGCTGGCATGGTAGGTTTCCAAAAAAGAAAGAAAAGAAAAACAAACAGGTTTCAAGCACAAATGTAATGATCAACAGTTTATATTGAGCAAAAGTGCTATTTTAACACTGAAGACAAAATGAATTCATCACCAAAAGCCAGAACAAAAGTACTCCAACATGCAGTGGGGGACTTTACCCAAGGAATTCCAAGGCAATGCCATTAGCCCAGAAAATTATCCCCAGTAATCTTGGATGCATAAAGAAGTTGTGATCAATGCAGTTACCACTGTAAACAGAAATTAACAAGAGACTGAAAAGTAAAAAGGTTCCTGTTACAAGATGATGCCTATCCACATACAGCATACTTATAGCTGACAATATATGGCTGGGTGAAAAAAATATCCACTCATTTTCCTTTACAGCTTAGACATGACCCTCACAGACTTTCCTATGGGGAGGGACCAAGTGGTAAGCAGAATTTTCAAATTAAAGTCTGTTGTTCTTTGCTGGTTACATTCCTACAGTAACATCAGGGGAACCTCCTACAGATGAGTAAGTCAAAAAGAGATGAATGGCATATACAAATATTTCAATTTTGGTGATTAAAACTAAGTTTTACCTAAATTAATTTAAATTAATAAGTGAACACTCAATTTTTAAAACAAATTAGCACTCTTTAAATATACTGAACCAATTTAAAAACCTGTAACACTTTAAATAGCATTATTAACATTCTAACACTGCTCAGTGAAATTTACACATGTAAAATGAGTATTATGGTTTACAACTTTCCTATAGGAAAAAAAGAAAATCAATCAATCCAAGCATAAGCACTGATTTCATACAATTAGCATGTGCTGCTTTAGCAATACAAGAAAGCAGCAAAGAATTTTAGAAAAATGTTACTACTTGATATGATGATCACTTCCCATTTAAGCCAAGCTTGTTCATCAAAGATTTTAGAGTAACAAATCCCAGACTAAGCAATCTTGAGAAATTTCTATAGAATTTCTCCAAGCAACTCACTCAATGTGGCGTGTTCAGACAGTTTCAACTGGCAACCGCTTATTGCTGTGGACTGCTACATGTGCACTACATTAGGAAACAGTTACAGCACTACTGTGCATAACCATTTGAGATACTGTTAGCAGCAAGACATTGCAGATCCATTCTTTATTAAGTAATGCAATTGTCTTAACAAATAAGGAGTGTTGTCCTCTTCTCAAACAAGAGCTGATTCAGTGTCACACATACTGGCAGGAAAATAAGTGTGTGGTGCCACAACAAACTTTATGAGAATTGTTGGAGCAGCAAATGTGATGGCTGCAACTCTTACGTTTTTTTTTTGCAATCCAGTTAACGTGGTTACCTACAGGAATGGTATTCTGCAAACTGAAGTTGTGCCATTTTCAAGCAAACCCAAATATGAACCTCCTGCAAGACAATGTTCACCCTCATAATGCAAGTATTTTTCAATTGCTTTAAGAACAGTGAATCACTTTCTTCAGATATAGCACTGATAGAGCATGCATGGGATGATTTGGGTGCGCCAAATTTATAATCAAAGGTCTGTCCACTCTTCAGCAGCTCGAGGCCATCCTCCACCAGCAAGGGTGCTGATACTAGTTCTTATGCCATGATTTATGACTGCACTAAGTATTGATGCTTATCACTACAGTTTCTGGATGCAGAAAACTGCTTGTTTATTTTTTTTTTTTTTTACTTAGGAACTTCTTGAAAAATAATTCAGTTAAAACCTGTTTACATTCAAAATAATCAATGTTTAATTTGATTTAATTCAAATAAGTTATTGAAATTTTACACAACTTAAAAATTGGAGTGTTTTAAAATCAATTCAGTATATGAATGTCTAAACACTTTTAGGAAAGAGACTCGATAGAAATGCCGTTCCACAGTACTAACAGCTAGTTCCTGAATGTGAAATGCCATCTCTGAGGACGACGACGAGAGTTAGCACTCTAGAACATCTGAAGAAATTAAAATTCTACTCCAAATTTTTAAAATCATATTTAATGAGTTACAATTTCATAACTATCAGGAATGTACAAATTAATCAAATTCATGATGTTTAACATCAGACAACTTAGGTTTGGAGTTAAAACTGTTTTTGTTAACTACTTTGTACTTTTTCATTTGAGAGTTTGAAAAATAAAATTGACAGAAAAAAGACCTACATATTTTTAGAGATGCTATTTTCAGTACATTATGCAAAATGTATGTTTCAAAATCCTGGTTTATACCTCAGTTAATGAAAGAATATTTAGTAGGCAAATATCAGGCTTCAAACTGCTTTTATACTGTAACCAGTTAATAAATCTGTAATTAAAAGATAACCAAAAGACTTAATATTGTTAGAAGTGTCACATTCATAGGCAGCATATAGCCATTTAAAGTCTTCAGTTTGTATTTTTTTTTAGCAAGCAAACTAAGGAAGAATAAATGATATTAACTGTTATACTTTTAAATTTTCTTTACTAAATATTTACCAAAATGCTGATTTTTACTTAAACAACAAAACACAACATGGGACGGATTATGGTCTGGAAGGTGATAAAATTTGGATTAGGAAAATACCAGAGCTTATTAAAGTTACAAAAGATTTTAGTTTAAATAATGTCAGGAAAAAGGTTATACTATCAAAAATAAATTTAGTAAAGACAACAAAAACAAAAACTAAAATAGATCACATCCAAAATGTAGAGAATGAGAGAACTACACAATCAATTAATCCACTGTAACAAATTGTTATATATACAAAACTGAGTGTGTGCGTGTGCATGTGCGCGCGTCCTTTCATCATTCCCACATTTGATTCGTTGTATTAAATTTCAATTTAACTATTTATTGCATAAAAACCATTATTAGCAATATTAATAGTCATACTTGCAAAACTTTAAAAAAATCTGATAAACTAGTTGATATACTTCTGATTTTTAACTTCACCACGAGACAATTTCTTGATATTCTTGTGTACTTTTTACTTCAAAACACAAATAAAACTAATATCCAAGTACTTAGGAAGCTGAGTATTTGATTTGACAGAAAATAAATAATTGCTGTTTTCCAATTGTTCTAGTAGCAGATGTTTGTTTTTCAATTTTAAATCTCTATTTAGCTGAACGTGCAAAGGAAAATGGTTCTACAGTTAAACCAGCAAAGTAATTAGAAAAATTTAACTGTTCTAAAAGCCATACACTAATGTACAACTATAATACAAATTTACTGCTAAAACATCACAAGAGGCAGCATACAGTAATGCTGTGAGGAGAGAGGGAGAAAGAAATTTGCAGTTTATTTTTCAAGACTGCAGAAATTTCAGTCCAAGCCAAAAGTAAACCACAATTTTACCTCAACAATAATTTTAAAGTTGTCAGACTTTATCCTAGCTGATTAACGGTGTTTTTAAAAACAGCACATTTGTACATGATTATCTTCCTTGCCAAAAAAAGTGAAAACAATGAGACAGAAACCACAATTACTCCAGTAAATATTAGATAATTATTTAGCAATAAATTTTTTATTAAAAACTGCATAAAAAATTTGTATAATAATAAACTTAAATGTTTCTTAAACAGAAAAAAATTTCAGCCACCTGAACTTGAAAACATTTGTCAAACTATTTTCAACCATGAATGCTAGAAACACCTAGAACCTTCAGAATTTTCAATTGGATAATTGAATAAATGCAAACATATAAATTTGAATGTGCAAGCAAGTAAAGAAATTATTACTCATAGCCTGTTATTTAATTTTAAAGAGATGCATCATGAAAAAATCTTCACACAATATCTTTTTTTTTTTTTTAACTTAGAAATCTGTACATTAGTTAATTTTAACATTTCTTTAAAGAATTTTTCAAAATTCAAATATTTTTTTAGTAATGTGCTTAAGCATTTTTAAAATTTGAACAATAAATTAATTTGGTGTTGAACTAAACCAATAAATATTATTATTGGATCAGGATATTACATAAATATCTTTTAGACCAAAAATAATTAAAATTAATTATACGTATTGCATACTTTTATTATTAGAAGGCACTAATAAAATTTGAATACTAATGCCAGAACATTTTAAGTTTACCATCTGTAAATAATTTAATTAAAAATTCTACAGATATTGCTTGCTTCTTTGTTAAGCTTTAATCATTATTATTTTGTTGTGTTTTGGTTTTCTTTTTTTAGTTTGTGCAGCACCCAGTCACAAGCTCTGGTATGGTTTTTAAAATGAAATATAAAAGGAGACAGAAAAGCATAAATCTAAATTCTGATGTCATGGCTAAAATCAACAAAAAATGGCATTCTCTCTCTCTCTCTTTCTCACACACACACACCAAATCACTAATGGTTCATTCTAGGAATAGAATGTTAAGACACTGGTTTGATTGCCTCGTAGCAACAGGATAGGTGGCATATCACGGGTGAGTGTATCAATCCATGCCATGTAGAGGCTCGATGAACAGGTTCCCTTCCTTGGCATTGGTAAAGTCCTGAAATGATCATATGAAAAGTAGTCATATCTGATACACTATCCAGAAATAACTTAAATCTTTTACATTAAATAATTCAAAATAATAATGACAACTGAAACATCACTGCCTTCTCTTATTAATTTGACAAGCTCTATAAATGAATATATCTGACCAAAATTTACATCTAAGTAGGTAGATAACTATTATGTGATATCATCATAGCAAAAACAGGCAGATACCCAAATACCTTTCAGTTTACCTAGGCCACTTACGTGTGGACAGTCAACAACAGATTGCTAGGATCTGCATTTCTTGTGCATTTATGGCCAGTATGATTGCAAATTTCAACAAGATGTTACTGTTTTTGCAAATTGCCCTGAAAGGTGTTTAACAGTGGCACCTTGAAAAAATTGTGTCATTACTTGTCATGTTTGCATGCAGTGTCAAGATTCTTTACAAACCTCTTTATCCAGTCTAAGAGACTCTTGTTCTTTCAAAAGAACATTTTTTTTCTAGCATGAAAATTTAGTTTAAACCTAAATTTCTAAATCTTACCCAAGATTACTGTAGTATACTTTACATAGAACCAAAAGAGTGTTGTGTAAAGAATGCAGTGTTGATGAACAGATAAATTGGTTTAATTTGTAATGACAATCGCTATGAAATCGTAGTTAAAAATTTTAACTGCAGTCACATCTACATCTTGTATATGAAAGTTTGTGTTCAATACTTATGCTTGGTAAAAATTTGTTTATTTTAATTACAGCAAAACAAATTCAATAGAAAAATGCGGTATCCATAAAGGTGAAAACATGTGCATACACACAAAAATATACCAGTACTAAAACCTTTGTCAGCAATATTGAAAATCACATTTGAAAAAATTGCAGCAGAAAAGCAATCTCTGGAGCTATTTCTTTCTGTTTACAAGATATTATTCCAAAAAAATGTAAACAATGCAACTGCAAGTGAAAAACCAGTTTTTTTTTGCTTTAGTTACTGGGGTAATGATCATTTTCAAATATGCTGAAATTGTGAAAACAATTCAGAGAGATGAAACACCCAATGTAAAAGTGATATCACAGCAGATAAGGAAGCAAACATATGAAGAGTAGCTTGGGTCTTCGATTCTTACCACACCACAATCAGTAACTTGTTGGATGGACTGATTCCACCAGACATGACAAGGATATGATCACATCTAAATATACTGGACGGGACTGAAGACAAGTCCACCATCATCACAGATTACTGAACTGCTGCTAACACTGACTACAATCTGGTCATTTTTGCAAAAGGAGTTGGCCTACATATGGCAGTCTAAGCAAAAGGCATTAACATGATGTTATAGTTTCTGATGAGAGCAAGTTCCAGCTCAGTAATGTTGATGGTCAGTTGTGAGTATGGCATAGACATATTGATTAATGCATATTCAGAGCCAACTTGTGCAAGTTTCATGGTGCAGAGCAAAATGACATATCATCACAGCTTTGCATATCCTTTTAAAGGATCAATGCAGATACATGCTGCCAGAAAAAAGTTCCTTATTTTGGAAAATACCAAGACCTGCAAACATTTAAGCAGTACAATGCATAATTTCATGTGGCGCAAATGTACATTAATTTCTTGCAAGGTGAACTTTGCAGTGATGCCATGTCACATGATATACAGTACCAATCAAGCACCTATAAGATGAAATGGGCAATTATCTCAAGCAGCATTGGAATATTAGAACTTTGCAACAGTTTTAACAGCTAATTCCTTTCCCAGAGGAGCTACTGTTCAAAAACTCAAGTAGTCAATGTGAAGAGAGCACAGTAATGAAAATGTGTCTGGATCAATGGTAGACTAGTTTAAGTCATCATTGTCATTCAAAGTAATTTTTCAATGCTAATGTTTTGCGATAGTTAAACACATGACTGATAACAAATCTATATTAAGCAGAAAAAAATGCAACAAAAGTTGTATTATGCAGTTTCCAGAAAACTTTTGTATACTTTATGCCTTTAAGCCCTGTCATCCATACAACCATTGTTTTTTTTAAATGTTTGTATTCATTCATGACTAGTAAGATTGTAGTTGTCTCAAAATGCAGTGTAGAGCTGCTACCAGTTCTCAATAAAAGCCATGGAAAATTGTTGCATTATCACAAATAATTAAATTAACTTTTTCTGCTGGCTTGATGCACTCTTGTACTTACATCACAATTAGCATGGAATCCTTAGAGTGTTGAAGAAGCAACTCACGAAGGCGTATATGTCGGTTGGTCTGCAAATAAATTAGAACCATGAAACAATGATGATTTAGAATACTGAAGGAGATATCCAGTTTTGACATTTTCTAAGTAGTCTCCTGTTGAAAATTTGTAATGATTCATTTATTGTACTTGACACAATGCTAAATAAAAAGAAATGAAAACAAAACACTGATATATTTGTTTGCAGGTTTCAATATAAGATAAAAGTAGTCTTTTCTAAAAACAAAAAAAAGAGTGGTAATTTTCTTGCAGTAAAAGGTCCCCCCACAATAGACTATTTCTGAATCTTCCTAATTTCACTGCTAAATTGCATGTACACAAAAAACAATACATTAGAATTCAGAAAAAGCTTTTGGCCAACAAAACAACTTTTAAACATTTTCATCAAAGTGATAAAACAAATCTATGATACAGACCTTATCTTTCAAGAAATTTATCTGATCCTCTGTTGTTTTCCATGGATACTTCTCTCTAGTTTCCCCTATCTCTTCATTCATTATCCATCCATCAAGCAAGGATTCAAATTCTTGAATACTTAAAAAAAATTATTAAATTTACTTTGTAATCCACACTGCAAAATATAACTGCCAACTTACTTTTGCTCAACAGCCAGCTATTTGTTTTTTTTTCTCTTCTATTTAAATAAAACCACAAATGTATTTTTTCTGTCTCTGAATTGCATAAAAATATAAAACCAAGTTATACAACCAATCCAATAATTAACACCTTTCAGTTTTAAGGTACAGTCCTAAAGATCATTTAAAAAAAAAATAATATCTGCAATAAAAAATTTCTGAATACTTCATTATTGTGTAAATTTATTGTACAAATATTTCAAAATAAACTCAATGTCACATTATACACTAGCATATAAAGTGGCCTTAGGAGTAACGGTACAATTTCCAAAACTGATCTTTAATAAGATATCAAATTTTAAGGATTACTAGCTATAAATAATTGTGGACCAATGTTGAAATAGTCACTTTTTGTTTTGCCTTTTCATTATTTTTATGCACCAAGAATGATTTTCAAAAAGTTTAGTTTACACCAGAAATTTATTCTAGTTAATATCAGCAAAATGTAGGTTTATAAACTGATTCTTTAATTCCATCTATACAGGTGCAGCTTCAGGTTATCATACATTTCATAATGCTATATAGTTTTGTTTCATTTAGAGAAGTAAAAACGTGGAAGAGAAAATCTTTTTTACCTTTCTTCTCTAGGGGGCTTTGCAACATCAGGAATCACCTTCATATCCTTGCATTCTATACGGAATTTACTTAGCAAAGTAGCAAGCCTTAAGAAAAAGAAACAATTATTAAAAATTTGTATGAGAATATTTTGCTTTGCTGTATAATCTACATTTGCATAACCATCTTAAATCTTATGTAGTGTTTTATTTTTATACCTATTTTCTTAAATAGAATTGTTGGCTAACTATTAACTTGTAACAAATGGAGAGATCTGGGAAACTGTAATCATAAAAAATGTTTTATGGCTTGTTCAACATCCTAAAGTTATAAGTCAAAGCTTTGCTTCCATTCACGTTCCAAGTTATCTCCCCTAATCTCATATCTATTGTGAAGTGACATACCTTGAATTTTGGCAGTTGAAGAAAATTTTTCTAAATGAAAATTCTTAAACGTTTTTTCTACTAGTAACATTTTCTGCTTGTAATTTATCCCACTCATCCAGAATTAGTTAACTTACTATAAAGGAACAAAATTTATCTCTACCTCTACTGGCAGGTTTTCCATTTACAATTTTTATCACATTTCCTACTATCAAAACTTATAGTCAGTTTCTTTTATTTCTTTAAACATTGTTTGACTACTGAAATACATGGACACAATGAAACTCTTCTAGTAGCTCAATCTTTCTTAAAAATAAAACTTAAACTGCATCATTACGGTGAGGACAAAGTGGTCAAGTATATTTCCAAAATTTCCTGGTATTTATATGGTTTAGTTATTAGTAGTTTTTCCTGTGTAATATTAAAGAATTTTTTCAATTCTATTAGCCAATACATTATGCTCGGTTCATTATTTACGTAAGCATACATTTTAGCATCATCAGTGTACTTGACATTTCTTTAAAATTATAAAACAAGCTTTCTTGGTTTTTAGTAAATAATAACAAAAAAAGTATAATATGCAGAGATGCATGATGTCCATCTGACTTTACTAGATTGCAATGGAAAGTGAGTGATAATTATTCCAGTTGAATCCTTTATCCTCAAATTATGTAGACTTATAACTAGAGGGAATTAATGTAATTTGAATATCAGAAAGTAAAATTAGATTTGTTAATTTTAAGTCACTTACAGAACTGCTGCACTTTTTTCCTTCTTAATGCAAGCGATTTTTGAAAAATTAAATTAATAAAAAATATAGCTTGGATAATTAAACAATCAGAGACAGAAATATATATATATATATATATATATATATATGTTATGCATGGTCATTTCCAGACATTCAAAATAAATTATTCCCTCTCAGAATTTTATATCTCAAAGCAGTTTTTTATTTTTTGCATGATGATTTAAGTAATCTGTTATTTTATAAGGGTCATCCAAGGTTAACCTGTCCCCTCTTTTGTATTAGATAATAAAGAGCGAGAAATCCCTGAAATTTTTATGGAGTGGTAGTAGTGACACCTGTGCAAAGTGACCACCTCACAGCTGCACAGAGAATTTCCAAAATAGAAGCAAATAGTGTTGTGTGCTATAGAACAGTGTCGTGTAATAAGGAAGTTTCTAGCAAAGGGAAACACAAAAAGCAGCTGAACCATGCAAAAGTGTGACTGAGCAGAGCAAAATATTTAGAAATGAATGTGAATCAATAATAGATGAATACGCTTGTGAGCACTCAAGTGCTGTGATTTCTGCAAATATCACCAGAGTAGAACAGTGAGCCAATTCATGTGCATGATACTGCAGCAAAATGTGTATTAATATTGTAACATTCATTCACACCTGAAATTCAATAAAGTGAGCATCAGGCAGATTTAAAAAAAAAAAAAAATCAGAGGCAGTTTGAGTGGTTACTGCAATGGAGCACTTGCAAAAATACCAGAGGGAGGGTGATAACTTCTTGAATAAGATTGTGATGTGTGATAAGACAGGGATACATCCCATCACATTGAAATTCAGGTGGTCAAACACGAAATGTCGACATTCTGGGTAACCACCAATAAATTAAAGATTGAGCCATCTGCTAGAAAGTTCAGCAACAGTGTTTTGGGATGACCAGGGAATAATTCATGTTTATTCTCTTGCAGCAGATGAGAAACCATCTATGTAATAACATGCAAGACACAATGGCAGCAGCTGCTGTCAAACTGTATCACCTTGTTGCGCAATAATGCTTGCTCTCATATAGCCAATTTAATAATTGCCAGGCTCACTAGGAAGTGCTTAATTACCCTCACCACCTCAAACAGATTTTTCATCTGTTTTCATCTCTCTGGCCTATTCAAAGAGCATGAGAGACAGCTGATATGAAGGATGTCTTCCTCCTACTTACCCATCCTAAATTTTTTTTTTGCATTAAGGCATTATCAGGGGAAATGTTTACATGTAACAGGGAAATGTCTTAAAAAGATAAATAAATTTTCATTAGCTTCACTTTAAATTTTGCTAAAATAAATGTGCAGGTTAATCTTGAATGACCTATGTAATATTATTTCTTTTGTTATTAGTGTCCACAGTGGAATGTGTCTGTAAGGAATAGAAATCCACTCACTGCCTCTGTTCTCGATCTAACTCTCCTTTTTTGGTTCCAGCTGTAAAAACACGCAACCTGCAGTTACTCCAGCTAGATTTAGTTGACAGAATGTACGGAATCAGCAAAGTGAGACCTGAAAAAAAGTGGAAAACATTTTTCTTTTGATTTCACTTACATAACATGAAAAAAGTTAACTTTACCCATAAGCAAATACCATTAATGCTACATATATTCACTTAGTTCTAGTATGCAATATTAGTCTTTTTTTTTTAAAATGGAAGACTTTCCATGTTTAATATATTAAAAATAAAATTCCAAGTTTTATATCAGTTCAATATACTATACAAATCGGTTATTTTATGAGGTATCCTGAGCTAATATTTCAGATTTTTCATAAAATTCATCCATTTTAAAGCATTTTATTTAAAACAGTTCTAATAAAATATATTTCTTAATAATAAATATAACAAGCATTAATTAAATGTCTTGTTCCTAAAATTGTTAAAATGTGGGTAAAATCGTTAATGGTTACATACCTCCGTCATCAAAAAGCCACCAAACATCAATGGTTCCTTTTTTCTGTTTGGAATGAAAACGGTTTATCATTTTGCGAGTGGTCTCAGACATTTGCTCACAGGTTGCATGCACTATGCTTTCATGGACAATGTCAGGGGTGGGAACATCATCCTGCTTTAACATGGAACTGCCGTCACCATCTCCATCAACATAACTAGGACGCCTGCTCGGTGTCATTGAGCCCCATGCTATAGCATCACAGAACTGATCTGAAACACACGCACACACAAAGTGGCTTATTTATGATACAAAAAGATAAATAACAAATGTTTGTGAAACAGCAAGGCCCAAGAAGGTAGATTAAAACCTCCTCACAAAAAAATCCTCAAAAATAATTAAAGTAAAAAGTTCCAATAGAAAAGTTTGATTTTTTAATTTCTAACACATTGAGTGAGTCTGGATTTAATCTTCAATTATCCCATTACCTGTATAAAGTCATTATGCAATATCACATGCTCAGGTATGAAATGCAGGATAGTTAAAAATAATGAATGCAACAAAATCATCTATGATGAAACATTTGAACAGATCAATAACGCAGGTAATGTATAGGATTAACCAAAGCTGTGATAAATTAGAGCATGATTTTTAAAAAAATTAGGCAAAAGTGATTCACCAAATAGGATCAGAAATAATTTAGATCATGTCAACCCATCTACTTCAAATTATTCAAAAAATATCCATAAAATGAAGTCAAAAGATAGTAAAGCCCTTCTTAGAAATGCTTTCCGAAGTGTCTTCTAGCAGTTCCAGAAGTAAAGTGGATCATCTATTTACAGTGTATCTGGATAAGCAAGCAGCATCCATCTGCTAGCATAAAACACTGCATTAAGTGACTCTTAAAATATGACTTAAAATAAGAAGTCAGCAACTGCCAGCTGTGAAGTATTGTTTTTTTTTTTATTTTAATAAAATAAATAAAAATAAACTAAACATTTTTAATATGTAAGAAATTAAAAACAAAAAAAACTAGAGTTTATACAAATGCATGTTAAATCCACTAATATAAAAGATGAAAAGAAAAACCATAGGGAGGTAAAAAAATTAGAAGAGACAAGAAAACAGCCCTAGGTATGATACTGGGCTGTAATTCAGATATATCATAGTGTGGTATATTTTTTTTCTGAGAAATAGAAACTAAAAGTGCAGACTAAAAATAATAGTCTATAGATGATGAATAATGGTAGTTGGTAAAGCAGTGAAGTAAAGTTAAGTTTAATAGAAAGCCCTTATTAATAATGTTAACAGATGGAAGGCAGATACTTAAAAGCTGGAAACATATATGGTAGCAGATGTGAACAAAAGAAAAATAGTACACAATAAAAGCTAAATTTACATCATTTGTACAAAACTGTTGGTTCACCATGTACAACAATATTTCAAACAAATTTCTGTAATACATGTCCTTGGATTTTTAGTAACTGAAAACAAAAGTTTAGAGAGATTCCATAACTGGCGTTATCTCTCATAGAAACTGTACTTAATTTACTTGCCAGTGTTCAAAGCAGAATTGTCAAACTACACATTCAGATACTCCACTCAAGTTTAATTCAGGTTCAGAAAGAAAAAAAAATTGACCCAGCTCAAACTGGTATGAAACAGTAAACAAACTACTAAGGAAACAAAATCACACTTGCCATTTGTAAACACCATTACAATATATCACCATAATGTCCTCCAAGATCTCAACTGTCGTGTTTGTTCTTTGTGATGGTAGTGCACATTTAAGACCAGAAAAAGCATGTCCAATTGTAACTCATGTTCATGGAACAGCTAGTGAGACTTTAGCCAGTTTGCATGATTTATGTTGAGATTTTCTTTACTGATTCCAGTATTCAAAATGTTTATTTTTGTTTAGTCAAGACAAATGTACCAATGCTATTTTTCAACATATTCATGACAAGATGACTTATTTTACTGAATTCTTTATGCTGCTTAAGTTATTCATCTCTAGCTTTCATTATTCTTTTTACCTGCTTTGCTCAGTCTCTTGCTGCTGTGGTGCCAGCAGACATTTTCCTCTTTTTCATTGAGTCTAGCAGGTTTTACAAGAAAGATGCTAACACCTTTGAGGTTTTGAGCTGACATTTCAGCCATATGCCAGAAAAGCTGCTCATAATTACTGGATCTGTTTTGTTATTTTTGCTGGTTTGAGGGAAGTGGCTATTTGTTTAATGATGTTCCAACTCAGCATCTGTGATGAAGCTGAGAATTTGATGCTATGATACCCTGGCAGAATTTTGTCAATTTGACCAAGCACTCAAGCATATCAGAAGTTGAATTCCATCTTGTGGGACAGTCTAAGATAGGTCTGTTAAGTTTGTTATGAATAACCATGCACATTGAGTTATCAGCTTTTTGCAGACAGAAGAAGCTTAAACTGTACACGCAATACTTTGATCTTTTAAGTGCATCATCAATGGCTAGCCGAAGAGTGCAGGCAGAAAAAATATGCACTTGTTGCTGCAACACTGGTATCAAGTTCAGTTGGTGTTGCTGGTTCCAATCCAAGCATTTCACCTGAATCTCTTCGTCAACAATCTGTTTTGTACCACCACCAAGTATTTCTTGTTTAGTATCCAAATTTTCCTCACTTCCCTGTTCATTGTCATTACTTGTATTGGACACATTTTATCATTTCAATTTTTACTTTCAGTCCTACTTGACAGAAAATAGCCCAAAGTCTGCTACTGATGGGCGGCTTTCTTTTTTGTTGCATTTTTTTTTTTTTGCATGGAAATCCTAAACAAACATGACTTTCCCAGTTCACAGAATGATTCTTCCATGTAATGGTGGCTTTGCAGTCTTGGATGTGGCACTAAGGCTAATTTTTCCCAAGGTTAAAAAAAGTTGTTTTAGATAGTGCTGAACTGTTTCAGAATGCTACAACAAGGAACACAAGTGTTACATGCAAAGCTGGTGAGACTAAAACAAATAATTGAAGTAATTAATCAAACTAATTATGCATTGAGCCAGATGAGCAGACAACAGTCTACATAGCTAGGTAATAGCAATCCAAGGCTTTTCTCCAGAGAATTTTCAGTGATCTTTGACAATGGGTTGGAACTGTCTGTTGAAGCAGGAGTTACTTTGTCAAAGTGGTTCAGTCCTATCTTCCTAGTAGTGTTCTTGATTGTCTGTGGCTGAGCCACCTCTCTCTGGATGTAAAATGGTCCGTTATGAAATGGGGAGAACTTACTTCATCAAGTCTTTTCCTTTGTTTTTATGACTAAAATAATGGCATCTGGAATCTCTCCTATTGTTCAAAGTTGACACCAGACTATGAGCTTAGATTTTTTACCTTTCTGTATATAAATGATTCTCTTCACAAATCTACTCGAGCCAACCTTAGGTGGATGGAGATATAATTAATGGGTCTTTTGTTCCAAAATCTATCCAATTGAGTAACACAAGCAGCAGAGCTGATCTGGTCTTTTTTTTAAAATATAAAAATATATTGATTTTATTCCTTTTTGGCTTCGTTTGAATATTTTTTTGACTCTAGTTTAGAAAAAAAAAAGGAAGGTAGGCAGTCAAACTACTAAATTTGAAATACATTTATTTTCTTTGAAATAATTTAGAATTTAGCATTCAATTAAACAGAAAAATCAGTAACATACAAAATATAAAATTAGATTAAAAATTGAAATAATTATCTTTTAACTACCTTTAAATAGTACCTAATTAACTATTCACTGGAGTACACCAAAAAAATGTGATAAGGCAAAATATGTGAATTAGATTTATTCTTTAGAAGGTTTAGTAAATAAAGAGTAAATTCCTAACTGTATGGTTAACAATATATGTATATAAATGATTAATATAACAAGAATAGTTTATAAATTAATAAGTTTAGTAGTAACAACATGGAAAGAAAAGAAAAAGGGATTAACAAACAAAAACTAATTCTGCATTTTAGTCTACGTACATTTTCCATGTAATTTTGAAAATCTTGACTTATTTCCTGTAGAATGAAAAGGAAAAGTTTAACACATTTGAACAGAACTTGCTAAAAATATATGAAAACAAAACAAATGAATGTGAGGAGAGAGGTTTTAAGAGGAATAACCAACATTAGATGCATGATTAATTAGAGAACTTGTTAAAAAACATTGAAAAGAGTTACCAAGTTAAATTCTTAGTATGTTAAATGTGTTACCATGCTAGAAGCCTATTTATACAGTCTAACATATTCTTGCCTCCTTACAGCAACTAACTGCTTTTAATAACTATAAAAACAAGAATTATTAAGAATCTTTGTTAAATGACCAACTTTCACATACTACCAGCATCTGATAACTTTCCAATAATATATATGGTTCATAATGTACAGGCACTGTCAGACAAAAACAAACAAACAATCTGATGTAGCCATATAATCCTATGGTTTAAAAAGGTCCACATGTCCACAGTTTTACTTAGTATAAAAATAAAGTGATTTTAGCTTATTAAACATTATTACTTCATTTTTCCAATCATTCATTAATATATTTATTCTATAACATTTTTCACATCAACAGTCCATAAGGAAAATCCAGCACTAAGATCCTGCAGAACATTTTTATCCTAAATACCGTTTTTCAGGGTGCATCAATCATGGGAAGATGCGGAGACTTCTACCATACAAAAGGGACTTCTGCCAATGGTGACAGCGATATGAAAAATGATAGTCTTCCACTTTTTTTTGGTTAAATTGGCAAATAATGCACGTGGTTTCAGTTTTAGTTAAATGCATATGCAAGATTTAATATCCCCTTATCCAAAACTGATAAAAGCCTCTTGGAACAATTAAAGTGGGGAAGTAAGTTTATCATAAATGAGGTACTAATTATATTTCCAGATTAAAAGGCCATTTTCAATGATGATACTAGAAGAGAGCTACACTGTTAGTTACAAGTAGAGATTTCAGATTTCTAGCTATAGATTGCAAGTAGTTAAATCATGAAATCTAAATAAAATGCATTCATTAAAAAATTCTACTAGTCAATTTTTTTGGTCCTTTTTTGGTCTACTATTGCTAATGTAGTCTGTTAGTTACCTGGATATAATGACCAGTTTGCTATTTTCCATTAGGCGGACTTTATAGACTGGACCTCATAACAATCACCCCAGAATTCATAGCTCTTTGTTAAACATCACTGGTCAGCTGTCGACTGAGGCGTCCAACTCTGTTCTTATGAAAGTAGACCTTATCTTTTTGCTATTTTCTCTGGCAGAATAATGAAGAAATAACTGACCTTCATAATGTGTTTAAGAATTTACAAGGGCTATTTAGGGTTAATTTTGCTTATTATTGGGGAAAGAGGATGCAAGGACAGGTAAGATACAAATAAATTAACAAACAAGGTTTAAACAAACTGAAAAATACAATTAATACATTTACTGTCGCTAACAACAAAAATATCTCCATCCACCTCAAGAGGAGTAAGAAAGACTAAAATAGTAAAGTGTAAAAGGACATCATAAAATTGTAAAATGTCATATCTGTTAATAAAATGTTTGCTAACAGCACATTTACAAATTCTTTATAGAACATATTTCAATTGTTTAACTGTTTTGTTGCTAACTAAACCAATCAAAAGCAAGTTTTGGTATGAGTCAAGTTATGTAATATAAAATTACTATTAATGAATCAAAGTGGCCGTTTTACAGATTTGACAGCTCACAATGCTGGGCCTATAGCAGCTTTCAGTGATGTTATCTCGGCCTTGTGTGGCCTGCTGCAGTGAAACATTACTGATGCTTAGCTATCTGAAAAACAATTAGGAGCTAAAAAAGGAAATTAAAAAAAAAAACAACTCAGTTTTACCATCTTCTGTTGTATCTCTTCCTTGAGAGGTTAGGACTGAGCTGGCATCACAATGGAATCCTTCTGGCACCCTGAGAATGCCCACACCATACTGCATATCAAAGGCATCACTTAAAGAAAGTCAGAAATAATCATTTATACCAAAAAAATTTAACACAAAACTATTTTCTTTATGAAAGCCTTTTTTTAATTTCAATTTCTCCAGTATTATTGCAAGATCTATGCATATTATCCAGTTAATGTTCTTAAAAATTCTCCTCATTAATTAATTTAGCATTGTTTTTAATGGAATTGATATTATAAATAACAACATTCAACTTTAAATGGAATCATACAAATGTTGCCAGAAAGCAACTGTGGTAGAAAATTAGTAGGGAAAGGGGTTATAATGATTGAACTTACTGTATCACATTGAAATAGTCTTCTACTTGTTCTGGTTCCACATTCCTCCATGAAGATTTGAAACCAATAAAGAGTGTGTTGGGTCGGAGTTTACCCACACCAGTACTCTAACAAAACAAACACATTCATCATTATGGCATCCTAAATGTCCTTACGCAACATCTTTATGTAAAACAATGAAATTTTATACTATATCAAAGCTCCAAAAACGTTTTTTTTTTAAATGACAAATCTGTTTAAAAATGTAAATATTAAAAAAAAAAAAAAATCTAAAACAAGACCATCCATATTATCAAAATAAAACCAATCAGCGAGTGACATGTTTCATAATCTGTATAGACAGAATTGTCTTCATGATAACTAGATCTATTACCTGCATCAAGCTTTGTGCTCCTAACCTGAAGTCAGGGCTCACCACAACATTGTAGAAAGATTTCACATGCCTTTTCCGTAGCCAACAGTACACATCCGATGTCTGAATATTTTTCACAGTGTCTGTTTTAGGTGCCTTGAATAAAAAAAATCAAAAACAAAATTTGATATTATTTTCAACATGCATGCAGTTTAAAGAAAGTTAAATTTATTGATTAAAGACCCACTACAAATTTTGATAAATAATAAAAACTTCCTTAAAAATCCCACTACAAATTTGAATCACAAAATTTAGAACTCAATATCTTTGAAATGCATAATACCCAAAGATATTAAGTGGTAACCCACAAAAATTACATAAGGAATTATGAAACTGATCTTCATGCATTTTATTTTTAAGGGTCAAAAGCCCTCTTCTAAAATTCCTAAATTTGATCCAACATTCAGAAAGTAAAAGCTGCATTGTTTTTGGTTTGCTGGGACAGGATACTGGTTTGACAGCAAGTGAATTCAAAATTCATTACATTATTTTCAGTATTCTATCTCAACAAACATACATCAGTGGGGTCCTCATTATTTCTGGAAAGTCAGAACTTAAGTACCAAACCTACTAGAAAACAACAGATGCAGACTCTCAGCTTATGAGTTTCCAGTCACTCTAAACAAAAGATGCATCTTTGCAGAGCAATAAACAATGACACTTCTAAGAACTTACCTCTACCACATGACCACAGATCATCAAGCTGATGTTTCTAGTGAAACTTGCCACAAAGTCAACAAGAGCAGGTCGGCTACTAGGCACACCGGTCAACACAAGCACCTGAGGCCTAAAACCGAATAAAACATCACTATAATATGAAAAATCTGACAAAAATAACACAAACAAGAAAGAAAAACTATTCTTCATACCTGAAGTTTTTAATGTGATCTTCTACTGCAATCAGTTTCAGGCTGGACTGCAATGCATTTTTATATACATGTGCTTGAGTAGAGGAGCCCCAATTTACATCTTAAAACAAAAAAAGTTATCCATTTTAATCAAATTTTTTCATCCAAAAGCTTATTTACATAATCAACATGTGGACTAGCTAGTAAATCTACAGCACAGGTAGTCTACTAATAAATATAAATGCTTTATCATGAAGCCAATCTGTTTTTGATTAGTAAAACAGTTAATGGTGTAAATTAAGGAGGGCTTTGTTCTGTTTTGCAATGAAATAGTAAATTAAATGCTTTATACATACATTTGGTATTTTAATAATAAAAGATTTCACACACTTTTTAATTTGTTCCTCTTTTTTGTAAAGGCATTAGATAACTGTTTCCTTTTAAAGTAGAAAATGTATGACACCAACTGAAATTTTTAAAATGAGTAACAACTCCACCTCATATACAGCAAACACACACACATGCTGCATTTCAAATAGTTGTTTCAGAACAAGATGGTCAGGCTTAAGATAAAACGGCAATCCTGTGGTATAGACTTTAGCTGCATTTAGAAACTGGCAATTTAAAATAAGGAAAATTTATTAAATCTGACGTGGTTTCTCTTTTTGAAACCATTTATTCATTTACAAGAGATTCAGAAAAAAAAGAAGTTTATATTAACCATGAGAGAGATGCTGGGTTAAATTTAATAAAATGTTTGACCAGATTATTCAATAAAATCTAATTTCCACAATCCTCGTTAATGTACACAACAATGAAGGTTGGCTGGTGTTTAATAAAGTGCAAATAGCATCTTGTGATTTCTGTCCCCTTTTATTTACTGTAATTGGAAAATTTTAGTCAGAAGGTTAATATGCAAATTACTATTGCATCAGCTTCTGTTCAAGTAAAATGTTCATAATTTCCAAAAAAAGTATGCAGCTAAAATTACTTTTGTTTCTGTAACTCACCAGACAATCCCCAAGTTAATAAGTGAATACGTACCTGGTTTCCTGTAATGCACATAAACATAGAGTGCTACTATGACTACAAATGTAAGCAGGGCTGTCCACCATTTGATGATGAACATCACAGCAATACACAGCATAGCTCCCAGCAAACTCATCCACATAGAATACCAACGAAAAGCTGGTCTCCAGCCTGATAAATCCAGAAAACATTTCCAGTTTACTATCCTTAACTAAAATCACTTAAATTTAAGTTGTTGCTTACCTAGCATATTCATCATTTACTGTTCTATGTGTGAAAGCAAACATCTGATTTTAACTTTGTACAATCAACTGCACAAAATGGAATGTTATATAACTATTGATAATGCAACCATCATTTTGGTGGTCTGCCAGTGGTACACTACTGGACTACCATGGTTGAGTGTGCAAGTTGGGACTGGCTCTTTTTCTTCCTGCTCTTTTTCACCAGCCAGCAGCATAGGATTTCTCCAGGCACTCCAGTTTCCTCCCACATCTAAAAATTAAGAGTTCTAAGAGGATTTTCCAGTACATGTGGAGGTTGCAGGCTGCACCTCTGCCAACCATACCCAAGTAACTCACATGGTCACCAAGCCCAATGCCCAACACCTTACCCATACTAGCTGTGAGATGTCGTCCTCAGACCTCAAATGTCAAGAGAGGGTTTTCCAAATAGATAATAATGATGAACAATAGTAGTAAGGATCAGCCTTATTATAATGTAAATCTGAACAATATTCACAAAAAAGCAGCTAAAAGCAAAGAACCTGGGGAAAGAAAGAATATTTTAACAAACTTATTTGTAGGAAATTTCTAATGTACTCAATCAGATAGAGCTTTAAAATTATCAAGCTATTCCAAACTAGAAGTTAGTATGTAATTTAGGGTGATTGAAAAATTCCTCTTCTCTTTTACAATTTGGTTTCAAAAAAAAAATTCTTTAATGCAAAATGTCACAATATATTCCATATAAGAACTTAAGTATATAAAGTTTAAGGAACTTATAACAAATTGCTTGATGATTTTGTTTTTAATGGCTTTCAAATATAAAAATCTATGAAGATTTATATATAAATTAAACAGTATCATTTATTTTGTAACAAGAAAAATTGTAAAATGAATATTTTTTTTTATTTATCTCACCTCATTCTTGAATTCTGCACATTCTATTTTCAAAGATTAAAACTAGTTTAAGAAACAAATAACTTACCAGGAGATTTAGCCAGGGAAGCATCAAAGCAGGAATAGTTGATCAAAGCATAGGACATGAGAAAGAAGTTGGAAATAATAGGAGCAATGGCATTCAAGTCACCTATTCATTAAAAAAAAGTTGACTATTACATATTTTTCAGTTTATTTCAATGACTAGAGGAAAATCAACAACAAATGACTTTTAATATTGAAATTTCCAAAAACTAGAGGATAAATCAAAATATAACTTACCAATGCAAATAAATGCAACACCAATAAAATATGCGAGTATGTAAAGTCGCCTAGGGTTATCTCCTTTGCCGTGTCCTTTGGCAAATATGTGAATGCCAGGAAATATCTTATCTTTACACACTGCCTGAAAGGTAAACGATTGTAGATCTAACTCGAAAAAATAGAAACAAAAAGAATACTACAAAAGTCCGAACATAATTAACACTTTATAGTTTACCTGTTAACAAGAAACTAGAGCAAAAATTGTAAATTCAAAGGGGAAAAATTCTGATTTTAAATGTTTACATTTTCAAAGATATTCTTCCAAATATACTTCCTACTTATTCTAAAAATGAAATTAGCACAATCTATTTGCTAAAACATGGCATATAATGTGCATCATTCACTATTATAAATAGTAATTTAACTGGAATTTGTCCAAATGCTTGTCATAAGTAGAACTTTAAGATTAACAAGTGCACTAAAAGTGATCTTTATAAAATTCACTGTACAATATTGTAAACTTATCTTGTCACTAATAAAACAATTTCCTAACTGTTAAATTGAAAAAAAAAAAAAAATTTCAATAATCTGGAAAGTAACTAAATGAAACAGACTAAGTATTAATTTCATCTGGAATAAAAATTTTAAATGTTTAAGTAGTCAGTCAGATAATGGTGGCATTATGAAAAATAGAAGTAAAAACTTATGTAGATCAGAAATGAATTTTAAAGATAGAGCACAAAGCAGGTTTATAATGATGAATCCACTTAAGACAATTTCTTCTCTGCAAACTGCACCTATTCATTCACTTATAAAGATGCATTTTGAAAAATTATGAAATACCAAGTTTTTTCACCAAATAGTTTCAAGGTGGCAAGAAGCCATCTTGGTTTATATAAAGAGAGGCTCCAGGTAAAACAGATTATCACAGTACAATGTTTCAGTACTCTTGGTATTAACTATACTTTCCATTAATTTATTCCACTCATTAACAATTCTATTAAGAAAAGAAGAGAATTTTTGTTATGATCCCATCCCTAATGTTAGTAAATGTAGATAAGTGAAAACTGTCCTTGTCAAAGAACTTAAAACCCCTAATTAACTTTAAAACCTTTATTAGGTCTCCCACAAAATGTGTAACATTGAAACTTGGTATAAATAACATTTTTAATTGTTCAGCAAGTATTTTAACTGCTTAAATTACCTGGAAGACTTTTGGAGCAGAAACAAGGCTGGCAAGGGCTGATGATAAAGTGGCAGAAAAAATACCTGCTGTGACAAAAGGACCAAAAGCAGATGCAAGTTCCATCACCTACAATGTAGAAAGCAAATAAATACCATTTAACTGTCTTGGTGCCAAAGGATTCTACTAAAGTTAACTTGAGGTAAAGCTTATAACAACTTTACTTTGGTTTGTAAAATTCAGAATTTTAAGGAAAATTGAAATCTTAGAGATTTCAGGATAAAAGTTTAGATGTTTATTAAAAAATAAAGCAAACTCAAAAATTTCAGAAAATCACTGCAACCGAAAGAGCATCAGTTGCAGAGGGAGGGAAACAGACAGAATTGACAGAGAGATGGCACAAAACTATCATAGAAGGCAAAGGTGAAGTGGAGGAAGAAAACGGATTGTCAAATACATTAAACCTGCAAAATTTCAAAACAACTTCAGTAGTAACTGTTTGTTTTAACAGTAAATTCCTGACAACAAAGGAGTTTAATATTCAATGTACATATTTTAGTTCTTTTAGTTGTCCTTTAGCAAGTTAAACATTTTAAAGTAAAGTAAATTTGACATTAAGTTACTTAAGAAGAGAGTTTACAAAAGGTCTCCAAAATTATACAGCCTCACTGACAGTATAAATTCTACCAAACTGAATAAAGTTGTGCCTCAAACCACCCACCCTTACCTGTTTATCTAAATAAGCATTTGCTAAAAAGTGGACTAAATTACATTTGTGCATATGATAGACAGTAATGCAATGCCCGAGATGCTAGTAAACTGAAACAACTCCTCACCTGATAGTCCTTCATCAATCCATATTTACACACCTTATCCAGAGCCAGAGAGCAATTTTTGATTGTCTTAAATGTTAATGGTGCTTTCTCACTTATATTCACAAGGACCCCTGAAGTGTTTAAAACAGGAATAATACCATTTGCATCTCTCATAATAGTGCTGCCTAGAATGAAAGCTACAAGTATGTACATTATCGAGCTCAACAAAATGGCTAGTAGAGTTCCTTTAGGAATGGATTTCTGTGCATCCTGAAAAATTAAGATAGAAAAAAAATAAGTCAAAGCTTTAGTAGAAAAAAAATTTAAGAAATTTTACTTTTAAATTTAAAACTTTCATAATTAGTAAATGTCAGTTCATATCTTATATATTTTTTGTTTTAACATACAATAGAGTCCATTATTTTTAATCTATTTTCTAAAATACTATTCTTTATGTTTAATGTTATTCAAATTGAAAGTCTTAAAGTAACAGTAAAATTTTGATTGTCAAGTTAATTTTCTATCCACATTTAAAGAAATTCTTTAATGAAGTCAAACTTTTATATTAAGCAAGCTAAGAAAATTCCAGAATCATATAGTTGCAGAACTGAAGCTATCCGAGGAAGATTCGAAATCCCTTTTCAAGGTGTATTCTAAATTATTACTAGAAGAAACAAGTGGATAAATACAACAGAGGAAAACCATTCAGTCTCCTTTTATCACTACAGAATAAAAAGAAATCTGTCAGTATCAATTAAGGTAGGAAACTCCAGTAAATAAAACCACAATCAAGATCTGCTGAAAGAAGTTAAGAGATTATGTAGCAGTAAAGAAACATCTGCTGCTGCAAAAGCAAAATATTGCAAAATACTTGATTTGGGCCAAATCTAAGAATTTAAGGCTGAAAACAGAAAAAAAAAAAAAAAGACTTTTCAGATGAAACGAAGCTAGAATTGCATGACAATCATAATAAGGTACTGTTCCAATAATAATTTAAATAATTGTGTATTACTCTTTCAGTGACCATAGTAATAAACAGTAAAAATAAAAATAATCATCCATGGAATTAAAAATGAACAATAATATCACAGCATATTACAAAGTCATGCCATACAGAGTGGAATTTATTTAGTGAATCATGGTTTCATATTCCAGAACAATGATCGAAAACAAACAGTCAAAAATATCAAAAGACTATCTCCTGATTTTAACCCAACTGAAAACTGACTTTTTGGAGAATCATTCAAGAATTTTGGAAAGATATTGGGAAAGAAGTTATAAATTTAATGAAATTCAATTCCAAGAAAAGTTTAAGTCGTTTGGAAAGAAAAAGGAAAACAAAATGTTAAATGATAGTTAGTTGCTAGGAATTTCATTTTAAAATGTGATTCTGTATGCACCTAAATCATACCTAATAGTTATAAAATGGTCAATGTTCAATCTTTCCTGTTGGAGTCTACTGAAACCAGCACTTATGTCAGACTTTCAAGTCATCCTGACACTGATGAGTCATTTAATAACCACTTGTGTCTATGCTGTAGATAGTACACAGAAGGATGCTGCTTCACATTATCACTTACTCTGGCTACTTATATTGCTTTATTTTCCCCCAAAAGTAATTTTACTAGTAAAGCTACTAGTGTGAACCATGTGTGTTACCTAATTTATTTACTTGATACATGACGGAATCCAACCGTAAATAAATTTTTTCTAGTGATGTGGAGATCATGAGTGTTATACTTGGTTCTCATTTAGCTAGCTGAACAGCAAGAGAGAATGTGTTGGAGGTAGAGAGCAACAGAAAGGAAAATGAGGTCAAGCCAAGTTCAAGTCATCTGCAACCATCAACATGCCAGTGCATTCAAAATCCACCAGGTGGCTAGAATCTAATGCTATGCCACACAGATCTAGGACAACACAGATGGCCACTGTCAGAGAGACATAAACCATTACCAACTATAATTCTACACAGTCCACTGAGAATTATTGGACTGAAGATAATAGACTGTCAAAATTAATGACAGCGAGATTCAAAGAAACTGCATCAATATTGGCACATCTGCAACAAGCCTAGTAATTTTACTTTACATTTTGAACTTTCTGCATTATAAATTAAATTTTTCCTTTCATTTTCTGAACATTTCATTCAGATTACTGAATTGTATGCCAAGTTATTAGTGCTAGTGAGTCAAGTAAGTACATTTTGGCAATTGTTTGAATGTTTGTACATGTTAAATATTGCATTTCCTGAAGAGAAAAGAATTAAAGCACTTAAACTGCTTAATTCCAACAGATGAATTAATAATTAGGGCCCATATAGAGATAAAACATCATAATTTATTAAAAGGATTTCAAGAATAAATTGTTAGTGTATAAAACTTACCTTTAGGTCTCCAGAGATATTAGCACCAGCTAAAATTCCAGTGGCAGCCGGAAAAAATATTGAAAATACAGAGAAAAATTCTTCACCATAAAAGTCAGGCATAAAATTATCCTTAAAAACTTCCACTGAAAATAGAGAGAAATAAAGTTAGTTTTTTTCTCTATCAATTTGTGGTGGTAACATGTATAAATATTCTCCAATAACTTAGAAACTCAATTTTTTCCCCCTACATTGTCATTTAAACTGTTTCCATGAAATTTAAGCTTGAAAAAAAAAAAAAAACAACTTTACTAAATGTCTGAGATTTGTAAACCTATATCAGTTATAATTGGATGTGTGTTCAGTATGACTACAGTATTTATATTCCAAATTTTCTTAAAACTAGAAAAGAAAATTCAGAACATTTACTAAAACAAACAAGTTATACTAGAAATTGTATTAGTGTTAACAACCATTAAATAAATATCTATGATGTATGCTGGTGTTATTTATAGAATTTAACTGCTTTGCTGTTTAATACCAGAAACAAAAACTTACAGTCAAATCCAATGAAACCTTTGGATTTCTTTTCCTCTGTTGCTGGTATAAATGTTCCAATTATAAAAGTAGTTACAGCCAATAGCAATATTACAAGGAGTACTAACTGCGCCTGAAAAAAGAAAAACAAACCAAATTCCTGGTGTATGGTGTTAGGTTATCGACGAAATGCTGTCAGGCTTAGAAAGAAAATTCAGCAATAGTGATAACCACATCATTTAGTAATAATGATAATCTCAGCGCTTTAATTTTAGGAAAATGTTACTAAACACAAGTCAGCTGTCAAACTGGACTCCGTGTAATCTTTAAGTTAAGAATGAATGAAATCAGATTATATAAATCATAAAAGTAATCACTTGTACAGTATATTATGCTCACCCAAAATGAAAAAAAAAAATTAGTTAGTTATGTACATATTACAATAGCACAGAGGATTAAGTGCTGCTGATATAAAAATAGCCACATGCCCAAAAGGTAAAATAAAACTTATTTAGGATGTCAGTTTATAATGGCACTTACCCTAGCTTCCCATTCCATACCTATTATTGCAATGGCAAGAAGAACAGTAATGGTAAGAAATCCAATTATTCTAATATCATTTACTTCATCAATCAGTAAGGCATCATGTTTCTGAATAAGAAAATAAATTCAGAAGGCATTACTGAAAATGAAGCCATTAAGAATTTAAAAGAATTTCAATTCTTTTTACCAAAATGAAATTATAAAAACAAGAATTTATACTATTCAAATGTTTTTAAGAAAACATTTTTCATATTTACAACCAAATTTTAGTTCTCCACTTAGAAATACACAAATTTATTTTTGTTCTTATTACAATGACTATTTTAGTTTACAATCAGATTTCTGAAAAATTTAGTTAACAGAAATTCAAATTGAACCCATACCAATTTTTCTCTAAACCAGAAAGGAGAAATCATTAATCCAGTAAATCCAAACCTGAGCCAAACCGATAAAAAAGCATGACTGGTTGCTTGCTTCTATTAATCCTGTACTTGCACCTGAACCACCTAAGGTTGGTTGGAGTAGATTTGTGAAGAGAATCATTTATATACAGAAAGGTGAAAAATCTAAACTCATAGTCTGGTGTCAACTTTGAACAATAGGAGAGATTCCAGATGCCATTATTTTAGTCATAAAAACAAAAGAGAATACCTGGTGAAGTTCTCTCCATTTCATAACAGACCATTTTACATCCAGAGAGAGGGGTGGCTCAGCCACAGAGAACCAAGAACTACACAGCCATTCAAGAACACTACTAGGAAGATAGGACTGCCCCACGAGATGGAATTCAACTTCTGATATGCTTGAGTGCTTGGTCAAATTGACAAAATTCTGCTAGGATATCATAGCATCAAATTCTCAGCTTCATCACAGATGCTGAGTTGGAACATCATTAAACAAATAGCCACTTCCCTCAAACCAGCAAAAATAACAACAAAACAGATCCAGTAATTATGAGCAGCTTTTCTGGCATATGGCTGAAATGTCAGCTCAAAACCTCAAAGGTGTTAGCATCTTTCTTGTAAAACCTGCTAGACTCAATGAAAAAGAGGAAAATGTCTGCTGGCACCACAGCAGCAAGAGACTGAGCAAAGCAGGTAAAAAGAATAATGAAAGCTAGAGATGAATAACTTAAGCAGCATAAAGAATTCAGTAAAACAAGTCATCTTGTCATGAATATGTTGAAAAATAGCATTGGTACATTTGTCTTGACTAAACAAAAATAAACATTTTGAATACTGGAATCAGTAAAGAAAATCTCAACATAAATCATGCAAACTGGCTAAAGTCTCACTAGCTGTTCCATGAACATGAGTTACAATTGGACATGCTTTTATTGGTCTTAAATGTGCACTACCATCACAAAGAACAAACACGACAGTTGAGATCTTGGAGGACATTATGGTGATATATCGTAATGGTGTTTACAAAGGGCAAGTGTGATTTTGTTTCCTTAGTAGTTTATGTTTACTGTTTCATACCAGTTTGAGCTGGGTCAATTTTTTTTTCTTTCTGAACCTGAATTAAACTTGAGTGGAGTATCTGAATGTGGTTTTACTTCCTCATTAATAGTCTTGAGTTCACCAGCTTTTATACCTGCTTTTTCAGCTAACTTATAGCTTTGAAAGTAATATGAGGAACTTTGTTTGTGGTCAAACCAGCAGTCATAAATAGAACTAGAAAGAAAACACATTAGTAACAGTTTAATACACTATATGAATTTAACAAAATAAAGTATATAAGCAGTGGGGGTAATTATCTACAGAGCCATGAAAATATATTGGAAATTAAATATGATTTCCATTTGAGCAGCTGACAAAAATATGAAACAACCACCAACAGTGTTGAGCTCCAAAGTTTTGAAAAAAAAAAAAAAAAGGGATGTCATTGTAAATTAGTCTTATTCCAAATTGAAATACTTGTCGGGATATTTATTCTCTCTAATTTTTCAGTTTTAAATAAAGTTAAGCAAAAAACACTAAATTTTAGGGAATATCTTAATCATACAAGCAGCAAATAAAATACTCTAGCAAAATAACATTTTTTCTATTATTTTAGTAAACAATTTTCATTGTTTGACCTTTACCTGTGTGTTGCAGAGGGCAGCTATCTTTTTTTTCTTAAATTTCGTAAGTGATAGGCAGTTTTGCAAACAGCCAGCGGCAATCACAGCATTTTCTAATGTGAAAGTATGCAAAACTAATTTTTTATTCAAACAAAAATTACTATATCCAGATAATTATATTCCTTGATTCCTCCATCTTCTATGAGCTGCAGCAGCCCTCCCTTTGCTAACCCTAACAAAAACAAAATCTGTTAACTTTTAATATCAATTGTTTTGCTCTAGCACCACATGCATTAATGTAGCCAGGCCAAAACAAACAAACAAATTACTTTTGTGAAACAAGTGATTATATTTAACTAGATATAAATTTATTATCCTATTTAAAAAAAAATTACAGTTCATTAACTAAAATATTGCAACCATAATTTCTAGAAAGTTTCTTTGTCCATAATATCAAAGTCTAAAAAGTCTGTATAAATACAATTTTTTAAACTTTAAACATAAAATTCTTCTCTTTTGGAAAAATCCTAAATTAAATCGCTTTGCAAGCTGCCATTGCATTGCAGGTTAGTAACAAGAGACTGGGCTTGTGTAGCAATGGTTATTAAGATAAAGCTCAGGTTCTCAGATGCACTGAAAAGTTAAAAAAAAAAAGAAAATCAAAGAATTTTATTGCAGAAAATAGTTTGCATAATGCTAAATGTTTCACACAGGTTAGCATTTGAGAGTCTCAACCCTGATAACATATGTAACTTGCATTCAGCTTATACAACTGTTGTATTTTAACTAGAAAGAGACACATAAGATCAGTTCTCAGCATTTGATTGCTAAGGATCATACAGGAAATTATTTCTCTCACTAAGATCACTGTACCCAGTTCCGACATTCTCATAGAGAGATTCAGAGTTCAACAACATCTGACACCTCCCTAACAAAGTTCACCATACTATAAAATCAGGTTTCAATCCTTAAAGAAAACCTGGTTAAATCGACTTTTAACCATTGCTTATTGAAAACAATTAAGGAAAATGATCTACTCTATCCAGTTTAAAGTTATTGTAAAGAAATACGATAGAACTTTGTTAACGAGAAGATTTAAAAGCAAATTATTGTTTTAGATTTTATTACAATACATGCACACAGCTCAGGTTCTCAAGTGTACACAAAAATCCCCACCAATTTAAACTACTAAACATAAAATATCTAGCTTTAAAACAAAGTTAACTCTGCTTTTTTAAGAAACAGTGCAAAGATTTCCAAATATTACCTAGGGAAAAAAAAAAAGTTAAACATTTATCTATGAAGAAACTAAACAATTTACAACAAATATTCTTCAGCTTTCTATATTTAAAACAGGAATAGCACCTGTTTCTTAGATTTTCTTTCTTTTTTAAAATCAACTAAAAGATATTAACAAACAATCACAAAATCTTCATTATCCAACCCGTGGCAAAAATGTGAATTAAATTATAACCACTTTGAAACTTGTTTTCTTCCTCATGGGAGTTGGGAAAGAACTAAGTAAAGGCAGACAGCATACATAAGAAACTCATTCAAAACAATGTTTTCATAGCAAAAAACTATAGAATGAATGCAAAACTGAAGCTTCATTTTATCAAGACTAATTTACAAACAATACCAAAATTTCAAGTAATCTTCAGCACATTTAATCAAGATAATTAGAAAATAACAATGTTCCAAGTAATATGAAAAAATTTTAAATAATATTAATGTTTTCAATTTCAATTTGACCAGGATCATAACCACGCAGTTATTAAAATATCTAGTTGGTATATGTATCAAATGAAAACCTGAAAAGATTTTGCCGACCTCCATTAATAAGCAAGCTATGGCCTCTTTTGTACATTAGTGTCAACACTGAAAAAATAACACACACACACACACCATGTTTGTTTATGTTTTTACTCATAACTTAAACCAACTAATAAATAGGATTCAGATTTGGAACTATACTTTTAGTTGTATTAGGTGTATATTAATACACAATTATGATAAATAAAATTATTAAGGCAAATAAATTTTGTGTTGCCCACTGTTAACCCAAAGCAAGTGAAGACTAGGAAATTTTGCATGATGAAACTTCCAATATGAAAACATTTAACATTTTGCCATGTATGGCCATATTTTAAATATACATGTAATAACTGCATGCACTAATAACTTGGCATATTGGTTAGTGGGCTGATCTTACAGCATCTCAATTCAGTATTATAAATGAATGGAAAAGAGAATTTTTAATGCCAAAACATTTCTATTTCCATGGTCTTGTCTATACATGTAAATAAAATTAAATTTACACAGATGTGTTTCACTGATTCAAGAATAGGTTGGTTGTAATGTGGAAAAAATGTCTGCTTAGTCAAGCAATAACAGCAATTCTGTTTTATTAAGGTTTACAAGATTTGGAAATTTAAAAAAATTCACTATATATATATGATATGATAGAAAACAAACACTGGTCATAGATTTTAATCTGGCTGCGGACTGGTACAAGGAACTAATTTCTTGTTAATAAAACACAAGAAAACCTCATCTTTCTTTACCTTCAGAAGATCTCTCACAGTTTCAGCAAATCCCACCACATACATTGCTATAGCAACCGCATTAGCAACTGAGAAAACTAATCCAATTGCACCTCCAAATTCAGGTCCAAGACTCCGTGATATCAAATAATATGCACCCCCTGTTAAAAAAAGAATGATAAAGTACAATAAAACAAAAACTTAGTTACCTGTGTTTACAATAAAATAGTTCAAGAAGTCATACTGTGTTATTATGTATAAAATATTTCTTTGATATTAGATACCTACCATACTTCATGGACATCATCCTAAGCTTTGAGTAAATGGTCCTCAGTTTATAATATTTATTCTGCTGAGTTGCCGCTAAGCTATTATATTGCTATGCCTGCTCTTCAGTACCAAATTTTCCAGTTTAACTGGGTTCATAGTGGCAATACAATAAATGTATTTAACAACTGGTAGAAGTAGACGTTATTTCGGTTTGCTATGCTATAAAAACAAAACATAATTATTTTACTTTCATCATTACATTATGGCTGTCCCACAAGAAATAACTGATGAACAGCAGATCTGGATTAAACAACAGATCAATGGCACCAAAGTTCCAATATGGCCTGTAAAAATATTTGCATTGACAACTTTCTTTTACAATTTTTGATTAGCATTTAAAGCAAAGGAAAACAAGAAAAATTATACAAGTATACTGTGCCCATATGAAATTTTACACTTAGTAAAAAAAAAGAAAAAAAAATTTAAAAAAAAAAAAAGAAAAATCAAATTTGTGTTTATGGAAAAAGTGACACCCATACATACTCCATTGTCAAACAAAATGCTCCACAGATTCCAATGCCGAGTACAAATTTAAATACTATAAAGTTAGATATGCAAGTTATAGCAGCAATATGGAGAGAGAAAGTTATAGTTTTTGGTAAACAAAAATTCCATAATTTTAAATTCAAAACAGGACATTTAACTAAATTTATGTTAAGGTCTATCAAAGAATTTACTTTGTAATCAAGACCATTGATCATTGTACTACAGATACTAAATAAAAGTAAGCCATTTCAGTTTGAATCAGTCATAGCCTATTCCAATATTCTCACCACTGTTTATTGCTGGCACAGATACTTCAGCCTTTTATTTATGATATTTGCTTATTTTTTGATGACAACTTCCTACCTACCTTATGTTCTTGTAAGTGTTTACAAAATACTGCAATGACTGATAATATTTTGGAAAGCACTCCTTATTTTGGCATGTGTTTGTTGTAACACTTATCATCTTTTTCATTCATTTGAAATTACAGGGTATTTTAAAGTGCCAAGTGTGCTGTGGGAAGTGACTCCATGAAGTCAAGGATCCATAACAAAGTTTAGTGATATCAAAAAAGTGGCTCAGTGAAGTTAGATTGAATGATAAAACTAAATCCATGTCCAGTTGATTTGTGTTCATTCGTGTTGTTTTTCTTTGAGTAATTACAGTCAAGTCTATAGACCAAAAAAGTGAGAAAAATAATCTGATACTCACCAGAGTACTATTTTAAATAACAGAAAAATTAAGCCATATGAAGACTTTAAAAAAAAAATCTTAACAAGTGTTAGTCCAGAAAAAAACAAACAGAACTTGCTTATAAAATGCAAGTTATCCAATTACTAGTACTACTAATAGCTTGCAATCTAGATTTTTCTTCTTTTTGATAGTTTTCAAAGATTTATAAATATCTGCCTTATTTCCTTTTGCAGTGACCAATCAAAGCACTTGATTTGTTCAATTCAAATATATCATATTTCTGTAAACAAAAGATGCACAACTAGGTACAAATATGTCTACAGGTTTTTTTTCAAAGAACCAAATAAAGAAAATTGTTTCTTGAGTACTTAAGGAAGAAAAATCTTCCATTTAGAGAAAAGAAATTTGATAAGGTGTTAAAAGGAAAGTGCAAAAAGAAAGTAGAGAGGTCTGTTAGCTACTAAATGCTATAGTTGGGAATGAGACAATACAGGAAAGGGTACAGCTTAGCATATTTATAAAAACAGAAGGCTAACCCAGGCCGGAATAAGCATGTACTGACATGGAACTACAGAAACATCATACTGTCAAACAAAAAGAAACAGCTGACTCACTTTGTTAGTAAATATACCAATACCAGACTGTCAAAACAGACTATTTTTGATCTGTCTAATTTTGTTTTTGTTTCTTGACATTTTGCCCTTGCCATTCACGAAGTTACAACAAAGATATACATATATAAACATAGGGGTCTTAGAGCCTGACAGGAGTCATAACTGAAACTAACAGGATTTACTAATGCAGAATGTTTTTATTCATACAAAGATAATTCCCCCCCCCTTTTTTATTTACTCATAGTTTATAAAAAAAACATTTTAAATTAATGCAGAAAAGCCAATTAAATAGTGATTTAAATAAAAAACTATATTAAAGAATTTTCAACAAGGATTTATAATCTAATCTTGTTTATTTGATAAAGAGAAAAATTTAAAGACCAAATAAACTCTTTAGCTTGATCTGCTAGGTGGTTAATGCAATAAATATTAATTTATTTGTAACAAAGGCTACTTTAACATTCTGAAATCTTAACTCTAAAGAACAATGATAATTTAAAAGATTTCGAAGTCTTATTAACAGAGCAAAGTATCAACTATTTCAGGAAGCAGGTATCTCTCTATTACATTAGCTTTGTCAAAATGTTTTCATATTCAATATTTATGCTCATATCTTAAATCTAATGTTTATGATCTGATAGTAATATTTTAATGACAATTTACAATAGATATATTTAAGTTTTATGTCAGAAGTAAAAACGAAGTCTGGACATGCTGCACAGGTTTCATATATTATCAGATTTCATACACACAAAAAAGAAAACCTAAACTAAAAATAAGTCGAGAACTGCCAATAAATGCTTAGAAGTTACCAAGCAAAAGACGACAAATCAGGAAACAAATTACATGCACTGTCTGCGGAACATCCAAATAAAGTGGAAAGTGATAGATGATGCCAAAAATAATTTTCTGCAACTGTTTTCAGCCAAATTCCAACAAATATTAGGAGACTGATCAAAGCAGCAATGAGTGCAATAACTAATAGGTAAACTAAGCAGCTTGGAATGCCGTGAGGTAGCCGGCCAGCACTGGTGCTAGCTAGATAATTGCTGTTTGACATTTAAGAACAAGTGAACATCTGCAGTTTGTAACAAAGGTTCAAAACTGCGCGCACCAGCAGGATATGTAGAATAAGGAAATTATATGTGGATTAAAAATAAAGTAAACTGAAAAGCATTAGAAACCAATATTTAAAAAGTTGACCTTGTTCTCACTAATAATCTTAATGATTTGTAACCTTTAAAATACAAGCAGCTAAGGACTTATTAGTTAAAATCTCTTGTTGAATAAAGAAAAAGTGATACCAGAATTTTTTTGTTAATAAAGTTAAAAAAAAATTGCACATTAACTTAAAAAACCCAATAAAAGGCATATAAAGTAATAATAAAATAAATAACAAAAATTAATAAATGTAGCATCTTAATAAGTATATAAAATCAGTGATATACACACCACTATCAATTGTATGTTCTGTTAGCACAGCTCTAACAAATATTTAATGGATTTTTCAATGTTTCCAATTTATTCAAATGATGAAAATATTTCAATAAAATACACTTTATAATTTCACTTCATGGGATTAAACAATTAAAAAATTCAATAAGAATCCTAAAGTAAATTGCTTTAATATTGTGTTGCAGGGACCGCTTTCATCAAGCAGTGTGATGGGAGCAATCTTGAAATGGTCTGAGCCGCATGGTTTAACCTGCAGATCTAGGCAATATCCTTCTGTAACAAGTCTATATTACAGACATGCCGAAAAAGAAAACACAGAAGCAGGTTTATAACAAAGCCCATTTGTTGAAATATAATGTTGGAGACTGCATACTCCCCTCCTTCCCAAGTTGTATCATTAAAAATTGAAGCATCCATGACAATACTAGAGCCTGCTAACCTTACTGAGCAATCAGATAAAAGAAAGGAAAACCAAGTAAACAGCACCAATATTCCCCCCCCCTAATACCAGATGGAATGGATATTAATTTAAATACTTAGCAGACTAATAAATTAAATTTTAAATTAAGTGGCTTGATACTATTTCTGTTTGAACAATTCTCACTCAACAGTTCACTTTACGTTGTAACCATGGAGTGGAAATCTATTCTTAAATGGCAACAGTTACCCAGCTGTTTCAACATCATCTAAAGAGACAAGCACATGCACAGAGGAAAAAACTAACTAAAACAAGGCTTATTTTTTGTGTAATTATTTTTTCACTTTTGTTTATAGAATAACTGTATTCCTTCCTTATAATTCAGTGCTTCAGTATTATCAAGTGTTAAGCTTTTAAATGTACCCCTCTCAAAACAAATGACAAGAAAAACAATTATTACTGAAGTCAGAAGGGGGATTCAAAAAAAACAAACAAAAAAAACAACAGCCAATACCCTCTCAGAAACCAGACCATAACAATGTTTCAGTTATTTAAATGTATGTAACTGAACTTACCAGGTTATTTATGACATCTTAAAAAAAAAAAAAGAATAGTGAATTTATTCAATACCAGAACATGTTAATTTGCTAGTTCTAAGTTTAGATTACACTACAGATTCAATACTGATCTGGTCAATACATTTTTGATCATGCAGCTTACCAAATAATATTGATATGGTGAATGAATTTCTAGGTAGAGAAGACAAAATCTTGTTAAGTATTCTGATAAAAATAATCATACAGAATTTTGTTGAGCTGCTACTACAACTGGTGATAATGATTGTAGATTGTCTTGGCTTTCAGAAATGTATCGGTACAACATTCAATAAAAACCTGGTAAAGAAGACCAGAACCAACCAGCTTTATTAGAGCCTGCTTCATCTGCTAATATTCATTTAGCAAATGAGTTTATGGCAAGACAGATAAGATACTTGTACAGCATTCACTTTGGCTAATACGAATGAGAATGCTGATCAGGTTCATAAATTTATGGTAGAAAGAAATCTCATCTATCATTCAGGTAAAGCAGACAAAATTCTGTTTTCATATTATCGCTGTATCTGGTAACCCTGATCTGGGTCCATAATGTATAGTGGAGGAGGAAATATCTTGTTCATCATTATGACAAAGTAGATACAAGATAGTCAAATAGAAGTTTGTTTGGCTGCTGCAACATCTGGAAACTTTATTTTAGTAAATTAATTTTTTGGCAAAAAAAGATAAGATTAAAAATTTTATAACAAAATATTTCAGTTGTGCAAATCTGACTCTGTCAAGTAGCTTGCAAAAATTCCAAAGATTTCAATACCATAAATTTACTGAACCATCATAAAAACAAAAAAATATGATTATAATAAAAGTATAAATTTTAAAATGTTAATCTTTTTTGTGAGAGTTTGGAATTCATTCATTTAAAATTATTTTAAATATATATTTGGCATATAAAAAGACAAGACTAAGGCACATTTTTCTTTAAATTTGTTCTAGAAAATTTTTGAAACTAAGCATCAGATAATGCTTTTGGCACATATTGTTGATTTAAGGAAAATATTTCTTTTGTATATAATTTTTTTAAAAAATTCCAGTAGACTGTACAAGTCTTTAAGGTAAGATGATAGATTATTACAATTTCTTAAACAACTTGCATTGGTCAATAAAACATAGTAAAACTAGTTATGCAAAAGAAAGTGAAGCAGGGATCTCAATCCAAAAAGCACTGTACATGAACAGGTCATTAAAATGGTTTTAAATTTCAAAAAGTGAAAAACAAAAACAATGCTGATGAAAGTATAAAATGTGGCACAGTTTGTACAGAGTTAACTGACCATAACATTTGAACTGCCTTGTAGAAAGAAGCATTTCCATACAGCAGTTTTAAGTGTAAAAATTGTTACTCACCTCCTTTTACCTCTCCATTTGTACAAATGGCTGACATTGATAATGTGGTAATTACTGTGACAGCAGCTGATAGTAATATAATTAGTGTTGCCAAGCCAATTCCAGCTTGACCCACCACCCAAGATAGCCGAAGAAACAGCATCACCCCCCATATGTTGAGCAAGCATCGTACCTTCAAATAAAAGAATAGTGGTCTGTAAAACTCTTATCTTTTTAGACACTGAAACTGAAAAAGAGAATGAATTATAATGAACTAAAAAATAACTTCTACATAAAACTTTGTTTATTAAAAATTAAATTACTAAAGATTACTCAACTTTAGAATGGGAAATTACTGATGCTTTATTTACAACTTATTTGTAGTAACTGAACTAATCAACCTATATTTCAGAAAATCTTTTTCTTGTTGCCATTATCAAAATTCAGTCATTTTTTGTGGTAGTTTTTCAAAGGCTAGACCAACTGTCATTTAAACAAGTTACAAATCTAAAAACATTCATTTCTGAAGTAGAATTCCCCCAATTAAGTAAAAATATTAAGTTAAAATATTTCTTGATATTTTAATAAAAATTTTTCAATGCTAAGATAGTTGTCAGATGAGATTTATCACTAACTTTTGACCTTTTGTCATAGTAATTAGTTCCCTACATTTTCTAGAGAATTCCTAATAGTTGAAAAAACACTGAAAAGAAAAGAATGAAAACATTTCAACAAGACTAAATCATATTTATCTCAATTAGAGAAGAAAAAAAGGTAAATTAGTGAATGCAGAACAGGAAGCATTCAACAAATCTGGTTTGCAAATGTAAAGCATATGGCTAACAAGAAATGCAATGCAAAAAAATTGTAAGAGAATACCCAAATGAGAGGTACCTGTGATCAGTATTGGTCACTTTTAATAAATACACGAAAACACTCAACAAAAACTGAAACTCAGTTTAATTAGCATATTTATTTTTCTTTTCACTCTGCAATACATCTTGTACTTACCAGCACACCTTTAATCCAACCAAACTTGGCAGGTGCAGCCCTTTTGTCAGGTACTACAATACTTAATTCATTCACTGACTTATCGTCGTCTGGCAACAGAGGAGAGGCAAGTTTGTTCTTATGATTATCATCCTACAAAGAAAGAAATAAGCTCTCAACATCAAATTGGTTTTGTGCAAATATTCTCATCTGAACAACTGATATAACTAACACCTACTTCACTAATCTATTAGGATGAAACAGTATACTGTTAAATCATTTTTAGGTAACATCTTAAAATCCAGAGCAAAGCATTCAACTCATTTTGTGCTTTAAAACATCACACAGGAAAAAGACACTTTTTTCTACAGACCTGTCGAAATATTGTTGTATAAAGCTGTATTAAGACAAAAGCAAACTAAAGAAAACATTTTCAGTCAATTTTAAATGAATTTCAAGGCTTATTTTTGTTAGAGCATAAGATTAACAAAAACTAAACTAATTTAAACAGTTTGTTAAGTTTATTGGCATTAAAAATGTGCAAGCTTATGGGAACTTTATTTTTTCTAAATTCTTCTTTGGTTGGCTATTTTTTTTTTTTTAACTTTGAAAAATTTAAGTCTCTCTCTCTCTAGGCTACAAAAAACTGGGGGACATTACTTTATGAAAATGATAATATAAATTTTAAATATTTGTGATATATTTAAAAAAAATTTATTTAATTTTCTTGTAAGGCTGCAATTTATGATCTGAAATATCGGTATGAATGCCAGTGTGTTGTCCTTAGCCAAATTCTGATAATAACCAAAAATGTATGTTTGCCTAATTATCCAAGCATGTCATTCCTTCCTTCATTTACAAAACAAGATTTCAGTTCTTTACAAATTAAAAAATTTTATTTGGTAAGTACTAGGAAGACCAGACTTTTTTTCCCCTTTGCTGACTATCAGTGATTCAGTTATGCATTGTTAAAAATATTGGGTAAAAGTATCAAGGAGAGAAATCATGAAATTAAGAATAACTGAATGTTTATTAATGTATTTTAACAAAAAATCTTTTGCAATGTATCTTACAAAAAGGTATACTTTTAAATATTAACATTAATACAAGAATTTAACAAAATCATCTGTGGTCCACCACCAAAATTCTGGTAACTAGTTTCTTTGCAAACATTTTCAGGGAAACAGTCTACATCCAATTTTATTCATTTAGAAATATAATGTCTGCAGCTTAGCATTATACCAATTTGTTCACTAGTTGCATTCTGTACTTAAAATATTACAACTAAGTGATGGTAACATACACTTTGTAAAACCTCATTTAATGCAATTTTAGTGTTAACTTTAGAATAAGAAATCTTATTAATTTCATATATATTACATCCTTTCCAGCTTGATTTTTGTATACAGTTAAATAATGTTTGTTTATATAGCTGAAAACATCAGTGGCATTTATTTGAGGCAGGTACCCACTGTCTGGCTGCAAACTAAGTTGCTATTAGGAATAGAACAAATAACAACGTGGTATACCACACCATTATCTGTACTAAGACAAAGTGGTGTCACCTGCTGAGCAGTAATCTATCAGAGCACTACTGGCCACATCTAGCAAGTCAGTAAATTATTAGCCCTTAAGACTTAAAATGCCAAAAATAGTCAATTCTGACAGTAAATGAAGCTACCATCTGTATCTGGTGATGTGCGCTTCAAATCATCCATCAAAAATAAAAGAAATAAAATATTAACACCTGTTCTTCATTTGTTTTTTTTTTTTAAAGAGGTGAGATAAAATTGTGTCGTGACATTTTTCTTCTTCTTCAAGCCCAAGTGTAATTCTTTGGGTCAGTGAGTGTTTATTAATATGCAACAATATACATGATTGATTTTGCTTTTATGTGCGTGGAAAACCTATGGGTACAGCTAATTACTAAAAAACAAATGTCAGGTTGAAAAAGTGCACCAGCGATCTTGTCAAGACTATATGCTACATTAACTGCTTTTAAGCATTTAACTATACAAACATGTCTTAGTATGCACAATGTAGAATAAACACAGCAGTTACCAGATAATTTGTATTCAACAGATTTAGTGGTAAGAACAAAAAAAATTACAAATTTGGTAAAGGGAAATACTACTAATAATCTGTACTAAAATGGCATAAACAGAATATTTAGTTTATTAGTGAGGTGCCAGATTTCCTTAAGAGTGAATTTTGCCAAAACTGAAAACTCATTAAACAGTGTATTACTGTTTAATGTAATTCTTATATTTTAAGTTTAATAAAATGTGCATTCTACCAAAGATACAAATTCCTATTAATCTGATTCAGACAATTTGTTGTGCATATACTGAAGTTGCAATTTCATTTTTTTTTCCAAACTAGTACATAATACTGTTAAAGGTTATAAACTAATTAATATTGTATAATATTAGAAATATACCATCACCAAACTCAGATAGTCCATGAAATTAAGTTCTGAAAAAGAAAAGAAAAAAAAAAAACTCAAAATTGTAGAAGAGGAAAACATAGCATTGCTGGTACCTGTTCTTTGAATAGTGCTATCTATCTACACAATGAATTTTCATTAGTCTAGCTTATGAAGTCTTTCCAAAGTTCTCTCTCACTACCAGTGTACACCAGATTGACAATGCATTAAACCTTAAATATTGAGCTTATAGGCAATCTATGGCATCCATCTGTCTTCACTGTTAGACATAATACAGATAGTTGTTCTAACACTAACAAGTTTTTAAACATTACCTTTCTTTGAATTAAAATTGAGAAAAACTTTTGTTTTTATCAACAGCAAAATAATAGTAACACCACAACTCTATGATTAAGAGTCACTTCAAGACTAATTTATATTAAAAAAGGCATTCATAAAAATAAAGCAAAAGATGCTAAGATGACCTATCAGAATGGCTCTTAATGTTAAGCCATTAAAAGACATCCCACCCATTACCAGTAATTACTTCCTATTGACATCTAACATTTCCTGGCATGACAGGACAAGCTTATAAGTGTTTTTTCTTTTTTAAAGGCAAACTCTTGGTAGTTTAAGATCAAAGACATTAGTTAATTATGTCTATACCTCTGAATTTAAAAATATAAAACTTTATTATTCTTTTTTTCATATTAAGAAATGATATTTTCTAGTTAAATACAGGTTTAAAATAGCTAACTCCAAACTTGACTTTATTTTTCACTTTACAGCAGAAAACTCCATAACCTGTAACAATATACTTTCCCACACTTTAGACAAATTCTAGACAAGAGCCACTTAAAAGTTCAATTTAACTGTATTTCTGCTTAATTTTCTTGCATTTAGGGGGAAAAGTACTGGTTTCTTACTATATCAAAACAACTGTGCCTATAGAAATCAGGAATATTTTTATCTTTTCTCTGCCACATTATTAACAAATCAAACTAATAAACCAATATTTCAGCAGTCATTTCCTGCTTCCATCATCAGGGTTAGTGCTGAGAAGTCCACAGTGTGCAATATTTTTACATTGGAGTAAGCAGGTCTTCAACTTGAGACCAATTAATCTAATAAACCACTGGGAAATCATCTGTCCAGTTACTGTTACTTAAACCTACTAGTTAACAGGGAAACTAGATTTTCTGAGAAAAAAGTGCTTCACATTTTAATACCTTTATAAATATTTTCATGTACTTTTCTGAGTTAAGATATTTCTATTATCCTATCTAGAGGCTGCATGTAATATAAATCTGATTAACAGCAGGTACTATGATAGTGTGTGGCTGCTTTGTTTATTAAAACTAACCCTTTATCTAAATTTGCCTACAGAGAAGTAACCCACTAAAGTTGATTAATTTAAGAAATTTCTTCTTTTTTTTTCAATTTAGTTTTGAAAATTAGTTTCTTTGGACCACTTAAAATATAAAGCATTAAAAAGACTGAGATATTTATGTATGGAAAATAGTTTGCTAAGACAAACAACGCGCAAGATTAATTTTATTACTGTTTATATATGTTAAGCAGGCATCTCTTCCTAGTTTATAAACGATGCTGCAGCAGACTTGAAAACCCTGCTGTACCATATTACCTTCTCTCAAAAGGGAGGCTTACCAATTGCTAACGACAAGTCTATAATAAAAACTGTAGTCTCATGGCTCTTTATTATTTAAGAAAAATAATATTGCTTAGTAAATTTGTATGAATAAACCGACCTAAATCTACAGCCGAAGCCAATAAGGTAAATCGAAAGTATGTATGGTCAGGCGGTGTCCGATGTAAAAAAACAGGTTCGTTACGAGGGATGGGTGCTGCTACATCTTCCAATCCGACTGATGCTAACCTTGATAAATCAAGAAGACAACAAAATGATCGATCAAACCAAGTTTTCAAATTTATTTATTTTTTCCCTCTATAGTATTGTACATCGACAGGCGCCGCGGGATTTAACTCTCCAGAGACAAGGAGAAACAAGGGCTTCTTGTCAGCGGGCTAAAAGCTAAACGGAAATTTACCTTATGGTTTTCCTCGATAGTATTGTGCAATTCGGCCAAAGTTGGTCTTCGGGACCGGTTGTTCTCAAACAGGGGCTCAGTGAGAAAATTGCGGTAATGGTCTAAGCGCGGCAGAGCCTCCACAGTGTTCTGTTCGAATCCCGGCAGGCTTTCTTTGCCGCAGAGAGTGGCGTGGATGGCCTCGGAGACACCGGCATGGTGACTGTGGCGGTGAAGCGGCGGCTGCTTCACTCTAATGCCATCGCCTATCTTCAGCGTCGGGACCAGCTGCTGCATCCCGTCTTCCAGAATCGCCGCCGACGGCTCCCTCGCGGACCTGAGGCCTTCCTTGACGGAATCCACACGGCTAATAGTAAACCGAAATGTTTCCTTCGCCCCCTCGCCATGGCCTTCTTCGTCCTCGTCGAATCCTCGCTCGTCGAGTCCACACTCGGAGGATTCCGAGCCGTCGTCCGCCAAAGTCGTCAAACGCGAACAGAGTTCTTCGGTGTTTATGCCCTGTTCCATGTTTTCGGCACAGTGACAAGTGGAGAAAATGCGTCAAGGCCACCTGCGAGCCCCAGCAGCTTTTATATATAAATGGCACCCACTGACGTAAGGAGCCACGACAGGTAAAGAAAAATGGCCACGTCGTGACACCGCTAAAGGCTGTCAGCTGTAATTGGAGGGGGAACCGACAACAAAGTCTGTCACTCAAGACAAATCTGCACCCGAACACTACTAATAATAAACCCATTCCACTTCTGATTGGTATGGACATTTTTTAACTGGATGTTACATATTTAAAAAAAAAAAAAAAATGCAGAGTCAAATTAACAATCACGAAGAGAAGATGATGATGATGATTAGCCAGGTAGAGACATAACACTGCTAATTAGTTTAAGATTCCAGCGGAGAAACAAAGTTAAAACTGCACACTAAAGCGACTACGCGAGGATGCAGGAGAGCGCGCACCTAGATACCAAGGGAAAATCTGAAGGTTGCCACCCTTACAGCTTGTCAGAATGTGGTTTCAAAACAAAGAATTCGAATTTCTTCCCAAAGTAATCGATCAAACGAAATGAAAATTATAAAATTAACAAAACAGAACGTAAAATTATTTTTCAGTCGATTTAAAATAAAAAGATTTACAAAATGAAATTTATAAGGACTTGACCTCTGTATTAATTTCTGAGAAATCAAATGGCCATGGGCTAAGACAAGTGCATGTGAAGTTAAAAACAACACTCCCAACTTAAATTGGACTGCTGCTTACCACCAACTGTGCTCCCAAACTGCAACTTGAAGCACTGCAGTTTTTATTTGAAATAGAAATGTCCTCGATCAATGTCTTGCGTGATTTGTGGCATAATATTCTAATGTCCAATAAATAGTTTACTGACATCTAACTAACAGCAAAATACTTATTAATATTGCATTCCATAAATTCTTCAAAAAGGAAGTTAATCTCTGGGAAATTAAAAGGGTTAAAGTTTACTTTGTTTTAATTGTATGGGTTCATGAAAAGGCAGTCTTAATTTCTGCAAATGATCATAATGTATGATATTATAGTATTTTCTATACAAAATAGAATTTTTCAGCTACTATGGGGTAATATTTTTTCATAGCTGATGTTGCTTAAGTTTCTATTCTTAGTTTTCCTGTATGCATATGTTTTTAAAGCTAGTATCCAGCATGTGATAAAGGTCTCATTTATCACTGACAACTCAGATAGAAGGATGGGCCATGATTATATTCATTGTATGTAGAATAATACCTTTCACACACTATCTTTGATGTCTACCTTTGTACATTTGGATTTCAATATTATGAAAGGAAGAAGTTGCCTAAATTGGTAAGTTTTCTTTTCTTTTAAAAAAGGGGGATCTAAACAACAACAAAAAACAAAAAGGCTGTTTTCGTCACAGTAACCTTCAAAAGGTCAAACTTCCATAACTGGTTATACTCCAGACTTTCCATTAAATGTACATATATATTTAAAAAAAACAAAAAAAAAACAATAGATTTAAGACAATCTAATTCTTAATCTAAAATAAATGAAGCTCCATTAACTCTAAAAACAAACATTTATCAAAATATTAATTCTAACAATGCAAACTAATCCTGGCATATCTGTTATATCCATTTATCATAGACTACAAAAAGTGTTTATCCATATGCTGGTTTGGTGTAGAAATACTTCACTCAGAAATTTGTGATTTAATACTTTCTAAATATTAGACTAAATGAAAACAGGCATCATCCAATGCTTAGTTATAGGATAAAAATTGGTTTGCTTTGATTTCAACTAACAGCACAAACTGAGACCCAAAATGATTGAAATGAATCCTAAATAAGACTTTCTGTAAGTGTGTTTATTTAGATAAAATTAAAAACAATGAAATATCACACTCTTTAGTATGTCAATCATGTGCTTAGATCATTTCATCATACATGTGTGTGTTGTGGAAGTAGTATTGTCTTTTTTTTAAATTTTGTAAACCATTTACATAAAAATGACTTCCATTATTTACTACAAGGATCATAGTATATAGTTTTAAAAAAGAAATCCATATAATTCTGTTAAGCTATGAGTGACCCATGGATAATTTCAGATCCTGTGAATAATAGACATGCAGATAAATTTAAGTATCAGAAAACAGACAGTATATATACCAGTATATGTTGAAACTATGGTTTGGCAATTCGCCCATAACCTTACTTTGCCTTGACTATCTGATTCAAGCTTTATCAACTTAGTACAAGTGAAAAGAAGAATAAGCTAACAAGTAACAGAGCTGAAGAAAAAAACAAACATCAAAAGCACATCTAAAAGGCAATCAGAAGAGAACATGAATGTGATGTCAAGACCAATAATCCAATGAAATTATGCCAGCCTGGGAAGCAGTTAAATCTGTCAATCATTGATTAATCAGCATGCAATGCAAAGGTAAAACTATAGGGAAGTAATTTTAGATAAATTTTTTTCTTTACACTTTAGCTTAACATGCATTTCCAAAGTCAACTTATGAAGTGAAATGAAAGAAAGGATCATCCAATAAGCATGGAGACTGGGTGCCACCTATAGAGCAAACCTTTGAGAGAAAATTGGAGATGTGAAAATGACAACAGAAGATTAATCTGTCTTGGAGTCTACATAAGATTTCTAAGGGTGAAGCATCAGATAAAAATGGTATTATGTTGGAAAGGGGGCATAATGATCCTAAATCAACAAAGGTTAACTGTAGGGAAAGTAAAAAAAAAAAACAAACAAAAAGCCTCACATACTAAAGCCAGAAACACATGCCATCTGTTTCTTTTATAACAATACAAGCAAAACTGCTGGTAAAATCCCAGTGGTTATAAGTAATACTATTTCAAAATTATAACAAATTTGAGCATTTAACAAAGAAATGAAAGAGCACTATTTCTGTTTATTCTAGATTTTTAAAAAAATTGGTAGGAAGGCAAACAGGCTAACATGTAGATGAAATGAAACAAAACACAGCAGATGAAAGAGTTAAATCAAAAGACTGGTAAACATATTGGAGTAGCTCAGAATATTTCATTTGGAAAAATGAATATTTTAGTCATGAGAGTAGATGAGTGCATGCTTAAGAGCTATCCTGATTACAAATAGTTGAATTGTTGGTGGCCAGCTATATTAAACACCATGGCAGAAATGGGCACAGTACCAGAATTTCAGGACTGTTGGCATGAAATGAAGACTTGGATGAGAGAAAACTCACCTATATGATTGAGTATTTTCATAATGATAACAAGATGGCATAGGTACCCATGAACAGACTACACTGCAGAAACCACTTAGATAAAAAAAAAAGGGGGGGTGGCAGGTCTGGCAAACAACCACTGGTGAGCAAGTTTCAAGTGTTCAAATAAATAAATAAAAGCCATAATTAGACAGGATACAATTATTAATGTCATTTGCAAAAACAGTACAGGGCTAATACAACAGGAGCTATAAGTAGAATTCACAATTCTTTCAAGTACTCTACCAACATGGACTGAGGAGTAAAAAAGATAGCAGGATAAAGAATCAAGAATAAATTAATAGCAGTCATAAACAAAATACAATATTTCATTTATTATCTACCAGACTGACTGTCGTTTTTTTTTTTACATAGCTACATCATTAAAAAACAAAACACTATCCTCTCCCATGCATTATACTAATGTAATGAAATTAATGTATCCAGAAGCAGCTAAGGTACCACAAATGGTTATCAATGATTGCTACCATCAAACAGCAATTTATTTTTATTCCAGGGAAAAAAAAAGTACAGGATTTTAAAAGTATGGAGAATGTACAAAAAGTACAAGATGAGGTGATAGTTCCTCTCACTCAATTTTTAAAATGCCAAGCAGAAATAGGAAAGGTTATGGTTTAATAAAATTAATGATAGTTTGAAACTGGAAAAGCAAACAATTCTGTCCTAACAATGTTTTTTATACATACACTTGCTAAATGGTAAACAAAATTCAGTCAAAAGATTTCACCCATTATAACACCTTATTTTCTCTAGTAAAAAAAAAAGAATTTAAATTCCCTTTTGAAAACTAGGTAGGTAATAAAAACATTTTAAACATGAAGTTTATTAATGCAATGCACAAACTAATAAAAGAGTATGGAAAATACCATACTATCAAAAAATTTTCATTCCAACTTAAGGGTTGATCCCCAAAACTATATTCATATTCATTTCTTTTCAATTATAAAGATTTCAAAACTTCCATATCTCTCCTGGGAAGCCTATTTTCTCAATCCTTATCAATCAACTGTGGGATTTCTTGGAATAAATGATGTTCAATCCATAGCTATTTCTAGAATTAGTATACAATAGTTATAGACAGATGGTTCATTGTGACAGGAATTCACACAATTGCTAAGGTATCAGGGAAAACGTTTTCCTATCTAATATTTAAGACAAAATTTTATTATGAAGCTGATTAATGTAGCTGCTGCTGTGTAATGACAAATTATAACCTTTTTTCCAATGAAATATTACTAGTTACAATTTTTAAAATTATTTAAATTCGTTTGTGTTTAATATCTGCCAGTCACATACACACACACACATGCACACGTGTATCCAAAGGAAATTTATTTAAAAAAAAAACTAAACATTCTTTAGCTATCCAAGATGTTGCAGTGAGAATCTATTCAGACTGCTTTATCAAAAATAAAAAAGATGACAAAATTAGTAAGTCTGAGATCTCACCTACAGTTTACTACTTTCTCAACATTAATGTACCTGTCCAGAGAATTGCTCAAATCAATGAATCTTCACTACTACTGTTTGGTTTCTGAAGTATATTTACATGCATAATGGAGATGTTACAGAAAATCCTCTTAACAGCACAGTGACGTCAAAGGCTACCAGTTTAACTGGTATCAGGTTGAGAACTTCTCTCTCGTATTACCTCAGTTTGTTGTTTTACAATGAAAGTAGATTAAGTGATTTTGTCAAGACTTTTCTGTAAAAGGATTAATTTATTTAGCTAATGTAGAATGTGGGCTAAAGGATTTCTTTAATTTATATTGTAGATTTTCAATAAATATTTCCTGGTTCATATAAAGCCATGACAAATCATAAAATTTATTAATGTATGCTGCTTTTTCATTTTTAAACTTTCTAGAGATGAAACAAGAGTTAATTACATTTTCCATCAACCTAATCTGCTGATCATATTGAACAAAAACTAGTTTGCATAAATTAAAGTTAAATAGCTAGTTTTTAAAGTGCATAAAACATCTAGTACAATAAAATGAAACACTGAAACAAAAGGAGACAAAATCACATAAATGTACTGATAAAAGCAAAAACTAGACTAATGATAGTTCTATCTGCGAATTCTTACACTTACAATATTGTTACACTGACCTATTAGCAAGTGTTGATGTATAATGAGTGCATTTGCCTTTAGTGTTAAGGACAGGCTGCTTGGCAGCAATAAAATTTTCATCTGCATTTCCCAGTTGCATCCTTTTTCATTAACTTATCATCAACAAATTGTAAGATCATGGTTGATTATAGATTATCTTTTTAACTAGACAATTGGTACTATTAAGAATAGATAGTAAGTAAACCACCCATTCAACCTTTTCTCTTTACTTTTATAAACAAAAAGCAACTGCTGTTGCATGTGAGAAATATCCACTTTCAATGACAGTAACTACTGAAGGAAAGAATAACTGTGATAGAAGCATTTAGTATTCATGTCAAACTATCTTAAATGCTGTACAATCTTTATCATTTGAAAATCTCTAAAGAAAATTCTACATCATATTCTCTGACCATTTTAGTTTCACATATGAATAGCACTGGAGTTATTCCAGCCACTTTACAATAACATAACATCAATCTAGAAATAAAAATGAGTCATACTGCAGATCATACAATAAATAAATGATAAATGTATTACACAGGAGCAAAAACTTTAAGATATATTATTTGGATGGCAAATTAAAGTTAAGAACACTTATTTAACAACCAAATAAAAGCTGATTGTAAAATTGTCTTGAGAATATTCTTGAGCTAAAAAATGTACCATAAAGTGTGTATCTTTAAAAATCTCTTAAGTTAGTAATGGTTACTATGCCCATATTAACTACAGAGGTTGGCTAGAGAATTTCAATACCATATTCTTCCACAAATTTGAGATAATTACCTATCAGATAGTAAGTTTTAATACAGAATAATTTTCTTTTAAATACTCAATGAAAAAAATGATATTTAAACTATTTTTATTAAATCATAACTACTTACTTATGGCTAAGAGTTAGTTTATTCTCCTCAATTAAAAGAAGAAAAATATCTATTGACACCAGCCATTGGATGATACAATGTGACAATGTAGCATTAGTTTTGTTTTTGATTTATTATTGTGTTTCTTTTTTAAATAATATGCAGAATATATTGGAGTTTACTGTTTTATTACTTCATAGTTGCATCTCCACATAAAAATACTAGACGACGGATGTTCAGTATAAAGGCTATGAATATCAAAATGTTCAAATGGCTTTAATGTTCAAAATAAATTTTTACAGCAAAACAATATCAGTAATAAGTATTTTGTTTCAAAACAAAGATGCAATAATTTTGGTCACCTCTGTATAATCTCATGGTTGTCTTATGAAAATTGGGATGGAATATTTGAAAATGTCTAAGTATAAATGAGATCCAGTGTTTAAGGAGGTTGTGAAAGATCTTGCTTAATCTTACTTCCACTAATACAACTGTAGAAATTGGGTGGGAATTTTTATGTTGCAGAAACACCCCTTTAAACTGCAAACCATGACAATATTTTGTGGTTTAACATCAGGTCTTATAGGTGAAGTAAACTGATACCTTTCTATGAAAAACTCAAATCTTTGAGACACTGCAAGTCCCAGAATACTGGGGGTGCTCATTTTACTTGTTGCTGGCTACAAAGAAATTCTTCTTTGAGAGCTTTCACTCTGATATCTCTTTGGCTTAAGGTATAAGCTATAACTATCGTGATGATGCATCACAGTAAGGTACTTCCTTCCTTTGGAACCCTGTAGATGCATACTTACAAGTAAAGATGACTATCTATTGACCGACTCATTTTGCTTTTTTAATATATGTGTACTGATTGTTAAATATCAAGCTATTATTGACTGGTACAATACTTTTTGTGGGCATGAATACAGATGTTAGCCACTTGTAGATTTCACTGTTTCTTAAGACATCCACCACCTTTCATTCCTAATGAAGAGAATCCACACCACCGCTTTGGAGCAGCCACATCTTTATCCAGTGCAGCTGATGTTCTGAACCCCTTAAAAAGATCTATTACAACATGAAGTTTACATCTGAAAGTATAACCCCTGTGATTTTTCAAATATAAAATGCTCTTTAATTACTAAAGTACTCTCATAACCATTTGTATAGAAGTTACTAATAAATTTCATCCCTAAAAACCATCAGAAAAGTCTGAATACAAACATTTTAATAATGTGAACAATATAAACTTTACACATGCATACCAGTGAAACATTCATGGCTACATTAAAAATACCAATTTAAACTGATTTCATTGCCACAACATGTTACTGATAATGACATCAAATAATATTTTAAGAATGTGTTATGGAAATCAGACAAATGTTAACCATAAATGAATATAGAATAAAGCTGGCTATTTTTTAAAAAAATTTTTTTAGGGGAATAAAAGGAAATTGTGGTGCTTCTGATTAAATAATATTGGAAAAATAATCTGCTGTATTATTATTATCGAGTAAAACTCATTGTTTATATACACAAGGTCATGGCCAAATGAACTGATACTCATAACTCAATAGAGGCTAAGTTTAGTTGAGTCATTACAAGCAGCTATCATCTTATGCAAAAGATCCAAAGTAAGGAAATAAAAACAAAGAGAATTCATCAAAATTCAACTGGTTTACATTGATACTTTTAATTACCACTGGTTATTTATCCCATTTTTAATTTTTCAGAAAATAAATATTTGCTCACCTACAGCTGTAATATATTACTGAGTACATGTCAAAAAATCAAAGCCGCTTAAGGATAAAGCATTCAATCACAAAAAAAAAAACATACTTTTTACCTTCCTTCATTGCAAGCAGCTTGGATTAAACAGGCTAAATTCAACGGGTAAGAAACTTATTTGTAACATTTTTTTTGCCTCTTAATGCTAGTTTTACATTAACATTTCTCAATATACTCAGGCTGATCAAACAATTAGAGGTTATATAGTAATTTAAAGAAAAAAATATGTAGTTTTATATTTGATTTGCTATTCTATGAAAAATCCTCCAACTAATTTTAGTTCTTTAGCTTTTGCCCAGAATTTTTAAAAAATTGTGTGTGTAACCAGTGCACAATGGGTTCTAATAAATTTATAACACTTGTCAACTTTAAAACAAGTGTTCACATACATATTAAAAGATTTGGAAATGTATTTCAGAAAGAAATATAAATACCACATATATATGTATATATATCTTTCTGAAATACATCTTGCTCTGATGTCAGCAAGACTGACTGAGACAAACTCATTGTGATTGTATTTGCACAACACTTGTTTGGTGTTAAACTTTCTCTGGGAAAGTGAGACAGTATCACTTCCACAAAATACAATGCTTGCAGTGTTCCAGACTCATTATCAACAGGGTGGTTTACATTAATATTTTATTTTGAACAAAATCTTTAACAGAACAAAGTAGTATTAGGTAAAAAGAAGTGCTATCTGCTAGTAAGACTTACAGGTTCATTTTAGTCATTTTTCTGACATGTAAAAACATGTTCTCCTACCAGAGATTAATATTACTTACCATTATGTAAAAAAATAAAATTCTTCAGGCTGTAGAACATTTTTGGCTCAAATTTAAACAAAAGATAATATAATTTAAAAAAATTATGTTAATTTTCTTTTGACTGAAGTTTCTGCTTTAATAACTTCAGATACTTAATCATTTCAAATGTCAATCAAGTTTCACTTCACATTCATTAAATGCATCTTTTATTTGCCAATGGTTATAAATGAAAATTTCAAGTCAGTATGATTAAAAAGTTAAAAAAATATTTTTTCATAATAACATATTAGATTAAACTGTTTTCAATACTAATTGTGGGAATTATATCATCAGCAATGTTTCATAACTTAGATCATGTAATGAACAAATGTGAAAGATTGATACTTGCTTTCAAATTCACAAACAAAAATACATTTCATCTTTAATGTGTTCCCTAATATAACCAGAAGACTATCCTGGTGAAGTACAGTCAAAAACAAACAAAGTGTACGTCCCTCATGGCATGAATCAATCCCATACATGCAGACTACAGTCACCTTAATGAAAAAAAACCTAACATGGGTTTCTCTCACTACTAGCCAGAGAAGTTAAATGCCTAGAGTAATGCCTCATGGAAAGACATATACAGGCCAGACTCATCAAAAGATTGCAATAGTATTACTGCCATGACTATTAGATGCTGCATAATTTTTTAGGCAATATGACTCACTACAAACTATCAGATACACTACATTAGCTGATAATGCCAAGAGCATCAATGCAAAGGGAGAACTATATCCCCAAATTCCACATGTCTAAATATGATTTATCCCAAATTTTTTTGTTTGTTTGTTTCCAGTCTAATGTGATAGCACACAAATCTGTCTTATTCAACTATTTTAACCAAAAATGTTCTTGTGCAAACATTTTTCTCATTCAGCAGCCATTAGAAGCAATTAAGGGACTAAGAAAGAGGAGGAAAAGGGGAAAATTGAGTTTTCTTTCAGATTCTAGAAATTTTTACAATTTTCATTCATTAAAAATTAAATTGAATAAGAATTCTTGACATTTATCTTTTATTTTAAAAATAATTTTAAACTGTTCCATATGATAATAGTCCTTTAGGAAGAAAAAATGTATCTTTTACCACAATGATTGCAAATTAAAATTAATTGTGGGAAAATGATATGAATTACCTAAAATTTAAGATAAATTCTTCAGAAAGTAAAGGTAAGCTGCTGCAATTAGATTAAATAGAATCTTAGTGTATAAAAAGATAAAAGCCTTCATTTGTTGCATATAGTTAATTATTTGCTATGATCTGACAGATTCCATTTCTTGACTAGCTCTGCAGAATGACCTATCTAATCACATATCTAGAAGTATACAAACTGTCATGAAAAGTTGGTAGTTCTCATGGTATGTTATAAATCCATAGTTTACATTATAAAAATCACATACCATATACATTCATATTTCAGATAAAGGATGAATAAATCAGGTAGTTTTAAAATTTCTTAACTACATCATTTATTATAAGATTGCATAAAAGTTGAATATTGGGTGTTTTAAAATGCATCCTTATTCCGTATTATTTTGCTACTTGCTATTATAATACTTACAAACAAAATTAAGGTTTTAAAAAAATTGCTTTCTTTATTACTAATGAACTTATATAACTATCTTGTCATCTGCTACTAGTTTGTGCATTAAAACCTCCTCCTTTTAAAAGAAATAATTTAAATTTAAAAAATAATACAGAAAAATGTAGCCATTTCAAACTTCCTTGGAACAGGTCAAGAATCCCATATCCAAAATTCTGAGAACTGAAAAGCTTCAAAACCCCAAATGTTTTTGGAGCACCTTCAGTGGAAAATTTCAGATGGTTCTGGGAGGTTCCTGGGCAATGCACGGGTCCCGACATGCTTGACATACGCGCACTACTCACCATAATTTGAGCGCCTTTTCTGTGCTTTATTGTTGGTGTGAATATAATATACTTTGAAAATGTCGAAAAGGCCTGCAAATACCCCTGTGAGTAATGATGGGGGGGGGGGAAGAAGCATTTGTGCTTATCCATAGTGAAGAAAGTTGAGTTATTGTAAAAAGTTGATAGTGGTGTAAGTGAGAGGCAAGTTACGGAGGAGTGCGGAGTTGGAACGACCACCATCTACAACCTGAAGGACAAATTGTTAAAGTTCTATGCTAACAGTGTTGAGCATAAGCTAATGAAAAATAGAAAAACTTTGCATAAGGCGAAAAATGATCTTCACCGCATATTAATAGTGGATTTGTCAGCATCAGAGTGAACACATGCTGCTTAACAGTATGCTGATTATGAAACAAGCTAAGATTTATCATGATGAACTTAAAATTGAAGGTAATGTGAATATCCAGCAAGCTGGTTGCAGAAATTTAACAGGCAGAGCATTAAATATTTAAAGATTTGTGGTGATAAGTTCTGATGATCACAAGGCCACAGAAAACTACAGATATTCATCATTGATGATCTTGGCAAACTCATTTAACTCCAGCACAAATCTACAATGCTGACAAGACATTGTTGTACTGGTGTTATTGTCCAAGGAACTCATTGACTACAGCTAATGAACAAGCTCCTACAGGAGGTAAGGATGCAAAGAACAGGGTGACTGTGTTGGGGTGTGCTAATGTAATGGGCATGCATAAGTGTAAACTTGCTGTGATGGGCAACAGCAAGGATCTTCTCTGTTTTAAAGGAGTGCGTACACTACCAGTCCATTATTATGCCAACAAGAAAGCATGGATCACCAGGGACATTTATTTTTTCAGACTGGTTTAATAACCATTTTGTACCAGCAGCTCATACACAATGCAGGAAAGCTGAACTGGAAGACAATTGCAAGATTTTGTTATTCCTTGACAATTGTTCTGCATATCCCACAGCTGAACTTCGCATCAAGAATAATGTTTTGGTATCTACTTTCCCCCGAATGACTTCATTAATTCAACCATGTGACCAAGGTATTCTTAGAGCAATGAAGAGCAAATAAAAAGACTGTTTCTTGAACAGTGTGTTGGCAGCAGTGAACAGAGGCATAGGTGTGGAAGATTTCCAAAAACAGTTTAACGTTAAGGATGCCATCTACACTGCTGCTAACGCTTTGGATACTCTTGTGCACATCTGGCACAAACTTTGGCCTATGACTATGTTCAATGATGATGTTGCACAAAATGACGACTTTGAGGGAATGTGTTACAAGTGAGATGATGATATCATCAGACCTTACATATACAAAAGGTATACCCTTGGATACCATCAGTAACCTAGAGGAAGGAGACATAGTTGTTTTTGACACTGATAATGATGCTCCAGTTGTACATTCACTGATGGTGAAATAGCTGAAATGGTTCTGAATCAAGGTGATCGTAATGATAATAGTGAAAAAGATGACATTGTTAACACAGCGGAAAAAATGCCCATAGATGATACGGTGAAAATGTGTGGACTTATTGAAGGACTAGAGCAATGTGCATTCATGACTGAACAAGAAATCATTTCAGTTTATAAAATCAAAGGAGGATCGCTATGACAAAAAGCTTTGTTAATGAAGCAAATGACACTGGAAGAAACACTCAAGAAAGATACCCAGCACAGTGCATCTTCATCACTAGAGCATCCTAGCTCCTCTTCCACTTTTGATATTTCTTGATAAATTGAGATTAGTTTTTGTGTTAGTGCAAAACACATTATTTCTGCATGAATTTTGAATTAAATCTCCAGCTACATTCCCAAGTTTGAGTGTAACACCACCAGCATCCATTTTTGCCTTAAAAATAAAATTTTCATGAGTTCTGTTGTTTTGTTTTTGTAAACTGGTAGGGTACAGATATGCTGCTTTATAACATGTCTTACATTTATTCCATTACATTAATGGTAGAGAATACACTGTATTGGGTAAATGACATAACTTTCATTAGGTTAAACATGTACTTGTAATGAATTAATGAAAACAGGTAAGATATGTTGCATTACCAGTAAATGTCAGGCACAGTTACAGTACTGGTAGGCTTACCATAGTGATAGCTTACCTTTCTGATGGTTAAATGTACATCTTTTTCTTAGCATAAAACTACCTGTAGGCCACATGTATCCATATGCAGTTATATTGTTGTAAATGAACTTGTGCACAGTCCCCATTTCCCAGTTGGTTAGCTAACAAATTATGCTGGTATAACTATATTCCAAAACCCGAAAAATGCCTAAATATGAAACACATTCAGACCAAAGGATTTCGGATAAGAGAATCTCAACCTGTATTGTTATATTTAAGATTTTTTTTTATTTTAAAGTAGTGAAATCTCAAAACAACAATTAAAATTAAGGAATAATAAATAAACAAACCACCTTTTAAATTGATGCAATGAGTTTCCCAGCAAAAAAAATTGTAATTACAAAATATTAGGAAAATATTTACTAAGCAACCCAGAAATATCTGGATATCATTGATGCTTGGCTTAAAAACCAGACTATTTACCATTCTGAAAAATATAAAAACAATTACTTTATGGATGCATATTTGGCTTTAAGAAGCAGATTCAGTGATCACCAGAACCTTTAGAAAAGATCTAACTTAATGACCTTTCTTGAAAGTAATTGTACTAAATATATGTAGTTTGCAGAACCTGCAAACACCAGCTTTACTTTAAACAATATGAAAACAAACCCATCAACATGCAACTCACCAAACGAAAACTTGTTAAACCACACAGCAGACAAGCCATTCCACTAAAAGTGTTATTCTGTGAAATTCAGGTTGGTCTGTTAGTTCTTTTTAATACAATTTCAATAAGAATTTCCTTTGAAGACATTAGTTATATTGAAACTTAGTACAATTTCATTTTTAATTCTCTACATACAATGAAAATAAAAGCCTGTTTCTAAAGGTAATTTGCATCACATTTTATAACTTTCTTATAAAATCTTTTGAAATCTTAAAAAGAACCATATTACAGATAGAAAGCAAAACAAAAGTCTTTCAAATTAAGTATTTAATTTTCTTTTTAAATTAGTTGTTGTATGAAAAAGAAAAAAGGGTGAAGAGACCATTTCTGATGTTACACAAAAAACAATTGTTTTTTTTATTAAAGTTAACATTGGCTATTCAGTAACCTGAGTGCTCCAGTTTAATTCCTTTTAGAAACCAGTTTTTTTTGGTATACTTCCCTGACAGTTTCTTCTTGCTCTTCTTTAGTAGTCAGTTATGTAAGTTTCCTACCACATCTAAAAAAATGAAAGTTCTTGTAGGGATTCCCTCACCAAAGTTTTAAGTGGCAGCCTCCTTGTGGCACAGGATAGTGAATGCAGATAACCCTGGTATCACCATTGCAAAGATTTAACGTATATTGACTATTTAAGCTAGTTCCTTCTCATTTTCCATCTGGGAATTTCATAAATCAAGTTTGATATTTTTGTAAAATTTTAATAATTAATTCATTATTTTTTTCTGAAGAAAAATATAGCCTGTTTTAATTTTAAAATCAATCATCAAGACTCTATAGCAGTGCATGAAATTTGTAATTTCTCTCCCGACTCCCATTTTATCTAGTTAAAAAAATAGTAGCAATTCAGAGAATTACATTTTGCTCATAGTAGCATTTTGTTTACATTTCTTTTATAAATTAGTATTATTTTTGGTTATAATACATAATGGGAATTAATTTTCTACATGTAGTCACATGGGTCACTCATGGCTGCAACTTCCACCGCAGTCAAGTTCAAGCCACGTAAGGTCTGATCATTGAAGTCTATATTTTTATATAACGCATGTGTACACACATAAACAACTCTAGCCAGTTGGTCAGACCAATGATTATCAGCATTTATTACAGTTCAAGTTTCTATGTGTATAATATTCAGGAGAATTTGTTTTAATAGATGTTAACTTCATCCTAATTTTTATTTATTATAATTACTAATATTATTTTGATTTATTTCTTCCTTTTCTTCTGCAAATGAATAGGCAGAAATTTATTTAGTGAAAAAAAACAACAACTAACTTTCAACTAAAAAAAGACCTGTTGTCATTTAAACTTTTAAGAAAAAAGAATCTATTAACTACATCTAAAATTCAAAAGCCCTGTGTTCATCTCAGTTTTCATTTGGAGTTCTACTAGCCTAAAGCCATAGGAAAATATTTCACCTAAGCTAATTTTATAATGTCTGAAATATTATTTGTAATAAAAAATTATAAAATATGAGAAAAGTCAAGTATCTACCTCACCATCTGCATGGAGTCTGCTTTTTTCTTCTTCATTTTAATTAAGTTAATCATTAATTGTCTCAGCAAGTACTATGGTGATGCAAATTAAGAGTAACTTTAAAAACAAGTCAAACTAAGGATTTGTAAATAATGGCATAGGTTCACAGAATTACTGTTGGGAATCTTAGCTAAAAGCCAAAAATGTTAAGCAAAATTTAGTTATTTAAAAATTAAAATTTTCTAATTTCTCTTTTAAAAAATTATAATTGTTGTAAAACTAACAAATGAATTTTCTTCAAGAAAAGATGGTTTTCACTAAATGAGAAATAACTACAAACTTATAAATGAAAATTTCAAACATCTCATTTCTCAAATCTTAACATTAATAATGCTAAAATAGTGACCTTAACAGATTTGAAGGGCTCATATCAAGTATGACCATTTATATTGCTGGCATTTAGCGTTAAGATTCAATCAACATTTAAATAACATCTGAGGGCCATATAATTTTGAGTTTTTCTTCTACTTCATGTTTATAGACATCCTTCTATACTACTGAGAATAAATGAAATGAATAGATATGGATTCAGCCAGATGAACCTACTGCAATTTATAGGAACTAAAGAACACACAGAAAAGGCAGGTAAGTAAATACTGATTTCCTTTATAAAAACTGGATATAAGATGTTTGAAACAATTGTTAATGTGTATGCATCATGCATACATTAGGAGTCAAGGAATTTTAAAAGTTTAAAAGACTAAAAAATACTTTTAAATTAGGAAGTTATAACCTTTCTTAGATTTAAATGCAAAAATATAAAAAAATTGTAAATGACTCATTTATTTAGTATTCTATAGTGAAAAACTAAGTTATGATTTGTAAAATACTCTAGCAGTTAGTTATAATTTCAACAAGAAAGGCAAGCTATCTATTCTTGGCTCTTTCATACTTGAGTGATGATTTAAAGTTGGTTCAATGAGTGCAAGTAGGTAGGTCAGACACATCAGTTCTTTTTAGCTTATTTTCAAGTGTATAACAGGTTATCTAAGACAGCTACTTATTTTTAAAAGAATGTTAATTCATTAAGTTTTTTAAAAATTGCCCCCCCCCCTGAACTCCCATTTATCAATTAAACTCAGTTAAGAGATTTAGTTGAATAGTTACTAGCCAGACTGGTTCTTAAAGTGTAATTATTCTGTTAACAACTGACATGCAAACTGACAATATGCTTGCTTCTGAAGGCAGGAAGTCATAATATTTACTTAATAAAAAATAGCAAAAGCAAACTGATTAAGCCTAGAAGAGCTATTTGTTAAAATCCTAGAATACCTGAACAAGTACAGCAGCAGCAGAATTAAACAGATTTTTAAATATTCTGATTGTGACCTAAATCAGCTTTGTAATTTGCAAACAAGAGAATTTCCAAACTCATAAGCCATTACTATTAACATACTGCTTTTAACCAAAAATAGTGTTTAAAAAATTTAGGATATAATATGCATTGGCATTATTAACAATTTACTCCTGTAGCAAAAAAAAAAATTAAAATATATACTTATTTTGTTAAAAAACCTAACAATGTATCAGTATTATTCACTAAATTACCTATAAATCAAGTTTTTAAACTTTGATTTAACTGCATGTTTCATTGAAGAAAAGAGAAACAACTGAGTTTACAAATAACTTATTATATTAATCCTTTATCTAACTTCAGAGTGAACATTATAGAGCATAAAAGCCAATTGCAGATTTTAAAATGAAGCTTCATAACTAAAATCATGCCTAAATACACTCAGTACTGACCAAAATATGTACGCCATATTAATTTCTAAAACAATTTCAAGGGAAATAATTCAGAATGTAAAATTTATAAAATAAAAAAAAAAAAAAAGATTTTATCTATTAAAGGAAATACTGTTTCCAGAAAATAAATACAGGTCATTACATTCAATAGGATTACTGAGATAATACCTAGTCAAATATCCCTGTTCTGTCAACAGTAATAGAATAATTACTAATAGAAAGATTTTCAAAGATAGTTAATATGGAAATAGCTTGTCTTTATATATATCATCACCTTCATAGTTTGTTGTATTTCTCCATGGTGAACACCTTTTCTGATGACATTGGTTGAATTTCTGTAACAATTTCTACAGGTGTAGGTTGATGTCCTGATCATGGTGTATTGGCCACAGATCCTTTCTCCTTAAATTTGTAGATGAGGTTATACTAAAGGTGCAAAGCAGCTCCTACATTACATTTAGCACTATAGAAAAGCTTCACAACTCTGATCCTGGAGAGAAACTGACACATCTGAGCTCTGTAAACTTAAAAATAAAAAATAAAACAGGTAGCACCACAGTTGTAAGTGGTGCCTCCAAATTTCCCATGAACCCTTCTGCATGCACTACACTTCTGTTAACATGTTACAGTTTGAGGGTTATAGGCAAACAACTGCAAGAAATTTATGGTCACCAATATACATAAAAAATGGGGTCACCAACTTAAAAACTACTAAGGTCATTGAATTAGTAGGGTTGTTCAAATGAACCCTATAGTATTCACAATTTTATCAGCAATAAAAATTAGGTTTTTTTTTTTTTTTTTTGCTGCACAGACATTCACTGAGTCCATTTTAAGTATAAACAAAGACAAGTTACAATCAAGGTGATCAGCCACCCAGTGCATATAAATAATGTATTCAATGGTTTAGTGTTAACTATTATTGCAATCTGCATGTGATTTTTATTAACACAACTCTTACTTTTTATATTCAATAATTATAGGCAGCTCACTGTAAACATACAATTAATTTGCATAGTACTATCACATGCCTTCAATAGTAAAAAGTGCCAAATTAAATACAAAGGAGTTTGCTTAATATGCTAATTGATGACGACTCAAGTTAAAATGACAATAGAACAATAAAAAAGATGTGAATTGAAAGAAAAATTGAAAAATGAAATCTTTTCTGTGTAGGCGGCCAATCCTATATAGAGCAGTGAGAACTTCTCTAGGTCAGTAACTTTGATGCTCTCAAGTGCTTACAGTTTACAAATCAAGCTAAATGTTTGCTCTGAGCAAAGTGTAATAAGCTAACTAATTTCTCTAACAATAAATTTAAATTTCTGTATAAAATTAACAGTTTGTAGTTCTTTCAAAATAAAAATTGAAAAAGCTGTTATTCCATCTGTGACACCAACCAATTTTCCACCAATAACATCAATAAGTAGCAAGAAATCTTTGATAATTTTACAATATTAAAAATAGGAGTAAAATAAATGTTTACAAAAAAATATCAAATCTGACTGCTGCAAATATCAACAGATTATATAAAATGAGGCTGGCAGTTGTGCTGTGGTATTGTTTTGTTAAGAGTTCCCAGATCATTTGAAAGACTATCTCAAAACCTCTAAGAATAAGTTAACTGAAAATTATACTGTTACTTATGGAACTTTATAGTTTTTAAAAAATTACATTTTCTCCTTTCTTTGTTGATAGTAAATTCATGTTGAAAGACTCCTGTAAAGCACACTCATCAGCATAAACTGAAGAATGAATTATGATTTTAGTATGAATGATAATTCATTAACGCTATTCTTTAAAACCAGCAACAGAGACACTGAGGATACTCTTGAGTTGCATACTAAGCCCATAACATTCTCAGTGGAATGTTGGTTTCAAAGAAAGCTTCTAAAATCTCTTTATCGTATTCTTACTATTGTCTAAGTAATTGAAGCTAAATTTGAAATGTAAAATAACAATGGAATTATCAAATAAAAAATAAAAATCTATTATCAGAAAATATCCATACAAAAAATATTTTATATCAGTGGAATTTACTAATACAACAGATAATAACATTTGAGATATCTTAAAAACAATTTCAGTAGCTTATGTACAAGATACATAATTTAATTAATTTGTTCTATTATGAAAATACCTAACTAACCAACTAAAATATTAAAACAACACATCTATAACATTCACTAGAAGTACACCATATGTTTTAGAAAACAGTGTAAATCATTCTCAAGCTCTTTTTAATGGTTGTTTTATACCTTGAATAAAAAAGCAAAACAAAAGCCTTAAGATTTGTTGAAAGAAAGTTTTCAGTCAGGTAATGGGTCAAACATTCATATTTTCAAGTAAACATAGCAAATTTTATTTAAGATTTTTTAAAAGTCATTTCTCTATGCATTCCCTTTTATTTTAAATTTTGCTTTTTTCTATTGATTTATTATTCTGAATAGTTAAATTGTACAAAGTTTATCATCTTCCATTCCACCACACTGTATTTGTATACATTAACAGCTTGCTGCTATCAGACTGTTAAAAAAGAGTGTGTGATTAAAGTTCTGAGCCTAAGACTTTCATTTGGGAGAAAACGACTTCTGGGATTATATTGAAAGGCCTGCATCCAAAATTATCAAAAAATCTGCAGAGATATTCTCTTGCACATGGATGCTTTGTACTGCATGTCAAAAATTAGTCTGACAAACAATTGCTGATGTCATCAACAGGTTCTCCAACAAAACCCTCACCCAGATCTATCACTTTCTGATTGTTTTTAGCACCAAAAACATTTGTCTTGCTGACAATTCCAAACAAGTGATGAGGTAAAGGCTGTCACTAACAAATTGTGCAATGTAGCTGCAAATTCTCTTTAGACAGGTGTTCACTGTTGGAAGACTATAGAACATATCAAAATCCCAACATATGAAATAAAGGAAAGCTTGCATCAAATTCATAACTTTTACCTTCCATCACATATTACATTCTCATACCAAATCTGCATTAAAGTAATCAAAATTAAGATAATTTACAGAATAAACTAAGAAAGAGCTTAGGTTTAAATAAAATTTTGTTGTTTATCAGAATATTTTGAAAAACATAAATTCAACACAAATAAAAAGAAAATCTGCAGTGAAAAAGACATTCTTAGGTTTTTAAATTAAGGAGAGATTCTAACTCTGTTTTTTTCTTGTTTGTAAAAAAACCAAAAAAAACATGCAATACTTTCAGTATCAAATCTGACTTCCTGAAAACTAATGTCTATAATCAGGATGGATAATGAATGTTTTAATGAATAAATAAAGTGCAAAATATTACTTTTGATTCCTTGTATATGTTTCTGGTAGAAACTAACTATCCAACAATGGTAAAAGAAATAAAGCAAATTTAATACCACCAAGTAATTATTGTCAAGATCAGATAATATATATAACTGGTAAGTAGTAGCAGATGAGCAAGTATGTGAGCGAGATACTGAAACAAACAAAATAGTACCTAGCTTTTTTAATGCTGCGCAATAGTTGCAGGTTATTTTTTGTAGATAATGTATTGTTGAGATATTTTTTCAACCAAGACAAAGAAAATTTACCATTAAGATTTGTAACAAGTTTTCATTAGAATAATGGGGAAAGAAAGCGTAAGTATTAACTAATATCTCTTTTTTCAAAGTTACTATTTCATTAAAAATTATTTAAGTTTAATATGCTTATACAAGGTTAATTTGGTTTTTTTTAGTTTTTAAAACATTTTTTTCAAAAAAAAAAAAATATTTGATAGTATAAGCTTGTTTTACTCTATTTAAATAATAGAACATTCCCTCAAGTAAAGATGTGCAATACAAATCACTTAAAATAGACATCTTCATGCAATGAAGCTTATTATTTGTCTAACAAGCATGTGCCATCTTAAGCTATATCATTGTATACCACAAAATTTAATTTCCAAGCAGTGCTTACCAATGGTCTGTTTAACACTAATTAATGATTTTTATCATTTTATTTCTTGAAATTCATTCATAGCTTTAGTTTCACCACAAAAAAAAACAAAAACAAGTAAACATTATGCTTTAAAAGCTGATTATTAAACACTAGTATCGGATTACTTTTTGCTGCGGAGTTACAAGCTGGAACATGTAGCCACAAAGACCACTGAGGCTAGGACTGGGTGTGTAGTTGTGGTTTTAATGTTTCTATAGAAGAAAATAAAGTTCTACACAACTTGACTAATTATAACAAATTTTAGCAATGACCAATCATTTTTGCCACTTAATTCAATAAATCATTTAGTTTTTATTGGTTAATAGAAAGTGGAAAGTAATATCTATTACTTTATTGCCAACACATGCATATACTTCAAAAGGCAAATGTTTCTTTTTTTTAAAATTTTTATTTAGTTTTGTCAATGATGCATACATATTATTTCCTGAAATAGCAAGTCACTTCAAAAATTTAATAAAATAAAAACAATTTTTTGAAAAATGTTTATTCTTAGCATCCTTAATATTCTCCAAGTTTTCATTTGTAATTGTTTTGTTTGACTGAAATATACTAGGTTTACTATTATTCTTTAGATTATGATAGCATACTGAAAAATTATACATCATTTAAAAATAGTATAAATACATACATACACTGTTAATACCAGTGATAATTATTATGTACTTGTGAGTACCTGATCCTCTGAATTGAGAAATGATGCATCAAAATTAGTGCACTGCAGCATTGCACTTACAAGCAGCTTACCATGTGTATTGATTGCATTCCTACACTCACAGGGTAGTTTTACAAGCACCAAGTGCATGCAGTCTCTCTGATTAATAGGTTTTTAACTTCAACTATGGCAAAGCTCTTTGCTTTTGGCTTTAAAAAATTAAATAAAAAAGTGCCTTTTTCAATAAAGTCAGACAACATCTTTGCTATGAAACCTACAAATAAAAAGTTCACTTTCAAATTTTGCAAGACTGACTGATGGAATTTCAATGAGCAGGCCACATGTTGGAACAATGAGTTTTAAAAAACAAGGCACTAAGCAAGCAATAATCTTTAACTTAATATCAAATATCCTTAAGCATTTTTTTTAGGGGAATCACTACTTTGAGTCTTTAGGGTAAGAGGGGGAACATTATACATTTTGAAAGTGGATTAACAATGAATACTATTAAATTCTTTTGATGCTAAATAATATACGACTCAGCTTCAGCTAGCTATTAAAATTTCACTTACCAGAAGTTTTGTTTGCATCATGACTTTAAATTTAATTTAAAGAGAGTTTAGCAAGGCACATTCCTATAAAATTCTAAGACAATGTTTTAGATAGCCTTTCATGCATGCTTGAGTTTAAATAACCATTGATTATTTATACCAAAATTAAAAACACACAATTTTATAAAATCCCTTTATGTTTATCTAACTATTGCTTACTTGCTCAAGATACTAAAAACAAACAAGGATGTAGAGCAAAAACACCTGCCTATAGATGGGGACACAGTACAGAATACAGAAAAGAAAGATAGAGATGTGCTGATGTTGTCAGTGACTATGCAATGTAGCTAAACAAATTTGTATACTACATAATGGCTGCATGCCAATGTATACTGCAAAGGATTACAAATACAAACAGCACAAGCTTAATGCCTTTCATCAATATAATCAATATTACATTATGGTTTCTCAGTCCATATTTATTGGCTCTACAGTGTACAGTAGTGTCATGAACTTGATATACTGCCAGAATCAATTTTATTACATTGTCTACATAAATTCTAATTTTGAATTCTGTTTAACTCTGTGTCATTTGCTTTTTATTCTTTACACAAAATTTAACATTTTTAATTAATCCAGTGGCTGCAGTTAGAGAGATAAATTTTATAACTCACATAAAAGGTATATTTTACCAAAAGCTTATTGATAAAACAGTTACAACCAGCGAATTTTCATTTTTCATAGAATTAAACTTGAAATGCCTGAGATTTTAAAATGATACTCACATACTATCAAAATTAATTTTTAAAAAATACACTAACTAAATGACAATTACAAAATAAATTACAAAGTTGTAATGCAGATCTAATCATCACCAATTTCTCTAGGCTAGAAACCTAACTTCCATAAACATTTTATTGAAGTTTCAACATGTTATATTATTTGTTAAGATATATATGAAACATTTTAAAGTTTATCATTGAAATATTTACCTTACTCATTCTTTACACTGTTATCATAATAAATGATTTTTCCTTCAGTTGGATCATGAAATATTAAAAATTAAGCATTCCTGCTCCAACCACAGTTTTGCCTACTGTGGAATGTATGTATCCATGGTTTCCCTTCTGTATACTATTTTAGCAGCCTCGGTATGTGTATACTCAGTATAGCACAGCTAAGCATACTGTATATATTTATTTATTTGCGCAGAATCCCCATCACTGTTGGGCATCCCTCCATGTGCTCTCTCGCACAGTGACTGTTGTACTGAGTGGGCATTGTTGATTGCTTCATATTATTTCAAGTTTCTTAACCTTTATCTTTTGTTTATTAGCAGTAATTTTCCCTTAAAGATGGCCCCTAAGTGTCTACTCAGTGGTAAAAGTGAAAAAAGACCAAGGAATGTAATGTCTTTAGAAAAGAAATTAGTTGACATTTATGCCACAAGACCCTAAAAGAGACAAAAATGAAAAATGCTCTTAACATATGGATGGAAGACCAGGCCCAGAAAAAAGTGCCTCTAAGTAGGCAAGTAATGTGAAAAGCCAAGCATATCTACATGCACCTTATGGAAACTTCAGGGGAAGGAAGTATTGAAGACAGTAAGTTTCAAGCCAGCAAGGGCTGGTTTGTAAACTTTAAGAGATACAGCCTACATGATATCAAGATTGTGGGGGAATCTGCCTCAGCAGATCATGAGGCTGCTGCAATATACCAGAATCATCTGAAGATGATTGAAGAGAACACCTGCTCTGTCAGCTAACCTTTCAATGCCAACAAAACTGGATGTTTTTGGAAGCACATGCCTAACAGAACTTTTGTCTCAAATGCAGAGATGTCTGGTCTGGGATTCAAGGTAGCAAAGGAACAACTAACCCTTCTCTTTTGTGGCACACTGCAGGGGATTGCATCATGCAGCTGATGTTCCTGCATCACTTGCAGAACCACTGTGCCCTGAAGGGGAAGAACAAAAATTACCTGAGTCTTTTGGTGCACTAACCACAAGGTGTGGTAACTGCTGCAGTTTTTGTGGACTGGTTCAACAATTGCTTTGTGCATGAGGTGCAGCAATACCTTGCACAGAAAAATTTGGCCTTGAAGGTGCTACTCATCCTGGATAAAGCACCTGGCCACCATGACACTCTCCAATTCATCCACCCAAAATAATGAAGTAGTGTTCCTGCCTCCCAACTTGACACCACTCCTTCAGCCCATGGACCATGGTGTGATAGCAACTTTCGAAAGTTACTACACACGAAATCTTCACCAGCATCATGGACACCACAACTACCAATCTCTCCAACTTCTTCATGGTTGGAGGAATTAATGAAACCATACAGAGCACTACAGAGGGATCTATGGAAGAAAATGAGTCAGCCTTCCATTTTAAGCATGTTAATGAAAGCCACCACTGATGCTCTAGCCATATCCACCCCCAAGATGTCATTGTGCCACAGTGGTGAAGAACAGGCAACATTTCCAATAAGGCCTTATATTTTCTAACTATGATTTTTCCTACCACAGTGGTTTTAAAGAATGTAACCCACATGGTAGGCAAGGGGACCCTGTAATGTTAATCTACAATCTAAGAATACAAAAGGAAATGTCTTCCAAATAAAGATTCTAAAGAAAATTTTTTTATGAAATAGATTAAGCTGTAAAAGATATCAGATAAAATCATATCAGTGCTTCCCTTTCCTATTTTCATTAAATGTATGAAGGTAATATAATGCTAACCTTGAAAAAGAGTCCATGCTATAAAACAATTTTTATTTTTAAATTATATTTCATGGGTAATAATTTTTAAGGTTATAAGTATTTTTGATGCAAGTTAATTTTTAAAAATTCTTGGTATAAATGAAAATAGCATTTCCATTCTTGGATCCAAACCTGAAAGTTATAAATGTTTAGAATTTAAAGTTAGTTAACCAATTTGATACGTTTGTAATGATCATTTGCTTATTGTGTGCATTTTAATATTTGAAAACTTTACCACCATTAATAATATCCTCGAATTAACTGCACTTTTTTTTTTTCAGAAATAGTTTGACAATGCAATTTGAATGTACATTTCACAATCTTACTTAACTGAAGCTGCTTAGGCTGATCTACAATAAAAAGATCACTTGCTTCTTTAGAAAAAAATACACAAAACAGAAAATTGATAGGAACTGGCACTTTTTCAAAGAGGTTGATTATATTATACACTAAGCATTCCAAGAAAAGGCAGATCAATAGGTTTGAAAAAAACATTGGCAAAGTTACAGCCTATTAATAGTTAAAACATGCAGCATTAAGAAAAAAAAATCTGATCTGCTAACCATTCAAACACTTTAGTTAAAAAAAAAAGAGAATCCAATGACTTTTTAAATTAAGAAAACTATCATACAATCCTGAAAAAAGTTAAACACTACTCATACATACCTCATTCAACATTCACCACTATATGACATATAATCATAAGTATTTAAGGTCAAAACCAGGTTAAATTAATTTAAAGATAAATAAAATGGATTTAAATGTGCAAAGTGCATGGCAATTTTATTTGCATTAATCACTTTCTGTTTACCTTGCTATTCTTCTTCCTTAGATTTTACATTCATGCAGTTATAGTTTATTCACTTATGTAAAAATATAAATAAATTTGAAGAAATTTGTAGTTTTTACCAAACCTCACAAACTTCTGATCTAATGCACAAAAGAACTATTAGGTAAAATGTAATTACCCAATAAGTCAAAACAAAGACATCTGAGATGAAGACTGATATTTCAACAGGTCTCCATTAATTATAACATTCCATTTCAGTCTTTATAAAATTATGAATGTATCTTTCATTATGGTGAATTAATTGTGCAAAGAAAAAGTTACTGCAGAGAATAAATGCTATTTGATAGATTTATTGTACAATAGTTTGTATATGTATTCTAAATTGTCTGTCAATAATACAACTTTTGCATTTTTGATTTCCATGTAGCAAAAATCCCACATTATGTTAAAGATATGGATAGTTTGCAAAATGTCAAAGAATTACTCAAACGATTAGCAATAGCCAACATTATTAAAAATCCAAGAACTACTGGAATGATTGATAACAGTCTTTGGTGCTTATGTTTCAAGAAAAAATGTACTATCCCTTAAGTTTATATAAATCATGTACACCTAACAATTCTCATATGTAACTAAGATGCATAGAATGAATTGAACAGTTTCTGCATTTAGACATACACATACTTGAAGAACTAGCTTCATCAAATTCTGCCTCTTTTATTAGCATAAGCAGTTTCAAAGAAAGTTAATTGCAAAACAAAAATGAAAACTTAAGACTAAAGGTTAGTTTTCACTTATTCATTTAAAATCTTTCTTCAAGTTTGAAAAAATACATTTACAAGTATGAAATCAGACAAGTAAGTTATAAAGTTGTTCATTCCACGTCAGAGTTTTGAGCACGCAGCATGTTAGAGTCACTATCTCGCACTATCCTCCTTACTAAGAGTTTACTTTAGCAATTGGAAATACAGGGAGCAATCTTTTTATTATTACAATAAATGAAAAACACTGACAAAAAACAAGGCCAGGAATTATTTGCATGGAGTTAACTGAAGACGCATTAATGCTATGCTGCATTGTTTCGTAAGAAAGATTTAAAATAAGAGAACTTCAGTGTTGTATATTAGTCATTGGGTTCAGTGAGTACATAAAAGTGGGCTACTGTCACAGAGATAACAAAACAAACATCTAAAACTGGCTATTATCTCAGTTACTTGCTCCACAAATGTCAGAATTTATACATTTTTGGAAAATTTATATAATATACAAAATTTAATTTACAGAACATTTCAACAGAATATGGAAAGATCTGGCACTTGCTACAAAATAAAATCACTTAACTAACGAAAAAAAAGTTAGTATGCACAAATTAATTTTCATTAAATAATCATTTACCTTTAATCATCATAGTAACATTTAGATTCAGTGGTTTTTTTAAGTCTTTTGTGGTGTTGGAGGTTTACTTTTGCTACAACACCTGAAAGGTTAAGAAGAATTTTTTTTTTTTTTCATAAATGAAGACAATGAAATCTTTTTTTTTCTATGCAAAATTTGACAACTAAAAAAAAAAAAATTAAGCAGAAATCCTTTCAACACTAGATCATAGCTCACAAACTTTCTAATTACTGGGGAAGCTATTAATGCCCAGAAGGTTAAAAAAGAAATGTCAATGATATTTTTTATCGCATTCAATTATTGTATATAACTGAGATAAATCATTCAGCTCATCATGGTGCACCTACACACAAGGAATTCATAAGATCTTTATCTTTGTATATAGTGCCTGTTGTATTTCCTCTAACATTTGTTCATAAAATACTAAATGTTTGGATTCTCAGACCTGAAATTTACATGCATGATATTTAAATTTAAATGCATAATTGCACACAGTATAAAAAATTCATATTCTACATCACAATTAAAATAAAGATCTAATTTAACAGTACTAAACAACCCCAGGGTCTAAAAATATTAAAGTGGTACTCAGCAGAACTTAGTTTGTCAAACCAAACCCATGAAAAAGCAAGCAAGGAGTGCCATAATAGCTGGAATGTCACCTAAAGAAAACCAGATGAATGCATGAGGTTGGGGTCCCAGGATAGCTGACAAATACTCCACAAGATAACCTGAATGCCTGTAGATAACACCAGAGCCTAGTCTAGTAGTTGCAACTATTCTAATGGAAAATAAAGTGCTACCAACTGAGATCAGAGAGAAGAATAATATCATTCTTTTGTGAAGAAAATTGTACCCAGATAAAATCATTGGTTTAAACAGCTAACATACCAAAGTATTGCAATCCTAAGGTCCACCTGGTTCAGCCAACAGGAAACAGTTAAAATAAAGATTGAGGTTGGCCAAAACCTACCATCCACAAAATATCCTCCAAATGCTCATAACAGTAGTAGAATTAACATAAGAGCCAGAGGCAGCAACAAATTGGAACAATCTAGTCAGCCATGTTGATAATGCAGACTGAAAATGTTGAGAAAGTTTAATAATGAGGTTTGGTTATAATACCTGAAATGGTCTATGCATTGCACAATCCATTTAAGAACTGTAAACTATCAGGACCAGGACCAGATAGAATCCATGGATCATAGTTTAAATATGTTACATCTTATAGTACAGATTGGACAACACTACGTCAGTCCTCTCAGTAGATATTCCCAAATAAAAGATTTATAGAATAAATATTTTTATTATGCAAAACAATGAATCCTCTAGCTGTTTCCAGCTACTGGCTTGCCAACTTCCTCTTAACCATGTAAAACTTCCATCAAAACAGATTACATCCATTACCACCTAAATACATGGTTGTTACATAGAAACAAAAAGGGATACAAACAAAAAGCAAAGGGCATTAATATCATCTCCTGAATGATAAGCTTATTACAAAGACTATATATTCTAAGATTTGTTTTCACTTGATAAGCCACTGCAAGAAGCATTATTAATTTCCAAGAATTGGCAATGGTCATGTGAAAGACATATCTCACCATCCAGAAGTGTACTCTAGGCTCAGTAAACAATTGTTTGGGTATCTTCTAACAAGTATGTCATGCACTCATCTGAACCACTGAAGAAAAACCAACTGGGCTTCACCATCCAAAATATTATAATCAGCCACCATCAATTAATAGACAATATAGAATTTTATTCATAGTGAAAAAGATTTCCTATCTTTGCCAAAGATTAAGACTTTTCCTTTGGACATTGTGCCATAGTAACCATCAATAGAGGTGAAGAGGTAAGAAGAGATGACCTAAATTTATCATCTGACTCATGAACACTTGGAGTTACTAATACCTGGGATTTTATAACACTGTTCCATTAACAACTTTAACAGAAAACCTCCAAGGAAACTATAAGGAAGTTTGGGCTTCTAAGGTTGGCAGAGCCTCATTCAATCTCTTCCAGGAAATTAATATCTATGCCAACTCAGTCATTCTTCTGTACTGCTATAGTAGATTGGACCTTGGAAGAACCGAGACAACTGGTTAGGCTGTCCAGAAAACAGTTCACTTATACATGGAGCTCTGCAACCAAAAGCAAAAAGGGCAGAATCTATTAACTAGGTGAAAGAGAGTCAGGATTAGAGTATCTACAGAATGTTATGTTCTCTCTCCAAGTATCTAAAACAAAGCATAACACCTACTGTGAAATCAGTAAGCAAAGGAAGAACTGTTGAGAAAGGCATGAAGAAAAACTGAATAGAGCATAAACACTACATCTCGAAGTGCAAAGAAAAGGGCCTTCACATAAACCAATCTAATTTAACATGAAGCAGTGATGATTTGTAATACTCTTCCAACAATGGTTTACACTTAAAAGAATAAAAAAAATTGAATTTGGTCTACAGTATAATACTTTGGTTGTAACTAGCTTCAAGCAATAGCACAATGTTTGATGTGCTTTGCTTTTTATGGAAATTGTGTGTGTAATGAATCACTTGGAATATAATTCATGCAGTAATATATTTTTAGAATGGTGACATGTCAACAGGTGTGGGGTCAGGATAAAAAAAAATCTGTAGCATATGCAAAACTATATTAATCTCACCCAGTTATGCTGTTTTTTTTATTTGTGCTGCTGATATGATAATAAAGCTTTATGACTAAGTTGTCTGAAAGTTCCAATGTATTATTTTTCTGTTCACCTCAGAAATTCTTGTTTCATTTCTTTGAATAGAATTTTATTAAACTATATAAAAACCTGAAAAAATAATGGTATCTTAATAGATCCTTAAATGTGTAAGATGAAAATCAAAGATAAGGTGAAAAAGGGGAGATGAAAACTGAAATCCCTGTCAATCACATAGGAAATTATAAGACTTTCTTTATTTTTGTTATCTTTAAACAATTTATTTTCATGTTGGTAATAATTTTTTAAATCATTTTAGAAACTAAAATAACTAAAAAATTCTATCTTAAATTCTGATTTGTTTTGCTTTCTTGGCAAATTGTTGAAGACAATCACGTGCCATCACTGATCTGTTGGTCAGTCTTAAAGCAAGTTTCCATGAATCAAGAAAGACCAGGAGAACAAGTACTCAGATGACTCCAATAATGCTACCACATCAAACATAGAAACACCAGTCCCTTTCTCAGGAATGAACCTACTAAAAATCACTACTAGGACTCATTTTTAGATGTGGGAGGAAACCAAAGTGCTCAACTGGAGACTATATACTTTTACTAATAAAACAAGTAGCAAAAGTCAAATAATACAAATGTAAGAAAAAATAGTGTGTAAGTTTTAAAAATTGACAATTTGTATCTATTTAATAATTTACTTATATTTGTATTTTTTGTCAAACATGGAGAATAAATCACCCAGAAAGCTATAGAGCAATTACAAAACTACCGATGTACCAAATACTAACAGGCTACATGCTAGCCTCTATGTGCCAGTAAAAGTCTTTAATGGTTTTAGATGAAGCATAGCATTAAGCAAATTCAATTACCAAATTCTTTAAGTAGTAAGTTTAGATGACTTGTGAAAATTTATTGTATCTTCTATACTGGAACATCTGTTTTTTTTGCTATAAAACTATAGGCAAGTTTTATGGAAGGTTTAATGAGCTCAGCTAAATATTGACCTTTTTACTGACCTTCATATTTTAGCAATTGTCTCCTACCTGTTGTATACAAAAACGTTAAATGCTTCAATTATAAATAAATTTTCCTATATATTTTTTCTGCACAACTAACAAATTTAGGAACTATATCCTCCTATAGTAAATTACCCCAAATGACTTTATGCTTTTCTATTCATTAAAGAAATATTAATCATACTAAAATGCTAAAAATATTTCAAAGTAAAAAGTCATATTTCTAAAAAAATAATACATTTCAATATTACCTGTGGTCTTGTGAAAAAAGCATTCAAAGATTTTAAATCATAGTTCATTAAAAAAGAAAATCACATTAAAAGAAAAGGCAATCAAAAAGATTATAATTTTCAAAATTAAAGAAAAACTATTCATTGATCAATATGCATCTCTATTTAAATTAGCTTTAATTACATAGTTTCAAAAAAAAAAAAAAAAAAATTTCTCACCCAGCAACCTAGTTATGGGCTAAGACATCTTAGAATTTTTTTTTATTTTGGAATTTTTATAAAACATCTTATTGTTTTTCTATGTATGCTGAGAGATAGTACTAAAATTACAAATCTGAAAGCATGTAATAACAATCTGTTTAATACTTTGTACAAGATGCCCACGATTACTTTAGAGAATGCTGCTGACGACATCAAGTACATCAGTTTGGTTTGACCACAAGCAGTTTAGCTTTGGTTTTGTCACACAGAATAATAAAACAAAGTAAAGTTTGATGTCTATTTTTATGGCAGTAGCTGTTCAAACAGGCAAGTGTACAAAATGTTTCTTAGTTTCTTACAGAAGTGCAGATGTTAAAAGAAAATGACTGCAAAATTATATAAAACTGATTAATGTTTTAAAGGTATTTCTGAGAAGTTTTTAGAATAGTTAATTGCAGCTACTGAGTGATTGTTTTAAGTTTAACATCTGAACAAAGCAATTTAATACAGGAAAATGTTTTGATAGAAAATTTTGCTATCACTGATTCTGCAGATATAAACTAAGAACAAAGTAGCAAATAAGAAAATGCACTATATTTAACAAATATATTTTAAAAAATCAAATTTATTATTGCATAGTAGGTGTAGGCTATTTTTCTTAAAAAGTGTATTATTCACATTTGAGTCAAACTTAAAATTTCTTGGTGAGGACCATAATTATGAATTAGAACTGACTTATTACTTTGAAATTTTATGTGCATATCTGAGAGAAAAACAATTTTAAAAATTCACAATGTTTATAAACTCTCTAATCTAACATAGCTGCCATGAAGATTATTTTATGAGAGGGGTTTGTAGTAACTTTTTTCTCCATAATTACTTGACTTATTTCTGAAAAGTAGGAGTCTCATGCAACAAAGCAGCTTAAGAATGTTAATTTGTAACATACGCAAAACATTCAAAAATGATCGTGGTTTCCTGGAATACTGCTCTGACTGTTGACACTAATGTAGTTGAATAAGACAAAATTAAAGTTTGCAAATGAAATTCTTTATTAACTTTTTTTTCTTTACACTATCGGAGACAAGGGAATTCTTTTAAACTAAAATCAAGTGAGAATTTTTTTAAACCCAAAAATATGTAAATAAATTCCACTTTTTCTCTTTGATAGAAATCAGATTGCAATGGATAATGAAGAACAGTGTAAATAAAAGGTAAGTATCTGGGCATCATGTCAAATATACAAGATGGAGCAGGATCCAATTGTTCATGTCAATATACAAGATGGTGTATGTATGAAATTAGTTTGATTTCAAAATATATGCAAAGTTAGAGTGCTTGAGAAAAAGAGAATCTGGTAAATTAGGTAAGACAATATTTAACTATGTACTTTGAAAAACATTTGCAGAATAACCATGTATGAAACTTCTTGAAACAAAACAATGATTTAAAGCAGTGTAAAATTTTTCCAAAAGATGTTTAATAAATAATAAATGAAGAAAAAACAGATTTTATTAAAACTTTCTTTTTTGAGTTTATGCAGATTTTCATCACTTTATTTTTTTTAATTTAATTTTGATGATGCATATAATTTTCTAATTGTAGAAAAGTTTCAACAAATTTTTTTAATTCTGAAAGTTAAATGTTAAAAATTTAAAAGAAACTATGCTAATACTTTGAAAACCGAATTATGACAAAACTATCAGTATTTAATTTCTATTGTTTTAAAACAAATCAGCATTAGCATACTTTAAAAAGTAAATGATGCTTTATAAGATCCTACAAACATTTGTGCCTGCTTCCTTTACTGTTAAAATTTACTTCAAAGAAAGAACTTTCAAAATAAAATTGTATTTGCATGTTTAACCATTATAATAAGTATTTAAGAAATAAATCCAAAGCAGTCTAAAATATATGAAGTAAACACTAAAAGTTTTCATTTTAATCATTGTCTCAATGGTTATTCCATAAACTGCATGCAATATTGGAAAAAATTCATTAACTCATTTACATTTTAATTTAATTTAAGATTTGACCACACAAGCAATTAATTATAATTAAATTATAATGCATTAAAAACTACTTTTTAGCATTCAAAATAAAGTTAAACATTTAAATTTTTAAAGGAGGCTGGTTTCTGTAAAACAATAAATGTTAAAATATTTTTCACAAATCTGGTAAACTTCAATTTTGAAAGCCTCCACTCATTTTCTAAAATTTTACTTGAAATTTTTTGTGATTTTCAGACATCAAAAAATTAATGAAGTGTCATGTTTTGTGTAGTGTTTAATGTGTGTGTGTGTGTGTGAGAGAGAGAGAGAGAGCACTAGATTGTTGTGCTACCTCGAAGGAGAGACCAGCTATGATAAGCAAGATTTTCTTGTTTTCTGAGCTGGAATTTTCACCCAATTTTATCAAGAACTAACTCTGAAATAAAATCCAGTTTACAAAACTATGAATTATTTCCCTAGGTGTCTTAAATTTATGCTAAAGTATGCTTGGTGATATTTTTCCAACACTTGACACACAGGACAGAACTAAGGCATTTTTACTTAAAATATTTCTGTATACTTAAAATACTGATGTAACCCTTTTCAATTGGTTGTCAAATTTAATCTTTCAAACTGCATTGCTTTAGTAACTAAGGGAGACCATCCTTGATAAAGTCTAATTAAATCTGTCAGTGTACCACTTGTGTAGTTTTTCATGTAATTAATGAAAAAAATTACCAAAATTTTAAAATGAGAATTTGAAATCTGACATGCAAATATATGGTCCCCTAAAAGACCTTACAATCAGTCACGTAGAAGGGTCCATGAATGAGTGACAAACTATGAGCAGAATTTGAAGATAGATTTTGTTGTTGTTATTTCTAGGGTTATGCAAAACTTTTGGCCACAGCTGTATGTGTAATTCTTCAGAATCTAAGCCTTATGGAAAAATGAGGGGGAGAATAAATAGAAAATAACGTATTGTGACTATAATTTTTTATAAAAGTTTTAAAATTCCATGAAATTAGTAAATTAGTGATATATATATCAGGTCTATCATGGTTCTTTGGTACTCCAAATCAATTAAGTTTCTGTTTTCGTTTTCTCATTCCTTCCCTCTCACCTGAGGGGGGGAGGACTTCATGGTACATCCAACCGTTCGGTTTGTATCCCAAGCCCCAAGATTATTGTTATTTTATACATCATTTTCTTAAAGTCCCCTCCTGCTTTATGGTCCAGACAGAAGGAATGAATGGTTACTTTCCCCGCCCCTTTGTTGTGCGGGTTACAGTACTGCAGCAGCAGCGGTGTTGTTGTTGTTGTTGGCTTTCTCGAGAGGGAGCAGCGGATTTCAATGACTCAGATAAACATGAGTCAGTCGGGGAAACATTTCCTTTCCTTTCCCCTTAAATACTGTTTATTAAACTCGCCAGAACAAAAGGGAGGGAGGGGGGCTTTCTGCGGGTGGGGCAGAGACAGGTAAACAACACTCACCTTTTTCTGCTTGCTGTCGTGCAGCTGGGCTAATGTGGGGCGGGTTTTCAGAGCCCCGGTGGTCGATAAAAGGTTCCTGTAGTGATCGACGTGCGGCAGCGCCTCATGGGTGTTCATGCCGAATGTCTTCAGGTTACACGTGTCGTACGAGTGGGTCCGGTAGGTGTCCGTGGGGCTGAGGGAGAAGGTGGCCGGCGGGGAGTCGGCGGTGCTGCTGCCGTCTCTCCCATACTGGTTGCTAACGTACTGCTGCAGGCCGTGACCCTCGGAATCAGACTCCGAATCCTCCAGCACCTCCTCATCGCCGACACGGTGGACCTTAAACCTCGACACACCTGCCTTGGTTTCGCTGGGGAGAGCTGTCAGTTCGTCCTTCGATTCGAGCGCCAAGTTACTCTTATTTTTCTCCACCACTTCGTCCATACACCGGTACACGGCTACACCGCTGCTCGATTTATCCGCCATATTTCATTGCTAATCAAAGGTGAAGGCTGTCCGGCCTTTGTTGGCCGACTGGATGGATGGCTTACAGCGGGGGATACCGGGACAAAACAAACACACACACACACCTATACATACACACATATGTGTGTGTGTATACCGGATGTTCGTGAGCCGGCGGGTTCATATATGAATTAGTCTGATTCATTAATCGCTCGAACGCTTTCTCAACACGTGACCAGATTTTTTAAAAATGACCAAAAACCCCAATCGTCGCTCCCTGGTTTCCGTGTGAGGAGCAGATTTCGGGGCGCGAAACACTTCGGTAACCGTGTCCGATTCCTCGCTGTCACCCCCCCTTTCCTGCGTTGTTTATTTTTCCACCACCTGAGAACGACAGGTATTTGTTTTTTTAAAAAAAGAGGGGGGGTATTAGTAGGTATAGAGCACGTGTGTACCCTGCCTACTTAAAGCGGGTACATCGGGTCTGTTGTGGTTCTGCTGTACAAGTTTAGTGTACTACTTGCCCCTTTCTTCTTGTGGGGGAGGGCAGGGATCTGGTGCGACGGAACAGGAGAAGTGGCGAAAACACACCCTGCCTGACGGTGCCACTGGTCGTGGGGGTGATATACGTACCGGAGAGAAAGGCGAAATGTCTTTCAGCTCGGAGCAAATAGAAGCTTTTGCTCTCGAAAAGGAGAATGGACTGAACGGTTCAGATTTCGTCTTGAGTATATTTATTACCCAGCTTTAGGTTTCCAGTTTAATGCGGATGTACGAAGAGGATGGGCCGGCCTATTCGAGGATGGAACCCAGACGCTTAGCCAGACAGTAAAAATATACTGTATCGTGGAGTTATTTGTAAGGACAGATTTTAAATGAATTAATTAAGTTGGACGGAAGACCATATTAAGTTGTATTCCAAAGTTCCTTCGACCATAGCTAGTCATTAAACTAAATATATCAACTGGCTGTAAACAAGTATAAAATTCTCCAAGAGCATAGGTGTAATATGGAAATTTCTTGATTCATTTGATCGTTTTACATCTTGATAGAAAATCACAATAAATCTACTGAGAATGCTGCTAACAGTATTCTTTTAAAAGCAACAGAACCTCGGTGGAAACAACCAGTTGTGGAGGAAGAAAATAAAGATTCGTGCTTTTCTTAGCAGCGGTAATTTTTTTGTTTTTCTGCCTTACAGGTCGAAATACTTGGTTTTGGTCTAAAAATCCTGAGTTTAGCAGTTTGTTTAGAATTCTCTAAAAATGTGACGAGTAAACCGTTGTTGGGATGACAGATCTGTGGTAAATTTCGATTTCAGTAAGAGTCGCGAAGATTTTTACAGAAAAGATTTTAACTCGAAATGGCGACACTTATATGAACGTTTTTTAGTCATAGCAGAGAGACAAGACATCGAATAATAGTGGAGGGGAGATTGGTAAACGGCACAAGTGTGTGAAAGCGAGCGTTTAAGAAAGGATAAAATCCAGAGATCATGCGAGAGAAGGAAGAGATTTACCAGTCTAAACTCGATGTGACAAAGGGATTCCATCTACAGTAACTTGTGGGAGAAGAATGTAAATTTTATCATCACCTTTTAACTTATCTTTTTAATTATGAGTGAAAAGGGCACACCTCTTACATTTAGGTGATCAACTACCCAAATAGGTTCTACTTCAGTAAATTCATTCGAGGATAGCACGCATACCTTAAGATTTATGGGATTCTAAAAAAGTTGCAGACTTAAAGCAAGAAAAGAAAAGAATACATTATACATATGTACAATAGGGTGGCTTAAAATTGTATCTTCAAAATTTTCTTTAACTCTTAAATTGTCCACAATGCCAAATTATTATTCTTTTGTCTATTATTTAATAATATGAAAATATAAATCAGTCTTTTTGATGTTTAGGTCTGCCACGTAGCCTTATAAAATATGTATGCATGTAACACGTGAAAAATTTAAGATAATAATATTTTCTTGAGTATAAGTAATTTATTTGCTGTAAAAGAAAATCTTACAATTATACCGTTCAACTGAAAAATGCATTGTATATAAGTAAGGTAAGTAATGCGTTGTAAGTACAGGTAAGTAACATGCAAAATTTGGACATTCAAAGTTTTGAAGTCTCTTTGATAGGGTATTTTCTGAGGTGAAACAGTTTTACCTGTGCTTGGACTTCTGCAGTTTCATAACTGCGGTGTTTTGTCATCTGTTCTGTGGTGACTTTCACAAAGTTTTTAATTGCCAGGCTATGACATGGATGCACAGGGCATCCAATGGTATAGCTTTAAATTTATTCGCTTCAATTTTCATTTGTCTTGTGAGAGGTGCCTTTTTGATGAAACAGAAGATTAGATAATAATATTGGAACAGTTAGTTGCACTGAAGTTGACTGATGCTGTTGGTAAACGAAATGGTCAGACCTCAGTCTCATTACCTTGAATTTTTGGCTCGAATACGTAATCTGCTGCCCGAGTACGTTCTTCTGAATCACAGAGCATGGCCAAAATAATTTGTTCTGGATGAGAACATTTTTCTTCCATAAAATGCTTCAAGAAATAAATAATTTTGATGTGCAATGAAGAGCGTGTTTAATTAGGAACAAATTGGAACATGATACGTGACAGAAAAACGAACGAATCTGTTCAGTGAATATGCTGTGGGAGTTCAAACTTCTTTTTCTTCATTTTATCTATCATCACAGCTTGACAAAGTTGATATAGCAAATTCTAGTCCTTATCGAGATTTCTAGTTCCATAATCTTGTAGCAAAGCATGTACAACAAAAGATGAACGATGAGATACGAAGAACTGCTTGCGAAAAGTTGAGTAATGGAACAGTAAATATTTTCCTTGATGGAGTTTGTGAAATTCTGATGTTTTTGGTGTGCAGTAGTCAACTGTAGGGTCATATATTTCAGTATCTGTCAAAATTTCATCATAAGATTGTCAGTATCAAACACTGCATCACTTCTTGATACTTCGTTTTCTGTTTTTTTCTCCAGCTCTTGTTTCTTACGAATTTCACGCTTCTGTAATTGTTATTGTTGTTTTTCTTATCAATTCCAGATATTATCATTCTGCAAAAAGACTGTTGGTTTTCTAAGATTGGCGGTTCTATAAATCGTATTTTTAAAATTCCATTAGATCCAATATCCAGTAGTTGATCCGAATAATTATAAATTTTTAAAGATCATGCGGTGTTTTTTCACAGTTGAGAACTCATGACCTCATCATAGATCTCATTATTATGCAAATTACAAAATCCTCTCCTTTTGTTTTGGAACTGAGGCTTTGGCCCAAATAGTTAAGAAACTATTAGCTATTCAATTTATAATTTTCTTTGTACTTGCATTACTTTTTTATTTTTTAAAAATATTTTCATTTGTATTAGTTTTTAGCACTTTATACAATCTCCACGTGTTGGTAAAACATTTAATGGAAGTTCTTCTCCATATCCATTTTTGGAATTGTGGTATTTTCGGTTACTCACTTTCAACAGAAATTCTATTTAGTTTGACTCGCAAACAACATTACAAAAGTATATATGGATATATATAATATCAACCAACTATGCCCCATGCCTAATTTTTTTACAAATCAAGTAGCTATATTTAAAAAAAAACCGATGGTGGCAGACCTAATATTTAACTGTACATATTTGTAAATAGTTCATTATTTGACATTTATTTAAACTTGTGGAAGGTTTTCTAAGACCTTGTTTTGAGCCGGCCTTAATACACGATGCCTGTCAGTTTAGTCTAAAAGTCTGTATGCAGAGAACTCGTATAAATACCTTGCACTATTTTATTTATTAATCTTTGTTTAATTACAAAATCAATATTCTAGACTTATGAATAGTCGTAAATAAATATACAGACTAATTTCCGTACTAGTAGGAGCTGATAGTTAATTTTCTTTTTATCTGTCTTCTGTTTCCCTCAAACTTAAATTGAATAAATCTGTTGAGTCAAAAAAATTATAAGAAAAAAAAGATAATTGCTAATTTTGTTTTAATTTTCCTGAATATATTATAATAAAAGTTTGCTAATTCCTCATGGATAATGAAGCTACAATGGGGCAGTGTAATAGCGACCAGTATACGATAAGTGCTCAAGAAAACTTTTCTACAAGTTGAACATTTACTGGAAATTTTATCTTTAATATGAAACAACTAAGTTATGGGGACAACAGTACAGGTAATGAGGAGAACGAGACAAGAGAGAATAAAGAATGGCTGGGTTTTGTGAAATTTGACTCTGGTTTGTCATCGTCACGCGCCAAAATCCCTGGGTGAGTTGTCAGTTTTGGAGCAGACTTCTATGATCCAAGATAAACTAGCAAAAAGATAAATTGCGTGATCGGGTCTTCCATAATTCATCCACCTATCCAGAAACGAGTCCACAGAAAATCCCTACTAGTATCCTTAGGTTTTAAATGTGAGAACAAGAGCCGGAGTGTTTGATATTATATGTATAAAAGGTAAATTTTATTGTATACATAATATACGTACTAACGTGTTCACCAATATATTTGAATAAACTTTATCTTGACTAATTATTATAACTAAGTGTTCAAATATTTTTAAGCGTTTAATAAAAAGGGTTGAAAATACAAATGCAATACAAAAATAGTTTTCCATCTATATTTGAAATATTATTAAAATGCGAAAGAAACAATCCTAAAGAAAACCGAAAAAGACACTTGAGAATTTTATGACGTGGTTTTTTTCATAGTTATCCAACAATAACCATGGTGACACAATCTAATGTATTATTTAAAAATCAATGACTGCAGATCAATCTCTACAGCAATTTCTTTTTAACTTCGAGGACATCAAGAAAGCTGAGAGAGAACTGAGCACGGAATGTAAACAATTATTCATTGCTTCAGAATCGCAGGTCCATCTCACCCAGCACTTTGCTCAGTCGTAGAAAAGTAAGCAAACTGAATTTTAATTGTAATATATTGTTCCTCTCTCGTTTCTTGGATCAAAATCATTGCGATCATGGAATCCGCTAAATGAGACGACCTTTTGAAAGGTCTCGTGGTTTTGGTGGGTGATGATAGACGAGAGTCCTTATCAAGTAATGATTCTGCCCTTTGTTTATCTTCATCATATTATTCATCTTTCCTGAGATTAGAAATTACTTGGTACACAATATCAATTAATTCCACTGAAGTCATCAATCCTGATGCACGAGACTAGAGTACTTTTGTCTGGAGTCTCTGTTTTTAGACAACTTATGAAATGTCTCTTAGCAGAGGCAAGAGAAGGGGCGAGCTTCCCTGATCATCCCTTTTCTACCAATTTTTTCTTTCTTTTTTAACCTCGCTAAATACAAATTGTATGTCTTTTAGTAGACAGGAGATTTGAGATATGCGCCCGATAGCCGTTTTTGAACCTCGGGCCACGCAGGGTTACTACTTAAATAGAAAGTGGAAAGCGATTTACATTTTAGGTACACCTATAAACACAGAACTAGAAAAAGGTCGTTGTAGGGATCCAAATGCGAGGTCATTGACGTCACATTCGAAAATCATACGAAGACAGCCGAAGTTTATTTCTCATTAAAAAAAGAAACATCACAGATTTTTGCGTATAAACCACTAATCAACGCATTTTTTTGAAAACCACTTAACTAAAACGGAGATTAATTTTTCTGTTCATAATTACTTTATAATCTGAAAATGTTTGTTTATATTCTTCGTCTATTCGTTTGTGTATTTTATTGCCAAACACCTACATAGGCAGAACATAAATCAATGAATAAAGTTTAAGAGAAGAAAGCTGATAATTAAGCCTTTCCACTCATTCGTTTGTGTGCAGAGACTTTTCAATCAAAATAAACCGAGTTAAACGTTTTTTCGTCTTTAAGGCGATGCTGTATATATATATATGTGTGTGTTTTCATTAGCGAATTCGAATTGCAAAACATGGTTTGCATTTAAGCGTGAAATAAACACCAGACATAATGATGGATTTACCTGGTGAATATTTTTTATTCATTTATTTTTTTATAGAAACTTTAACGTGTAATATTCTTCTAGATGCGTCGGTGACCTTTCGCAAATCAAATTAAATTCAGCTGTTTTAAAAGCACATCCACCGACAAGCAGAGGCATAGTGTGCTTTTGATCTCTTCTTCCAGATTGTTCAAAGACTGTAACCGGACCTATGGCTGGCAGCTGCTCAAGGATTTATTACCAGATTATTCTCTCTCTCTCTCTCTCTCTCTCTCTCTCTCTCTCTCTCTCTCTCTCTCTATGTATGTCACCAAGTGCACACTTCAGCAATTTCTCGAGTCTTGTACATAACGTTTTTTTTCTTTCGTCCATGACAGTTAATTTTGTCCACAACGGTACTAGTACAAGAAATGGCAACAAATTATTTCCCCAAAGTAATTTCGCGGACGAAAAGATTTTTGTGGCCACAAATATGTATATCAGTTTTAAATTTTCTACGATGCTCTTGGCGTCATATTTGTTTGTCATCTTGTATGTGACATCTAAGATCGCGCTCTGAAATACTGATGTTGCTTCAGTAAAACTTACTATTTGTCTCTTTTGAGAGCAAAATGCAAAAGATGCAAATTTTTTTTTAAAAAAAGCTTGACTTTTTAATCTTTACACTGATCAGCTAGTATGTGAGGGTGTTCCTGAATTACAATTTTATTAAAGTGTGTTATTTTATTTAAAATACCTTAAGGAATTCACAGATTAAACTATTGGTCACAACGATTTAGGGATTAACGTATGAAAAACATGTGAAATCACATCACATGGTTCATAAAAACGTGATTTTGGAATTCATGCTCGATTATGTATGAAAATACAGGTACGATGTAGCTGTCATCGGTTGCATCCATAATGGTAATCCATAAACCCATGACTAGACATTATTTGCAGGTCATTTGCAAAATGGTGCCATATAAGTAAAAGTTTATGCAAATTTTAACGTTCCGCAGTCAAAACTGATGACGTCAGCGACAGGAAGGGTAAAAAGAAATTGTAATTTACTAAGAAAATTACATCGTTTTTGTTTGTTTTTAAATGTAATAGTTATGAGTAAATATTTTCTGTTTTGTGTTGGTAACTATAGCTCTGTGTGTGTGTGTGTGTGTGTGTGTGTGTGTGTGTGTGTGTGTGTAATGGCTCATTGTGGTCTTTTTTCCTATAGAAATTGTCTCTCATCGATGATTTTGTTTTGTGATGCTGTTGTACATACGGTGGTTATGTATAGCTGATAGATAGAGATTAGCAGATGCTGCCGTATAATGACAGTGACAGTGATTTTAACATTTGAAACGATATTTATTCCAACTTTCAAGCATTTTTCTTGAAAATAGATTCATTGGTGCTATTTGTTTAAAATTATTTGACTGCTTCCGCTGCTGTTTTCTATTAATATTTAGACACCATTGTGCAAGTAATTCTTCTGACACAGCCTCCTGTACTGTGTCTGACTGGCTGTTAATGAGGAATCAGGATCTAAACAGTCTTGGTTTTATTTTAGGGTTTTCCAAAATTACATCTGTTCTCTGTAACAGAAGCGATTTGTTGTGAGGACAGTAAAAGGACCTTCGATTTGATTCATAAACTTAATGAAAACAACAGCGATATGAAATAATCAAACAAGCAAAACATAAATTACCCTGAAATACAAAAAAAATTATCTTTAGCATCTGTCTTGAATTTGTACAGCTATTTTGGTTGAAACTGTTATTAGGGATTCGAAAAGTCTGTGGCAATGAAAGTAATCGATCGAGAAGCTAAGAGTGATGTTTCTGAGTCTTCCTTTTGGTTTGGAACTTTGTCTCACGAAGTCAACTCTTTCGGTGATGAAACTGGAGACTACGGTTAACATGCAGAAAGTACACATTGAATTTTTTATGCTTTTCTAATTGTAATATCACGTTCGAATCGATTAATGTGACCATGTTATGAATATCTTTAATTTACTTTCATTACACATGAACAAGTATTTCATTTTTTATTTTAAATTTTTTATTAGAAATACAATTCCACAGTGAAGTTTTTTTAAAATCGATTTATGTAACATGATCCTGCAGCTTCTCGATTTCTTGCTGTTGGATGACGGTTTAAGGAAAGAATCAACCATGTTGATGAGATGATTAAAAAAGAATATTTGCATTCGTGCATATCGTATTTATGTTAACATGAACATAATTCCAGGAAAAGATATCAATTTTCTTGTGTGTGTGTGTGCGTCCGCGCGCGCACCGAGTTTTTTCTATCGATTGCCTTTGTATCCAAATACGATGAAGATTAATACAATATTATACTATTTGATCTGTTTCAGCTTTGTCAGAGATTATTTTGAATTAAGTAATTCAAAGAAGAATAAATATCATGGTACTTTTCTGTCAGTCTCTGCAAGAACGTTTGATTTCCTTGGTGATGTGGTAAATTCGGAAAGACGTGATGTACCGTTGTTTGAGCAAAGTGTCGGTTTCCCTGGAGGCCATCGGACTTAAGAGCTGTTATACATAAGCGCTTGTTCAAAGAGGAGAGGTTACCTTGATTTGGGGATGGTGTCGTATAGAAAATACTCAAAGGACAAATGATGCTGTTACTCTGTAGTTCATATCTAAAAAGATCTAGTGTAGCTTAGTTCTTTTCATTTACGTTACCTTTCAAAATTTGAGAGCGCTATTATTCAGAAAAAGCTCCTTCACAAAACCCAAACCCTATCTTAATGAATTCTTGAATATGGCATCACCTTGTAGCACGGTGTCTGAAAATGGCTGATCTCACACCATATCTTTAAAATCTGTTTTTCTGATAAGACTATGAACATGATCGTAAAAAAAAAAAAATCATATTGGTATTAAACACCTTAAAAAAACCACTGCGTGTGAGAAGCTGTTAAAGTTTTTCAGTGTACAATAATTTGCAGGCAGATTTCATTTGGATGATCTTATAAGACGTCCAAATTATAGTTTCCGAAGATGAAATTGTATTGACTTTGAAGGATGTCACGGTGGCACATTGCAAACGTGTGATGGATCATCAAGGCATTTTCTTTGTTTAAACCTGAGTTGGTTTTATTATAGAGAAACTAAACTAACATATACTTCGATATACCACTCAGTTGTATTTCCACAGTTTTTTTTTTCCTCCGTTAAGAAAATTTTTTGCTAAATTTTAAAGTTTGCTCCACTATGTTTTTTAGTTTTATGTAATGGAACCTAACTTCTTATTCCACACACACACTTCTATATCGCCAAAATGAATGAAGGTCCGAAAACCTTTTTTGATAAATGTGATTTCTGAAATATGCTGCAAACAAAGACGGCCTGGGTGAGACAGAGGCTCTTGCGTGTCTGTGAGCTGTCGGGAGATTGGAATTTATGTGAACGTCAGTTTGGGAAACCGCTCACTTATCAATGTTTTGCATTGACCCGCTGGTTAAGCGGGCCGCCTACCAGTAGCTCGCTGGTCTTTCTCTTACTTGTGTTTATCTTATATCTTAAAATTTAGAATACAACGCAGAATCTGCAAATGTAGCTGCTGATCATTACCCATTAACCTTTTTGTGGATGTTAATGTTCGTATGTGTACTGCGTTAACTGTTTTATACAATTAATTCACATTAAAACAGACTGACCCACCACAGTGTAGTTAAAGGGCTGCAGGGCTTGCATACAACTTGAATGGCCCAAAATGTCTCCCACAACTGTCAGCAGGTCATGATAATGGTGTTGATTCTTTGTAGAATGTTTCTTATTGTTTGACGCTTGCTGTGGTTCTATCAAACAAATAAGTATTTCTAACAGTTTTCGTCAAATTACTTTTGCTTATTAAAGACATCACGTGGCTGAAAAATCAAACATAATTACGCGATATTTAAGAATTCCAGTATAAGATATTACTGTTTAGCTACCTGCTAAAGACTAGATTTGATTTGTTTCTTCTGCTCCTGGAATAAAACATTTGGCAGTTATTAGATTATTGTAGTCAGAACGTCCACATGCTTTTGATATTGATTTTACTAATAATCTTATGGCCGCCGGCCAAGTTATACTTGATTGATGCAATAGAGATTTTATCTTTAAGGTTTACCTTCTTGAAAAAAACACCTATTCTTTCTTTTCTTAGTTGATGACAAATTAAAAAAAAAACAACATTCTAACAGATGTAGGACACCTTTTACGAACCAACAGTAAGCAGTTTTTGTCATTTTCTCAACATTTTGCTCAGATTTTCTTTGATCGTAGCCAACAGGAAAAAGGAGCAAAGCATCGGCTTACAACACAGCAACTGTGTGATATTGTGCGCGTTTAATAAACCAATATATCACTGTTCTCGCTTTGTGTTCGCAGCTGTTCTTCTTCTTAATGTTCCGGTCCAGTAACCCTTCATTTTTAGCGAATCATTTATCATCGTTTAAACCAAACATTACCACTGTAGACTACGGCACAACTGAGATGGTCGTAATACCTTTGGAGAGTTTATGGAGTTTTCAAACACTATGCTACATGTAACTGACTATAAAGAGAGATGAGGATGCGATCGTGTGTTTTGCATTGATTTCTAGGAAAGCGGGACTAGTTTAGAACCTCGAAAGATGACGAGAAGCGGATGCAACACCGTTCATACTCGAGTAACCGCGAGTATCAGGGAACTGTGCTGAGATCCCTAAAATTGTTGGGCACAGCAGATTCTCTCCCAGGTCGTCTTCATTCTTTTTTAGGTAATTTTGCAAATATTATTTTCTCACATTTATGTTTTTCTTTTTACTACTAATAATCATTTTCGAGAAAAAAATGAGAATTTTTACAAAAGCCAACGCAATTTACAGAAGCGGACTTAATCGGAATAATTCGGTTGATATTGATCCAGGAATAATGGGGAAGGTTTAAACACTCCACAGTGAGAAAAGAGTTACACGGATCAATATGTAAAGAGGTAATAATATCTGGTTTAAAGCTCCGGGTGGAGAACGGCTCATACACAGTTAGTAAATTCCGACTCTATACTCGCTCGATAGCGCACATTAATTATGCTGGTGTTAAATCAAAATGAATAGCGTTTTATTTTCTTAGCGGAAATCCATGTCATTTATTTGGGCTCCAATAAGATCCACTGGCGGTTAGGCTGCAAAAGATTGATGAAAAAACTTAATTGGAAATTTCAGAAATTGCACAGATTCATATTTGGACAAGAGATAACTTTCTCTTTTAAATGAAACTCTTCAAATTACATGAATTTACCATTTTTTAGTCCTTTATAAACAAAATTGAAGCCCAAGGGACTTTTAAAACTATTCGATGGTCGGTACTTGTGCAGTGCTAAAAAACCGAAAATATTATCTGACTAAGAAAATGTTAGTAAAATTGATGAAGCAAGTTTGATAATTAAAAAAAAAATAAATATTAGAAGAAGCTGTTGTTCCCCTTGATTTTTGTTTTGCTTGTTTGTTTTTATCACATCGAAGAAGCGTCACCCAAAATCCACCAGGCTCTTCTGTGTTTGTAATCAATTAAAGAGCACATCCATTTCTTATCTAGACTGAATCTGGATCTTGATTACTTAGAAACCATGAGATATTTAGTTTTCATTTGCCTACCTGTTTGTATCTGATAACATTATGTTTCTAGTCACCATGTGTACCTGAGATATCTGAAATCATTTTACACAATTAGACATCGATCGTTGAAAACTCCTTTGATCACTTTGCATTTGAAAAGGTCTGGCCAACAAAAGTCGTAGTTTGATAGTGTGACCACGCCCGTGAATCAGTGCCACAGTAATCCGTTCGTCAATGGATAAACTCTTTTGTATTAATCAGAGTTGTTGTATATTTTTTCTAAGTCAGCTGGTTGAATAAATCGTCTGCACGATGTGGTCACACACTAAACAGAAACAACAGCAACATGGTAAACTTGGGCAGTGTATTGTCAAAACAAACTAGAATACATGTGTAGTTTTCAAAACTGTTAAAGAAAGTGTTTTGCATGAGAGGAAAAACACTTATTAACAAAATATATTACTAAACATATTGTTAACAAAACCGAAAACAAAGTCAGTGAAATCTAAATAAAAGTTATACTGATCTATTCAGAAATATGAGTTGGTTTTATTTGAAAATCTGTGTATATACTTCTGTTATACTATGGACTTCTGCTTTTATTCACTAATTTTTAACAATTGCTTCTTATTATGAGAATATTTATTTTTATGATTTTAATAATTAAAGTTATTCAACAATGTTCAACGGCCATATACTTAAAAAAACAGTGAGCTTTCAACTCTAATTATCTAAATAATAACCAAATAAAAACCCTTCAAGCGTTTAAGTGCAACTGTAAAGTAACTTAAACCATATTTTAACTGTGCGCTGCATAGATTGATGTCACTCTATGTTACAGAAAACATATGTCCTACGACATTTTTGTTAGCTTGCATCTTCCGCTGGTCATTAACCTAGACATTAAAACAAAATCAGCTGTCACTGATGGCATAATGACTCACTGCCAACTAATAAATTTGCGAATTGACCTCATTACCTAGAAAACAATTTTTCCAACTTGAACAAAAAATATTTTAAATTATCAACAGCTTATTCATGACAGCAGGTGGGTAATAAATGTCAGTGAACTTGAAATAAAAGTTTAATGATGTTCAAAAAGATGGTCTCGTGTTTCTTTAAAATTTAAAACGAATAAAACCTAACATAAATGTTACCTGTCTTCAAAAAACAGCCTTCCAAGGATATGTATTTTATGAATGGAGTGATGAGAGATCAACATCTCTAAAGTGCTGTACACGTCTTATAAATACGTGTTATATACTTTGTTTTATTAACAAAAAGTAAAACAAAGGACACTGAAGACATGGCTACTGTTGGTCCTGCGCTTGTGTGGCCAGAAAGTATCCACCTAAAATGAACTGTGCTCGGTTTCACCGGCACCGCTCAGTGTAGTTAAGTCACTGCGCTACACCCAACATACATAAAGACTGTTGTGGAAGGACATAAAGAATTGGAAACCGGAAGACGACCCGACGGTTCCCCGTGCGAGGTCCACGCCACTCAAGTTATTCAACGCAAACCCCCTGTCGTTACAGACATTTCAACAGTCGACGTGATGAAATCCAGTAGAAAAAGCCAATCTCAGAGATTCTGTGGAGATATTACCGGAGGTCCACTGAAGGCGCTACATCGTCAGTTAAAGCTGCTTCATCCAGACGTCTCTGAGCCACAATACTAGTAACCTGTTCGGAGGCACTAATGTCTGTGTTTATGAGTAATCTACTGACCCCCTGTTTCGAGCTTTGCCTATCCCTTTGTCACTGTCGATATTCAAGTGAGGGAGCAATAATCCATATTTTTCACTAAGATGGAAAAACACTGACAATTTACAGTTATTTCGATTAGACGCAAGTTGGCTGGAAAAGGCTCAGATCCGTGTGACCGCTGCTGTTTAGACCTAACGCCAAATGCATTATTTCCAAAGGGTGGTTTCTTGTTACCCTTAAGACACCCGACTCTCGCAGGGCTTTTGTCGGGCCGCCTAAGAGCGGACGCATGGTGCGCGTATTCCTTTTAATTCCCTGATCCATTTCGGCCTGTGATTCGATCCTCTAACGGTGTCGGCGTGTTTTAAAGTTGTCAGGAGAAATGACCGAAATAGGAAAATGCTATTTTTAAGAAATGAAACTGGAATTTGTTTCGTAGGCGCAAAGCCGACAAAAGGCGAGGTGGAATTCGTGTGCCTGCCGTTAATACAGTAATCCAACCCCCCCCCCCATACAGAAGGGGTGCGCGCGCTCCCGTAAAGTTTCCCGCAAGGCGAGCCTAATTTTCCTATTGAGGTTTATTATGTGTTTGGAGATGCGTTCGTACGGAAACCTCTGTTACCAAAAGAAGTAACAAAAACACTCGTAAGAATGGAAATAGACCTTTTAAGACGCGCATTTAATAGATAATTGATTCTTTGATGATATAACGTAATATTACACAAAAGAAATTAATTTAACTCACCAAAAGTGATGTTGATTGGTCAGTGAAGTGACACTGGTCGGGATATCTTACTTTTAACTAACTCATAGCTGTTGTGGCCTTTAGAAATCCATAACAATTTTTGGTTGTTAATCACACGATTAGTTAATGATAAATTATTTTAGTTTATGAATTAAAAACATATATACAAGCGCGTATTTGTGTATTGTCCGATAGGAACAGACGCACGTACGAGCAAGCAACAAACATTTTGTAACCATCTTTACAGCCCGGTTCACGGCACTGACCAAGATGTAAAACTACCAGTTGTATATTTATACTCTTTAATTCACAACCCCACATATTCAGAATTCTGGTCACCTATTCTAACGCATGATGCAGAAGAAAGGAACATAATGGTGGATGAAGGCCGTAACGCTACACGTTGTATACCCACGCTTTCTGGCAAATGCGCAAAATGTTATATTTTCCTGTGGTGCGTTTTTAAAACGATATAAATCTGCTCAATTCCCGTAAGAGTGGATTTCCGGGCCGTTTCCCGAATTTGGTGGTCATGATTTACGTTTACCGTAAGGGCGAATTTCTGTATCGTGGGTGATTGCTGCACACACACACGCGCATATATGCCCCGACACTTGACTGCGCAGTAATCCGTGGACTGCTGATGATGACGTACATACCGGCAGCCAAGGAAACACTTGACTGCGCAGTAATCCGTGGACTGCTGATGATGACGTACATACCGGCAGCCAAGGAAACACTTGACTGCGCAGTAATCCGTGGACTGCTGATGATGACGTACATACCGGCAGCCAAGGAAACACTTGACTGCGCAGTAATCCGTGGACTGCTGATGATGACGTACATACCGGCAGCCAAGGAAACACTTGACTGCGCAGTAATCCGTGGACTGCTGATGATGACGTACATACCGGCAGCCAAGGAAAATTACAGAGAGATATCTTGGAGAGAAAAATACCTTGTGCGATTGATGTCCCAGCATAAACATATTGTAATACCTGTTGTGAGTAGTAATATATTTTATGACATCATGTGCAACTATAGGCACTAGCAAATTAATTATATATAATATATTCCATCGGTAAGAGTCCAGAATTATGACGACGGGTAACATCAAAATTCAGTGCCTAAAGGTAGTTGCTGTGCACAAAAGTGATATGCTTTTGTCACTTACGTATAAGTCTTACAACGAAACAAGGTCATGATGTTGCCATGACACCAGGAATCTGTTTAACACTTCAGTTTTGTATTTTGCACTAAAACGCTTTAAAAATTAAATAAAAGAATAAATAAAACGATACGTAGATTATAATGAAGAAAAACAACAAAATTAGAAAGAATGGTTAATATATCACTATGTGGATGGATATTACAACTGATCACAACACTGACCGGCATCCAAACAACTGCAGTCGACCTGAAGAGAATCTTAAATCTTATCTTTATTAAGAGAAATAATGGTAAATAACACGGCCTATCATAAGTTATCAAAGCTTAATGGCGCTTGCTTATAATAACCAACGTTAAGATAAAATGTTGCCAGCTATTGATCACCCCCTTTTACCATTAAATATGATAAATGTAACAAGTGCTCGTATTTATAACCTACTAAAGACTGTTGATGAGTAAACTCATGTATCATTGTAATGCTTCGCACAATAGCAACACAAACATTCTGGCAGAGCTTGAGACGTTAGGCATTTTCAATTTAAATTTTCTATTAATTTATACTCACTTTTTTCAACATTATAAATACCAATTTAAAATTATTTAGGAAATAATTTTCTTATTTTCTGTCCACTAAGGTTTCATTGATGTTATATTGTTTTATCAGACTATCGGCACCGTGAGGGATGCTTTAGTATATGAAGACAAAGAATTTGTTACAATTGTACCAAACCACGAGTCTATATTGAATAACGATTTGATTTACATTTTTTTCCTCCCAGAAGTCAAACCACAAAAAAATAAAATGATGTCCCATTTAAAAAGTGAACCGATAACTTCTGAACTTAAATTAGTAAGGCACGAAGTCTTTCACTACCAACTTCCCGAAATCCAAGTAACCGTACATGAACACAAAGCAACTTGGGATGTGAATCATCAGGTAAAAATGAGCTAAATAATCTTAAAATACAAGAAAAGAAAAACGGTGCTAAATTCTAGACTTTTTATATTTTAAATAAATAATGTGTTTGACCGGAAAATGTCGTCAGAATCGTGTAAATCACCCACACCGCGATCTGTCTGAAGAATGGTTAACAGGGAGGTGGACAAGGCGTGAGAGAAGCGAGTAAAGTATTGAAGTCAGGTGCTTCTCGTGAGCTACCTGGCTTCTTGCCAGGAAGAACAGCGTTTGTATGTATCAGAAGAAGGGTCAGGTTAAAGAGAGCCCGCCACCTTAACAGGTTTATCGTTTTGGCTCCATTCCAGTATATTCAGAACGCGGCGGCCCTCTTGATATTTACCAGGCCCATTAGGGCCTCGCAGCACCGCACTTATCATGGAGACGCATTGCATCTGCGGATTGATTTTCTTCATCTTTTATGGCCAGCTAACAAAGAGTTAATCGATCTGTTTATGGTAATAAAATGTTAATTTTTTGCTGAGACTCCGGTCGTTTAATGAGAAATCCCTTTCTTCGCTCGTGGTTAATCGGAACTTTCACACGAGTGCAGTATGAAAGAAGAAAAAACAGAGGCAAGTCATTTTTAAAACAGAAAGTTGTGTTAAAACACATTGGCTGGCCCCTTTATTAGGTCCTTTAGAAAACAAAATAAATGCCAAACCTTACCTCAGCATAATTTTCGATCACATGCATCCAGCAACACTTCGCGCGCGCACCCTGATGGGGACGGCTGCTTCCAAGATAACAATGTTCCCATCCACTATTGAGCATTCATATGTTCATAGGAACATGGCAGAGATCTTAGACGTCTCCCTTGGCCAGCCTCTCGATCTGCTGATCTCAGAGCATCTGTGTGCTGAAGTTAAAAGACGCATTCACCATCACGATACTCTGCTTACCAAACTCCTTCGTACATTATGTATAGTATTAATCACTAAACGGGGAACTATCCATCAAGACGCCTTCCAGCACCTCATAGATTCTATGCCGTGTCGTATCAGAGCCGTTATTCGAGCAAAGGCGGCCCTCTATTATCTATGTTCTTCCCATTTTTGACGTTAAACTTAAAAAGATAAAACCACTGCAGGCAGTCATCAGCTTAAGAGAGACTACGGTGTACGGGCTCATCGTCGAATGCAGCAACTTTGGAAACTCTGCAGCCCATTACGAGAGCTGAAGGTTCTTCCGCAGATATCGCACGCGAGCGATAAGTAGGTGATGCTGGAGGCTGCGCCACGTAAAAGAAATCGAGACTTGCAAATCTTTGGGGATCATTGCAACAGACGGAACCGATAATAATTGTAGGATATTTGCAATATGTTCTTTTAACCTAAATGTATTCCGCTGTCCGACTGTCAGAGGTTATAATTTAGTTTATTTTTAAATGCTATCTTCAAAAGTTGCTGTCACCATCCTCCGTGACTGAAGATGAGCTGTCGACAGAACTCGCGCAGGAGTCGTTTAAGAGGCGAAAACTGGCATCGCTCTATTCATTTCCTTTCGCTTGATCTCCTGTGTTCCAATGGCAGGCATACGAAAGGGGTTCGGGTGCGGAAAAATCCTACCAGAACTTTTTATTTTTAGATGCGGGAAGAAACCCATAGATGTTGCTGGTGAAGAAGAGCAAGAAGAAACTGCCAGGGACAAACTCCAAACCGAGAGGGTCCCACGGCAAACGTTTGGTGCTATGGTATTTAAAGGGAATGCAACTGCTTAGGATATTTTCAAAGAAAAAGGCGACATAATTTGAATAAATATCTACATTAAACTGAACCTGACGTTTTCAAAGCTGTTTGTAGTTAATTTAATCAGCTGCCTTTTGTTGAGCTGATATTTTAAGAAATTATGGGTTATCGTCTGCTTGACGAAAGAACAAGAAAACCAACAACAACAACAACAACAACAACAACTACTACTACTACTACTACTACTACTACTACTACTACTACTAATAATAATAATAATAATCTGACTATTTATTTGGTTTCATTTTCAAGCATTACCAAAGGCATACACCTCTCTTTCTATGCCGTCAGCATAAAACTGTTGACACAGTGGCCAATGAAGGCAAGCCGACCTCTTCCTCCATTCATAGCAGATCTCTTTGATTCTACCCTCCCTTTGTATTCGTTTGTCGTGACAGTTGATAATCGCTCGGGGCAGCAGGTCTGGACTGTAGAACGGATGGGATAGCAAACCCCACTTTATTTCCTTCTTTGTCTTGTAACCTGTCCTAGCCGTGTATGGAGGAAATCGTGTTGCAGCAAAACCACATCTGTATTTATTAGCCCTGCGTAGTCTGTTGGAAGATCACGCCTCGATCTCGGAGAAGTTCGTAATGACAGATGGCAGCCAGTCACTGTAACACTATTCCAAGTAAAGTCTACATGAACAATCGCCTTCATGCCCCACCTAACGATTCCATTACTGATAAACATAGTGAAAGTAATGTCGCCTAAACTAACACGTCTTCCTCCTGCTACACGTTCCGGTTCTTCTCGGAAGCACGTACACCATTTCAGAATCGTTCGGATGTAACGTATTCTGAGTCCTTGACGAACCTAGAAGCTCAGGAACACCTTGCTTCGTGAATGTTTGTTAATATTTGCTGCTCCATAAAGACACTCACAATGCTCTCCATCATTCTAAATTACTTTGAAGACAGTGACGTGTAGGTGCTCGCCCTAACACCTCTCTCTGAAAAGCGTGTTTGTTAAATGCATCACTGTTATACAACCAAATACCATTTAGTGTCCCAGCAGTTTAAACAATCTCCACCTGTACGGATAAATTATTCAAATCTCCCCATTTTGCTCATAAGATCTATAAGCCGTATTCCTGATATTCTCTGCTCTTCTTTGGGCAAATTCTGGGCCAGTTCAGCAATATGATGAATAGAAGTAGCCGCACAATGATGGTCCGCGTTATCGTTCATGAATAATAGTTGAGTGGTAAGCGAGAGTGATCATCGAAATGGGAAATGGCATTACGTCCAAGAAGGTTTCCACGGTAACTGTTGACATTTATAGGTTCAGACAAAGTAACAAGGTCGAAATTATAGTTAGAAGATAAAATCACCACACCGTAACGGATCCATCACCACAAGCAACAGTTCCAGTAGTGTTTCGATGATTGGAAGCTTGTCCTATATTGTAAAACTCTCATCCGACCATCAACAGAGTGCAGAAAAGACGAACTTTCATTGGACCAGTAATGCCCCTCTCTATGTCCTCTTGTTTTGCCGGAATGTTGACTGTCATAGCTTGCTTATGTCGAGCCAACAACCCTAGACGATTCGTAGAGGGAGGGCGTGAAAAATTAGTTTTCTCGTCACGAAATCAGTGGCATTTCATGGCTGCACGGGAACTTCCTCTATATGCTCGCTCTATCAAAATCAGTGTGTAGTCAACACATCGTTCAGTTGCATCTGACTGATGTCCCATTCATTGTGATCGAGTGGGATTTTAGTTCCCGGTATTTATCGCTGATTCTCACAACTTCTCAAAATTCCAATGATCTCAAGCTCAGTTTTTCTTGTTATCACACCAGTTACGGCTTCCTGATGTTTTCTTTGTAGTATCAAGATTATTTCACATGGAAATTCTCTTTCATTCACATGTTTCTATTATTACCTCGTGAAACAAGAGTCACAACAATAATAACAGCAGACATCAACAGGCTAATACAAAGTACCGAAATGTTACTTCATAACCATGCGTGCATCTTAAGAACATTCTCGGAACGCCGCCATCTTTCCATGCGTAATTATTTAAACAGTCTGGGATACCAACATTTTTTCATAATTCCTGCTCAGTAAAATAGTCGGACGCACTAATATTTATTAAAAAAACTAAAAGTGACAACAGCAAACAGAAATGGAATACAATCTGAATCTAAAACAACAAATATTTGTGCTAAAATAACGGAAACAACATCATGACATCAGAAACTTCACAGAAGTATAGAAGATCTGTAAATCATATTTCCATTTTCTTGTTGATGACAGTCCTTGCAAATATTAAAAAATATAAATACATTAGTATGGAAACTATACTATCATCTTGTAAAATTCTGGTTTGATGAATCTATTTGCATTTATCTAATAATGAATAGTAAATTCTAAAATTATATGTAGAGTGCAAACCAGATATTACCGCATTGTACTATGTTTCTAAACAATGTATTGTGTGTAAAAAAATATTTTCAGCATAATGATCATAGCACAAAATACAGCCAGTGTTCATAGGGCTCTGCTCTAGACATCCTTAATGTAGTGATTTATTGTCGGTATACAGTTGTTGAAGTAGTAAACGTCGATCAATGCACACTTTCCAACACTGTTTGACTATTATAAACATACAGTATCAGAAATAATTAGGAGAAACACAGAGGATGTAGACACAAATGAGATAAGAAAGTAACTCAGGGTTGACCCACGGGATGATTCTTTGGCAGCCCACACCACGGACACATAAAAATTCCCGTGAGAGACTTTATAACAAAATAATATGAAAGTTTATCGAGAAATTTCCATGTATACGAACAGTCGCTAGATGATTACCATGAGGTATCGTCTCGTGTGATCTCCCTCACAAAACCATATCTGGTTAATTAGAAGACTCGCAATTTTAATCACAAGAAGAGCGTTAGAAAAAAATGGGGCGTTACGGAGGAAAACGGGGCATTTAATTCAGATAGAGAGAAAGATGTTCGATTGACACAGGTGGAATTTAGTTTAACAATATTATGAGAGGCTCGCGACATTAAGGTAGTTAGACCACACTGATATAATCCATACAAAGTGCATTATTACAGGAAACATCCAAAAGCAAAATGAATGCATTGTACAAGCATTAGTATTTGGTAGGTAAGGTTTTGCTTAGATTGACACCTCGTTTTCATGCTTCGATACAGGTTATCAGTGTATGACTGTGGAATGTTGTTCCAAATATCTCGTTGCACTTTCCACAAAACATTCAAAATGCTTCCTGCCGTTTGACTTTTAAAGTAGCTATGTAACCAATATAGCCTCAATAATGTTCATATCAGAACTTTTCGGAGGCCAAGACATTTTTTTGTGTGTTCCATCGGTCTCTTTACGTCCTAGATAGTTTTACACTACACTGGCTATATGCATGGGGTCATTGCCATGACGGAAGATGAATCACAGCCCGATGAGATGTCTTGGCAAAATGACATGATGAATGAGAACCTGCCTATATCTGTCAGCAGGCAATATACCTTCGGTCGTAGCAAATCTAGGATACAGTTGACTGATTTGCAGCCTCACACTTGTATTGATCTACCCCATGCTTCACTGTAGCTGTTGTATAGTGTTTATTTGTTACGCTGATCACCGATTCGCCTTCGAACAAACTGCCGTCGATTAATGACAAACAGTTCAAACTTGGACTCATCTGTAAAGAGCACCACCTTCCAGATTTGGTCATCTCACTGTTTCATTTCTTCTGCCCTTCAGCCTTTCCGTTTAGTTATCTCCTCAGCAAAGTTTTCCGGCAGCTACACATTCCCTGTAAACACTTCGCACTAATCTCGATCTTACTGATCTCGAAGAAGTGCTAACACCTGAACTTGTAGCTATGATCTCTTGTGGTTCGTGACTATCACATAGCTAACTAACATCACTTCTGGAGAGTTTGGGTTTTCTTTCTCGATCGAGTCTATTGTCAGCAACGTTAATTCTCCACAGAGTTTTGCATACAGCTCCTTGAAGTCAGGCTGCAACCCGACGCATATAGCATCCCTTACTAGCCAAGGCTTTGATTTGTATACGCCTGTCACGTGATATTTCCTTTTCAGAAGCCATAGTGTTCACCACACATTCACCATACCACAATGACATTACGGACTATGCTTTTATATTCCCTTTACAGGTGTGGACACTTTGATTCCTTGCACAACAACCAGGTACAATACATTATATCAAAACATAACTCTAATATGGAGCATTTCAACTTTCAACATATCACGTGCTATTTGCAACTCATACCCATTTTTCTTCTGTCTCTATAATTATTTACATTACTGTATATATCCATATGCTGCACATATAAGGAGAAGCTTAAATAATACACACGTTAATCATGGTTTATGATTACATTTAGACAACAACAGAAGTTATTTCGGGGGGATGTAATAATCGTCTAGCCCCTATTTTGAAAATGATTTTTCTTCTTCTGATCCAACAGCTTTAAATAAGGCGACGTGTGTCTGATATTTGGCGCGCCCCGCACACACCTGTGCTGCAGTGTGCCTTTGTGTGTACAGAGAATTTTAGGAGGAAAGTTCATCCTACTAAGGTTTCAGAATGTGTCCTGCATACTCTGTAACAAGCCCCAGATTTGTTTAGAGTGTTGAGGTCAAACTCTGGCCCGACCACCATTCATTTTAAAACTTTGCCAAAACAGTTCCCAGACAAGTCAGCGGTTTGTTTCCCTCCATTGTCCCCCCCCCCGGTGGACGAGATGGCGGGCTACACCTACTGATCTCTCTCCGTCGGTCTAATCGCCACGGTCTTATTCTTGCTACATCAGACGGTCATCTGCGAAACTTTCTTTTCATGCAATTAACCCTGGGTTCTCGCGCCCTGAAATATCTATTCACCGCATCTCAATGGTGCGGACAATGCTGACATGTTGGCGATTTGCATTCGATCACGTGCCGCATTGTAAGCCCCCTCCCCTCGATTGCAAACTTTGTCACCGTATAACAATGAATACATTTTCAAATCTTCTTGTTTTTTTTTAAAATTCTTTGTAGACGAGTAAACGAAGTCTGATTCGATATAAATGACACCCGATGGTAACATTCAAGCCGCTATCATCGTGTTAAATACATATTATCAGATACTAAAACCTGGTATAACACCTGGCTCCATTTTCTTTTTTCACGTAATTCGTGTCTCTCCGCAGACGTTGGTTTCTTCCTTTTATTGGCAGCATACATTGAAGTCGTAAGCTCATTTGGATATGGATATCTGTGCAAGCACTTTGGGGTATTTGATCCTGGGACACAAACCACCGCGAATTCTCTCTCTGTATAACGTCCATTTGCTGTACAAATTGATCCTCTCTTTGTGTAGGCTCATACCTCTTAACCCATATTCTACCATAAATAACCCTCTAAAAACTCAGACATCCTGGCAACCATTTTCTGACTTCATTCCGCACCTGTTAGAACCACTCTCATGGAATGTCTCTCTCCCTTCTTTGTACTTCAATTAATTCTATATCAAAAGAAACAAAAAAAAATTAGCTTGCTGGTATTATAACAACAAAAAATAGCATGACAGGTGAAAATAAATCACAAAATTTATTTTTACAGCCACTCATTCATTTAATAACTCTAAATATATCGCATTTACATAATATGATAATAAGAATAGCAAAAATAAGAGAGGAATAGCATGCACTACATATATTCTACAATATTTTCATATTTTAGTAACAATAGTTGTGACAGAAATTTTTTACATTAATGTATATGCATTTTCTTTCAAATTAATATGCAATGTCCTGCCATATTAATTGGTCACTCCAATAAACAAATGTACTTGACCTAAATTTACATATTTCTGGTGTGGCTATGCATATACTGGATATCTATATGCCAGATAATTAGTGTACACTACCATCAAGTAAAAAACAGCTGGATATTGTGATATCTCTCTGCCAAAGATCTCATGAAATTTAGCAAGGCAAATGTCACAAATCTGGCAAAGTTACATGGAAAGTGTTTAACAATGACCTCACAACAAGAATGTGCCATTACGCACCATTTCAAAACTTATCATCAAGATTTTCTTGCTGGCATCAGCTATGTAACAGAAATGAGCCAGAGAACGATCCATCATCATCTCCATCAACTTGAACAAGACACTTCAAATGATATAGTCAAAGGGATATCTCTGGCAAGACTCTTGAATAATGGGAGACATGTCCAGTTTAGCAGTTCACAACTAAAGGTTGCATGCATGTTTAGAGAAAACTTAATGAAAACATTAAATCCCAATATCTTCATCCCATAATTATGCATGAAGGCAGAAGGTTTTAATCTAGCATGTTGGAAAGACAGAACAGGTCTTTTTTTTTATGACTGTCTTAATTCTAACCAGCTAATTGCCATTTTGAAAACATCTTCTACCATTGTAGCAACAAGGCAAACTGAGAATCAATGCCCAGGGAATGTTGCTACATGATATTTTTTGTGTGATCACTGACTGGAAGAAGAATCAGAGCATTCAACCTTTTCCCTGGGAACCACTAACCTCTAAATTTTTTTGAGCACATGTGGGAACATCTGGATCTTAAACTAAGAGCAAGCAAAACACCTATATGATAGAATTATAGGAAGTTATCAAACAGATATGAAGATCCTAGGCCAGACTGAGGTATAAAATCTCACTGATTCTATTCCAAACAAAGAAGCTCATCTCTCTTCAAAGTGTGGTTTGACAGGGAAAATCAAAGAACTTTAGTTTATTGCTTGTTGTTGGTATTTTCTGTTTTTCATAATACATTAACATATTGTAATGACAGTGACAAATTATTATGGCAGAGAACTGTATCACTGACATCCAACACTTAGAAAATATTTATCACTGATATTATTTGTTAGTTTGTAACCATGACATCAAGAACTTCTAACAAGTTTTCTCTGTTCATTAGAATGAAATTTTTTTTTGAAGATATAAAAATTGAGTGCAGACTTGATATTATTTTACCCACTAGGACAGTTGATTCCCTTGATGAAATTAGCCGAACATAGTTCTCATACTTGTTTATCTTTGGTGCAGTATTGCTCTTCACAAAGTAGTGCATACAAAATGTATTTGCACCATAGGTTCTCGTTATTTAACTACATAGAGAATTTTTTGAATGTTACAAGCCAAGACAGGTGAAATCATTGAAAGCCTATTTTATCATCACCTACACAAATATAATTACCATTTCCATTAAGGATCCATCCTGGTTGGTAAGGACAGTTTTTCAACTTCTAGTTATAACATCAAAACTTAAGTAAATAAATAAAAGAACAAAAACACCAACAACAAAAGAAAAATCCATATTTTTATCCTTTCCATATTCAACTGATAAAGTGGCAGAAGTGGATAAATGACCTAATGTTTTTATTACATTTGCACCAGTTTATTACCTTTGTTAATTGGCAGTTCCTTTTCTGAGTCATAATAATATTACAAATGATAAGTAATTTCATTTTAGATTAAAATTTATTTTGTTGTACAAATGCCAACAATAAATGCTAATTATTTTATTATAAATTGACGCAGACTAGTTCATACTGGTTTTGCTTATTAATTAAAAATAAAACAAGTTATATATAAATATAGTAGAGATATATATATAGAGAGAGACAGAAATTGTTGTACATTCAGCTCCCGTATTTCCTGTGGTGATAGAAATTAGAGCCTTAAAAGAATAAATCAATAAGTTATATACTTCATTCGTTGATCAACTTACCGCCTTAACAAAGATAGACGTGATTAAGTTTACTGGCCCTGACTTGATTAATTGTAAGGATGTTTATTCACACTACACTGTCTACGACCCACCTTGGCAGCTTGTTTTGAAGGTTATAAAAAGCCCTGGGTAGAGAAATGAACAGATAATCCCGTTTTAAACATCACTCACTAGTTGCTAAGTAACCTGTAATAATATTCACCCATTTAGTAGATTTTTTTACCTGATAACTGTGATGCCATTCCATATTAGACACAAGCTTATGGTTTTTGTACAAATTGCATGGCTTATTTATAATTTCTAATTAACATATGTTTATTGAATGAAACAGAAAGTTCAGAGCAGCACATAATGTTTGCTGGCATAAGTTACACAACAGTGACAAGTGTTATAGGGTAAAAACTCGCACGGATGTTTCTCAAACTTGGCCACTATTCCCACAAGTCAGTGGTTATATCAAATCATTGCCTCATTCTGCAGCCTGCAACAAAGGGAAAAAACAGAGTGATAAAACCTAGAATATGAGGTCTGCAATGTAACACGTAAGTGGATGCATATTGCCAAAATGTCTGTATTGCAACTACTGATTGGGTCTAATAGGGTGCAGTCTATGAGTGCTGACCCTAAGTGCAGTCAACAGCAGGTTGCTGCGGGCAGAGAAGGCCTCTGTAAGTCGTCATTGAACTTCAGAAAGCAGCTAGATAACAACAGAAAGATGAAATCAACTAAAACTTCTTATGTTGGGTACTAACAGCTTATCTATGGTTGAAGAAAACAGAATTATAAATAGACATGTAATTAAATATAAAATGACTAATTACAGCTACAGCTGATATATAGAGAAAAAATCCTCATTAATTGTCACTGATATTATAAAAATACAGGAGTTTAATGTAAAAATTCAATATCAAAACAAAAACTGGAGACCATAATAGAATAGTTATGAGAAGTAGGAAGCTTTTGGTTATCCTGAAATGAATAAAACTAATGAAATTAATAATTTATAAACAAATCCAACTGAAAATTAATCTTAATCATCATGTTTTCATTTTAAACTGAATAACTTTTTTCAAAGATCAAAAACTTTCTAGTAGTCGAAATATTTTATTTTACAGCAGTTGAAAATAATCAAAACATCTTGATTTAACCATGAACTCACAACAAAGTCAAATTAAGAGTTATTTCCCTTAGGTTATATGTATATAATTTTAAATAATAACAGAGGGCGAGAATTCGGCATTCATTATTTAGCGTCTTTTTTTTCCCACTTTTACACTTCAAACCGATATCTTTTCAGTATTTGACTACTTCTTTTGAATTATTTGATTAAAAAATTCTAATACTACTATTGCATTTATGTAATTTAGGTATTTTTATTGTTACTGTTATATTGATGTAATTTAGAGGTTTTCCATTATTATTGTATCTGTGAAAATGAAATATTCTAGCACCAACATTGAGAAATTTTCTTTTTATTAAAATTAATTTTATTAGTTTAACTCACAAATAAACATCATTAATAGTACAGGGCATCAAATAAATTACTGAAGTAAAGGGAAAAATGGATATTCTGAAAATAGAAGGGAAATAACTGCTTATAGTTAATAAGGTTCAGATTATCTCCCGTTAATAAAAAAATTATGTGAATAAGATTTTTTAAAATTTTCTTTGAACAAAGTTGGCAGGTATCAAAGAAATTTTTTGAAAAGTTTCCACTGCATTCACTACGTAATATTTTCATACAATAGAAGTAGTGAAACGGTTAAGTGAATACAAATCTGTAATTGCATAATTTAAAAGGTATAGTGGGTCAAATGCGTATATATTGTATAGATAATAGTATATTCATCCACCTTAAGATGTAAAATCTAATAACAAGATTAAACGTTTACAATCGCCATCTCTTGATAAATGTAATGCATTTGTTAATAACTAATAAAATCTGTTTACTTAATAAGTTCAGATATCTTCATCAGATTTCTACAAACTAAACTAGGTTTCAATTCAATATTTTAATTACTATAAATCCTTGTTGAAAATCTAAAAAAAAACACAAAACTGCACTGAACATTTTCCACTATCTGTAGTTCATTTTTAAAATAAGAATCTATTGTGAACAGATTGTTAGAATTTATAGAGTAGTGCACTGGTTCTTCATGCTTCAGTTTATCATTCTTGGTATCCCGTTAGCTCCATTAGCAGCTGGATTTTAGTGCTTTTCTTACTTGTGACTTTTTTTTTTTAGATTTCCAGACAATTACAACTAATTACTACATTTTCTAAAACAATTGCCATACAATTATTTTTTTAGAATTGGCATTCTATGGAAGCTTAATATTAAATATCATCATCACTCATATAACCACTCTCGAGCAGATTGTAAAGGAAATACATTAGTTATCCTGCAAGTTTTTATTATATATCATTATTTCTTCCAGTAGTGAAAATGAAGCTACCATATCATTATTGAGCCATTTTATCCAAATTGAATAAGTAATATCATAATTGTTGCATGTTTTAGGTGACTTGTTCTTCTGGTTCTATCACAATGCAGGATAGGACAGTTGGTGAGTAGCAGAAGTGGGTTAATAATACGTCCATAATGATTACGTCACTCAATGTACCAGAAATGTTAGATGCCATGATGAAATTTTGATTTTGTTGTTTAGTTTGGTAGTTCCAAGGAGGCAGCAAATCATAATAGCTTTCCTATCCATGGATCAGAATGATTTTTAAATTTCGGAAACTCAGCTAATTTTTAAATTATGACACCCCCTCTCGTATAAGTAAATGCAGATGACTGAAGAACTATTCCACTCTCCACAGGCTCAAATACTCTACTTATTTTGAAAACCACTCCTAGGTGTTCTCTTAACAATAAAAAATGTAAACTTGCAGGTCTATCATGTTTAATCGTTCAGCATATTCCAAATGGTTAAATCTTGTGAAAATATTCGAGCAAACCTATGCTGGACTCTCTTTAATAAATCAAGATATTTCCTTATATAAGGATTCCATGACTGAACATAATATTCAATATACGGACAAAGTAACGATGTATACAACGGAACTAAAACATCTTTAGTTTGTGTCTGATAATCTGACTAATTACTATTAATTTACTTGCCTTTTGCAGGTGAAAAGCACTCTTCTTTGTAATGAAGATATCTGTCTATAGTGAAAGGGTGCCAAACAAATATACCTATTATTCTGTTAACTTTTTCTATTTCACTCTTATGGGAAACATTATCAGAATCTTAAAAAGTCTAAAAATAAGCAGCATCAATATTTTAAAAGATTTGAAAAGCAAAATACTTTTCAGATTGAAACCAATAACTAAAAATATTATTTTAACAGAAAGCATTAAACATTTAAAAAATACTATTATACTGTTTAAGAAATAAATCTAATAGTATTGATAAGGTATTTAGATTACATAAATACAATAGTGATGGTAAAATTTTAAAATTACATCTCATTACAAGAATTGTGTATATGTAATTTAAATATTTTACTACCACTATTGTGTTTATGCAGTTTACAAATTTTAACCAGTACTACTGTATTTATGTAATTTAAATATTTTTACCGTTACTATTAGGTCGTTACAAAAGTTTTGTGGGTATTTATATTATGTTAATTTGGGATTCATATTTTTGCATGCTTGTGTAATATATCACCATTGATGGTTTTTAACATCGCCGTGTAAAACCTCTCGGAGTCTTCTGTATCATGCTCGGAAATTAATCCACCTTCTATAGCATGTAAGTACGAACAGGCACACCAGGTGACACAGGAGGTCATAGAAAATACATTCCCAGAGTTTGAAAATTCTGCCTCTAGTGACGACATCCTAACCCAACCATTGCTATTTTTGAAAATAAGTTTCTTCCGAAATCGATATCTAAACCTGACATAAACAGTGAAACTGAGTTACCGACTCTAATTTATCGACGGGAATTTAATTTAAAAGTTGCTAAGCCAGTGTAACCAACTACAGTAGGCGTCCGGAAAGTCTGCCGCCATTTCGATAACCGGCTTCCAGACGCTGTAACATTATACGTTTGACCTGGCTGCTGGTCTTCAGATCAACGGCCATCTGCGGACGGTCACGCACACCGACGTTCTCAGATAGCTCCTTCAGCAGAATTCCGCAGGTGCGCGGTCTGCTGACCCTACCAGCCAAATGTGCGGAAATGGCCTACTGATCATCGGTTCACCGAAACCACAGCGTAGCTGCTGCTCCACGGCTTCGTTAGCGTATAACAGGGCACCGTTTCGCACAAAGTTGTCCAGCCATGAATTCCGAGGAAAAGTCCAACCGCTTCTCTCGGTGAGCAGCATCTTAAGCATCCCTTCACGTTTTGTGCAGAAAAAGGCATCACCAGTTTGCTCGGTAGTCCTCACTTTGGAGGTTGGCCCTTTTCTGTATGATAATACTTTAAATATGTACAACGACTTCCATGGGTGTAGGTGGGTGTCCCAGTCGTGGCGCATCAGCTGGAAGTCCTGCCTCCTTAAATTTATGGGACCAGATTTCGCGAGGCCATGGGTGGGTGTCTACATGGGCCTCGAAGAGCACAGGTCTCTTGACAAAAGACACGCAAAACCGGCCCTGCATTATATTCATTGCCAGAAAACTTCACAAGTGGTGAGCGATCCTGGAGATCTGACGGTTCCGTGAGCTTACACGCGGAGGAAGTGAGATGGAATATCATATAGCGGAAGTGGCGCTTCCAGGGCCAAAGTCTGCAAACTCTAGAAATTTTGTCGCCTCAATCCCCTGCTGTGCACACTTCCGGAAACGTTTGTTACCATTTGGGGTTATAAGCCGACGACTGCCGAAAATTTCTCTTACTGCAATTTTTATAAAATAGTTCAAACTTTAAATTCTGTACATCATGAAGCACCGTCAGATTCTGTAAACCGGAAGCGTGAGAACAATAAATATGGCAGGCAGGATAAGCTGCATTATTTAAACAGTTGGGTTATTGATCTCCGCCAAATATCCCCACAATAAATATGCAACATCTATTGGTCTTTTATTAACTTTGCTCATTTATTATTCATGGTTATGAATAGAATTGTGCCATTATTGCGTATATCACCAGGAATGAAGGTCACATTGTGAGACTTACATGGATATGATTTCTTATAGGCCACAGGAAGCGACTTGCGCCGCACTGTAAACTGCTTCTCGTAATCGCTGATAAAATGTTTGGTTTAGAAAGTGTAAAACATGAACGTTTTCAGATGGCCATGTCATGAATAAATAAATAAATAAATAAATGAATAAACACAGAAACGCCATTACTATGAATTTTTTAAAGAATTAGTAATTTTTTTCAAATTAGTCAGTTGGCATTACGAGAAACAAACCTCGGCTTCCTTCACAGGTCCAGACTTTGCTTCCATATTAATACAACATTTGTGAAACAGCACGGGGATGAAGTGATCCATAAAGTTGTGTGCTTGGTTTTCTAACAGAGATATGAGCATTAAAACAATTCTAGAAGAGAATAAACAAACACTTATATCCCGTGGCGTACAAAGTTGGCAGCTCTGTTAAAAAAGAAAAAGCGTTTGTCTGTGTCACGTGTCAGAACAGCGCTGAATATTCTGTGTGGACGCTTACAAACCCGACATTGAATTCCCAACGCATTTGATGTTTTCGGAAATTGTAATCAATCTTACGATTTTCTGCTACGCTGATATCTCTCTTCCATAAAAAAAAAAGCAACAACATGGCCGAGTTAAACTGCACAAACTGTTAAACAGATTCTTGGCATGTGATACTTTTATTCTATTACTTTTCTTTCTGTAACCAACGTAACGGAGGCAGGACTGGTCCCTCCAGAGGTGACGCTTGCAGATCGCTGACTTTCAACGCAGAAGATCGCGGACTTCTACGGAGAGAAGGAAATAAAGAGAAATTGATGGTTCTTTGAATCAGAAGAGAATCAGCTTTCACACTGAGATTTCCTGCACATGGTTTAGGTTCCTCAGTCGCGAGTAGCTGAAGAGTTGGTGTGAAATGGTCTGTAAATGGATATACAAAAAGTTCACAATTAAATAAAGATTATGTCAGCATAGAAATTAGATTACAGCGAGTACAGCGGCCTGAAAACTTTGAATATGTAATTTCCAAACAAAAAGGGAAACAAAATTTATGAACGTTTCAGTCTTTAAAAGACTAATTTATTGTTATTAAGATGCTATTCAAGATGCTTCAGGGACCGTTTACTCATAAAGAATTTTACTTATGTAGCTATACACGGCATGTATCATGCTAAAATTGATTTCCCTTATGATCAACATTTCCTGCTATTGCTACAATAAGTTGTCTGGCTCCGATTAGGACATATTCTACTTTTGTTAATTCGGTGTTTGGGTCGAAGTGCCCATACTTGCTACATTACTCTCCACAAAGACCAATGGATCTGTCGGAAATACTCGCACAATCTATGTCCACATTGATGTATATCCAAATATGACTCATAACTATCTATGCTAAAGTTGAGGGCAAGAGTTTGAATTCAACTGAGGACCGGCTCGTTTTTGCGTACAACCATATGGTTGCTTTGTTTCTCCCACAGCTGATAATAAAGAATTCTTGTGGGAACTTTTACTCGTGGACTCCCACGCCGACAGTTAAATACAGCGGTGTGCAAAAGTCTTGCATAAAAATGACTAGACTTAGAAAATGGGTTCTTATTTTGTAGAAATTAGTAACTATTGTATGTTTTCTGTCTTAATTGAAAGGTATCGGTGTCTCTAAACGATTTATAGCACTAAGATCCATTTTGTAATTACACAGTCAAAATTTAAATATTAATAAAATAATCTACATGAAATCGACGTGTGCAAAAGTGTTGCATAAACTACAAAAAAATTAGAATAAATATTTTGTGCTATAATAGTTTAGGAGATTAGAATATAAATATGAAAAAAAAAACTGTCATTTTACACTATTCTGATTCATGTAAGCCCACAATCTCTAATCTTGTAACTACGATTGGGACCCACAAACTCCATAACAGTGGAAATGTACGATGACGACGATATTGCCGCACATAAAGTACCTTACGTAATGTTTTCCATGCTCGCGGTTAATATGGACACTTTCGTTCTGCCATCTCGTGCTAATATCGAAGAAAAAGACGACAGCTAGCGGGAGGCGAGGTAATTAATCTGACTATAAAATGTTTCCATTATCACTTCTTTCTCCTTCCTAACAGTAAAATACAATGTGTTACACATTCATTAGTTTAAAAAAAAGACAGAAATATTCTAGTTTTCAGAAATATTTTTGATTGTACAGTGTGTTTAAATTTACGAAGCCCTCACTTTTATTCCTTTTGAATTTTACGCAAGAGGATCATCACATATAATCGGATGGCGCCTTGTTTAACGTAATAGCCATAATCATAACAATTACTCCTTTTCTATGGCTATCTTTCCAGAATTATTCACTACTGACTATTAGTGATTTAAACCGGCTGACCAACGCGTGTTTAAGAGTTGTAATGACTGTAATCATTAAACGACTGTGTCGTCTGCTGCCGGTAAGAATGAATTCTATAAGATTTTTCTTTTATGCTCCTCCATTTGAACTTTTCTGTCTTTGTTAATTTTCTTCGGATAGTCCATTTCCTTCTCTTCTCGATGGGAATTAAAAGAATTCCTTACTGATGTAGTTAGGGACAATCTAGAAAATTGGACGTGTCGTCAGGCTGCATAATCAGGCAACTGTTTCACAAGATTCTATGCAAACCAGACTCTTCCACCAGATTTACTGTACCATTTATTGAATTTGTACCTGGGTTCCTAATTTCCGGTCTTACTTTTGGCGTAATTCACATTTTCCGGTTATGATTGTAAGTATAATTTTTCTCTCTTTACAGAACTCCAAGTTATATACAACTCGTTACAACAAACAATAATTTATTTTTAAAAATTCGAACGCCATATCATTATTATATCCGACCTCTTCACGAACTTCTGAGTTCTACTTATCTATGGACTAATTCTATTTTATGCTGTCTGACTTCGTGATAACCCTTTTCTTCTGAAAACTTGTTTTTATTGCTAGTTAATTAATTAACGTAGAATTAATAATAGTCAAGAAAGATTTTAGTCACAAATTTTGAAACAGAAAATACTACAATTTCTGTTGAGTTCGACGATTTTTGAGTTTTTATCATCACATAAACAATTTTAATTTCAACGAAACTTTGACGAATTTTAGTAACGGAATAACGGCAGAAAAATAGTTTATCGAAATGCATTATAAATTGTATGCGATGAAATCACCACAATTTTGTAGAGAACAAACGGCCGTCGTCAAATACCTGAAAGAAACTGCTGAAAATTAAAAAAAAAATTACTGGTTACAATTTTTGAGATTTAAATCTCCGAATGACTTTTACTTTAGTTTAGTTTAGCAGTTACAAGCCACGGAAGAGAAATAGGCATCAGTACGATTCTTAAATTGATTAATATTATCACTATTAAAAACACTTACCGGTAACTTATTCCATTTTAACAGTTATAAAATGAAAAAAAATTTTTATAATACTCGTTAGAATTTGAGCTTATTGGTAATAATGATCGCTAGAATTAATAATGGCAGGAATGTTTGTTTTTATGGTATCTAACTTCGTTTTTTAATCTAAATTTAAAGAACTAAGTTGTCTGTCATGTTAAAAAATTTATTGTTTTATTAAAAAACTATGTATTAATTGATAAACTTTATTTATTTTTCATCTGAAAGAGACGAAAAGTAAAAAAAAATACATTAAAATTTGAAAATTATATAAGTAAATATGTTGCTCATTTCTATTATTCCTGGCATTATCGCTCTTCGTAATCACCCATTTTGTTTCTGCAGACAGTAAACTGTCTTCCCATTCTCAAAGTTTTCAACGTCGGAAGTTAGGCGCACTAGCGCTGTCAGTCGTTGTTTGTTGTTCTCCTGTTTCGTTTAAGTTCCTTGGCTTAACTGCCATTTGGGCTGATCCGCGAATTGGCGCACGAAGTTATATAGGATAGCAAAATCAAAATCACTCAACTTTCGAACTGCATTGTGTTAAAATCTATTCCTAATACCAGGAATAAACAAACAAACAATTAAGAGGATTAAAAAGAGTGAAAAATCTTAATGGATAGCTGTCAGGAAGCAAATGAGAAGAAATATGCAAGTATATATTTTTTAAAAAAATATATTTTATTTATAATAAAATTTATCTGCATTATCTGGATGGACGGCATTTAACTAAGTTGAGCGCTATCACGTATGTGGTGGTGGTTACGTCACAGTTCTCTTGGCGGAAGTTAATCTGTCACAAGCAACAATTTTGTAACGCGCGACGTGAGAGAACTACAATCATGAAGGCGGGTTATGTAGACTGTGGATTATAAACTTTTAAGGACAGGACACAATAACAATTACTATTATTCACGAAATGTTAATTAAAATATTAGTGACATTAAATATAAAGAAAATTATTATATAATTGTAACGGGATCTTGAATGTTCCGCCAAATGTAGTTTTACCTTCCCCCATGACGCTATAAATGTAGAGTTCGAGTCGATGGCAGGACTACCTGTCTGCTAATCATAATAAAAGAATAAATTAAAATAAACGTGCTTTACAGATTGATGTGCCGTTTAAAATTTTTGCCACAGATTCTTTCCATAAATAATTTGAAACCATAGGTTTTGTACAGTTGCATTAGCCTGTAATTTATATATAATAACTGTTTAAAAGTTAACTTTCAGGAGGATAGTGTAGTGCCTATATATTTACATTTGTCAGATTATACGACGATAATACACGTATTTTTTTTTAAAAAGATCGTTTAATTTTATTTATCAATAAATTATTACTTGAAAAATTTTGTAGTTAATAAAACAACATTTAGAAAATGCATCTAAATATTCATTAAAGAAAAACTGTAATAACGTTTTAGATGAAAAACATCAACAAGAGTGCAGTTTCATGGCCGAAATTGGTTAGTCTATGAATTAGCACCGTATAAATAATCTACCTTTTCCATCAGTTTGTATACAAAAACGATTTCGAGAAAATCTTAACAATTAACAAAAAATTAACTTTGTATTAATTACTTTAATTATGATGAGAAATACTGTATACTTCAGGGTCCTAAATGTAATTTTATAAAGCATGATATTCCAGAAAAAAAGTATAGTACTAAAAAATAAATGTCAAAATAGAACTTTCTGGAAGATCATGGTTGAGTGTATGTATCCTTGTTTTTTTGTTGCTGTGTCTAGAATTTCTTATACAGTTTGCGCACTACATGGACATTCATCTTTACTTCATCTTTAATGAATCATAAATAAAAGTAAAACTAGATCATTTTATTTACGTAACCTCGCAAGGATAGACTTTTGGTTCTTTATATTAATTATTTAAGATGAAAGTAAAAATGATATTGGAATTTTAAGGACTTTTTGAAACAACACATCGACCGGAATATGTTCCAGGTGGTGTCGCTAACGGCATTATTTCTGATAATCGAGACGTGAATTTTGAGGCTGTCTGAAAGCTCGGGTCTACGCTGATGCCGGCTCTGTGGGTGTACACAGAGACTTGTTACTCTGAATATCGCATAATGGAAGTGAAGCGATAAATTGTGGCAATGACGTCTCTCTACACTGTTAGGAAAATGAGCAAATACTTTGCACGCGCAGTTGGTACGCACATGGGACAGGGGGCACGATACCAGACTTCAGGGAAAGTCGTGGTACAGGAGATGGAATTAAAAAGGCAAAAACTCTCGCTAATATTAAATTTCGGCGGTTCTAGTTTATGGCTTTTTTGCTGTGTTCTATCTAATCTAGATGTTACATGGCAAGTCGACCACTCGCATTGTGCAGAGGCAGCGTCCGGCGACACAGAGCAATCGAGAGAGAGAGTTTTTCTATAATGGCTGCGGCCATTTTCAGATGTTATATCTAGTGCATGTTTATAATTAACCTTGGTTTCCCTGGATAATTTTCTTTTGGCGAACCTTTTTTTCCGAGAAGACTTAAATCGCATAATCAAGGACCAGAAGCCTTACCACGAATGTAGCTGGCCTATTGATTTTTTTCTTAGCGAGGTAAGCGGGAAGCCTCGAGAGCGGAGTTTGTGGGATTTGTCCACGAATGTGGATCGACGACCGCGTGTCTCTCGCTGGTGAGAAGCCCAGAGGTTTCTGTGCTTCAGAAGATAGTGTAAATCAACGGGATGATATTCGATCACGGTGCTTCACATTTCTTCTTCTAAACCAACCAGTCGGCTAGAAATGTTAGAAATAATGCAAAAAAATCGATTTTTTTCTTTATTTTTTACGATTATCGCAATTTTTAATTTATTATATGCGACAACAAGACGAAGGTATCCATCTTCGTACGGGCGTAATAGTAGTCTAGAATATTTTTGATATAAAAACATAAGTAGTTTTTAATATTATATTTGCCATAAATAAATGAAAACTTGCTTCTTTTTCTCTCTCAGCTCAAAAAGACGCCTTAACATTGACCAAATGGGTAGAATTCCTGTAAAGCAATATCGTTTAAACTCCACGAAAAAATATTTTGTTAGGTTGTTTTTGTCGTAAGAGAAGATAACTCTTGTGAAGAATGCGGGTAAAACGGCTTGAATAAATTTAAAATGTATCCAGCACGTGATCTACTTACTAATGAAGAGGTATTTAATTATTTTGGACGAGCAATTGTTAAAGAACATATCGCTGCGTAATTCAGATGTTTGGTCATACATTTTAAATTTCCTGTGTAAAATAATATCTTGACTGTGTGAAAGATAGCAAGATCGATTTTTTTTTTACATTTTTTGATAGGACGTAGTTCTCGTACTGCATTGGCAGTCCAGACTGATGAATTTTACCTCGAAGCTATTATTAAAATAAATAACTTTCATTACAACTCATTAGCTTAGCAAGTTTTAGCTGTTAGTTTACATTTTCCTCATGATTTTAACCGTAAATTAAGGATTCATAGCAACCAGGCAATCTAACTAAAATTTGTCCCCACGAACAGAAATGTACACCTCTCCTATCTTTTTTTTAACGAAAAGTGTCGACAGACGGCGTCAGAAAAGTGAATATCACACATCTACATGCAAAGTGTTGACATCTCATATGCACAAAAGTGTTTCTGGTCTAATGAAAATCATAAAACATTTGTTGATTTAACTTTTTTAGCTTCGTAATATTCTTTCTTTAATTTTATTATTGATCCATCATAAATATATCGCTGGGCATTAGTTAGCATGGTGACATTTTTATTACCAACATAGAGCAAAATAGATGGTTTCCCGTCGCTGGTAACCACAAAAGACGGTGTAATGATGATATTTTAACAAATTTGTTAAAAAAAAATAGAGAAGGAATTTGCGTTGTACTTTGATTTGTACAGCTTAGTTTCGGAAAATACATTTTTTTGTTTTTAAAAAAGTTTCACGCAAATAATTTATCAGATTTTTATTAACTAAATAAATCACTACAAAAATAAATCTAATCACACTTTTAAGAACGAAGATACTGTTCTTTTTTTCCTCACTTTTTAAATACATCGATGAAAACAATACAAAGACTTAATATGAAATGTACGAATTTACTGGACCGAATATTTGAGCTCTGGTCAAAATAACCATAGAGTTGGACATACAAGAGTTCATTTTGCATAATATGTGGACATTATCTCATGCATTCAGTGACGTCACAGTGACAAAATATATTCATTACCTACACACCCTAGGGTCACATGACCATTATTATAATGTAATAACGCCTCTAGGTCGCCGCTGGGCGTCTGACGCAGTTTTGTGGTAGTGCATTCCATTGTTCTATCAAGCTCTGGCGCAGTTTAGGAATGGTCCCAGGAACACCTATCTGTTGCGCTATTCGCTCAGAAAGTTACGGGCTTAGATCGTGGGATCAAGCAGGCCACAAAGGATTGATTTATTTCCATTCTTCCATGATGAGCTCTTGCATTATCGTCCCCGGAGATTAATTAATTGCCGTAATTTTGTTAAAACAGCATAGCATAGCGCTGACTTGTAACAGTTCCATCAAAGAGAATTAGGGAACATTTTTGGAAACACAGCCATTCCTTAAATTGTCTGCCTCTAACACTCTGCAGTCTGCATAATGGTTTGGTTCCAACCAAAAAAGTAAACGAACATCAGGAAAATGAAGGTTGAATCCACTCTCACTCATTCTGCCAAAGTCAAGCACAAATGAGTCCTAATCCATGAAAACAGGTCACCGAACTGTGTGATACTAACCACACTCGACACCATAAGAAATAACTCGTTATATTTTGTTGAGGCTTTCAGATGGTTCAGTATAAAAGTCCTGTTCTGAAGGACACCAAGCCCACACCTGGAATCATTTGATAGAAGACAGAGGGTTTGGTAGCATCTGCACTGTCCATTGTAGTTGAAGTTTGATTTTGCATCACGCTGATCTTTTGCTGTACCCTATGTTGTACAAATAACGTCTGATAGTTCTCGCAGACGCCTGCAACTATTCTGCCACATTTGCAGACGATCTTAGGGGGTTGATTTTCACGCTTCTCCTCACACCACAGTCTCCGTTATATTGCCTTTGGGCCCCCACAAATACATGGATGGTTACCCTTAGCTTGTTTTGACCTGGACAGTCACCCTGTTAACAGTCAAGAGTAGAATTTCGAGTGGCCAGGAAATTTCCATCTGATTTTTTTCAATTTCTTGCTCAACTATGTATTCCTTTTAAATGTCCTTGAATCCTTCTTGACTTTATGTCCGTACTACTGCTGTATACAGACTAAAGCTTCATCTGGCCTGTACCTATTTTTTATAGTTTGCAACCTATGATTAGTTGTGAAATAGCTTGGTTACCACGTACTCTCCCCATCATCTGTTTAGTCTTCTGCATTTTATCCCGATGTTATAGTGGTGACGATACTCGGGATGTAGATTTTTGGATAAACTCAATTGTCTGGGCACTCACATTATTGTGACAGAGATCTGTACTATTGTATAGTACAGTTATTAAAAGGCATCTTAAAGCCATAACTGTTGCATAATGTTCCATGGTTTGAAAGTATTCACGCTATACCTGAACATTGTATTGTATCACTTTGATAATGATAGAAGAATGTTCAATTCCTCATTTTAATACTTGTTTTGTTTTATCCTAAAAGTTTAAAACAATTTGACCACGTCATTCCCTCATACTTAGTAAGATTTGTGCTTCAAATGTTTATAAACCAAATTTGATTAGTTCAACTGTCTTAGTTTAAAAACTCCCCCCAAAACTGCTTTCTGATCTAATTTTGTTTCAAAGACGAGCTCTAAGCCTGTACATCACATTCAAAGTGGAGAGTAACAAACACTTAACTAATATTTGCTTTTTAATGATTTTCTAAACATTATGCTTGTTAGTGCGCCATAAAGTCCTTAAATCGGTCTGGTTTCTTCCTTGAAAGCGATTTGTGTCTGCTGAGAGATCTCGAAAATTCTGTATTGTGGGAAAGTTACAATGAGTTCATGTGAAAAAAGAGATGTTGGTAACTACGAGGAAACTTCCACTCGGGCTTTGTACATCTGTCCAGATTTCTTGTTCTCCCATTTATAAATCGATAACATTAAGAATCCCTACGTTAACCGTGTCTTCATTGAGGCATCAGTGATGTTTGACGTCAATATATCCGGAGAGAATTGCCTCTATAAGTAACAGAAAATCTTAAATTTTTAAAGTTGAAAGTTTTTAGCAATTTTGTTTGGTAATGTATGTAATAATCTAACTTTTTATGTAAGTTCAGATGTCAGCATTATTTTGACAATGATCCAAATCCTTGGATATCTCATACATCTTTCCTCAGTATTTTTCCATGCCATTATTTTATTATGAGGAAAATGAAGCTAAGAGTTGCCAAAGATGAATTTTAGCATAGTTATCAGCTTCTTGAAAAAAAATCCACAATCTAGATAACTTTTTCAATTTGCTAGAACTAAGTCATTTTTATTCCGAATCATATTACATTTGCAGCTCATTATTTTACTTTTATTCATATGTGGAAGACGACAGTATGAAGAAAAACTATAGCAAGTGTTTGTTATAGGCCATGGCACAACTACATGTAAAAACAAAACCAATTCTTTTCGATTAATGTTACAATTTTTTACAAACTTATTTTTAATAACAATAACAAAATGACTACAAAGGTTTAGTTAGAGGTATAGAAAAGATGTGCAGCATTGATTGTGGCCATGACTCCAGATCAAGAACTTTTTTAAGATGGCGGTGTTTCGTTTTGAGCAAGAGATTTTTTTCCTTTCAGAATACCTCAACCAGTCTGGCCTTTTGCCATCTAAACACAAAACCTCTCATTCCAGAATGTATCAATCAGTCTGGTGGCTGGAAATCTTGTAAATCTTAAATGGAAATAATGAAATATACTTACAAAGACACATTTATAACTACAGACTAATTCTCTTTGTGTTAGCTTGCGCCCGCAGAAATTTTCAGTTTTTTCTGCTTGGTTACCCAGTGGCTACCTGACCGAGGTAAGGTTCCTGAAGATACGCTTCACTGTAGCTACATCTGTTTCGAAATTATTTTAACTGTCACCTGGATGAGATACGTATAATTATCAGAATTCAGCACAATATTTCAGATGATACTTTACCGCTCCCTCTGTGCTAACGGTTTAACTGAAAACGTTTGAAAAAAATCTACTAGAATAAATACATAAATAAATGAAAATTTCAGAAGAACTTTGGCTTTCTTAATCTTTACTGCAGGTTTATAAGTAGTAACGTCGTGTAGTTTTACAAAAGAAACAAAGTCATTATGATAAAAAGTCAAATTCTTGAAAGCATGATAATAAATCATATAAACGTCGTAAAAAAGCTTTCATTGCTCCCTTTACCGCACGCACAACAGGAAGACAGCGGAATGTAAAGCTGACTTCTCAGCAGAGAAAGCTTCCTTTCCACGTAGTGTCGTTCCTTTTCTAGCTTCATACATGTTTTATCTAAGTAGCTGAATCCGGACTCACTGCGACGTTTCAAATCTTCACTTAAGATGTAGTGAATATCTTAGTCTTTTGCTGATGTTTGGAACCTCTCCATTAAGCCATCTTGCTTTCATGTTCACGAATTGTTTGTTACACACTCAAGGTTTAACTCACTGTTCGAAAAAATCCTTTTTTTGGCGGGTATAAATCCACAAAGAAAGAGAAATTTACAACTCATTTATCATTAAAATCTACCAAATTTTAAAGAAGAAAGCAGGGTTTTAGATGGCATAGTAAGGAAAAATCATTAATTAATTTTATCCGAATACCATTAATGTATGCTATATTTCTCTGCGATTTATTATTTATATTAAAGGCAATTACAATTCTGATTAATCAAAATTAAGCAAAAATCCTTTCACAGTATTCTCAGCTCTTATCTTAAACGGAAGTGCCGTTCCATCCTGGTAGTTTGCTATGTGTCAGGTGAAAAACAAAACCAAAATTTTAATTACGATATTTTTATACCTATTAAATAAATTAAGATTTATAATAAGATTTTCGCTGAAGTTTAGTAAAATCTTAAAACTACATTTGCGCAAAAAATGAATTGAAAATGTGGTAATAATGAATTAAAATGACTCGTATGATACTACAAAAAAAGAGAAAAGAATGTACGTTTTGTATTGTTTCATTAATTTTAAAGGTTCATGATAAATGTAAGTGCACGGGAAAACATTTCTGGCTACCATTTTTGTACTTTGTACGTTAATGCTTAACCCTGACTTCTATCGTGATTTCAGGTCAGCCAAATACATCTATTTGCACCTATAATCCGATTCTGAAAAGATTTCAGATTTTGATTTATACTGTGTAAAAGTTTGATTAGTTCTTATGCCATATTTATTTTGAAAACCATAGAAATTAATGTATTTTATCCAAATTTCCATATGTAATGTGTGATTATCCACATTTTAGATGCTTTGATAACCTGATAAGCAGCGTGCACTATCACTACGACGAAAGCAGGTGGATCTAGCGATATTTCTCCGTTTACCTGGGGTCGTGTAAAAGCCAAAGTTTACCAAAATTCTCGACATTAGTCATGGATCGGGTGGGGGCAATGTTAATACGAGATTCACCGAAGTAAATTTCACTGTTGTAAAAAAGCGACTTGGAGATTGTTGACTGATACTACGAAAATAAAGGCACCAATGGTCGTCACGTTCGCACTCAACGCTAAGTTTGTCTTGCTGACATCGTTTATGTAACAAAAACTAGCCAATGAATGGTCGAACGTTACAACCACCGAGATGGCTACAGAAAGTGTGTAGCATGAAAGATGTCTTTTTCTTCGACAGTAATAAAATTCTTTGAACGTGTGGTCAGAAGAGATGACTAGCAAAATCTTCGGGTATTAGCGGCTGTGTCCTCTTCTCCGATGAGTCTGGGTTTCAGCTATTCATGGTTGAAACTTTATCTTCCGTTTGGAGAAAATCTAACGACCATGGTTAAGTATAGAGGCTGGTATGTTTGAAAGACAGGATTGATATTTGTCAAGCCAGGTGCAGTGCCAATTTAAAAACACGTGTACTAACAAGGCATGCTATAATTCTTGTCCATTTTATACAGAATGGAAATGAAATTAAGGAATTTAACTTCTTTCACGAGTTCCTGAGTACCTAAAATCCTTGATATAAATCTGATGGAGCAGCTGTTGAAGAGCATTTGGGTCGTAAACTGAAAGCAACTCGTCCACAGTTCGTCTATGTGACGGATTTAAAGAAAGCTTTCACTCGGATACGGAAGAATCTGAAACGTCCGTGATACAAAATTTTGTTGGTTTAATACCATTTATGACAAAGGCTCCTCGTGCTACAAAAGGGTAGTTCGACCAAGTATTAGCATAAATAATTTCACTATATTGCTTTTTATTTGAATTTTTTGCAACACATTAATATATTATAATGTCAAGTAGCCAAATTATTATGGCAGAGCACTGTATAATCTTTTTGTTTCAAAACATGAAGCGGTAAATATTGTCCAGCTGTTTCTATCTATTAAAATAATTCAAATAAATGAAAGAAAAAATAATTGTAAAACTTCTAAGACCCTTTCAAAAAAGCTGAAATTTTGAATCTTTTATAATTTAAACTGTAATGATTAGTTAGGTAATTTAAGCTTATGCGTTAATACAGCCTAACTTGCTTTAGAATAACTAAGTGCGACACAACAGGGCCACCAAGTGAAAAATTCTTAAAAAGATACAGAGTATCACCGAGCTCTGCATCAATTAACACTAGCGGAGTGAAACTGAATAGAAAACATAAATAATCACACGCTGCCAGTGAAATTTACAGTAATGATTTATAGTTAAGTTTAATTGAAATCAATATTTTAAACTTTGAAAGCACTGATTACAAATGACTTTAGTGAAATAATTAATTAATATTATTTTAATTAAATTGTCAGAATTTAAAAAAAAAAACTCCTCAGAGAATCACTTTAATTTTATTTGTTTTCACCGATTAAGAAAAAAAGCAAAGACACTGGTTAGCTAGCCTGCCCTTAGATTTGCATTCTTAGTTTGAAATGGGTCATTTGAGAGCAGATTAAAGATCTATTTCAGAAAATCAAGAAAGACAAAGTATTAGGTTTATTTAACATAAATTTGGTAAAAATTTAATAAATTTGAACAGAATCGTTATTATTATAGTGGTCATGCGACCAAGAAATCCGTACCACCTCAAGCCAGGGTGAGCGTACAAGACAAGGCAACATTATTCTAATAAGGTTACCTTGAATGTTCGTAATATACATAACCTGCCCTCACCTATGTAGATGCGCAGGGAAAAGTTAAATGTAGCATATAATAATAAAACTATTTTTAAATAAATCAAATGCAAATAAATGCTCTCAGATGTAAAAATTTCTCGTTACAAATTCTAGACTGTTGATATGTAGAGGGAAACAAATTTTCTATTGCACATAAATATTCTTGTGCCACGATTTTCAGATACGATAGGTTCTTAGAAAACCTACCACTAGAACCAAACCGCTATCTTCTGTCACCAGAATCTATAGATAAACACAGAGGGTGGGGGACCCAGAGTCTTAGCTCAAACTGTGAAGATCCGTTTCCAGGATGCTAGACTACCTGCAAGAGGCCTACTGTGCCAATATCCCCGACAAGGGTTTCATCATAGATTTTTCCGTATATGTTAAGATATAAAATTAATGTTTGTTTAAATAAAAGGTAGCATAAAAAACTGTAGAATTCTCTGATGGTGCCCTGTGTTTCAACGATGATTAACGACATGGCAAGAAATTTTCCAGTGAAAGTTGTGAGCAGCCATGGAAGAGTTTCTTTGGTAAGTTTGGAAGTGTCTAATTCAACAAGCTAAGTCTTCTGTATGGTGTGCAAGGTGATTTCTCAGGCATCCGACATGGGAAATTTCTTCAGCCAAACCCATAACCATTTCCACAGAACTTGGAACTTGGAGCGATCCTTTAGGACAGGGGTCTGCAACTTTTATTGATCAGGGAGCCATAAAAAACTTGTCTTTTGACCGGCGGGCCATGAGTTTTAAATCTCCTAAAATGCTATCACTATTATTAATATTAGCTATTTTACAAGCTGAAAATGTAAAACACGTTAAATAAATATATTCGAATTTGTAAAAAGATTTTTTATTAAAGAAGAATTCATGTAATTAATATTCATCTCTTTTAAATGATTTTATTTCACAAAAAAATGAAAAATGTGTTGGTGTGCGAAACAGTCCAAGTATCTCAAATTTATCCACCAGATATTTTGATATTGTAGAATACATTTCAGCCAACGTTACTATCAATAAAGATTTTAACATTAACTTCACATCTTTATATGCAAGAGATAGTTGCAAAAACATTACAACAGAATTAGATCGTATTCCTAATGCAAGGCAATCACTTTTAGCTGGCGATTTTAATGCCAAACACCCTTACTGGGGCAGCACAAAGACAAATGAGTTAGGTACAAGATTGCAGGAATGGATTAATGATCATGATCTCATTGTCCTCAACAACAAAGAACACACATACCAGAACCATTCCTCTGGGCAAACAGACTCAATAGATATCACAATCACTAGCCCTGACACGGCGGCCAGAGTTTTTCATGATTTACTTGGCTCTGACTATTTTCCTATAGTAACCTGCATAGAATATCCAGGAATGAAAAGAAACATTCAAGCAAAGTCCAAATGGAACACCAGAAAAGCACACAGGCAACTATTTAGTTCGGTTATTCAGCAAAAAGCAGTTGATGTTAGTATCTCAAGTAAACATTAGCTGAACATTGATAAAAATGTTGAAGTTGTCACATCATGCATAATCAGTGCTGCAGAGGAAAGCTATCTCCTAACAAGACCCCCATATATACCCTACAACACCGTGGTGAAATAAAGAGATTGTCAGGGAGCGCCAGATAATAAGGAAAGCAATGCGAAAGTGGAAAAAAAATAACACTCTATCAAAGACAAGGTTGCCTACAAAAGACAACAAGCTGTAGTCAGAAGAATCATCAAACTAACAAAATGCAGCTCATGAAGAGATTTTGTTGGCTCAGTCAATCGAGATACCCCTTCATGCATCATCTGGAAAAGAATCTAGGCTATCAATGGTTCAAGTCCACCTATCCAAACAGCTTTGGAGCATGAGAGTAAAATTATCACAGATCTTCCAGACCAGGCCCACTTATTTGGAGAGCATTATTCTTAAAAATCCAGTATTTTGGATTCTTCTATAAATCCTATATTATTTCCGGATATAGATGGTCTTACCAACCAATCTATAGACCTGCTCTGTGATAGAGAAGACATATAAGTGATCATCCATTCACAGAGGAAAAGATCAATCTTGTACTTACTGAGCTTTCCAACTCAGCTACTGGAGATGATAAGACCCACAACCAGATGCTTAAAGATTTACCCATCAATGGGAAAGACATGCTACTTTCATTCATAAATGACATCTGGAAACAGGGATCTTACCCCTCATCATGGAAGATCAGTAAAATTATTCATTTGCTAGTACCATCACATCAATCACAGCAATCTAGACTCTATTGTCACCAAGCTTAATCAATGCTTGGCTGCCATTGACACCTGGGTGAGCAAATGGAAACAGTCTCCAAAGACAAGACAGAGTATACTGTTATCAACAAAAGGAGAAAACACCAATGACCTAACCCTACTCTCATTAGCAATATCCAAACCTCTGTTACACTTCAGTGGGTACCAAGCCATGTAGGAACCAGTGGAAATAAAAGAATCTACATCCTGGAAAAGTTAGCAACAAAATGTGAACTCGTCAACAAGCCTATGAAATCTATAGCTTCTCTCAAATGTGCAGTCAATCAGTCAACTCTCGATATTTGGTAAAATTGTTGGCGAGATGAGACAAGAGGTAGAGCCTACTATCCCCTACAAGAAAAGACAAACTCAGTAAGATACAGGAACATCAAGAGACAGGAACAAATAATTCTATCACAACTGAGATTGCAACACTTTCTTTGCCAAAGCTACCTGTACAGACTCCACTTGGCTCCAGATGCAACCTGTCTACTCTGCAAATCCGTAGATGAAACAATCAAACATATTGTGTATGACTGTCAATAACTACAATACCTCAGACATTTTGACACAACCAAGACCTTCAATGAAATTCTTGAGAACAGGAACAATGAATGGGCTATCATTACATCGCTAGTCAATGAAAGGAAACTAAGGATCCATGCAAGCACCATGTTGTTGGAAGCATGATTTACATAATAATGATAATAATTTAACAAAAAAGTACAAGTCATAAAATTATAAAATATTTGAAATTACCAAAATATATCATCGGTGTGATACTTCATGTTGTTTTTCTTTTGAAAGTTCTTGTACAAGATCAGTTTTCAAGTTGGATGAGACGAAGCTGAGCATGACATCCAGATGTGAGTCTGTGAGTTGTGTGCGCATGTTGTTCTTGGTGAATTTCATTTTTGAAAACAGTTTCTCACACATGTAGGTACTTTCAAATATGCACGCCATCTTTTTTGCATGATCTACAAAATTTGGATAAATTTCAGCTTCCATTACATACTTTTGGAAAAATAAAAACACTCGTAAGAATGGAAATAGACCTTTTAAGACGCGCATTTAATAGATAATTGATTCTTTAATGATATAACGTAATATTACACAAAAGAAATTAATTTAACTCACCAAAAGTGATGTTGATTGGTCAGTGAAGTGACACTGATCGGGATATCTTACTTTTAACTAACTCATAGCTGTTGTGGCCTTTAGAAATCCATAACAATTTTTGGTTGTTAATCACACGATTAGTTAATGATAAATTATTTTAGTTTATGAATTAAAAACATATATACAAGCGCGTATTTGTGCATTGTCCGATAGGAACAGACGCACGTACGAGCAAGCAACAAACATTTTGTAACCATCTTTACAGCCCGGTTCACGGCACTGACCAAGATGTAAAACTACCAGTTGTATATTTATACTCTTTAATTCACAACCCCACATATTCAGAATTCTGGTCACTTATTCTAACGCATGATGCAGAAGAAAGGAACATAATGGTGGATGAAGGCCGTAACGCTACACGTTGTATACCCACGCTTTCTGGCAAATGCGCAAAATGTTATATTTTCCTGTGGTGCGTTTTTAAAACGATATAAATCTGCTCAATTCCCGTAAGAGTGGATTTCCGGGCCGTTTCCCGAATTTGGTGGTCATGATTTACGTTTTCCGTAAGGGCGAATTTCTGTATCGTGGGTGATTGCTGTACTGTGTCAATGCTTCAAAATAAAACTGCAAACAAAAGGCTTTAATTCAGTTTTCTTTGAATGCTATAAATCCTAGCAATTCTGAGAGTTCAGCAAGACTTTTTATCCTGCTATTCTACTGGTCACTTTCAAGTTAGGTACGGAAAAAATCAAAGAAAGAAAATAAAATATTTGAAAGTTTTCATACATTTGAATAAAAATTAAAATGGGTTTCATATTTGGTCGTGATGGCTGTACGGAATGTTAATGGCAATGCCTATTTTGCAAAAGATATTTAGAAACAGTAAAGAACATGACGTAGTTGGCAAAACTAGAGGTCAACGAACTTTAATCACGCATTAGCAAACAATATGTTGTAGCTTTATTTAAAAAATATAAGAAACTTTAGGGTTAAACTATTTAAAACAGTGTGTTAGTAATATTTGGGTATAGAAAATCTGCACCAAAGAACAGGCTAACGTTGTCTTGACATTTGAAGAATTGGCACGAGAGTTGGGCAGAAGTCTGAGACAACCACAAGAATAGCCTATAGACCTCAGTTGAATTCACATTTTCGGTTCCAAACCACCTCAAATTCTAATTAAGGTTGACCACTGTGAGACCGCTTGACATAAATTTCCGACCAGATTATGGACGGCATTCCTCGAAAATCTATGTCCAGCGCTGAGATTATTTAAGTTACATACCGTCGACGCTCCCGTAATTGGCTTAATCGCCTACACATTGAATTTTGGCTACTTCAGCGCTGAAGCATAAGCACAATATCACATGTTCTGTCTTTAATAACCCGAACCATCTGACGGAAGAAGTTACCTATGACCATAAAAAGTTAGCTATACCATCGACCTCCAGCTCTAGCACAAGTTTGCATAGACGTTTTTTTAGTAAGACTAGATCTTAAGTTTGGCAAAAATCCCTGGTGGACGTTTAAAATACCGCAAATAACTAGGCAAATTTCTTGTTATGGGTGACACTGCATCTAATTCTATATAAATTTGATAATAAAGATCTATCAGTGTTTAAGTTCGACACTTTTGGATCAGCACGATACGAGTTATTACCCATTTAACGTCTTAACTGGATAATTTATTTACTTTCATCGGAAGCAGCATGCGAAAACAAATGACGATTATTTCTATTTTTAATTTTCTTAACGCACTTCAAAATTCCCTTTTATAGTTTTCGCCTTAAAGCTGAAAAGTGGCATAACAAGGATATGGTCAGATTTTAAAACTATTCATCAGCATTAAAACTCTTTCGAACTAATGTGTCTTTTGTTTCATTGGATTGTGACTTTAGTCTAGTCTTTTGATTCAAGAAAGGTCATGTTTTTACAGCTAAAAAAAATTTTTGTGCTTACCTTACATACTTTTGTTCGTTACAAATTATAAAAGACATCCAGGTTAATGAACTGTTATTAATACCATTTTAAAATTGATTCGAGATATAATTACCGACAGCCAGTTCCGGAAATTAATTCCGTTCATTATTTGATTACTCAAATGCTATTTTTATATCAAGTTGTCATAAATATTTATAAATGTCACCTCAAGTTCTACAAACTAAAGAAAACATAAAATTCTTTTCTGTCCACATGTTGAATACCATTAATCATTAAAAAATCCAAAGTCTATCAGGTCTTTAAGAAACATCTATAATCTAAAGTAGATAATACATTAGTGTTAAAAACTACATCCCAGGAAAAGAGTAATTGTTGGCAACCGTTGATAGTATGTGAAACGTTAGATTAACTTTTAATATTCCATATACTGTCTGCAAATAACCATTCCATATACAGTCTGCAAATAAATCTTCATAAATGAAAAATAGCAAAATAGATTCTAATTTTTACACTTTTCTTGAATAGTACTTGCTTTCAGAATTTTCCTTTTTACTGTACTCCCTCTTATAATCTCGATCTATTTACAGTTTATGTTTATTAAATCAGAAACTTGGCGTTTATTAACCTGGTTCTAGTGACATTTTTCTGTGACTGCCAATCTTGTAGTGATCACGAGCGCATTACCGAGCCCATCTTACTGTAATTAGAATCCTAACCTCCGGTAGCCATTGAAACGCAAAATCTTTGTCACTCATTATCCCGTCACCTCAAATTTTCTGTCACCTGCTAATCCGACACCAACTTGCTCTACCAATGATATGTAATTTCACTTAAATACCACTGTCACTGATTAACCTATTCATTATTTTGATACCTGCTAAAATAACAATGCGGTTTAGACAATTTTCGAATATAGTGTGGCATCTTATAATTTGGTTTCATTAAAGTTACAGAATTCTACCGTGACAGACTTCGGTAGACGGCTATTCTTTCGCGAACCATCATTTATCTTACACAGTCAGTGTTAAATATATGACTGAAGCGAATTAAATAGGTTGCCGTAGTTTAAACACAAACCACGTGATGTTCAGTTAGTAATGCTTTCTATTTGATTTTTCTATTATTATTATTATTATTATTATTTTAAAATCTATAAATGACTGGACCGTTGCAAACCCCCTACCATGGATTGCAGCATAATCTCAATCATTTTGTCTTTCCAAGCAGAGATGCTTTCTGAAGACTTTCATGTCGGATACTCTTCTCTGCATTTATTCGTAACCTAATTTTCTTGTTTCTTCTTTGCTGTCACTCACATTCTGATTACAACTGGTCAGGTTTGCACGACTTTTCAGTTTCCATCTACAGATTTTGGAATTCCATTATGTTTTCTCGTTTTTTCTCTCCATTTTTGTAGTTTGTTGTTGTCAAGAAATACTTTGTCTGGTCAATGAGCTTATATTTTCCCATACCAAAGTCTCACAATATTTTCAATCCCGTCGAATCTTCCACTGCCTTAAATCCATTTTTCCACCTCTACATTAATTAGCCGTTTTATATAATTCCTGGTTCAGACTTGCAAAGTCTTTTTTGTTGTTGAAAGGACTGCAAACTTGCGTTTTTCATCTCGTATAGGGTCCATTACTTCTTCATCGGTCCTAAACATTCTTCATTTTGATTCAGTTTGAAAAAGTCTGATTTTTTGGTAGTTGATGAAAAGTGTTGTCTTGTACTGTATGGCAGCATAAATGTACTTCACTGTTCCTTTTTTCCTTCATTCGTTCATAGATTTGTCTCAGATTTGTCGGCTTTTTAACAACAATTTTCATAATTCAGATGACACCATCGTCTTCAGGTTTGCAAGAAAAAAGCTTTCTATATGACAGTATCAGTTTTATTAATATTTGGAAATAATTTATACATAATTTTTAAAAAAATTAATTGATATTGGAAGGATAGTGACACTAAAATAAAATAGTGAAAACAAAGAAATACATTTTTAGCAGCTCAAAACAAATTGAGACAACAACAGTAGACAGTATTATCACTCCGACTCAATAACAACCTTCACCGCTATTACTACAGTAACAACAAGAAAAAACAAGAATTCACACCTTCACAAACACCACTACCAACGCAAAACACAGGAAAATAAAAAAATAAACAGTAACCATGAAGTAACAATTAACATTCTATGACACCCTACTTCTACCATCAGAAAACAATGACAGCATTAATTAACACGATCAACATTCTAAATAAAAAAAACACACCACCATAATAAAGCAACAAATTTATCGCGACCTTTTTTTACCTCCACCAGCAAGAAATACAACAAGAATAAGGATCAGAACGCCAGGAAGCAAATCAATAAGTCGGACTGAACGCCTCAACACTAATTTTTAGCCTATAAGGTCCGTCCTTCCAAGACGTTGACGTGGTAATGCCTACCGAAATCCTTACTAACAACGTCATTTTTAGATGTGTGATTGAAGTGGAGTGACTGGTGAGGAAGAGCGAGAAGAATTCATGCCAGAGAAGTAGGTCTTCCATTCCATGCTGTCGGTCCTAACTGGGATTCGAAGTTTGGCCATTAATTTAGCATTCAAATAGACTTATACACCGCAAACTAAACAAAAAGATAAACAAAAATAACAATATAAAACAATAATACTAAAATATAGCCAACAATAAGAAAAACAGCAATGACAATAAATTTTTAATAACAAAACAATATAAGAAATACTAAACAATAATACAATAACAGCAAAGCAGTATTTAAAGTTCGAACATTAGCAATACAATAGCAACAAAACAAAAAATAAAATAACAATAACAGAAACAGCAACTCTCAATGGCCCACAACAGTAACCAAGAAAATACAATAACCATAAAAAATTGTAAACTCCACTCGCCAGCACAATAAAAGAGCAGCAACCACAATAACGTAAAACATACATAAAATTCAGTTTTGAATACGGCCAGTAAGATGGCAAGATGTCAAATTCTATTGCTGCACCAGGTGATGAGGCTGTTTGTTACAGAGAGAATCGAAACTGTCTCTCTGAAAAATAGGGAATTTTTTTCATAGCCGTTATCCTAAACACTTATGACAACTTTATATTCTAAAATTATAATTGCTAACATAATTATAATTAACAGTGATTATAACAAACAAACAATTACATAAAAACTGATAATTCTTTGAAATATTTTGAATGCTGTAAACATTTAATTATCAATGATAAACTCTAGAAAAATTTTATTTAGAATCTTAAAAGTATTTAAAAAATTTTTAAATGAGTTACCAGCAAATGAAGTTGGTGGTCTGAATTAAAAATTTTTATTTAGAAGGCTTCTTTCTGAAGATGATTTCTTGTTACTTTTCATTAAAATTTTCCTTTACGCAAAACAAAATGTTTGCAAGGAATTTGTCAGCTTGTTTCTAATTTTTGAATTAAAAAAAATTAATGTAGATACGAAAACGATCGTATTTTAGATTCTTCGTATTCAATGAATGCAATATGTATAATTTATCAGAAAATCTGACAGTACAAGAAAAGTCATATTTTGATAAGAAATTATCAGATTAAGTTCATTGTATTTCACAGATTTAATATTCTATTTTTTATGAGACTAACATTATTTAAATCTTTATTGGCACGTTTGCATCAAATTGCAAAAATTTCAGATAATATTGATTGTGCCAGTAGTTTGTATCCAAAAATCCAAGCATCGACTTTCTGATGAAAGTTAACTGTCTAATTTTGCGGGAGCACTGGTGCTAATGATTGGCGTGGACGGCTCCTCGTTCCAAAGCAGCCACATTCATGCTGCCTCACACAGACTTTTAATGACGTTTGTCTAATGGGGGCAGAGAAAATGGCTAGCGACTGGTGAAGCCGCATCGCCTTTCCATCAAACACACCGCGCTAATATTGCGAGTCAAACAAATATCATGTAATTACACGCTAGGAAAACACGGAGAATGCGTTCGAATTAATATCTTGATTGATGCCACATTGTTATTCTTCTGTTCAACGAAGAAATGAGATGTTCTGAATAAAAAGGAATGTACTTTTTGTGTAAAAATATTTAACACATGTCGCTCTACCACGATATGAAGGATGGCCATTGATTTGTGTCAGCACCAGCTATTGCCAGATTACTTAATCAAACCGGCGTGGATCGTTTTGTGAGGATGAACTGAACTTGTTCAACTTTTACTAGGTAGTTTGATAAAACAATTTAACGTAAAGTGTTTAGAACCAAAAAAAAAAATTATAAGCAATATAAACCAACTTTAGTTGCTTATGAAAAAGCCTTTTTTACTGGTTACTTTCAGCTTGGGTATAATCATCTATTTCTTTAGAGGAGGAAATTTGTTGTATATTTTTTCGGAATGAGTACATGCGATTTATAGGCTTAACACAGGCAAACTCAAGATGATTTTCCTAAAACTTTAAATGCTCAGAATTTATCGGAAACTAAATTAAAAGTCTTTCGATGTCCTTTCGGATTATTTGCAATGTCGAGGTGAAACCGAACCAGAAGAAAAAAACAGCAACAAATTTTTAAAATAAGTGGACACAAAGCAAAAGCGATTTAGTGCAAACCGTGCTCTTTGATTTGATATTTTGCATTTATTTACTTTCATTTGGATAATTTCCGTGATTGATAAATTTTATTAAAATATCCATTGACCCTAATGTCCTTCCTATAGAGAACATGAATGGCAGTCTGCTATACAGGGTTCAATGAGTAATTTTTGTTTACTTTTTTAGAACAGTAATTATCTCTATTTCAAACCCTGATGTGGCATCACCTTTAATTATTGTGCTGACCAATCAGAAAAGCAGAAGACGACAATCCAGCTTCATAATTTACTCTTTTTGTTAAACAAGTGTCTGTGTTTAAAAAACTAATTTTACGGTTGTCAAGTCAAGGTTTCTGATCCCTAAATGTTATAAGAAGGAATTTATCGTAGGAATCAAATGTAATGAAAGTAGTTTGTATTTAAACACAAAACAGATGCCATTTTAGTTCTTATAAAAGTTTCGAGCACGAAGTCTCAGAAAATTAAAAGGATTTTTTTCGTATTTTATTGTAATGATGTAAAAGATACCAATATTTTTGATAAGAAAGGTACACAGGGTTCTAAAAAATGAAGCGGAAACTTCCAAAAACAAGTGAATTATGAAGCTGAAGCTTTTATAAGTTAATTTACAATATAATGGTGAAGATGAAATTGTCTGACTTGACTCACTCTGCTGCATGGTTGCTGCATGCGAAAGATCTGCACGACATGTCAATGGAAATATCAGATGTTACATTGGGGTGCTAAGTTCTAATTAATTAATGGAAGCCGTAGGACAATGTGAAGGCCATAAAAGGCTGCGCAACTAAACTGATTCTTTTACTGACGGTGCCAGATATATTTTTGTTTGGTTTACGAAAAATATATCTGCTTTATCAAAAGACATGCAAATCTTATTCATTACGAAGGCACCAATAAAGCAAGTACGATCTATAAACCATTTTGTTAGGACTAAAGCCTCAACGGGCCTAAGAACAAACAAGAACACAAAGTGTGTTATTATTTAATGAGACCCGATATGTTTTGAAATAAGGATTTGGAAAAGCTCGGATGTTTTACCACTGAGACTAGCTTCGTATTAAGAATAACTCGAGTATTAAGGATTGTTGCCAATTTTATATACTTACGGTAAACTTTCACCTACGCCTCTGGTTCATCTGTAAACTGTGTTAGACTACAAAGGAATGGTGTCATTTTTAGATGTGGTCTCTACAACACATCTTCCATGTATGCGTACGTTAGCAATGCTATAAGGAGTAGTGCATAATTAGCAAGCCTATACAAAGTTAAAGTTTGATTACAATGGCGTGTTACCGGTTAGTATGAGCATTTTGCAGCACCATATTAATAATAAATAAAAAACCAAGCATACATTTTGGAGATTATACACTATCACTATTATGAGTTTAGTCTATCACCTAAACAATCATTGAAACTAAGTAATGATGGCAGCGAGGCTCGATAGTTAGTTCAGTTGGTAAGGTGATGGGATTGCTCGAAATAATCCTCTACTTTTTGCTTAGCTATATCTTATCGTTCTTGAACCTTAAACCGGCGAGAACACGTTTACAGCTTGCGAGTACGCATTCTCCACAAACTGAAAAACTAGAAAAACGTGCTATCGCAATAATCAGATAATGAGAGAAGTGATGCTGATAATGGTGAATTGAAGATCGATTGTATAGCAACTCAGAAACATCAAGTTGGCTGGAAAGAAAATTTTAATCAAGATGAAACACCCTTGACTACAAAATACCATGTAAAAAATAAACACATTGATTAGTAGGTTAATAATGTTACATTTTTTGGGTTTGTGCAAAAAAAAAATTTACTTTTTAAAATAGTAGATCACATTTTAAGTATTTTAATTTATACTGAAAGGTTTGTCAATAAACGTTATTATGGGATATAAAAAGGCATTTGTATAAAAGTAGATACTACTATTTAATATCAGCAAATTAATTTTAATAATTTAATACTGATTCAAGTTTTTCGATCTTAGTTTGCAATGTTGAAAGCTGAGCTACTTCTTCTTCGATCACTCATTTCATAAGAGTGAGATGCGTTGCACCGTCGTTAGGCGCTCTCTGGTCCAGTGCATCCATCTTAGGCAGTGGTTTATTCTTCTGACTTTTCCTTGTCATTGGAGACTTGCCTCTATCATGGCTATAGAGCGCCCCCGCCCCTGGTTCCTTTGTCCGATTGCCTACACAGGCCACTCAGCAGCAACTGGAGCAATGCCAGTAAAGTACCTTGCTCAAGGGTCACAACAATGTTCCATCAGCGGGAATTGAACCCAGGACCCTCAGGTCCTGAAGCCAACGCACTTCACCACTGAGCCACATTGCCTGGCAAAGCTGGGCTACAGGCAGATACGACCAGTTTCCCGCTTCATTTCCTGAATTTTCCGAATAATTCTGCTTTGTATAATAGATTGTTTTTTCTTTGATACTAAATTCCTTGTATAACAGTTTTTGAAATTTATAAGCACAAGTTTTTAACCCCTCACAACGAAATACAAACGAAAGATAGGTTTATTCGATGTTAACAAACCAAAACTTTGGTGCGGTACAGACACTTGTTGCTCATATCTCTTGAGAATTCTCCCGCTGTACATTTTTATTGCAAGATGTTTCAATATGCACTGAGGTAGGGTGAATTAAGTGCACCTTTTACGTTATTTTCGATTGTTTTTAATTTAACCATTTACTCACTGTTTATCCAAGAAAATTTTCCTTTTGGAAAATCTTATACTTTTTTAAACTGTAAAAATACAAAAATAGTTTATGATCGCTTGTGTGTTTCTGATTACCGTTAACCCTACTTTCTGTTACTGCACTTTGTTTGATACGATGACAACGTCCGCACCTGGTAACACCTTACATAATTTTATCTTATTAGTAATGCACACTTTTCTAAAAACATACTTACAGCGAACAGATAAAATGTACATCCACGTACTTTTGACAACAGCAAACGTTTTCCTGCTGTGTACTTTCAGTTGTAGATTTACGAAAATGTTTGCCGGAAAGTAACAGTTCTCACCTGGTTATTCGCTCAGGTATCTTTTTTAAAGAATATGAACAAACATGAAAATAATCGGTTACGTCATATATATATAGTTATTTCTTAATGATTGCCATAATTTTGCAGTAATGACTGGTTATTTAATGTAGTTTATTATTGCGTTAATTTTCTCCTGAAATTCCACGTTTATGAAGCTGTTTACTATGGTTGGTGAAGAAAAAAGAATTGCGGAAAAAAGATAATAAAGATGTACACAAACTAAATACTGAGTAAATTGAACAACTTGTAAGTTTAAACATTTTTAGCGAAACCTGTCGTGATTCATCATGTATAGAAAATAACTTATTTTCAAATTAATTATCTATGCTATTAGAAAGAGAAACAGGGTGTCGGGCAAGCGTTTGTTAGCTGTCTTCGGGCAAATTGCATTTGGCATCCTTCCTAGGCAAACAAAATTGTTTTGCTACATATTAGTCAGAAACCAAAATGAAAAGAACGACGTAGGAGATATTGTTATGTTTATCGCAGATTATTAATAAAACATTGCTATGAATTTTTTTTTATTCAATTAAAAAAATATTGCCTAAAATAATATTTAAATAAAAAAATAAACCTGGAACTTAACGGAACAGTAAGAGATGGTGGGATTGTCGTCTCGCCCTTAATCTGGTGTTTCACCGGGTTCTCCTAGCTGTATGGATGTTTAGGAAATACACTCACAGACCAAACATTGTGATATCTGGAACAACGAGAAAGAAAAGTTTAGTTTAAAATATTAAAAATGTATAAACAGATTAAGTTGAAGCATTGATTTAATAAAAAAATTACTAAATGTATTTCAAAATTCTGTTAAAACTATTAACTGAAGACTATTACTAAAGTGCTAACTACTTGATTCTTTAAAAATAGTTTTATTTGATATTTCTTATAAAATACATATGCATAAAAATACAGCATCAATTTTTTTCAAGTAATATGAAATATTTAGTTTTGATAGAGTTATTTTCCTTCTTTGTCGGTGCTGATTACTTTACTTATGTGTAGGTTAGTAGTTACGAAGGAAACCACAATGACTTATGCAAAGGCCTCAGGGAAGAGAAATGGTTAGCCCTTAATAGGATTCTTCAATTGATTAATATTATTACTATCAAGTACATTTGGTTATAACGTATTCTATCAGTTAAAATTATAGTACTAAAAGCACATTTCCTAATATGCAACCTTAAAAAAATTTTAATTCATTTTATTTACCAATAGTATTACTAACTGTAAATAGTAAAAAAAAATTGCTCCGTCCACACATTCAAAATCATAGATTCCACACAGGATCACCTTAAAAACTTATTTTTCATATAAATCTTTTGAATGTGGCGTTGCTTGGTTACTATTACTTAACCATAAGAATTTCTTTTAAAAAGAACTGTATGCATAACGAATTGTTGATACTTAAATACAAAAGTTACGGTTTTACTAACATAGTACCAAGCAGGAACAAAGCAAGAGATGACACTGTGCCTTTAAACTAGAGTCCGCATGATAAATAAGAAGCGCTTAGCTAAATGGCAAGAGGGAGAAATGCTATTTCAGCTTTTAATTCCTTTGTTGCTACAAACTAGAATGTCAATGTGATTATTTCGGAAGTGTCTGAGTTGCAAAGAGTCTGATGCGGTGTGTATCAAATACACCAATTGGCTCGTTGATAACAGTTACTGGGATACGTGCGGAGCAATTCAATCATCTACAATGATTTCGCTACTTTTGGCTTCAGAACCAGAATACTACTTACGACAGAAAATTTGCTCACTGGCTGCTATCACGAGTTTTTTTTGTCTTCTACCGTAACTAATTCGGTTTGTTCCATTTTACCATAATACAACAAAGTAGCGGACGGGGCGGCTTAAAGCTGCAGTAATATGAAATGCTACAGAGTTTTAACATAAACCTCTAAGTACCACCGTCATACAACAGGTAGGCCTGTGTTTATATTTGATGAAATATAAAAATGATTTTGTTTTTAATTCAACGGGAGTGTGTTAGGAATATACAAAAAACGAAAGAATTTAGTGAAGTTCGTGAGACATAGCTGCAATAAAACACAACAAACACGTGTAAATTTATGAGATTGTTTTAATTTGTCAGAAATGTTTGGTGTCATTCTCGATTAAATCTTTGCATTCTTTCCCGTTAGTAATGCTTAACTTCCCTTCTACCTGGTCTCTTATGGTTAAGTCATTTCCTTTTGTTGTTAATTTTCTCGAAGTATGACTTTGCTCTTGTCGACAAGATTTTGTAATCTGCTATCGGTTTTCTTTGGCCGACTGCATAAACCATCAGTAATGAAAATTTAATTATATTCATTGCAACACAGCTGTTCATGTCGATGGCAAGGTACTCTGTATAGGAGTAATAACCATAGCAGGTAGCATATGTTAATACTGCCCAGAAATCTTGGTATTAATCATAACAAGGTATCACGGTATGAGTGATCTATTTTCCTAATTTTCTCTCTACTTAAATAAGTATTGTCAATTAATTAATATGCATTAATTAATTTTGTCTAATAATTGGATAGTGAAGATAAATTGTTGTAACATTACCACTACTGTTGTTATTATTTTTTAGTTTACTGGTCTTTCTCTTGATTTACTATTTTAAAGACACAATCATTTGTAGTAGACAATTCCCTATCGATTGTTTTTTTGTTGAGAAATCTACTTTGTATCGTTCTTTGTGATTCATAGATTTTATTTGAATTTTATTTTGCTTCACGCGTGTCCAATAATTATTTTTCATCGTGATGTTTACGCGATGCAGTAACACAAATAACATATTTAAAATTTTTTTTTAAAAAATCGCGCTGAAGCGCAGGAAATAGCTTTATTAGAAAATCTACATTTGTCTTGATTCCTAAGGTTGTTCGTGCCTAAACGGATACCTTGATCTCCGCTTCGAATTGATAACTTCGTGTGAACGGAAGGAAGTATTATTTGTATATCTTCTCCTCTTATTTTCTACCAAACCAAGTCAATGCATTAAACGGATTCTGTGATTTAGACTTACCGACCTCAACGCTGGATGATTAACTACCATGAGTAATTTTTTTCCTGCCAGTTATTCTCTAATTTTCAGTGATTTCGTATCAGGGTTTGTGCAGCGAATATTTATTATCACAAAACCTTTTATGAATCTAAAAATCTTCGGGAAAAATTCAGTCCATCACACCCTGCATTTCGTTTACATGAAATCTTGATCGTTTTTCTTTCATGTTGCGCAATATCTTATTTTACCTAGATATCACTTTGATTTTTTTCCTGTTTCAATGCAGTAATTTTCTTAACTTTCATTGATTTTAATTTAATAACATTGTGAAGAAAACTTGTTAATAAGCACAGTAAAGCACTCTTTTAATACTGACAACGGAGTATGTCAATAACCGTAAGACGGTAGCTTGTTAAGCACAGCCATGCACTCTTTTAATAAGAATAAAAAGGCATTTTATTAATAACCAAGGCAAGGTACATTATTATCAATCTTAGTAAAGCCATTTGTTAATAAGCATAGAAGCAAAGAAACTTTTAATTAACCATAACAACACATTGTATTAATTTCCATAACAATATAGATTTTAAATAAGGAAAACAAAGAACTCGATTACTACAAAAAGGCAACGTCTTGACAAAGGAAGGCAACATATTAATGGTCACACAAAGGTACATTGCTAGTAACCATATTCAGGCACTGCTTTAGTAAAAACAGCAAAGAATCTGATAATAAGAGTAGCAAGGCAGGCACTCTGCTAATAAATTTACCAAGGAAGTCTGTTTAAAGTCCTAAAGACGTTGTCTTGGTAACAAAAATAGCAAGCTTTCTAATCATTGAACAAAGCAAGAACTTTTATTAATAACCATATCAAGATCATTTATTAATAAGTAAAGCAAAGAACTCAACTAATTACCATAACAATGGAACATGTTAATAGACTTACAAACGCACTCTCTTAGCAACCACAGGAAAAACTTTGTTAATATCTGTAGCATGGCACTATGTTAATTACCATACAAAAGTATTGTGTTAATAGCCATAGGAAGATACAATAGCAAGGCGCTCTATTAATTACCACAGTCAGGAAACCTGTGGATAACCATAGTAAAATAACCTATTAATAACCATAGCAAGGCAATATGTTAATGATCATTGTAAGGTAACTTGCTACTAAGAATAGCAAGTCACTTTTTATTTGCGATAGAAAAGCACTATATTAATATCCATTGCAAAGCACTCTGTTAAATACAATAGTACAATAGAAACAAACAGTTATTAACTGTAACAAGGTAACAACTTTTTATAAAGCCTAGCAAGACAACTTGTTAACAAGCACTGCAAGGTAAGTGAAGTAACCATTGTAAGTTAATTTGTACATAACCAAATCACGGTATGGAAACTTGTAAAAAGCATAGAAAAGCACTCTATTAACCACTACAAGATAATTTTTTTAGTGAGTATAGCAGAGCACTTTGGTAACTTGTTGCTAAACATAGCAAGACTTTTGGATAATAAACATAAGAAAGTAACTTGTTACTAAGGATAGACAGGCACTCTATTAATAAGCATAACAAGGAATTCTGTTAATATCCATAGCAAAGTACAATGCTAATTACCATAGGTTGATTACATAATAACGAACAATGAAAAGTATTCTTTTGGTAACTATAAGTAGGCACAAAAGCTTAATTTTTACTAAACTTCGCAAGACACTGTAAATAAGTATAGCAAGGCACTCTAATTATAACCACAGCAAGGTTTATGGTAATCTCTATAATAAAGTCTTTGTTATTAATCATTTTGGAAGTACTACATTCTTTGTTATTAACCACAGCGAGATAACCTTTTTTATACAGTATAACGAAGCACTCGGCTACATGGCAAGGAAACATGTTAATAACCATTGCAAAACATTTTCTTCTTAATCAGTGCAAAGAACTCTGTTTATAACTTTAGCAACGTATATTTTTAATAAGTATATCAAGACATCCTATTAATATTCATGACAAGCTAACTTGTTATTAACCTTAGCAAAGTACTCCGTTAATAACTATAGCAAGATAACTTGTTGATAAATATAGGGAGGCGTTCTTTTAATAACCTGAGAAGGTACTTTGATAGTAACCTGTTTTTTCTTTATTAAAACAGGATGGCTTGAAATAGATGCTCTTTGCTGCTTAATAACCCTTTTTATAGTGTATTCTATAGCCGAAGACGAAACTGTTCATCTTCATTCTCTTTTTATTGATTTTTTCTTGAGTTGACAGTAAAACTGAATTATTTCAGTTGGTGCACTAATTTTGACCATCATGTGAATCAAAATTTGACAAGTGGCCTGGAATTATTAACAGACTGTGATGCAAAATTAAATGTTATGACAGCATGCATGGTGACATTTACTGTTCCTCAACTAAAATACGCTAATAATCAATTTTTACTATCATCTTGCTCTAAGAATTTTGTTTAAAGTTCTTTAGAGTCTTCCTAAAATTTTTAACTTCATTTTAATGAATGTATTACTAAGTTTGTTTCTATTTGGTCGTATTCAATAATAACTACCTATAGTGGACGATATAAGTTTTGTCATATATTATTTCTTTTTTCAGAAAATAGAGAGCAAACAGTATAAAGCTTTTATTCTCTGTTAATTTTGTCTGATTGTTCCTCTCGCATTTTATTTTAATAGCACAAATTCTCAGTCAGATGAGAATTAATAATATAACTTGTTGAAATTATTGTTTTTAGATAAAAAAAACGAGACTCTTCAAAACCAACTAAAATTCAAAACTATAAATTTAATAAGTAAGAAAAAGGTAGCTATGGTTACAACACGGAAATTTATTTGAAAAACAATGCAAAGATACTTCTAGCAAATTGAGTTGTAACTGTTACTTTTCAGCTTTACTGTCCTCAGAAGATCTGCTTTATAATTTACTTATTTTGTGCATTTAAACATTTAACCGCTATACTATCCTTTTTAAACTCTTCTATGACCGTCGCTTTAATTTGTATTTTTTTTTATTAAATGTGCAATAATTTTACAAAGCATGAAATAACAGTAAGAATATCATAGAAAGAGAGAGAGCTTAACAGATTTCCAATTGAAGATGTTCTCCCAGAAATGGTTCCGTAAAGTACTGAACATTTTCCCGCTTTGTTTTGAATCTTTATTTGTGTTTTTTTTTGTCACTATATTTTTTTCCGCTTTATGAGTTTTGTGATTTTTTTCAGAAACTTATACTATTTTAGCGGTGATTCATGACCTGGGGCTTGATTATTATTGACTCAAAGAATTTTTGCTTTGTTATACTATGCAGCGAAATCTTCTGACCTCATCCCACACAAACAACACAACCGGGCTCCGTCCCTTTGTCAGCGACAACTGATTTGAAGCCAGTTGGACGGCCTTAAGATCCTTGCGGTTAACTCACTGCCCGGTCACTATCAATAAAAACAAATGTTAAGTATTTATCTTACTTATATACTGAGTTTCCATTTCTTTGGTTTATGGGCCTCTTTTTATGACTACCCGCCAAGTTGGCTGTAAATATAGGAATGGCAATGGTTACATATAATAAAGCGAATACACACAGTGTTTCAAAGATTACTTCTCTTTCACTTTAGAAGAATTTTCACGTTTTCTTCGTCTGCTGATCACAAAGAAAATTAATGCGCCAAAAAGACTCAGTCGCTGAAAGGGAGCATGCGAGCGTTAGATTCGGAATTATTGCCTCTTCAGCTGTGTCAGTGGCAGTAAAAGTCATAAGATACTGAAATTCTTATACACAGAAAGATGAAATTTTTACCAATTACTGTTTTCAAAAGTTTATCATAATCTTAGGTCCATATTTCATTCACACAGACAAATTGGAACATCGTGTAACTGCGCCAAGAAAACGAATAGCCTAAGGTAGTATTATCCTGAACATGTTATTAAAGTAATACCGACAAAAAATGTTAATAACGGCGTTCGATTTTATAATAAAGTTTGAAAATTGAGACATTTATTCGATGACTTAGGATCAGTTCTTCTATGGTTGTCAGCGCCAGTGAAAAACGCAGGAATATGATCATTGTCTTCTTTTGCTCACGGTCGACACTTAAGAAAGCCATTTACATCCATACTTAAATTTAAGCAATTTAACTACTGTGCGTAGAGTACGCAATAGCTCACATTAATTAGACTACCATTTGGTACGTACCAATGTTTTAAAATGCAGGTCGGCCCATACGAAGCATTGTTTTAATTCAGAATGTATCGATATTCCATACAGATTTTACGCAAGCCTTCTATGTTAATTCTTCTACACATGCTGTTAGTTGTTTTAACGGCTTGTGGGCCTTGGCAATTTTTTTATAGAAAGAAACGCAAGTGTTCTTACGGTTTCAGTTGAATATATAGTGTATTGGGTGTAGGTAAGAATGATAGTTTTATCTTCGATTTTAAATAATTGTTTTTGTTAAAAATAGAGATATACTCCCACAAATTATATCCGCATTTTTTCAAAGAAAAACATAATTTTAATTAATTTTCAAAATCTAGAATTAATGATACTCTACCAAATAGGTTACAATCCACGTCAAACAGACCTTCTGCATATCGGTGTAGTTATTTAGGTTTATTTTGCACAAGAGGCAAGATATCATTATTCTTCACTAAAATATCTAAGAATTAAAAATACCTTTAAAAAACATAATAAAAAACATTCTTCAGAATTGCTTTTTCTAAAAATATTTTCTTGTGTCATTAAAATCCTTATATACACAGGAAATTAAACACGTGCGTCATTACTACGTAATTTATCTAACTTATTTATGTTGTTTCAAACCTGTAAACTACAACATCAGGAGCATCATCTTCATTTTGACAAAATAGAGATCATCTGTTTGTATGTGAGACAAATTCTTCTACAGTACCATGCGAGGAGACTTTATCGGAGTCACACCTCATTACAGAAAGTGTAATTTACTAAAAGTTACAATCTGAAAATTGATAAGTTGATTTTAAATGGCTGAATAGTTTTAGTTAAATAAAAGTTTTAAAAATTTTAAACTTCAAAGGAAATTGAATGTAGAAAATGCACTATGCGTATTAATGCAATTATGAAGTTTTAAAAACAAACTATGAAATGTTTTATTCATCTTAGGAGGGTAAAATTTCACAAATGTAATTTATGATATAAAATATGTTAAAACAACAAATAATTCAATGCAAACAATAAAAAACAACAAAATACTTTTCTTTAAACCTACTTTCAGCGTCAAACACACCGACCTATCCAGGTTAGAGTTTTCATAATAAAGGAATAATTTTAGCTGCTTAATAAACAGTTAATTTATAAATAGCAAAAAAAAACAACATAAAAAACAACTAAATCATTACCTTGTCCTCTAGGCCTTATTAATTCACAAAAGGCAACATTAATTATAAAACATTGTTTCTACATTATGCCTTTATATTATTAATATCGCTGTTGAAAAATATTGATTGATTTCAAATATTTTCAAGTTTGACAATTTTCTTTTTGTGTTTGAATTTAAGTTATGTAAGAAAATACCTAATTAGGAGAGTTCTGCGCGTTGACAAAGAAGCAATTCTCTAGCTTTCTACAGTTATTAAGGACGAGTAATTACAATTTATTTAAGGTTCCAGGCGATTAGATATTTAAAATTATTTTTAGTAATGAAATTGTTAGTGAGTGAAAAATTAAGAGTATTGATCAATATAATAATTATATTGATAGCTATTTTCTTCCCTGCCGACCTTTGTAAAACTGTATAGGTCCACAAGAATCCGCACTCTGAAGTGGTTAATAATAGTGAAAAACCTGTCCAAATACAGGAAAAAATAAATTAAGTTAGTTCTAAAATACAAAAGGAAGTATTTCATGAAAGTGCATTCTGAAATTATTTCAAACCTTTCTCTGAAGCTAATGAAACAGGCGAATAAGAGCTAAATAGAGGTGGTTTGAACCGTTATTTTTTTATTTACTCTGATTTCTACTTTAATAACAGAATTTGGAATTTTACTTGGGTGGAAACTGGTCGGATTGGAAACAAATCCGGCATAAAATTTTTTAATTCACTACAAATTTGACTGCCCTGACGAAAGAATCAACTGGACATATGATTTGGAAGTTAGAATAAAACTCCACAAAATGGGCTAATACAAACCACATCTCTGGAAAAACAAAATTACGGTTGACCCAGCTAACTCGCAGCTAAAATGATTAGAAAACAAATCATATTATTTGTGAATATTTTATAAACATTTACATTAGGTGAAAGAGAAACCTCTCATGCAGTCTATTATAGTTTGTTTCTTACTTAATGTAAAATATTAAATTTAAGTTATGTAGTACTTTAAGTTACAAAGACAAAACAGAAGAATCAACCACAGTAAGTAGTAAAGTAACACTTTAGAAAGATGACGCAAACTGGGGAAGTAAGCTATTTCTTTCAAAGAAATTTCCCAAACTACTAAAGACATTGTCTGATTATGTCAATGGTGTTCTTAATAAGTATAGCAACACAAAGTCTACAAATGCATCTAATTTACAGTCAGTCTTTTGAATATTTCACTATCACATACTTAATAAACTTAATTTTTGAACTACAGAAAGTAATTATACTTCTAAACCCTGTTTTTCTATATCAGATAACGTCCAGCAAACTGTTAATTTTCTTCTGGAATATTTGTTCTAAACGTTATGTCATAATTTGACTTATTTATCTGTTATCGTAAAGGCAGCAACAACGAACACCACCATCGGGATACTGTGACCTAAGAATTCAGTAAAACAGGTAAATGATTAGCTTAATTTAATCAACACATCGACATTTAGCTACTATAATTTACAGGGATGACAAGTATTTACTGAATCGATTTTTAAAATCATTTAAATCGGTACTATTAAAAACTTTTCCTAGTAGTTTATTTCATTTTATCGCAATCATATTAGGAAGGAAGTGAAATGTTTCGTAATATTATTTATTTTAGATAATTTAGATCTATGCTCTTCTAGTTAGTAGCAGATAAAAATCTATCAGCTTTCTAAATTTGTAAGATCTCTGAAATGTCTGTTTATCTTACGATCATCCTTCAGAATATTTTTTATAAAGTTTCGAGGTATGGACATGTTATGAGTGAAATTTATAATAAAACTTTTGATCTCTCGAGTTTAGTTGTAATTTCCTAAATACATTTTTAGTTTTTAAATAAGGTCTTTGAAGTTGCAAAAATTATTCAGAATATGATTAAAATTAAACCTTTATTATTTGGACACCGTATTTTTTGTGTTTTTTCCAAGGTACGTGAACAGTAACAAACTTTTTGAAATGTGTTTGTCTATTTAATTAAATAATTAAAATTTTTTCTTTATTTTAAAATGATTGCTTGCATAAAATAATTTAGACAGCCGCCATGTCGACAAAATTAAATAAAAGGAGGATCTGCCAAAAACAAAATGGTAACTAAAAATAACTATAACTTCATTAATATGTACTTATACTTTTGTACGATTTACTCATAAAATTCTCTAGACAGAAAAATGTATATAAATCATGTCCTAGTGCAGTGTAAAGAGCCATAAATTTCTCACTGTAAGCTTTCAGCGCTCTGTTTCACTCGATGCGCTTGCTTTCTCGCGAGAACAGAAACACGTACCGGGAATTGGCTGACAGCTCATGCGTACTTCCAATCTAGGAGAGCACCTCTCCGGCGCAGATTAAGTCGGTAAACATGCCGCGCGACCTCAGACCAAGTAGATCAAATGACCCAGCTTTGTAAACAGAACCTCGCGTGAAGGAGAAACATAGGACTGTTTTTAAGGCCGTTGTTCATTAGCCAGGGCCCCGATCCTTCCTTGGCAGTAGATGTTTTGCGATGATTATCAATCGGCGCGCGGCTGTCGGGGAGGACCAGCAAAGCATTGTGGGAAGGCAGGAACATTCTGGAAACTCTTTCGTTAATAAGGGTGATATTTGGCTTGATGAACACTCCAGACTAATAAAGTATGCACGCGAGGTTAAAAAAAAGGAAGAAACAACCACAAAAATAATATACACAAAAGAAAAACACGGAAACAGATAAAACCAGACAAAAATATAACAGGAAAGAAATATATTTCCAAACCATAAAGAAAAACGCAATTACATAAATTTAAATTCCAATAGAACTAAAAGGCAGCAATATTAAAAATATCCTGCCAGAATAAAAGAACAAACGATCTCAAACACTCAAAAACTTAATGCTTGGCTAATGTTTGCCACCACTAATAAATAGAAATATCCTGCTGAATAACAAATTTTGCCACAAATTATAGCTAAAAACCCCTGAAAAATACTCACTGACTAACCAAATCTACCACAAAATATGCACAGAAACAACCTGCTAGAATGACAAAGTCTACCAGAGATTATTAATAGAAACATAATGCAGGACCAATAGAATCTACTGCAAATTATACATAAAACCATCATTCTGGACAAAAAAAATATAAATAAAAATTTACACTAAGAAAATCTGCTGGACTACGACAAGCTACCAAATTATATAACAAAGCACCATCATATTTGTAACATTATACTGTATAATATCCTGATACATTTAAATAACTTAGAAGAAACACTACCAGCAATACACAAGAATACTCTTCTGGTCTAACAACATCTAACATAAATTACACACAAAAAACAGCCAGACAGATCAACAAACAAGCAGACAGCCGCAGATAGCGGGAAAAAAATCACCATGCACAAATAATAAAAGATTTAACAAATACATAGACACATTCTCTCAAACTGACAACATTTAATTTTTTGAGAAAAGCAATGAAATGAATTAAAACAAAATAATAAAAGTATCCATTTTGTTAAGAGCTCAAAGAGAAATCAGAAACACGAAATCAAGCAAAATAAAAATGGAAAACAAATGGAGATAATAAGGTATTATATGTATAGCTTCCATTGTTATGCTGACAGCAGGATGACGGGTAAACAGAAGATAGCTTGTAGAGATAAACCTGCAGTGGTTCTAAGCACAACAGAAAAGGGGACTAATTTGCAGCAGGTTGGCGTAGCAATTAACGAGGGGGGTTCAGCTTGGATTTCTCAGCGTTTTAATGTCACGTGACTTGACATAAGAAAACCAGGTTCGTGAATGCTGATGCTCTGCGACACCCGCCTCCAAATTCTTTGCCATTTCATTACTGATGGACAGCAGTTCGTTTCCACACGCTCGCTCTCTCTCTGGGCGGTACACCAGCCAATCCAGGCAGTGCTCTTTTTGAGGCCGAGTTCACGACTGAACTGTCCGACGTCACCACTAATTATTTTTACTTTATTTAGTTCTTTCCTCACTAAATTTAAAATAGTTTTGTAATTTCTTATTGTCTATCAGCGGAAACCTTCAAATCTAAGACTGAAAGCTTTTTTAAAAGGTTCCTTTCAAAAAATTTTCCATTATAGACAGAAGGGCACTGAAAATCAAAACAAGTTTATTGACATTATTACCAAATTAAAGACAACAAACCTTATTTGCTTCATAAATCAATTAAAATTAAATGTTTTTCAAATTTATATTTTGGAAAAGTAACGAAAAGTGGTTGCATATAACATAATTTGTACAAATTTTAATGTATCTTTATTGAATTGGTGCTAAATATGCAGTTATTTAGAGATTTCGCTGTACATTAGCTGAGTTTTACCCACAAATAGATCTCAACATATCTGAGTTTAAATATAAATCAATATCGTTCGGCGACATTACAAGAATGACTCATTCTTACTTTCATTCCTGAGTTAGTCATGTGAATAATACATAAAAACAGATTCATCATGGCTAGAATAGTTTTATTTTTTAGCTTGTGTCTGCCAAAGATCCTCCAAGCGCTGGGCTATAATGAATTCCAGTAACTCTCCCGCTGTTAAACAAAATACCAAACTCCGTCAATTGCAGTCAAGTGTTTGATATTAATTAAAGGGAGCAGCTCTCACAGACTGAGTCGAAGAAACAATTGCTTTCTGGTATTAGTTGTCATTTGTGAAAATAAAAAAATTCGGAATTACTGCATGATTAATTAAAATTAACAGTTATTTGCAATTGATTTTAGGAGAACAAATAAGACAAAGAAATCAACCTATAAAAAACCTAAATTTAGATATGAAATTTATCTTCTCCAGACTAAAGATTCACAAAACTTCTTTTAGTAATTACCAGATTTTGGGATGTCAAACGTTTTTCTTATTACTTTAATTTGTAGCAAAATATAAATTAAATAAAACTAATTTTAAGTGAGAATCAGTAATGCAAAGAAAAAAACTTCAATTGTTATACAGTGTTGTATAACATTATGGCCAGATGAATAAGTCTGCGAAAATTGAAAATCAATGAGAATAATTATTATAGATATTTTGTCGCATCAAAATTAATTTATTTCAGCTGTGTATGTGCATCTAATCATAAAAACAAAAAATGATTTGCATAAAATAAACTGAATCTTGTTTGTCAATAACATGCGAGTTTAATCATTTGCGCTAAATTTTAGTTTTTGCAGAAAATTCTGTAATAAAATTCCTTTACGAAAGTCTAATGTCTACGGAATATCAGGTTCATCTTGCTGGAAATCTAGAGTTCAAGACTGGAGGTGACTGTTTTGGTGTAGCATTTATCTTCCCACACTCAATCTATTATTTCATAGCTACTTATTAATTTTTCTTTTGATATTAAAATTATTGTATTTAATTTCTTGCAAAGTAGGAACAAACTGGTTCGATTTTATACAGTTTTCTTTTTAATTTTCATACACCAACTCTGAAGAATTTTAAAAATCTTGATTAATTCTCATAAATTATTTTAAAAATCATCAAAGGTTTAATTATCTCCGCTCTTGGATAAATGGGAAGTTAACTTGTATTTTTTTGACGTGAAAGAAAAATGAGAAAGACGGCTCATGCTGCAAGGTTAGTCGATTCAAGTTATTGGATTTTTTGGATTTGTGTTGGAATATTCTTTAAAAAATCAACGATGCAGAGTTCGGCTTCAGTTTTGGTGATGCAGCTTAATTAATCGTCGGACTTTTTTGACGTGTTTCATGTCAACCATTATCATGTGTTGAAATGAAGAGTCGCTCGACAATAACTGATTGATTTAATAAATGTGGGTAGTAAACTTGATTAACAGAATACCTTTCGGGTATCTTTCTTATATGAAAAACATGCGTCTGTTAAAACGATCTTGCGGACAGCGCGAACATGTAAGTAGGTCGACAGTTTCTGATTTTTGTAATGAGAAGCTTGTAAATGTCCAGGAAGAAAAAGTACGTCGTTAGATATCAGGTCGAAGTTCGGGCAACGTGCGAAAATAAGAAAAAAATGAAATATAAGATAATAACAGTTTGAAACCTTGGGGAAAAGTGCCTCAAACAAAAGAGCATGAGAAATGTCTTGTTGATATTATTATTATGCACTAAATGCAGGTTCTTAAGCTAAAATATATTAAAAAGGCAACAACAGAAGACAAAAGAGCAGAAATATCTACAAAATTTTACTGGTTTCCAAATGCAGACCATAAATATGCAAATATTTATAATACATTTATAAGTTTTGCTATTGTTAAGGATTGTCATTCTTGATTCTTTTTGTCTTATTCTCTTCAGAAATACTAACTAGATGCATTTTAGGTTTTCCGTGATTTTGTTGATGTACTAATCTTTAGTATAAATGGTCACTCGAGAGAGGTTCCGATGTCTGAGAGAGCATACAGTACACTTTCCAAATCCTGTTCAATATAAATCAACAGAACAAGCAACAATTATTTGCGCATGCGTCCATTATATTTGTAGAACGTCAGATTACGTGCCACAAGATTTTATACAATATCTAGCAATGACGTAGCTTTTTGTAAAGGATAATTATGTGAGGCAAGAGCAGTTCACAAATAAAGTAGTATTACTCTGAGGGTTGATGGGGTAGTTTGCTTTGCAACATTGAAGTAATGTTGTTTCAATGATAACTAAGTATTCACTTCTTTGTTTATAAACTTAGAGGAGATATTGTGAATGCGTTTGTGCGCCAGCACGCATATGTGCATGTTTGTTAGTGCGACTTATATTCTCTTTTCTTACAGATTTTTTTCAAATACAGATTTTTCATTATTAGACGGGTTTTCTCTCATTTAGCTATTTGTTACTTCTAATTTTTATATCTTTACAAATCTAATTTTATTATATTATGATTTACTCAAACCAAAGTATTATTTTATTATGGTGTTGTGCAAACCAGTCAACACCTCTTTATTTTCTACAACTTCTGCTCTTTTCTAAATCAAACTACGTGGCTTGATGCCCGCTTCCGAAGACGGTTTTGCAGATAAATTTTTCCAGGCTATCAAAAGCTCTTTAATATGTTTTGTATATTTTTGAGGAATTATTCGGAAAGTAGGAATGTAATTTGATGCAACGGAATTTCCTGGCAACTTACTGCAATGCCATGCATTTTCTCTAATATTAAAAATGCTTCCTTTTTTACTAGGTCATTCTTTGTCTCACGCAGCTCCTACTACACAATTTACGGGTTTTATGTCGTCTTTTCCGTTATGTCGTCTGGTAATTTTCATGCAGGTTTTACCACTTAGAGATTCTCGGTTTTTATGATGTTCTTTTATTACTTCATATAATGTCGCATGCAGCCCCACTAGTTTGAGTCTCGATGAATTTATAATGATCTTTCTACAGGTAAATTATTGTGCCATGTAGCCACTACAAATTAGAGATTCGATGGTCCCTATGAAATTTCTTCTAACATATCATCCGTTGCCTGATGAGGCTCCTACTACTTGAATATTCTTGGAATTTATGATCCTTGCCCCATTATGTTATTATTTGCTTAAAAATTTCTAATCACTCACAGTTTCGATGGATAAAGTTATTTCTCCATCTAGATCAGATATCGTGTTTTCAGCTCCGAAAATTTACAGATTCGCGAGTATTACGACGTTTCTTCTATAAGTTATCTATTCTATCATTTAACTCGATTAAATTATACATTTGTGAGTTTAATTGCATTTCCTCGACTACTCCATTTGTTGCTTTTCGCGACCACATCATGCATTTGACTCATGCAGCGTTTAATACCTTGGATTTGCATTGTTTATGATGTTTCTTCTTTTTGATCGTCTATTGTTGATACTTCTCTCACTTTTCAGTATTTCGGAGTTTTCATGATGTTTCTTCCACTAGATTTTATATCTCACGTAGCTCCTACTACTTAGTTACTGGTTTTATGATATTTCCTTTGTTTGACCATCTGTTGCCTTTTTCAGCTGCCACTAAATGTTTCACTGAATTTATTATGTTTCATCTATTAACTATTTTTAAACTAATTTTATTATTTAGAGACTATGGATATTATGATGCTTTTTCTGTTACATATTGTCTTGCTTCCCTTACTACTTTGTGATTCAATGGTTTTTGTTGTTTCTTCTATTTCATAATCTATTGCCTTATGCTGCTCTTGATATTTCGAAGGTTTCATGATATTTCTTCTACCATATCATCTATTATTTCTTTCGCCTTTCCTAATACTTGGTATTTTGCATGTCTTATGTTGTTTCTTCTTCTAGATAATTTATACTGCTTCTTGTAGCACTTACTACTTACTGCTTTGAAAGGTTCACTATGTTTCTTTCAACAGATTTTCCATTGAATCATATTCTCAATTATCTATTAATTATCAAGTTTTATGATGTTTCTACAGCTGTATTTTCTACTGTATTACGAAATTCCCATTTTTTTAGATTGCTGTTATTTATACTGCTTCATTTACCAGATCTTTTATTGTCTCACAAAGATTATACTATTTTAAGATATGCAACCTTTCAATTTTTTTGTCTGATACCTTCTTATGACTCTTAAGCTTCCATTATTTGGTATCTTACAGGCTTTACGATGTTGCTTATTCTACTCAGACACACACACACACACACGCACATTGCATACACATTCATACAAACACACTCAGGACCACACAGACACAAATACGCGCACGCACTCAAGAAATAAAAACAATAGAGAAATGTTATTAAACTGACAGGTGATATAATTATTAAGGAAAAATCTTAAAATTTCAACTTCTATTAATGATATATCATGGTTAAAAGAGAAAATAAATTCTAATGAAATTTCTGAATAGATATTTACCAATGCAAAATATCTTTTGTATTGCTAGAAAGTTTTAAGATTTACTAGCATCGACGTTGCAAGAATCCATTGAAAGCTAGAATAATAAGTGAGAATAAATAAATTTGTAAAACTTTTTGTGGGGAAATTTTTAGAAATAGAATTGGTTATTAAATTTTCTTTATAGATATTAGATTTATTTTTTACCCCTTTTCCCACTCTTTGAATTGAAATGTAGAAGAATGAGTGAATCGAAGTCATTTTATACCCGTGTAGAGTGGGAAATGGGAACTGAGAAGGTGGTCCATTAGTGTGGCACCAGATTTCGTACAGGTTGTGTCAGGTGTAACGGGTTTTACCGTATGCTAATAAAGACAAATGTTTTGTGTTGCTTGCTGCACGCGTCGCTTAGTATAATCCCATTTTTTCTACTGCTAACGGAGCTGGAAGCGAACTGTAAAAATCGTTAACGCTTTCCTTGAGATAGGAAAACACTGACACTTTTGCTAATGTATCTTTAAGCCACAAAAACAAGACCATGATTTAAAAGTATTATTACGAAAAGCTTACCGTCGTGCACTGGTCTTTGCAGTAAGAAAATCTCAATGGAAGTGATGGTTCCAAAGAATGTGCACTCAGCGGACTATTTATTCTCGAAATATTAGTTCTGACTAATTATATCAGTTGATCCATAATTAGTATACAAGTGATAAATAGATTTTTATTTGTTATGACACAAAAATTACGCTTATTCCACCTTAAGCAGATAAAAGCGAGCGAAAAATACAGATTTTACTTTTTAAAGTTTTGATGACAAATTGTTTGTTCTACTATTGTTACGTGTATAAAGCATGCAGTGAAATCTAAATCTTAAACTAAGTATTGCAGGTACACCGTAACAGCAAGCGTTATTTTAACGTTTTGTTTTCATCAGAAGTTTTCGTTCTGTAACTGGGTAAATATTTACAAGAATTATGAAAGTCATTTAAATTTAGATCAAATATATTATTATTTCAAGATGATGGTTCTTGTAGCGAACATTAGTATCATCGAGTTCGGAAGTATAAGAAGCAATATTTTAATAAAGCAGCGATACGAAGGAATATTTTGCTTTTAATTTAATTGCATGCTAATTAGAGAAGGTCTCATCTTTCAATAATAAAAAACTAACAGTTTATATAACTTCAGATAAATTTTAAATTTTTTCATTTGCATGATATCTAAGATGTTTTGGACAATAATTATTAATATTGCATTGAACAAGTTAAAAACAAAATATGAAGCAATTAAATATTAAAGTTTAATTGGAGCAAAAAAGTAAACATTTTATTCATAATTGCTGCGATTTTGTTTTACGAAAAATTGGAAATACGTAAAATGAAAGGAAAATACCTTTTGACTTTTTAATGTTTTATATTTTAAAATAAATCTCTCCTTAGTAGTTACGCGCATTATTTAATGTAAAATAAACAAGCAAAAGAAAACTGTTAAAACCAAAACAATGAATGAGAAACTTTAAGAGAATAAAGTAAAGGTTATTTTAATTCTTTACTCTGGCATCATAGCCGCCATATATTTGTTGAATTTGCTACTCTTTCATAAAGAAAGAAAGAACAAGATAAAAAACCAAACAAAATTAATAGTCTGTCGTCATCTTATGGCATAATGCTACTAATTTTAATAATATTTTAGCTACTTTAAATATTATAAGGTCACAACAGTGAATTTTATAATAATGAAAACCGGAGTTAACTGTTACTATAAAGAATTAGGCAAGCGAACACTAGTAATTCACTTACTGAAAGCAGACCAAAATACGTTAAGGATGAACTCTTTAGATACTTTCATACATCTTTAGATTAACGTGCACTAAAAGCTAGATTCGACATAAAGTATGAAATAATTATGCCATGTATCTGTTTCTTATTAACGGTAAAAAGTTACACACAAACTGTAAACAAATTATTAATTTTAGAAAAAAGTTATAAATAGATTTTAATATATTTCTTAAGCAATATAACTCGATGTACAGAAGTCTATTCATTAATTATCTGTGAAACTCGCATGAACATTTGATAAGCTAATACTGTTATATATCATTGTCACAAAGGCCGCTCACTCTAAAATGTCTTTATTCGAGGAAATAAATCTGCTGCAAAAAGATGTAACTGAGCCACTAATACTACATGTAATCAAGATCACAGAAAACTGGCTTAATATCTTTTGTTGGTTCTCTATATACTAAGGCAGTTTTCGTTTTATGGAAAGTAATCTCTTATTATGGTTTCGTAGACTATAAAAAATGTAACCTTACTACGTAGAGAAAATTAGAGAGAGAATTCAGCAAAGATTTACTAGAACGTTTCCAAATCGTAAGCATTTAATATATTCTTCAGGATTGAAAACATTAGATTTATCATGATGTAACTTCTTCTATTTAAGCAAAATCTAAAATATTTAAAATTAATGATTTTTAGTGAGCGAATGCAGACATTTTTCGATTCTCTAAAGTAATTAATACAAGGAGAGTAATAATAAATTAACTAAGATTTCCACTCCATTAAATATAAACATATTTTTATTAACTGAATATTTAGCGAAATGACTGAATTACCAGAAAGTATAGTTAATATTAATAGTATTCAAAAATGTAAGAATCGTTAAAGCCATTTCCCTTTCATGGTTTCCTTTCCGTAAGCCATGATAATTTCCAGCCTTCTTTTAATTTACTAAAGTAAACTAAACTAAATGATTAGCTACCAAATGAGGTCACTATGAAATCTATCAGTTTATCCTTGTATTTTTCACGGCACCCTTTCAATACAACTGCTGCTTATATTATACTGTATGCATCTGTAATAACAACTAAACACTAAATTTAAGTATACATAGCGGCACACAGTTTATTCTAACGAAAGTATGCGCTTGTTAATAGCTTTTCTTGCCGACCCCTGAACATTATTTCATCCTCGTCAAAGTTGATATCACATGAAATTTCATTGCACGTCAACAAAAATCGTAAGGATGCATTAATTAATGTTAGTATCAATTTATCCTTGCTTTTCATGAAGATTGTCAATGAAGATTTTGTTTACCCTAAATATTATCAAAATGTTATGATTCTTGATGTAAATCTTAAAGAGTTCACCATAAAAAATCCAAAAAAAAAAATTAAAATCATATACAATCCAAGCACGTACACTAAACAACAACAACAACAGAAAGCAAAAGCAATAAACCTTTTCCCAAAACTCCCAAACTTTAATAAAATAAAATAAATAATGTATGGACATTTTTTAAGAAAAAATTTCGTGTATGGACTATTAAAAATGTGTTGAATCAAAATACTTTGACTCAATGGTTACTAAGGGCGAAAATTTCATTAAAAGTAATAATACTTGGCAACAACGATATGCAGTGTTTTTATCAGTAAAAAGGGGCGCATTTCACCTCTTTTAGTAGAAATCAATGGTGAACCATATTAATATACAAAAGAAAAAAAGGATATTTGCGGTAAAGAAAAATAACATTAATACAAATAAGTAGAATATTTTAGACTCTATTATCAATTAAACAACCAACTACAGGAAAAAACACAAATACAGAGAAAAAGGTCTGATTAAATAAGAGCCAGGAAAGGAGAAATTTTTAATATGTAAATTAAATAAAGAGATAAGAGGCACGGAAATAACATTTTTATTTGAGGGGCGGTTGAATGTTTAAAAAATAGATTCTTGAACATAAAGTTTGAAATTGGAAAATGTTGCTATTATCTTGATGTCATTCAGAAAAAAAATTATAGTTATAATTAAAAGCAATATGATGTAACTAGGCTGAATTTTCTTTGCTAGAAAGATGCCAGGAAGATCTTCCTTGGATGCACTAGATGGTCTTTACAGGTAAGCGGGCTTGCATTACCAATATTGACAGCCATGGCCAGAAGTTATGCATCGCCATAAAATTCTATAATATTGTTTGATAAAATCGACTTAAAACTTCTGAATTTGCATAATAAAGTCAGGTTAATATATTAAAATGTAAAGCACCTTGTAATTTTGTTTATAGTTAATGATACAATTACTAAAATTTGAAGAATGGGATGATCTGAAATGGAACATGCAAATATTAATTTCCGAAAAGACCTTATAAATCATTAAAAATGTTAGTCAGTTAGTGATATCCAAAGGAAGACTTAGAATTGGTCATGGGTACAATGTCAAATTATATGAGAATAATATGAGGATAGAATTTATTAAATTTATAAAGTGTTGTAAGACTCTTGGTCATCATAATAAACAACGTACCATCTTTCATAGAAGTAAACAGGTCTTTAAATGTAAAATGAACAATGCTTTTTAAATTTGAAATTGAAGTTTAGAAAACAAATTTTATAAAGCATGATACTTCAGCAGAGATATCATCAATCGTAAATAATGAAAACTTAAACAGGAAATATAAAAAAAAATATACTTGTTGTGAAATAGTATGTTTAGTTAATTGAGGAACATAACGCCTGGATAGTAGATTACATACATTCTTACAAATGGCAATACTGAAAATAAGTAGCCTACAATAATTTTGTTGAAAAGGTCACTTAATTTTTATGCATAGTAAATGATTAACATATTTCGTAAGTTTGGTAAAGCAAAATAAACACGAAGTTCGATTTATATGAAGATGGGATAAAACCATCCCACTTTATGGAAAGACCAGTGAATGCAGTTTTACGAAAAAAGGAAATATTAGCAGTATTCTATATGTACAGAGAAATAGCAGTTAAAGCCACTAATTAAATTTTAAAATAAAATAAAAGTAAAATATTAATAAAACTACTTAAAAAGTAAATAATAAATAACTAAATAAACGGAACAAAAGAAGAAGTACAACAAAAGGAATGTGAAAATTACATAAAAATAAAACTTTACTTTTCTTTAAAACCTAATTTATAAAATTTTTAAAGTTTATAAATCCTCTTTCAAAAAACAAAATCAATTTTCAAAAATGTTAACTGGTTTATTATGCGTAAATATCTAAAATGAAAACTAATCGCACATATAACAATTAGTTTTTTTAAAAAAATTGTCACGAGAAGTGTGCTAAAACAGAAAACAAAAATAATAATGGTTTTATGTAATTAATAGTTTGCTTGCAATCTGCTGTAGTGCTGTGCTAAGCAATATCTCTGGTACGAATCGTGGCGCCAAGTCGGTATTTCTAGATTAAACTCTCGATCATTTATTACAAGGCTGCAAATGCATAATCAGTAATTAGGATTAACAACGGCGGATTTACGATGTCTTGAAGCTATTGATAAAAAATAACGATAAGTCAGCAGGCCCGAGTTCATAATATTAAAAAAAAATTAAAATTTTATCATAAAAATATCTATATATGATAGCAGATAAATAATACAAATATTAATTCGACTTTGCCAAGAAGTGCCTGTATGATGAAGATCACTCAACAGGATTAGATGACTTTTAACAAATAAATACAATGGTAACAAATGTCACTAACTGCAGCCTGAAATTAAACATTTGTATTCAGTATTCATTGAAGTCAAAGTTGTGTTTACTTGTGTTTCATTGGCTGCATTAAAATTTAACTTCTGTTTTAAATATCTTAAAATAAAGATAGCACCATATTCTGTTTGCTATGATGTTTCAAGGACATTTAACAGAATAAACAACAAAATGTGCCAAGAATGTCTATAGTAAGTAACCGAACCAATTAATGCTCGTTGAAAAGACATGGAGACGAAAATGATAAAAATATAACTGCAAATAGTTCAGTGTTACCGAGCGTTGTGAAAGCAGGAATACACGTGTGGATGGACTTTGCTGGTGGCTGGTCTGAGAGGGCTTTTTATTCGTTCTATTTTTCTATAAATAGGACACCGCAGGTTCGACAAGGGTACAAGACGAAAAAACAAAACAAAACAATTTCGCTGTCGGCGATAAAACGAATTTCTGTAGCATAAAAATTTAGAATAGTAAAATGGCAGTACACATACCGCTGGCAAAAATGTTTGTGTAATCAAAAATCGAGGTAAAATATCTAAACTGAAAGAATAAAAGAAAAAAATAGAAAAATCAAAAACAAAACTAAAATTAAAAAACAACAACAACAACCACCAAAGATACCCGGAAATACAACATAAAAATGCAATAAAAATGTAGTTAGAAATCTAGACACTTTTCAGATGTTTAAACCGGATCTAAATTTACTGTTTCTCAAGATAGCAAGAAGAATGGTAGACAGTTCTGTACGTTACATTCATTCAGTTCTTGTATCACTAGAAATCCATACATATAACAACTTATTTTTTCCCCACATGAATAGAAGCAAAAGTTACGGCCTGCTGAAAAAAGGTCAGCAGCTGTCACGTGATAGTTCGCAAAGCTCTCTTGCCGATGATTCTTTTCTATTTCACATACATTTTTTTCTGCGGAAATTTGTATTGTCAAAAACGTCGATCGATTTATAGTGTAGTCTTCTTATATAAAAACGGCCATGTATCTTAAGAGAAAATTATACATTTGCCAATCGACTTGTACCTTGCTTCTCAAATAATTTTCCAAGCTACATAATAATATTTTTCTTATTTAATTTTCTTTTTTTAAAGAATCGCTTGGTTTTAATGCATTACCTAAAATTTAAAAATTAAATACAACGGAAGGATTTGCTATAATAATCATTGTAAAAAATATGCAGCGAATTTTTGGAAGCATTATATATATATATTTCTAAATATAAAATATTCTTAACATACGGAGAAAGATAATTCGACCGGCTTAGCGATTGTTATCCCTAATATCAGATGAATGGGTTCTTTGTGGCTGGAGCGAATTTGAAACTTTAAAAGCTTCTACAGATAAACAATAAAAATGAACTACTAGAAATTTTCAAAGGCACTTCTCACAAAAGCCTTTTAATTTAAAGTTACGAAAAATTACATTTATTTTAATTAATAAAATCAGAAATTATCTAAATAAAACTGTGATTTCTCAGTTGACAAACTGTTATGGCGCTGATTGTTTTAGCTTTTATTCCATTTGAGAAGACAATTACGTTTTTCATCTTTGATTCTTGAAAATTTTTGCATTTCCAATGATTCCATGCTTTAACAAAGTATTTCTCAAAAGCTTAGTTCATTACGTCATGGCATATAGCTAGCCAGCAGTAAATGGGGACATACTTCTGACTCTGGGTAACACTGCATGGTCTAGAAATTTAATTGTAAAATATCCTATGTAGGTTTGCAATATCTAATTGTTTGGCATATAGCGACTGCAAAAACCAAATTAAAAAGAAGCGATGAAAGGACAAGGAAGAAAATTAAAATTAACAATATTCTAAGGAAGGAAACCAGAGATGAAAATTGAGAGTAATATTAAAGACTCTGAAAGGCTTTACACAATGGTGTGAATTTCAAAGCAGAGAAAAAAATGTTTTTTGTGTTTAACATCAAATCCAATTTTCACTGCAGCTTTTCGCAGACGAAAGTTTAATTTTGACGCGGATTCCTCAAGAAACCTGACAATGAAACACCATGAACCTCGGATGCGCTAACCACTAAATGGTTTGGCTCTTTATCACGTGTAAAGCCTCTAATGAAGTGAAAACCATTCAACTATGACAGTGTAAAGTCACAAGTTTGGTTATTTCCAATAAACTGTTTACTTTGTGGCATTTCTTAAAAGTAAAGCCATACTTTATCACTTAAATAAAAACATTTATTTGCATAAATGAAAATACATTTTACATTTTTTGTTCTTTTGTTTATTTTGGAGTAAGATAATAGTTTAAAGAGAGACTGTATCACTGTGGGTTTTGATTATTACTTATTTCAGGTAAGTTAACTCTCCCCATCCTCCAAAAAAATGAAATGTATTTTTAAGTCTATGCTTCTTCCTCCCACCAAAAGCAAAAACTTTATCGTGTTTCGTTATCTAACCTGTTGCTATTTTACTAGATTAGGTGGTCGGTAGGTTGCCTCAACATTCCTTGCTGCAAATAGTTAAGCATAAAGTCCTTACTAGCTTCATTTGTAGATATGGGTAGAAACCGGGGAGTGATTGGCGAAAACCCACGCAGCCGACGAGAATAGAGTCAGAAGAAATCATGATAGGAAACAGTTACATGTAAGGATAAAATCGGGTTTTTGTCATTTCCTAACCATAAAACAAACTAACTATCCTGTTTTCAAAATCGCTATGTAAATAAATCATTTTTAATTGTTTATTACTTTTAGCTTTTAATCACTAATAAGATGGTTTATTAACACTTTGAATTGAGTGACTGTCATTAATCATAAAATGGAATTAAATCTGCTTAATTTGCATATTAATGTTACGTTAATGTTTTAAAGTGCATACCGCCTCGTTATTTTTCTATATGCTTAATGGTAAAATGACCAAAATTTTTAATGAAACAAATCTAAATCTGGAATGCACATAAATTATTTCCGGAAAAATTTTACAAAATATTTCATAAATTATGACAGATGTGACTCAATTAGAGTTATTCAAAGCTGATATTTCAAATGGTTATGGATACTGTGTCAATCTAAGAAAAAGATTTGAAGATACATTTTTGTTAAATTTTGGTAATTTCTGTACTTGTATATTGGTAAATTCTCAAGAGAACTACTACCAATAAGAATATTCACAAATATATGTGAACATTTACAGTGTATTAATCGTGATAAGCTATATAAGTTTGGTAGTATAAACTTCAATTTCTGTATATTCAGAATGGTTGTTTTTTTACTGATACTTTCTAAAATCTCAACTTACAAATGTAAAATAAAATTTCCAGTAAACACGTTCTGAAGTGCCTAAAGTCTAGTTGTTAGGGCTTTTTTAACGCAAACCCTAAAGTTCTTTTTAATGATTTTTTTCTTAAGGAAGCGAATATTTTGGTAATCAAAAATCATTCGTCTATCACAAATATCGAGATAACGTTACACAATGATTGAAAAATCACTTTACGTCGTCTTTAATGACTCATAAAAATCAAAATATCAATTTTACTTGGCATTTACTTCGAATGTACCTTTCTTTCGCTTAATGCCATGTATATGCCATATGAATAGGCTCATTTTTTGGAATATCACTAAAGATGAAGTAAGGTTATTGTTTATGCAGCCATAAAAAGGGATGCGATTCTTTAAGATGGCGATTATAATTAATAACAGAACAAGTTGCTTTGTGTGTCGGCATATTTGTTCTTGATTGCGATAAACAAGTAAAGGATATTTTTGAAAGTCCAGTTCTAATGAAAAGTTTTGACTATGACAGGTCAACAATAAGTGTGCACCCAGGCGAGAAATCTTATCCAGAGGTAGAATAAAGCCACCACTTAGTCTAGGACTGCAGTCTCGATCAGTTATGACAGCGGTCAGACATGCTGATAGTGTCTGATCACCTCTTATATCCCGGAAGGAGGTTCTTTTAATAAAAAAATCTGCTTAATGACATAATTTAATGAACAAAAAAGAAAAGATTTGTTTTATTTCTGTTATTTACCTTTATTTAATCTGAACTCAATATTCTGTTGTTTCATTTAAACATCTACAAATTAGACTAAGTTTAAAAAGGTAATTGATTAATATTTTTGTCAAATAAAAATACTATATAAATGTTTTGCTTATATGGCAAAAATAGGACTTTGGTTGTACTCTGATTTTAGCTGGTGATAATGAAATATCTGGTATGACACAATAGCTAACCCTGGTTCTTTTGAAGTTCGTGAGCTGATTGTATCACATTGTTTCTTCAGTAATTAGCTGCACAAACAGGAACGTGGTCCTCAGAGGCTGCGGTTGTTACGCAATATGAGTTTGGAGAATTAAATCCGTTGCAGAATATGATCTTAGGAAATTAATTAAATTTGTTAGGACCTGTTAAAACTTAATTTCAAGAAAAACAAGGAAAGAAACCATAATAAATTAGTTTTATTACGTAAGATGAAACGGATTGACAGACAATAACGCAGAAGATAATTAGAAAGAAAAATTTCGAGATAAAAAACGGTGAGAAAGCGGTGTGAGAAACGAGGGCATTAATACAAACTATGCTATCGTAAATAAATACGTAGTTTTTATTTAGTAAAATATTATTAAAGATATTTTTGTATATAGTTATATATAGTTATAAGGAATTTTGATATACAACCTTTTACTACTTTGTGAACGTTCTAAATTTAAAAAAAATATCGAAAAAATTATTTAATTAAAAATTGCATAAAAAGACGTCAATGATTAGCACTTTTCTTTTAAAACTCTGAAGATTAGAAAATCTCAGTGTTCATTTCAGATTTTCTGTTTCTTGTATCTAAGTTAAAAAAGCATTTGAAGTCGTAGTCGCAGTGGTAAACCTTCCTGGTATTATTATTATTATTATTATTATTATTATTATTATTATTATTATTCTTATTATTATTATTATTATTATATTATTATTATTATTATTATTATTATTATTATTATTATTATTATTATTATTATTATTATTATTATTATTATTATTATTATTAATTATTATTATTATTATTATTATTATTATTATTATTATTATTATTATTATTATTATTATTATTATTATTATTATTATTATTATTATTTTTCTTAAGAATATTATTGGAGACCAAAAGTAAGATATTATAGCACCAGTACAGATCAAGTTTACACAGTATTTGAATGACATTTACTGTCTTTCGTATGATGTACGATTTTCTATGAAAATGCTTTAACCGTGAATGTGGAAAATGTCTTTAAAAAATGCAACAGTTGGACTAGTTAACGAATTTTTTTGTTTAAAAAGAAACAGTTTTTTGTTCGTTTAGTTTGTATAAGTCGAAAACATGATATCTATAGGACGTTAAAGACCGCATGCTTACCGTTGAAGTCATTAACCAAGGTTACCTAGCGAGGAAAAAGGAAAATAATGAAGCAGTCTCAGTTATCTCGGAAAACCTTTAAGTGGGGGGCGGAACTTTGAAATGCAACACGGCTGTATAAGCAAAGACGATCAATAAGGCTCACGTGCTCCACTTAGCGATGCGGATTATCTACATCAAATGTAAGCGAGGCTGGATCGGCAATTGAGATCCCTAACGGGAAAGAAATATAGCACTATAATCAGCGAAAACAAATCGAGCCATTTCCGTGAAAATAGTTCCTGCAATGGCAAATTTTGTTGTTGTTGCTGCTTTTATTAGTTTTATTTTGAAGCTGGACCTTAAACAGAATTTCTACCGTATATATATTTATTTTGATCTTTGCCCAACTATCTTGAATTTTGACGCGGTGAAAACTGCAATACGAGATAAATAAAATAATCTTAATTAAACAGTTTCTTTCAGGTCCTCAGTCACTGCCTTAAGATAAAAAGGCCGGGCCAGGCGGCTTATCGTAGCATGCACATCAAGGTTGGCCAGCGGGTGAGGCGAGTTCTCCTGCTTATCTCTACCATCCCGTGTGTTTTGGCCAAGAAAAGAAATGCTGTTTTTCCTCACCACTAACCAGGAAGAGTTCTACTACGCTGCTGAAGTCAGCCGCAATTGGTACTTTACGCAGGTGCAGTACACAGTAACTGAAATACCACGTAACAACACAAGCACAAAAATCTCTTGCATTTCGGTCAGTTATCTGTCCGAAACACAACCAAACACCACCGTGCCGTTACAGCCCCCCATTATTTCTGCTTGATAGTTTAAATCGGTGTAGACAGATATAAATTATCCAACGTCAGTGAAAAGTGCACCTTGTGTACCAACTTGACAGATACAACTTTATTGGATAGTTATGAATTCTCTACTATCTGTGCATATATTCCGCGTAGAAGTAAAAAAAGACCAACGAAATTATTTGAATTCATAAAATATAATTCATGTGAAATGATATAAAAATCAAACGTGCAAAAATCTGTTTTATTATAATAAGTTATCATCCACAGTTTTTTAACTGTTAATAATAAATATTTAGATTGAATCATAGAGTCAAAACTAAATAGTTGTGGCATCAGTTGTTTCCCCAGTTCCATTTTAGATATTGATTTATAACAATTCGTCTTTAATATAATTTAAACAAGGTATACTGCACCTGAAAAACTGACCACCCATGACGAACTCATTTCCGTCACCAACAACAGTAATGCAGACATGTGATCGTGATTCATAAAATTGGTAACTCAGGCAAGCGGGAAGCAATGGTAGATTTCGTGCTGCGGTTTGCAATGCATAATGTAAAAGCTATCTTTACTTAGCTAAAAATGTTTGTGGAAGTCTTTTGCGTGTGCCCCGAAAACATTTTAATGATGAAAATTCTTTCATGTTACTGTCAGCTCTCTAATCAACATTTTAGCAAAAAAATCGCATGCCCTTAATCTGTCTTTTCTCCGTGCGCACTATTTTACACTATTAAATGTTTATTATAGCAGAAGCATCTTCCAGTGCTTCCACATTTTTCTAAAGAACTCGCAGGTTCAGAAAGTAGCGTTCGGTATAAAGGTTGCGACGTCCAAACTAATGAAGTATTTATATTTTTGTCTGTGATTCTAGAATGTATCGCAAAATATCTCAAATGAAAAATCTGGCTTTTAGCATAATAGTAATTCTGCAAACATTTTTAGAAGTCATTTGGAATTATTATTTCGCAACAAACATTTATTTTAAATTATCCATCTGAATATATAATAACTGTTTTCAAGACAAATATTTGCGGTTTTTGGCGCTGGATTTGAAAAAAAAAATGAAGCTAACAAATGTATTAGAGAGAGAGAGAGAAGAGAGAGAGAGAGAGAGAGAGAGAGAGAGAGAGAGAGAGAGAGAGAGAGAGAGAGAGAGAGAGAGAGAGAACAAAAGTTTATCTAGCTAAAAGATCTGAAAGAAAATGTTAGTCTTATGATGGTTGCTGACTATACATAACTACACAATTATTTGCTGTTTTTTATTATTAGAATGTTTATATTTCATTCATTTATTTTTATTTAACCAGGGAAATACATTGTTATATCATGATCTAACGGTTAACTCTAACACCATGTTTATTATTTTCTGTAATTTAAATATCATACATTATTATATTAATTAATTTAATGCATCAAAAACAGTGGGAGAAAATAGAAAATTGTTTTGTTCACTATAATATAACAGTTAATTTTCACAAGTTAAAAAACGCAAATCGTATTGCTCAATAAATATAAGGAAAAGCGGTGCTAACTATTAAATATAACCCATAATTAAGTATAATACGTAAGGATACCAACATTTATGCAATATTAATTATTTAGACATCGTAATAATTTTCTTAAGATTGGACACGTTTTGGTTTATGTTTCCCATTGCAAGAAAATATGCTGCAATTTTACAATAAACGTCACAAGCAAAAGTTAAAAAAAATTATCTGGAACATAAGTCTAACTGACGAACTTTTAAGATAACCAATATTATAGCGTGTTTCATAGAATTTTGAAAAGCTAATTATGATTGTTTGTTTAGAATTATTTTAACCACGGCATTCATGATCATTCCGACTAAAATCTCTTGCTCACAGAATCTCAAATTTAATGCACTGACGGGTTCAATTCAAGATCATCCGCTAAACTACCCTCCCTCGGTTGCGCGTGCAAACTTTTAAAGTTCTTCAGTTTAGTTGTGGGAGCAAGCTTGATGCCCGTGGGGAAACTACGCCCAAGAGAAGAGTGAAAAGAAACTATGTTATTATAGAATATGGGCCCAAATTAGTGGATCGTCAGCGAATAATGAACCCCCAGATCTTTTGCATGCTACCACAGTACTATGCAATGGCGCACTTGATTACACTACAATATCAGTGAAAGAGATTTTCAGTTTACAGTCCTGTGATTGTACATCAAACTGGAACATTGTATTTTTTTGCTATGATGTACACTGTACATTGAGTTACAGACGTTTTAATTTTTGTTTTATGTTTGCTTGCGTATAATACACAAAGTCTGACAAACAATTTTTTTATTTTAAAAATTAGCATATTCTGCCAATCAATTATATATACTGCATTATGATTGGTAGTAACAAGTATTGATCGATCTGTGTCTCGCTGATCTATAAAGAGAAATTAGCGAAATTTCAAAGGTGGTTTATTTAGAGAAAACTTTATCAGCATTAAAATGAAAGGCTTCCGCTTTCTTTCGAAAATTTATAATTTTAATACATTTGAAAAGTGAAAGAAAAGAAACAAAAAGTCTACATACAAGAAACTACAACAACAGCAGCAATAAGAAAAAAAAATGAAAGAGAAAGTTACGTTAAAACAAAAATGGAACAAAAATCAACAACTCGACAAAATCTCTTCATCATTTTTAGATTATATCTGAGACAAAAAACTTCTGAAAGCCAAGTTTGTTTTTGTATTCTTAAAGTTTAAAGAGGTGACCTTTCACTTAAAACTTCAATGCTTCTGATAAATAAAGTTAGTCTTTCCTGAAATCGGTATTTATTTTTAATGATTAATTAGAATCAGAAGATAGAAATGTCGTTATTCCCTATCATCTGATTATAAAAATACGTGTGAAGATTGGGTTAAAATTCTGTTTAGTTCTTATGTCGATGAACTGAGAAAGTGTCTACATATTATAGGTCAGAAGATTACGTTCATAAAATACCAATCTTTTATTTTATGGAAGAAGTTAGTAATCTGCAAATTTGAAGCAGTGATCCGATGTTAATTAAAACTATTTAAAGAACAACGGTCTCGATTAAAAAAAAAACATGTATAGAACGATGGAATATTTCGCCAAAATTGTCCACTAAGCTGGAAAGTCTCAGGGTTGGATGTTAAATAAATTGTGCGCTAATTGTTCTTTTGCAATTTTTTTTTAAAAAGCTGATTCGAGAAATAATTATTATACATTTTCGTATCAGCTTCGAGTTAGATGCAAAATAATTTTTGAAAATAAACTGCATCACTAGAATGGTTATAATGAAATTGTCGTTTATACCAAATATTGTGGTTAAATTAAACGCGGTAAAAAAATTATGAAAAATACTACCAGCCAAGGATTATTTCAGAGTGTAAATCAGTTCATTCTCTACACTAAAGCAAAAAAATCAAGAAAAGATAGAAAACAGAAAAAAAAAGAAAACTGTGCCATCTTTATATATAGAAAGAGAAAAGAAAATAAAGATAAATAAATAATAAGGAGGTATTGCGTTCATTTAAAATAATTCAAATGTTTTATGAATAAATATTCTAGTATTAGCAGTCTGCCAAACCAAATGTGGCCACTGAATTAATGCCACCTAAAATAAATTAAAAATTTGAGACATCGTGATTAAGAAGTTCTTATCGAAGAAAGAGATTGAGATCTCGATGTTGGATGAAAATGTCTTAATAGTAAAAATTTGTTGAGGTTAGGTCTGTTAAAGTTTCAAAATCTTAGATCGGTGTTAGCCAAATTAATTTATGTCTGTCATTTACTGCGAGGTATTTAATTAGTACGAAAGGACAAGCAGGCCTAAGATTAATATCTTATAAGGTAAAGTAAATTGTTTTGTTTTTAAGTATTCAGTTGGCAGAATAGTGTAGTTTATTTAGGATCCATATACATGAGTTTAACCCTAATTAATAGTAGAGGTGGTAGAGAAGGCTATTGGCTTTTGACCCTAATAATAGGTTGATAAATAAGATGATTCTCCCTAACAAGTTACTTAACTCATCAGAGCGTGGCGTTGAAGCTGCTAAGGTAATCAACTAATTATCAGTAGGTGTATAACATGAGCTGTAATATACTTATATACTTAGCATCTCTTGTATACGAGGTATGTCGAAAACGTATCCGACTTTATTTTTTCCCATGGGAAGTAATGACATTAAGGAGGCAAAAGTGTGCATAGTGGAGCCGCATGCCTTCATGCGCATGCGTAGATTTTGGCGGGCTTGCTGGATGCGTCAGGCGCTGTCAGGCAGCCAGTGTGTGAGGTGCTGTACTACTTACTCGTCGCATTTTCATTTCGCCCGTGAGGACGGAACGTGCGGAGCAACGATCTTGTATCAAGTTTCGCCAAAAGCTCGGAGATATCCAATCGGAAACAATTCGCAAAATTCAACAGGCTTTTGGTGACAATGCCATGAGTGTTACCCAAATAAAAGAATGGCACAACAGGTTCAAAGATGGCCGCACATCGATGGAGAGTGACCAGCGTTCCGGGAGGCCGTCAACAAGCTGCATTGCAGTTGTTATCGAGAAGGTGCGGACCTTGATAATGGAGTATCGTCATTTGACGGTGCGGGAAATTGTTGACGAGGTTGGGATTAGTAAAGATTCTGCACATGCAATTTTAAAGGAGGATTTGGACTTGCGCAGAGTGGCAGCGAAATTTGTGCCCAAGCTGCTTTCTCAGGAACAATAACAACTTCGTCTTGAGATGAGACGGGGGTGTACGGGTACGGCCTGGAAACCAAAGCTCAGTCATCACAGTCGAAGCGCTCAACGTCGCCCAGGCCCAAAAAAGTACGTCAGGTCCGGGCCAAAATCAAGGTGATGCTGACTGTTTTATTCGACTACCGAAGCGTTGTGCATCACGAATACGCACCGGAAGGACAAACAGTTACAAAGGAGTACTATCAGGAAGTCCTCCGACGTCTTCGTGATGCAGTTCTGTGCAAGAGACCGGATCTGTGGGCCTCGAAAAACTGGCAGCTGCATCATGATAACGCCCCAGCTCATTCGTCGCAGCTGATCCAAGGTTTCTTGGCAAAGAAAGGCATTTCGCTCATTCGCCAGGCTCCCTACTTTCCAGACACAGCTCCTTTTGACTTCTGGTTGTTCCCAAAAATGAAGATGCCACTGAAAGGCTCCCGTTTGAGAGCCGAGAGGACATCATGCGGAATGCGGCGGCGGAGCTGCGAGTCATTCCGGAAGAAGTATTCCAGACGTGCTTCGAACAGTGGAAGAATCGCTGGGCTAAGTGTATGGATGCACAAGGGGTCTACTTCGAAAGGGATTAGCAATTGTACCCCACCAAGTACGTAATTTTTTTCCCCAGCCTAAGGTCGGATACTTTTTCGTCAGACCTCGTATACGGAGGTCAGAAAGAGAGGTTATAGGATGAGGAAAATGCCTTTTTCTTGAATCAAAAAGTTGAAGAAGCCATAATAAAATAAAAATGAGATGCAAACCGCCTGTTGAGGTATCTGTTTGTTTTCCTGACGTAAGCAGCCTAACATGACCAATTTTCTTTAGAGTAAGTAGCATGCGAGCTGGCTGTCTTCAGAAAGAGATCCGTCAATGGAAACATCAGTTTCACAACTTTACAAAAGCTTGGCAATTAACCTAATTTCAAAAGGAATGATACAAAGAATCAGCAAACGTGAATAAAGATGTCTTCAGAGGGAAAAATTAGTCCCCATAAAAAGAACTCTTTAATGAATAGAGTTCTTTAAAATCGTATGCCTATAACTGAAATATAGACATTTGCCCTGCACATTACGTTTTACATTGTCAGTATGTTTAGCATTATTATCATGTTGTATATTGAACTCTGGTTTGGACCAATGAGCCTGAATTTGGATAGTCTGGAGTATCTACTTACATTTATTATTTTTCAGGCTACAATCAAAAGTAATAAGGAGTTTAGATTCTTTCTTTGAGATTCATCCCTGAACCTAAACTGATCTTTCCCCACATATTACCGAAGAAAATGCACTGTTTGCGATACTATTCTATTCTTCCTAATTTTTATCAAAGTAAGAATGGTTTTCTAGCAGTTATTTTTCCGTAAAGTCTCCTTCTTTGGCAGTTTACGAACCAACATTAGAACACCAGATATTAGCTTAAAAAGCAATTTTATTTGTTTAATCACACAATCATTGAATGAACATTGAATTTATGCTAATAATACATTTAACATTCCATAAGCTGTATATTAAAATCTAACTTTGTTTCAAAAGAGACCAGTTTATTTTTATTTTGAAAAAAAATAATCATGAGAAAAACGTAGGCTTTTAAAAAATTGCATAACAGTTATGTTTCGGATGATTTGTTATGAATCTGAAAAGTACCTGACCGGTACGGAGCTCGCTTGGAATATGTGGACAAACCTGGAGAAAACTATTAAATGAATTTTTATTTTTATTTTTCAAGGTTTCACTGTGTATGATATCAAAACTTGCCATTGATAGTTTTCAAATAGTCTCCAAAGCCGACTTTTGAAAACTGAAATCTGTGGTCACTTCTGAGTTGAATGAATACTGTGAAGCTGTAGTAACTCTGCACTTTGAAAGGTGACCTTTGTTGGCCTTTGAGACCAGATACTGATATTGTTGGATCCTGCCTTTGATCTTGAGGTACCTTCATCATAATTTAACGCTCCAATGTTGCCTACTTTGAATGAGTGCAGTGAACTAAGTGTAATCTATAAGGCTTTTGAAGATCGGCCGTCAAAGCCAAGATAAGGTAGCTTAAAACCTTAACCAGATTCTGAGGTACCAACACCCAAAATTTGTGGCATCTAGATGCTACAGCTCGACTGTGAACGACTAACAAATGAACACACAAACAATTGAAAATATGTAATAGATATATAAAGATGGTCTTTCGGTTTTTTATTTCAATCATTGAAGATGAAATAAAGCTGACTCTTCTTTCAACGTGGTACTGTACTTATTTGGTTCGTGTATAGTGATGTAGTTCTTTATCAAGTTTTTCTCATATCGTCTATTTTAAAATAATGAATACCTTTAAACACTTTACATTACTTTATGAAAATTGTAGAGATACCGGTGAGCATGTTAAAAAAGTTTTATAAAATAGATGTGGTCTGGTTTGTCCAGTTCATTACATCGTAAACTATATTTAACGCTTGTATTTTCAACAATATGGAGATAATAAAGATTCATGCTTAATAACGAAGAACCAAGGTCTGACGTGTATTATAGCTAGTAAACTCAGATCGTTAGGAACATTCTATAGGAGAAGGTGCTTAGTCTACGATTTCTATAGTATGGTGTTCCAGGGATCTTTAACGTCGACATGGGTCCTCAGCTACGCAGATTACATCTTGCTGCTAAGAAGAAAATAGTTTAATGACATAATTTAGGGAAAAATAATTGTTTTGCAAATCTACCAGTTAGTGAGTGTGAGATTAATAAACTTTACATCGCAAACAGGGTTTCTTAATCAGCCCATTTTCTTAGAAAGTGGAAATGAGGTCCATTTTAAAGAGTATTTACAATTTATTCTCCACTTTAAAAAAGTTCACTCAGATACTACATTAATAATAATAGCAGAAAAAGTTTAAACAAATTAAATTAAAAATACCTATAATTTGATTTATATTTGTGTGTTATTTCTAAGTTGATGAACAAGAGGTTTAAAACATAATACTGAAAAATAATAGTGGCGGTGCAATTAATATTTTCATTTTAACGTGTTAATCTACCTATTTTAACATAATCGAAAACAATAACAGAAGAAAGTACAAGAATAAACAAAAAAAATCGAAAAGCTTTGTTATACTGTTACGAATAATTCTCTAATGATTCTTTCTTTTTCTAGAATTCAGAAAATATGCGGTCATTATGTGAGTTAGAAGAGAATCACATCCAAAAGGTCGCAGAATCTATTCATGCTGCCCCTCTATGCAAAACACCAATGGTTATAGTCGTGATCTTTTGGTTTAAGTACTTTACATCTTTCTGTCTACTACAAGTTTATTATATTTAGAGTAAATATTTGTTTTATAATAAATTTTTTATTTGCATTTTTATTTTTGATTTATTTAAAAATTTTTAAATATTACACTTTAAAATAACTTTTGAAAAATAATTTAGAACTGTAAAGCTATTTCATTGTGATATTCACTTCAGAATTCCTTACTTGCCAATTATATCGTTTCATCTAAATATTTTGTATAGGTTAACTTTATAAAAGCGACACATTTTATGGTCTTTATGATTTATCAGAAATAATTTTCGAAATTATTTATGCTTTCTGAAGAAATAGTAAACAAATTTAAGAAAAATAGAGAAGCTTTCTTATATATATATTACACGGATTCTTTTAAAATATAATTTTCCAAAGGATTACAGAGTTCATTAGTTGGAAATTAAACAGTGGCATGCATTTATTTTGCAAAATTAATGCTCTATAAAATTTTAGATTGTTCGGATTGTTATAAATAATATTATTTCCATACATTATTAAATCGACATTACCACAGGCTGTACGATCCAGATCTAAAGTCTACTCGAACGTAATTCGCTTACACTGCAAACAGAAACTTCCAGAAACATGTATGACTTTCAGGCTTTCGATTAATAAAAACTCACGAAGGCGGTAAATTACTCACGTAATATCAAGTGTAAATAATTAAGGAACTAATGTATAAGTAGAATTTGATCTTTTTCAACGCTGGAAAATAAGTATAATAAAGTCGATATAAATTTAGCTTGTACATGCACGTCAGATTAATCTAATGATTCCGAGAAAACGACTACTTGAAGATTCGTGAGGATTAAGCAAACATTTACAAGTGATCAATTTAAACATTTGTGCCAATACAAGTTAATAAAGTGACATTTGTTATTTGATCAGACCTTGGTGTAGTTTCGAATTAAGTGTGCAGTGGCGGACTACAGCCAGTCGTGTTCCCTGATGCCTGCATAAACAAGTAAAGAATCTTTTTTGCATTAAAGTGGAGATAACTACATTCATTGCTTTAGTTAACTATATTTCGGTATAAATAATAAATACATTTCAAATATATGTCAATCTGCTTTAGCGTCAAAATCATGTTTAAAATATTAGAAGTATAACAAAATCTTCAGTTCATGAATGATGCTAGTCACTAATGTAACAGATTTAAATTGATTTTAAACGGTAATTTCTTGTTTCTTTAAAATTTTATTAGATAATATTTTATTTCTATAAACATGAGGCTAAAATTTTTCAGCTGACAAGGGCATATAATTTGTGATATTCAGGTTATTTCCAAGTATTATTTTTGATAATAATGTAATGATAACAAAAGCAAAAGTTAAGCAATAAGGATTTTGGGAATGGAGTAAAATCCTAGTAGAGAACAAGCTACAAATACATTCTGGATCATTAAATATTGTAAATTGCAAGAAACATAATAAAAAGACTAATGATCGCCTTAAAAATCTTGAAAACAAATTACATTAAACTGCTTAACTTTTTAAAATTATAATAAAAATCTTATTGTAGAAGAAAAATGCGCTCTTAAATTTTTACAGATAATCGTTATATGGATAACTGAAAGTGTAGAATATTTCTGGATACACGTTTCTTTAAGCAAGTGAATCGCATAGGAACATGAATTAATTAGGCATCTTTCATGATGAATTTCCTCAAAGATATGTTTGGTTCACTTGTCCCTTATGAATGATTCCTTTCACATAGCAGATTTTCTTTCGCATTTAAGAAAAGACTGAAGCTAAAATATCTTGAGATCCGTTCTTTATTATTAACCTTATCGTGGAACCGGTATAAATTGAAACCGGGGCCAGTAGACAAATCTTCTGCCTTTTCATATCTTTTTAATATAAACAAACAAAAAAACAACAAACAAATATTTTCCTGTATAATGTAAAGTTACTTGTTTTTCTGTAGTTTTCCAATTTATTTTTGCTATTAGATAAACATGAAAAATAAGTGCACGTATATACGCTTAAGCAGAATAACAAATATAATACGAATTATTTTCTTTCCTAAAGACAAAAAATTTATTTAATAAAAAATGGGAAAACAGCTGAGCAGCCACATTTTAGATTTTTGTACTAAATACATTTATAGTAGGTAGTGGACTCTGGTACATTTTAACGTGTTGAATTTTAAATTGATTTTCGTGAAGACAAATAAATGATAGTCATTATGAAAATAGAAGGATAAATAAAAAAAATTCATTAAGATTGTTTTGCCTATTGTAAATTCAAAGAAGAAGATAGTCTTTGTGGAGCAACTATTTTGTGTTGGCTTTTTCCATCTTTCTTTATGGATTCCGAGTAACGGACAAAAGTTTAAGAACGATGACAGGAAAAACATAAAATTACAAGCAAAATATGTAAAAATAGACATTCCAGTCTTGGGCTTTATAATTATAGAAAAGCAATTCTTGTTCTTTCGATTGAAAAAGATCAACATGAGCGGTGATAAATATTTTGTGTATGCTTGCCTTTCTTACATTAGATGGAATTTCATAGAAAGAGTAGTTTAAGAACGAATTAAACATATTCGAAAATTTTCCATAAAAGACAATTTCATAGATTACATGAAATGAACAGATCGAGGAAGTATGACTATTTGCTCGCATAAACATAAACTTCAATTACAGCCGCACAGCGTTATGCGTAGAGTCCACAAGACGAATACACCGGTCTATGAAAATATCGATCAAAGTCGACTGAATAATCTGGAGCAAATGATCCAAATTTCTGAACTTTTCATATTAATAACATTGTTTATATCATTCCATAACTTCTATATTGGTTTTAAATCAGTTGCGCGAGCCACTTTAGAACTGAAATTTTTGATTGGAGAGATACTGCTTGATGATGGCGGTCGATTATTTTAGATCCTTTTCATGTAGAAAATCTAGATGAAAGCAAGACAGTTTTTAGAGTATGATTCCAGTAGGTTGGTCAGTATGTCCAAGTAAACAAATGATCTATTAATTTCTGGAACAGCCTCATACCAAAATGGGCCCGCCTTCACATTTGATAGTTGGTTTGGTACACATTGAATATAATGCTTTACCAATTCTCTGAAGAAAATAAATCCTAAAATTTGATTTAAAAATTTGGAACCATGACTCATCCGAGCAGAGCACTCTGGCCCATATTTCCGAGGTTCAAATAAGTTAGACCATTTTATTCTTAAAAAAACAACAAAGAGTTTCTTCCTGGAGGCCATCAATTCGAAATCACAAAACTGTCGTTGGACAGTTTTCGTGGAAATTGGAAGGACCTTCAAATTCTTTAAATTTTCAACAGGAGTCAAACGCCGGTCCATTTCGAAAAATGTTTTATATTTAGATTAACCTAAACATTAGTTTTTGGAGTCTGCCACTTCTATGGCATTCGATGTAGCTGCTCATTTATTCGTTCAGGTTCTAGGTGAAATTGCAAGCTGTTTTACCGCAGACGCAGTTTCAGAATATTAGTTTAAATTTGCGCAAATCCAGGATCTGAGCGCGTTTCGTTTGACTTCAAACTGGCTTTTCTACCAATTGTAGAATGGTAAAAATGTTATGCATAATTGACTATTATATTAGTTGTCAAAAAGCCACAAATATAAGCATTTGATGTCGGCGTTCTTAAACCTTTTTCGCTATGAAATTCTGTCATGATATAAGAAAAGTGAGCGTATGCAAAATATTTACTACTGATTATGTTGATGTATACGTCAATCGAAAGAACAATAATGAACTTTTCTATCAGTGTATCAACGTTGGAATGTTTATTTTCACATATCATACGTGTCAATGTGTTTCTATTCTGTCATCGTTTATAAACTTTTGTCCTTCACTGTATATTATATTATATATAAAGCCACGCGCATTAATATTCACGCCATTTCTTAGAGCCGTCAGTGAGACTAATGAAACTTGGATAAAAACTGACGGTATAAAATGAATCGTATGTATCAAGAAGCCTTTTGTTATTTACATGCGATCTGAACCGAATGTTGCCCGGACTCCGGCTAATATCTTGTGTTTTCCACTTTTGGCGGCTTTGACGTTAATACGACACAGCCAGATCAATATGAGAAACACAATAGACCTCACGGCAAGTTTCATCAATTACAGACACCAATTAGTTGGGGTCGAGTCTTTGACATTTCAGTACGGATGACTACTCTTCCCCACGTGCCTTCATCTAGTCTTCGTACTTCACGCAGGAGTCTTTACTGGCTCGTAGCACGACTTACATCAAATCCGCGCATAAAATGTGTGATGTACGTATTTACTGAGAATGGTCTCCTGCGTCCTCCACATTCAAGGCTCGTGAATGGTTCAATGACTACCATCGGAATCGGCAAGCGAGCAGTGTACAGTCATCGTTAACTTATCGACCGTCTTCACCGTGCCAATAAAACACTCTCAGCCCAACTGAACACGAGCAGCGTTTCTAAGCAGCAGCTTAAAACATATTTGCAACAACTTCTTAAAATGTGTTTCTTAGTCCGTTAATGTCGAAAATAAATTCCTTGACAAAGTTTAATGCAACAAAACCACGTTGACGCCTTAAAGGAATATTTAGAAATGCAAATATCCAGATATGCTTTTCTATAAACAATTATTTTTCATATAATTAATTTCACGCTCATCATTTGTATCTTAATATTTTCTTGTATTTTGTTTATTTATTCCCAGAAACTGCTCCATACACAGTGACGACATGTAACAGAAGAGATAGCTTATATATTATAATTGCTTAAACACGAAATATAATATATTAAACGATTGTCACGAGCTGTTCGCCTTTTGTTCTCCACCATACTTACTAATGTCAGATATAACCTCACATTTCCTAGGCGTATCACACTGCCATAAACTTTGTTCATTTAAATCTGCCTCTCCCATTTTTATTTATGAACTCTAAAATCTTACTCATAGAAAAGTATGTTTTCTTAGTAACAAAGTCATGTTTGAAACCTTCATTTTTTATTTTACTCTTTTCTGGATGGGTAATAGAGACAGCGGTGTAGAACTTAGTGTGCTCAAGAATGATGACCGAAGTTAATACTTAGCAATGACTTTTTGGAATACTCAGATTCCAACATTCGCCTTTCAATTGAATTATTATCAGTTAATTATTATTATTTCGTGTTTGGAAATAAATAATATCATACGAGATCTGTCGAAAATGTATCAGACTTAATTTTTTCCCGTGGGAAGTAATGATGTTAGGGAGGCAAAAGTGTGCATAGTGGAGTCGCATGCCTTCATGCGCATGCGTGGCTTTTGGCGGGCTCGCTGGATGCGTCAGTCTCTGTCAGGCAGCCAGCGTGTGAGGTGCTGTACTACTTACTCTTCGCATTTTCATTTCGCCCGTGAGGACGGAACGTGCGGAGGAACGATCTTGCATCATGTTTTGCCAAAAACCTTGGAGATACCCAAGCGGAAACAATTCGCAAAATTCAAGAGGCTTTTAGTGACAATGCCATGGGTGTTACCCAAATAAAAGAATGGCAAACAGGTTCAAAGATGGCCTCACATCAGGGGAGAGTGACCAGCGTTCCTGGAGGCCGTCAACAAGCCGCAATGCAGTTGTTATCGAGAAAGTGTGGACCTTGACAATGGAGGATCGTCGTTTGACGGTGCGGAAAACTGGTGACGAGGTTGGGATCAGTAAAGATTCTGCACATGCAATTTTAGAGGATTTTGGCTTGCACTGTGCCCAAGCTGCTTTCTCAGGAACAACAACAACTTCGTTTTGAGGTTGCGCAGGACCCGCTGGATACTGCCAACAGGGATCCTGAATTGCGGAATACCGTGATAACTGGAGAGGAGACGTGGGTGTAATGGTACCACCCGGAAACCAAAGCTCAGTAATCACAGTGGAAGTACCCAACGTCAGGTTCGTAGCAAAATCAAAGTGATACTGACTCATTTCTTCGACTACCGAGGCGTTGTGCATCACGAATACGCACCAGAAGGACAAACAGTTACAAAGGAGTACTATCAGGAAGTCCTCTGACGTATTCGTGATGAGGTTCGGCGCAAGACATCGGATCAATTGGAATCGCAAAACTGGCAGCTGCTTCATGACAACGCCCGGCTCATTCGACGCAGCTGATACGTTTCTTGGCAAAGAAAAGCATTTAGCTCATTTTCCAGTCTCCTTATTCCCCAAACACGCCTCCTTCTTACTTCTGGTTGTTCCCAAAAATGATGATGCCACTGAAAGGCTCCAGTTTGAGAGCCGAGAGGACATCATGCGGAATGCACGAAGGAGCTGAGAGTCATTCCGGAAGAAGCATCCAAGACGTGCTTCGAACAGTGGAAGGATCGCTGGGTTAAGTATGTGGAGGCACAAGGGGCCTACTTCGAAAGGGATTAGTAATTGTACCCCACCAAGTACGTAATTTTTTTTCCCAGCCTAAGTTCGGATACTTTTTCGACTTACCTCGTATACCTTTTGAAAGCTAAACGCCACTATGCACTTTTGCTGGCATAATTAATGTTACACATCAAGAAGACGATCTTTACCTTGCACAAGAACTGCATGTAAACTATAAAATGCTGTCTTCTCATTTATTCGATGTTTTGGCATTAATATTTCCATTTATTGTATTTAATTAGCGTCTACGCATTTGTTTTTGCGTTGAAAATTGTTCTCATTGGGCCTTATAATTTGGTTTCGTAATTTGTCGGCATGTATATTTTTATTATATAAATTTTAATTGGTAAATTAAGAATGATTAAAGTTTCAAAATATTTTATTCAAAACTTATTTTTCGATTTAAAAATTTAAAACATCCCTAGTAATGTGAACACTAATTAGCATTTTCTTGGGGGAATACAGATTTTGCAGAATTTAAATGGTTGCAGAATGTATTGTTAATACATTTAGGCAGACTATATAAAAGACCTTCAGGGAAGATCTCTCTTCCTTTGAAATGATAAATTGAAAAACTAGGCTAAAATCAGCAACAAATACTTTGTCCAGTATGAAAGAATAATTCAAATCTCTGTTAAACTTAAAAAAACAGTGTTATTCTATGGATTATTCTCAGTATGTCAAATAATCATGCAAGAACAAATTACTTTTTATCATCGCCAAGACTCGGCTTTTCGTGTATAGAAATATTGAAAAATAATCGATTTAAATACTTTAAACTATTTCTAAAACATACACGTGACCATAACCACTGTATATATATATATATTTGAACTTTATGTCACTGAGCAGAAATCTACTAAATTCACCTAGCGACAAGCATACATGGATAGTCAACACTATTAATAATATAATATATGGTTGTGGATACCAGCTATTCTAAAAAAAATTATTACTTGGACTTTTGTACACACGACTCAACAGCCTTATTGTTATACTAATTTAAATTTTACCAATGTAGATACTTTCCCTAATCAAGAAGATCTGTAGCAAGTTGCTTATAAGTATTTTAATATATGTACTTGCTGCTGAACAGTGATAAAACTAAAAGAATGATATGTTAATTTAAAAATCTCGATTGATCAGAATTCCTACATAAACGCTTTCTAGCACATTTTGTCATGTGTATATACAACCAAGTGTTATGCTCATAAACGTATATGTAGAATAATATTTTTTACGTGATATAAAAAGTTTTAATTGTGAGTCCCCAATGACGGTTTTCGATGTACAAAATTGCATCATGTTTTCTTATTTTAAAAACTTGAATGAATATACAAAATCAACATCTCTATTTTAAAGGAAGAAATCCTAGAAATATAGAAAACTTTTTCAAAACATTTAAAAATGACAAATGACCTTCGGGCTACTGGCATAGCCTAGAAATTAGCCTGGCCGGCCACTGATTTAAGCAGAATTCCTTTAATTTAAATATGGGGGAAATATATGTGTAGGTATGTCAAGAACAGGAAAAAGTAAAGTATGCAAACATTCAAATACGCGCGCGCGAAAATGTACCGAATCTATTCTCGTGATATCTGCAGATAAAGTAGAGCCATAATACTGAATTTCTTGAGTGAATCATAAATTAACAAACTAGAAAATTGTCAAGCCAACAATGAATTTAATCTTTAATATTTTATTGTTTATTCAGTCACTGACAGTAAATAGAGCATTCATCAAGTCAAAAATAAGAAAATGGTACTTGCACTTTGTCAACCCTGTATTCCGATAGTATTTTCATATGTTAGAAAATACGTCTACAGATTTTACAAAAGATTTTATAGTTAAGTTGATATTGTAATTTTCCGGATTTTTACACAAATAGAAATACTTTTTTTCTAGATTAAAATGATTTTTGTCTTTTTACATGTTAAACAGTGCGCAATATTTCTGTTAACATAAATATACAGTAACGTTCCTAAGTGTTGAGTTGCAATTAAAATAATTGATTAAGCTTAAAGGTTACTTTCATGAAAATACATTGTGCCAAATGTTTGATATAAACCTTTTAAACTTGTGCAAATTTTCTGACATTGATATACTTATATAAAAGTAATTCTATACACTAATAAATGGATTTATGTAAGTGATATTGGATATTTTAAATTGAATCCACAATTATAGTCAACAGTATATCTTATTTTGTTGAACTGTAAATTCTTTAAGCTTAATAAGTATACCTTAACCCGAAATTAAACTATATAAAATAAACAATTTATTCTTTTTTGATATCAAATTAATATTTTAGTTGTACAGAAATTAAAATGTATAACTTAAAGTAATGTAATAAAAAATGCATTACATCATAAAGCGGTTTCCCTTGCGATAAACCAGTTTCAAAATTAAACAACAAAAAGAAACGATTAGCAAACAAAATATTTGACTAATGTTAAATCAATTCACGTGTATCAAGATTGCAGCCCCACTTAACTTTTTTTCTTTCTATAGGCAAATCCGCTAAAGAAATTCGTGCCCTTTGATGCTCAACTTTGTTACCAGGTATAAATATCAGTTGTCTTTCATAAATATTCATTAGAGACACAATATAGGTTTCAAGCCGTAGACGTCTAAAAATATGCCTTTCAGCATGACAATCATTGTTCTTGTATTAGATGCAAATAATGATTAATTCGCTGATCTCGTTCCAAATTTGTAAGCGTCTTCAGAAAAGAAAAGATCTATTTAGACAGGATGAATGGGTAATGGTCTTAAATAAGTAATTTATAGAATTTGCTGTTAATCTTCTAATGGAAAATCTAAGTCTAAACCTGCTTAATTTAAAGACTATATTTACTAGCAAATTTATTTGATTTGATTAACTGCAGCAATCTTAGAAGTGTATTAAAGTGTTTACTACTGAGTTCTTCCCCTAAAAAAAGTTATTGCTTAAAATTTATTCAAATCAAGATTTCAAGCAAAAGAATCTGAGCTGAGCGCAGAGTTTTTAAATTTATAATGAATGAATAAATAATTATAATTTATTTTTGCTAACAAATGAGTATAATGTCAGTCAAAGTAAAATACAATTTTTAAAAGTGGAAAAATTATCTAATGAAATTTATTTATTTAAAACTGTAACTGCATCTCGTGAACATCTGATAAGCTTGAGCGTGTGTATGAAATTGATTTTGTATAAGAACTTGTCGTTAGGTTGCATCTTGATTACATTTAATAAAAATCATATTTGCCCTTGTAATATTTTTGCTTAAAAATAAAACTAATATTAAAATGTTTAGTAATGTTAAAGACTATCTTCTTATAACCTTCTAGCATAAAAAAACTGTAAAGAAGAAAAAAATTTGTTTCGAACGTAGAAAATTTAACAATTATTTCTATTCATAATTACATGAATCCCAGAAAGCAAATTTTGGATACTTCTCTGCACATTTACATTTTTGAAAATTAAATATGACTCATATAATCGTTGTCATTATGTTTCCATGATTTGAAGCAGCCGTACATGCTAGGGAAATGTATAGAATTGTTCAAATAAAAAAATACTCTAGATCAGTCTAGAATAGGAGAAAAACATTTTCATGACTGTAACGGAATTGCTTAATATTTTCTGTAAAGGCTGCTGTTTGTAGTTTTATTAAAATTGACTTTGCTAAAAAGAAGAAAGCTGTTTTTATGCTGCTTTGTAAGATGTGCATAAATACAATAAGTATTACGTACCATAAAAGAAATGTTTAATTTGAAATGTAAGCATTTGATTTTTGCTTGATGCATTTATATCTATTGCTTCAATTAATGCTATTTTCATGAAGTAACCCTGAATTATTTTCAAAGTTTTTTCCATTATAATTTTTCTGACAACTTGAAAATATTTTTTTTTACCACAAAATGTCCATCACGATACAGTTGATTGTGTACTACTTATAAATTTAGGACAGTAGCGTAATTTATTTTAGTTGTAATTTGCCAATGGCATTCGGACAAAGGAAAAATTGTACTTTAAAAAATCAAAATCAGACACCTTATGTTTAGAGAACTGGCACATAAACCGAACAACTGCTTTTTAGCAATAAGTATTCAGACCCACTGCATTAAAATATTTTGTTTAAATGAAAAAAGGAAAAAAGGCGTTTCATCGCCATTACTAAAGGATAAAAAATTTAAAAGTTTGATTTGGCCAAGAAAAGTAAATAAAAGATTCAATACAAATTTTGTGGACTTATAAATTAAAGATAAATTTTCTGCAGTACAAGAAGGTTATTCTGTTTGTAGATGAGAGAGGAAAAATGACAAAGACAGCTTGTTTTCTAGTGTCAAAATATAAAACATTGAGGGAAGGGATGAAGATAGTGGAGCACAAATACTGTGTCGATGGTGATAGTAATTTTAAAGTAATATTTAACATTTCATTTATTGCGAGACTATTTTTAAGCTATTCTGATTTCAGTAAGATAATATCTCCAAACACATTGATGACTCTTCCAGAAACTACTGCCAAAACCGAAGATTCGAAAGCCTACGTTATAGCTGCTCATAACTCTAATCTTAATGGTATTGAGCAGATTAACATTTGCTTGAGAATGAGCGAAGCAAGTCTACTTAAACTTTACCTTTACAAATAAAATACAAGACTCACATTTCATGCTTTGGCATTGATGAATAAATACTAGAAGTAAACAGTGTATATAATTTTAAATGTGATATCTTATTTATTATATCCAATTGTAGATATCTCAATATTTCAAACGGCGATAGCCTAATTTCTAAGAGTACACAGACAGCTGGAAATACTGCTTCACGTCTCTTCTATACACTGCTAAGAAAGATAACATTTAAAACAGATAAGTTACTAGTAAATCAATTTAGGTTTACAACTTTCTTTTATATGTATATGAAGAGATACACAATATTAATTCTTTAAATGTATAAAAAAATATATATATAAACAAACAGAACAGCTTTTAACAGTAATTGTATAAATTACTTAATAAAAATGTAAATAAAGTTTATGCTATTGAAAGCTAGACCGACCAGTTTAATATTCTGAAGCATTTTCCTGAGTTTTATGATTTTAAATGCCAGAATTTTTCTTCTTGATATTTTGATTTTATTACCATTGTTCACTAGGAAATGACAAAATCCTGCGCTTCTTGCGGACAACTCTCTTAGTGCATGTATAGGCAATCAACGGCTTTATTTATATACTAGCGTTCACAATGACTGAAATATTTATGATGAAACTGCTTCGAGAGAAAGAGGTTTTTAAAGAGAAAAGATTTCACAATATTCAATCAACGTTTTATTCCTTACTATTCCATCCAAGAAAATGTTTATTCTAAAGAAATTCTGGTAGAAAAATTGAATTAAATTAACAGACTACTAAAGCATAAAATAGCAAATAAAATAGATATGCAATGAAGTTTTGTTTATTCGTTCGAAAATATCCTCAAAACAAATAAGTTCAAAACTGCAAGTCAACGTATAAATAACATTGTAGTTAATGTGTGGCAGTAATTCGGATGTTGATGCGTGTAAAAATAAAATAGTAGTTAATTTATGGCCTTTGATAATAAATGAATAATGATTATAGAAATTTCACAATTCTCAACGTTCAGAGAACTTGTTGCTTCATGTAACGTACGAGATTTTTTTCCTCTGTAAAAAAGTAAAGCAGAAATCTCACGCCTCGACAGTCGAAAATCAAATATTTTTCTATTGTATGCAATGCGGGCTGACAGATTTGGCATTGGATTTAATGAGGTAACTGCGATTTGTCAGAAGCGACATTTCGATCGAAAAAATGAAACAAAGTCCTAATTTTGTTGCACGAGTAAAACTAACTCTTGAAAAAGATTTGTAGATTCAATTTAAAGATTGAGTTTGATCAACTTTTTCAGAAGGCTTGGTATTTAGATAGCTATAAAGAGTATTTATAAAAACATGCACTTTTTGATTTAGCTTGAAACTATAAATAATAGATTTGATGCTAAGCATAGTTAAGAACTTTGAATACATAAGAATTTATGTTAAGGAAAACCCATTTAATACAAAACATTTTACAGTTTTGAATTCGTCCTAGTTTTACTTATATAATTCAAGTAGTTTCTATTTGCTTAAAAGTAGCAACTAAACTAACCAATGAGCGTACATTTTGCAAATCATTTCTTGTTGCCATTATCAGATTTTAATCCAGTATATTACAGAGTAGTCTATAATGCAAAAAAAAATACTTGATCATTTTAACAGCCAATAGATCGTAAAGATCAACAACTCAGGCAACTTGTACAATTTGAGAATAGAGACAGCTAGTGAAAGTGAAAATATTCTACACTCGGATCGGCACTAAACGTTAGTAATGGCAACATGGAAGATATCGAAACGTAAATTAATAATTAGTTTAGGTAATAGTGATAAATGATAGAAAATGACCAAACTAATGTATTAGTTTCTGTAATTGGCACACCACTAACTTTTAGTTCTTATTTCGAATGATCATAGAAACTGTATTTCATTCAGAGTAGGAAAGAATACGCAAGACTGAAAGTCTCAAATGTTTAATTATCAAAGAGTCATAAACGGTATTAAATTATATGTCCGTGTTAATTCTAAAGCTAACAGTCTATAAAAGAAACATCCGACACAATATTAACAGAAAAATTCCAGAAAATTGAGTTTCATCACTAATATTATTGTGAATAAATCGCGTGTAAAACCAAACTAAATTTTAATTTAAAATAATTAATGAAATATTTAGATTTTAAAGAAATTTAACGGAATATATATTTTAGCAAAGATCCAATTTATTATTCGCAGGACGGTTAGGTCGTTACTCAATGAAGCTTGTCTTCTTAACTGTGCTACTTAAATGACATCACTTTTGCACATTATGCGGAGTAATAACCACGTGTAAAGCCTTATAATGAACTATCTCTAAGTGTTAGCTCTATTGACTTTGCAGGTTATTTTAATAAAAGCAAGTGGCAACGATGCCATTTCAGATTTTATCACTAGCTTCACTGATTAATATACAGTGCCGGACAAAAAGGTTTGGCAACATGCTGTGAAATTGATATTTCAGCTTCCTCGTTTTAACAAACGAGTTTAAATACCCACCACATTGTTTATTGTATGCACAAAACATGCCTTCACAATGTATAAAAGCAACACATGCTATATGTTTACATTTAGTCTGGAAAAAATATTTGAATCGGCAATGTCCGATTTGTACCGCGACAAAAGAGTTGGGACAGTGAGAAAAACCATAAATATTTTTCAATATTCCAAATTACAATCGAACAAATGCATGGAAATGATCAATTAACTAGTAGTGGGTGGTGTATCCGTAATTTTCTATCACTTCTCGACAACGACGGGGCATGGATTCGACCAAACGAAGGCGGTCGGAATTGGCCATTTCCTGCCAACTTTTCTCGACAGCCTGCCAGAATTGGTCTTGGTTGAGAATCTTGTGTTTGACCATATTGGCCTTCAGCTGCTTCTAGGAATTTTCGATTGGGTTGAGATCCGAACTTTGGAGTGGCCAGCGCATTACATCCATCCCTAGTTGGGTGGTGAGGGAAGCGACGACTTTGGCGGTGTGGATCGGGGGCATTGCCGTGCTGGAAGATAGTGGTGACTGGCATGTTCTCGTCGATGTAGTCGACGACGATATCCCTCAGTAAATTGCAGTAGGTCTGGGCGGTCGCTCTGCCGCTGATCAACTTGAGAGGGTCTGGTCCGGCCGCGCTCATGTATTCCCAGACCAGCAACGATCCTCCTCCGGCCTTTATCGTCGGTCGGGTGCACTTTATATTCTATTTTTCGCCTTGGTAACGTCGAACATATACTCCGTCAGCACTGTGAATGCGCATGATCATCGTCTTGTCCGAAAAGAGAATTCTAGCCCGTTGAACTTTGGTCCAGTTTTTGTGCGCTTTAACCCATGCTATGCGGATGCGCCTGTTCTTGTTGCTGATCAATGGCTTTTTCTGGTCGATTCGTCCAAAGAGATTCCGCTTGCATCGACGACGTTGAATAGTGCGACTGGCGACATTCACTCCACTCAGGGAGGTTCGAATGGCCGTCGATGTCAGGAAACGATTGCCCCTGGATTTGCGGCAAATGAGTCGATCCATTTTGTTGTCTCGTTTTCGGGGTCTTCCGATTCGCATTTTTGGTTTCGTGTTTCCGGTCTCCTTGTACTGCTTCAGAATGCGGTTTACGGTGCTTTTCGGGCAATTGACTCGATCGGCTATCTCCCGACAATACAGATTTTCATGGTGGTGCTCAACTACCAAGTCTCTGATTTCAGACGACGTTGTCTTGCCAGGCACGGTGCAAAAATGGTCTTAAATGGTCTTAGATGATGTGATTCTATTCATTTGATCCTTTAAAAATTAATATATTGAGGGGAATAAATGTACGCATAGATTTTGTTCACTGTCCCAACTCTTTTGTCGCGGTACAAATTTGACTATGCTAATTCAAATATTTTTTCCAGACAATAGATAGACATATGACATTCGTTGTTTTTACACATTGTAAAGGCATGTTTTATACAACTTATGGAGAATAGGATGGCGCTCTGTATGCAAAAGTAAAAACAAGAGAGATCAAATATCAATTTCACAGCAAGTTTTCCAACTCTTTTGTCCGGCAGTGTACGTTGGCATTTAATCTTTTATAGATAAGTTGACATTTTAGGAAATTACTTACCTTAAGAAAATTTGTATTACTTCCAGAATCGCTTATCATATATTAATATTAGTAGACTAAAATTAAACGGTATTTCTTTGTGCAACTGATAATTTTAATAAATTATTTCTAACTCTCATTTTACGTAGGAAATATTTTTCCAATACTGGTTTTCAGAACAGTTTTATGATTATGGACTTTATTTATGGAGCAAAGGGAGCTCGGATGTTTTGATGACATCTTGAACATTAATGAAATCTTGTAATAGCTGTCAGTTCTACCCCGCTTTCAAAAGCAGTGATTTCAGAAAAACCATAATCAATAAAAAAACCCACTGCTTATTTTTAAATGAGATTAAAGGTATTAAATGACACATAAATATAAGTTAAGTTAGGTTTTATGGCTTCCACTGTAATCATTAGAAAAATTTTTCTTTACTAACTTGTAAATATTTTGCAGGTGGAAAATTGATGCGAATAAACTGCTGATAAATTGACCCTCCAAACATATTACCAGATGTGTTCTTCTCACAGCGGTTACTAAACGCTCTGTATCATACGTAGAATTTAAATTTCTACAAGTTTATCCTTTGACTAATATATTTTAGAACCTTGAATTAATGTAATTTATTATTTTTGAACGAGTGAAAATTCAAAAACAATTTAGCAATGTTAGCTGTTGACAAATATTGCAGAGATAAGACTAAAAATAAAAAGGTGTATTTTGATTTGCTCACAAAGGGGTTTTGAGGATTTTTGTTTTTTTTTTTTCATTTTCATTCGGTGTTACTGAAACCTGAGATGAAAATGTCAACCGAATTGTAAATCACAAAAGCAACTTGATGAATTAATTAGACAGTGTCAGTATTTAATTAAAATACGGAAAAATGTTTGATATAAAATTAAATCTATATATACACAAACACAGTTGATTTATATATGGAGTATGGAACGTCTATTTTCTCTATTATAAATAAATGTCAAAAACAAGCTAAGATAAAGAGTGACTAATATAAATGCTTCCAGGGATATGTGGAAGCGTTGTCGTATACAAAGAATATAAGCGAAATAGTACTTATATATATATATACCAAAAAACTATAAATTATTAGATTTATCAATGTATTGTGTCGAAAACATAAAAGATAATGCAAATAGTCTGACTATAGTCCACATCAACTGAAAAGAAGAAATGAGGCAGTAAAATCTGGTCTAATTTATTTAAAATAGTGATGTCTCCATAAAAGACAGCATTAGAGAATACTATTTTTTGTTAGGTAGGTGCTGTCCATGAATTTACAGAAGGTTATTTATCTATATGATCCTTAAGGATATATCTGTATTAGCTTTGGTTGGAAAGAAGTCATTGACTAAAACGCGAGTAAATGTATCTATCTATATAGCAAAGTAATACAATCTGTTTTGTCTTAACTTTAGAAAACGTTCCATCCAAAATTGGTACTAATTTAATTATGTAACTGTTCATGAGTAAAATAGATTACAGGCAAATTTATTTAATAAAGATAGCATTAATAAATTTAACAGTAGTAATAGCCATTTATATTCTTGGGTAACCCTAAAAGATTATCATATTATTGCAAACTATTTACCTTAAAGATACACTATAAATAATAAAAATGCACAATTAATGTTACTCTATTTGTTCTTAAAGAATTTATAAAATATTCGAATCCTAACAATGACTTGCAAATTATTAAAATAAAAATGAATTTAAATAACTTAGTTCTAAGTTTTAGTATAGTAATTTCAGTCCCCCTTAGTAGTTCTGCTCTAATGCAATCTTTCAACAAGAATGTAATTATGCAAAAAAAACAGCAACGCTATGAAATATACTTGCGATTGTTTCAGCATAAATTACTACAATCAGTAATTTATGACAAATGGCATAACATAGTTAAAATATAAAGATAATTAAATTATTTCCATAACTGAAAACATTTATGCAAGTCTAACAGCGAAAAGAATGCACTGAGTACTTTTTCAACCGACTAAGATCCGAAAAATTTGGAAACAGTAAATATATATATTTTTAAAGAAATATTTCCATTAATTTTATCATTACCATTACGGTTTTCCAAAGGTTTTCGATATCTAAAATATTAATTCTATTAAACCTTTCTTCAGTTTTCAACGGTTTTAGTGCCGAATGTATAAGAGATGTTTCTTTATTTCTTTCCTTTGATCACTTTAATAATAGTTTCAAATCTGAGATCCTCTCTATGCGGAAGTTTTAAATTTTCTGAGAAAAAGATCAAAAGTGAGCTTTTATATATTATGACATTTTAAACATGCAATTATGTTTTTATAGTCCAGATTGTGACTAACTTTATTCCAGTTGTCATCAGGGTTTACCTTGAAAAAGAGTACACTCATTTATAAAAAAGGAAAAGATTCCTTAATGTAAAAGAAAAAAACAAAAACATTTATAACATTTTAAATATTTATTCACAAACAAAAATGAAACAAATATCAAGAAAAAAGTGATATCTATATCAGTAAAATCTAATAAAATTCCTTTATTTTAATTATTTCATCTTTCACTACAAGTTTTATTTCAAAAAGAAACTTAGTTTTCTTTTCTAAACTTGACTAGGAAAGTCAAAACAAAAAAACAGAGAAGAATTTATTTTCAGTTTTACTACGTGAGTACTGAAAGGAAATTAAACACATTATTTATACTGATCAGGGGTTTTGGTATGTTATTGGTTTTAAATATCAAAGTGACTGATTTCTTACTGGTTCTTTGTAACCACTGATACCACCATCAATCAGCCATCCGCCACAGTGTGTACCGGCTGTGCACTGTACAAATTATCCCTAAATTGTACGTCGTTAATCTTACCCAAAAATGTTTCACAGCTTGTCAGGCCACGAGGCGTCATCATGACAAATGAGCTACTAAAAAACGTAGGAATACACATATTCCCCGGATGAGCATGTTTTCTAAAGCTTTCTATAACCGTCTCATTACGCCTCCGCAGTAAAATGTAGATATCGTCAACAACAGAGTTTGCAAATCTCAGTTTATATTCCTCAAAAATTCTATCAATCTTATATTTATTTATAAACGTAAAAAATTACGGCTGCATATTAAAAAAGTTTAGTAATATCGTAAAATTCAAATTCTAATTATTCTTTAACTCAAATATTAGGTTGTTACAAACGTTTTGTCGGCTTTTATATTATATTAATATTGGGTTTATTTTTTGCATGTTTGTATAGGTGAAAGTAGATAAATTACGAGTATATATCGTTTTCTAGTGTGCTTTGGCATACATTATGCAACACCTACCTTTTCAAAAATCATCAAATGGATATTTGTTTCAAGGTTCTGAGTGAAGCATTGATAGAAATGTTCTTCGTGCCTTTATGCTTCACGAGTTCAAACCAGGCCACAAAGCGAGCGAGGCAACTCATAACATTAAGCAAGCATGGGGCGAGGACACAGCAAATGGGCGCACAGTACAACGATGGTTTGCAAAATTTCGATCAGAAAATGTGAGCCTCGCAGATAAGGAATGTAGCGGACGTCATTCCAACTGTGATGACGACCGTCTGAAAGCATCAGTTGAAGCCGATCCACGAAAAACAATGCGAGAAATTTCTGGAGAGCTTGACATCAGCAGTGCTACTGTTTTCCAACATCTCGCAGTCGGCAAAGTGAAAAAGTATGACAACTGGGCGCCCAAAGAGTTGAATGAACAACAACAGAATAGTTGATTGGAGATCTGCTCTTCGCTGGTCATAAGAAACAAAAACCATCACAGCTGAAAGGTACTGTCATAAATTAAACTTTGTTCATCAGGAACTCTTCCAACGATAGCTAGCATTGGAGAATTAAAGAGGCCCAATCCTGCGCCACGACAATGCTCGTCCTCATATTGCAAAAGTGACTCTTCAGAAACTGAACACTTTTGGGTAAGAAGTTCTCTCTCATCCAGCCTATTCACCAGACCTTTCTCTCACAGACTACCACCTTTTGAAACATTGACAGCTTCCTCCGTATGAAATCCTTCTCCAACCAAGTAGCAATTGAAACTGTCCTCCAACAGTTTATCGACTCCACAAACCCAATTTTTTTTCAAAATGGTATAAATGCGCTTGAAACTCGTAGGCAGAACTGTATTGATTGTAATGGAACTTACTTTGATTAATAAACTTCACGTTCAACAACAATATGAAGGCTCACTGTTGCAGTAAAATAACCGACAAAACGTTTGTATCAACCTAATAATAGTGGATGGTGAACAGAAATTTTGCTTATTCTTCAAGAGTAAAACTGAAATGATTGAAATGTTATTTAATTAACTTTGGTAGTTTTTTAATCTAAAATTTACAGATTATTATTTTAAAATTTATGTGAAAACATGCATCCAAGAATCAAAATTCGACATTAACATATTTACAGTGATGTATGACTAAGAAAAATTTTGCTGTGTTTTATCTGGTACTAAAAATGACTCGGTTAGAAACAAAGGATTTTAGGAAAACTACATAAATTCTGATTTATTCTGAAGCTTCCAAGCCTATTTTTGTATTTTAGGGAGATCAGCAGTCGGCCAAGGTAACAAACATGTTAAACACTAAAAATGTAATTTATTTCCTTGAATTGTCTACACTTCCAGGCTAAAATTAAAAAATGTATTTAATGATGGATAAGATTACTTTTTTGGCTAAATAATAGCTTTCCTCACGTGGTATAAATTCGTCAGGATAATAGCAGACATCCCGTGGTAGTATTTACTTTCATTCATAAAGTAGTTAATCTAAAGAAGAAGTTATCTATGGACGAGAGAGATGGCATTAATACCAGAATATTGGAAGGCCAGATTACGTGATATTCATATTTTTAGACCAAAGTTACACAATACAGATCTGATAAGTTATGGTATTGACGGCTTGAGACATCAGAATTTTTACCAGAAATGAAACAAAATTAGCATTGCAAAATTAACTTTATCTACCACAATGCCTACGTATTCATGTAATGTCAAACGGCTCTGCGATGGGACGAGAAGTCCATATCCATATAACCCAAAGATATCTCGCAGCCTAGAGTGATGGAATGATGTATGTGGGTGGGATGCAATGATTCATGAGGTTTCAACCACACTAGAATTTTTCCCACTTGTTATAAATATGGTTATGCGTGACTCGGACTACAGAACTTCCTGTTGATCAACTCGCCCATCTTCATGCTAAAAGCAACACTTCAGTATAACTTACTTGTTCTACTGAACAGAGATCTGGTCACAGATAAGCTACTACCAAAGCCATAATGCGTAGCTACGGGAATATTGTTCAAGTAGGAACATGTGATTTTTCAGTGTTAAGCGTTTGTGATTTTGATCATTGTTATACGTTTGCTTCTTATTACATCATGCGAGATCGATCTGTCATAATATGCTTGCAACCTGACATATTTTTAGAGATGGTTTTCTGCAAACATTACCATTGCAGAGATATTCTAGATACCATCTTGATTATAATGGTTACCAATATACTTTTACTATGTATTTCCATTTTCAAGGAAATAAATTAGAAATTGACAGGATTATTCGGCAGATCCCTTAGCTAACTTATTACTCCAATTTTTTCTGTACATATTTGCAGCGTACGCCGTTTATAGTGGTAGTTATGTTTAGTAACATCCTTGATTATTTTCAGGAATCCATAATTTTCAAATAATTTTCAATTTTCTTTAAACAAGAAGATAATTTAAAGAACAAAATAATATTTTTATCGGTTTATTTAACAAAGAAAGCAAAAAATCAAAAAGGTTTATATATCACCTTCTGACTCTAATCCTGAGAAATCTTTTTAACATTAAGGTATGATTTTGATAAGGAAATCCTTTGAACATACAAAGCATTAACTAAAAATTATCCTTAATTATCTTTAACATCTAGGGTAAATATCTTATTTCACTGATTTATCTAATAGCACTTTACCGAAAAATATGCAATCAATAAAGATAAAAAACTTTTTTTTATGTAGAGTAGTTTTGAATTCACAGAAAAATTTTCTCCTTTAAGTAATTTTTTCAGTGCCCAGCTAGAAATATGGCTAATAATAATCCTCCTCAAATTCTGAGTAAAGAGATTAATTAAAGAAGAAGAACCCATAACAGAATGCATAATGTGTCAATTCTAATTACATAAACAAGAAATATGATCCATAGAAATGACAAAAACACAACTATGGTAAAAAATTATAAAAAAAATTAACATTGTGCGTGCATTCTTTTATAATTTACAAATTATCCTTCTCTCATGTAAATTGTTAGTGAGATCTTTTGTTTGTTAGTGTAATAATTTGTGCGCACACACGCGCACGCCTCCCACACACAATTTAGTTTAATACTAAAACATGAAGGTGAGAAAAATAACCAAAATGAAATATTATTTATTTAAAATCTGATAAAATATCAGCTAAAAGCAAAACCACCCAGATTTTCATCATTTTACCTTCGGGTGTAAACTCACTAACTGCAAACTTTCGATCTACTTATTTTGTCACATGATTTTTAATTGCTTCTCTAGCACAAGCAACTTTTCTCTCCACCTTAAAGAGTCAGCTAGCTCCAATGAATTAAATCAGAATTACATTAAATTTCACCGTATTTTTATGCGATTTATTAATGACCGATACTTCATGTTAATTAAAATTATGCAATACCTTAATCTAACTAATATATAAACGTTTTTGCATATCAATTATTAACCATTATTAAAATCAATTTCTGTATAGCTTTGCTTCTCTGTATTGCAAGACAGCAATATATTATAGCATTACTTTATAAGTGGGAATCACATTGCAATATTAGTTGTCATGGCTTTATTTTATATAAGTAAGTAATCAAATTATGCCATAACACATCATTACCATAATACATCATTAAAGAAGTCAGAGTTTATCTAACAATTATGTCAGCGTAATAAGTTATAATAAATGCCTTAATGGAACGCCTCCATACTATAAAATAAGAAAGCATCACGATGTTATAACTTTGCAAATGTATCAAATTACGTCATCGTAGAATATCTCCCTTAGGTACAGGCAGTCATAAAGAAAGTCACCTGTCACAACATTGTGAAATGTTTTCAGATTTTGGAAGTTCACATTACTTTATAAGATATGTCAATAGCACGCCATTTCACATCGTAAAGATCGTTAATCACACATGATATAATTCATGATTAAGTTTCAATTCAGGGCTGACTGCGGTTTGCTTAAAATTGATCCTGTTGTCGCAGGTTGGTCGACACTTAAGAGTCCATCGCTATATTATTGTTTGTATGCCAGTTTGAACTTGAAGCCACCGGGACCTCCATGTGTCAATAAAATCATAGATATAAAAATCATTATTGATATAGTTCTTTCCATAATAATTAGAGCACATTAAGTTTTGCACGTACATTTATTCTCTAATAGTTCTCCAAATCTCCTCAAAAAGTTATTTTCAGGATTCGTTAGGAACACAATGCGTAGAGTTTGTAGTCACCTTGTCATGCAACAACAGCGGAAAGCAAAAACTCGGCGTCAATGCAGTATATGTATGGACTGGCCGGCCTTGGGACTGACCAGTTAGACCGCCGGATGAATGTGAAAAAGACATCTAAACTTAACGTAGTTTCAGCATTACATTGATAAGGAAATTTGTCTGTCTATCTCACCGGTTCTCTTTATAATGGTAAAACTGATCGGTCAGTAGGAGATAAAATCTTATACGAACTCAGTTTTGAAATTTTAAAACTTATTATGCCAGGCGTCTAAACCTTTATAATAGCAACACCACATCACGTCAGAAATCGACATGTTAACATTATAACCTGACTATACTGATTTTCATAATAAATCAGTCGATTTGAGTATTTCAGTTTGGAAATTCTTTTTTCTGGTATTTCATTTAATTTTATTTTCTGAGGAATGTAAGGCTGCATCGATAAGGCGCTCTCAAGACAAAGGGCAGGGACCATATTGAAAGTATCATGTAGATTATTTGGAAAAAATCTTGCATTAGAGGGAATATGTATCACTTGCATTTTACTACATGTATTATTTTCTGCATATCTATTGTCTCTTCCCTTGTTTATAGAGATAATGTCCAATATAATTAAATAGATTCCCCTAATATTATGTAATTCTAAGGAATTTAAAATTGGCACATTTAGCGTGGATTGTTTTCTTAACATTTATGTTCAGCTCTTTTATATTTTTTAAAATTGTTATTTGGTTGTCAATCTGTTTTCGTTTACTTGTTTGAAGAAATTTGAGGTTTTCACCAATATATGTCTTTTTGTAGTTTTCACATAAAATTGTGCATTGCGTCTGTTGACCCAAGTTATATTTTTTCAGTCTTTAAGCTAGGTTAGCAAAATTTTTTCGCGTTTTCCTCTCTTAGAATTAGTCTTGATAATGTAAATTCCTTCTACAGATGTATTATTGTAATTTAGTGGTTCGTAGCAAAATATCGAAATTGAAATTTGTAAAAAACAATGAATTATGACTGATTTATTGAAATGTAGATAAATTACTACTGAAAATTAATATCCCTACAAACCGAAATAGTCCTTCTGAGAGTTACACCCTAACGATAGTGAAAAGGAAGTATTCTCAAAACGTCGGCTCTCTAGTTAATACTAATTGTGTGGTCGGAAATACTCAAACTAATCGAGTCGTTTCTGTAGGTTTTACGTCTCCAATAATTTCCCGCTCTCATGTTAGTAACTATCTTCCTTCTTACGTCAGAGGTTTTGTACATTTGGTTTAAAAACTTTTATTTATGATATGTATGATAGCGAATTGCTCAATATTTATTTTAAAAAAATATTAAAATTGATTAAATTTTAAGTTGATTTTTGACCAAGCATTGTTAAAACTCTTAGATGCGGAAGATTGCGTCATTCACCACCTTCTTCTAGCTAAACTAATGAAATTTGTATTTAAATTTCCCGATTACTACAGTAGCATTTAAAAAATAAAATTATAATATATTAGAAAATTTCAGTTTTCATTTGATTTTATGAAAGAAGAATAAAATTAGTTTGAAGTGTGACAACTAGAATTTCTGAAATAGATTGTAGATGAAGAGTTTATGTTGGTAGAACCACTGAATTGCGCCTTGGATGCATCCGCTTAACATCGAAAGAGAAAAAAGCTAGAGAGATGCTTCATCGACCTGCAGTTTCTGGTAAGCTGCGTAATAACGATAAACTGAGTAAAGACGATTACAGTTTACAAAATCTATATCCGACAGAATATTGCCATGTGTTGTCATTATGTTCTTAACAAAATTACACTCAAAGATTTACTGATGTTAGTCCAGTGCATTTCAGCAGAATTAACGTTAAATCGCAATGGTGAAATTACGTTTTATTACGTAAGGACCTCATTGCAGAAGGAGTGCTAGTGCGAGTTTTGATAATGTTAGAAAACAGGGTGTAGCAGACATTTTAAGATTACTTTCTAAAAATGTAGAATTATTCAACAGGAAAGCGAATCAGTTGTAAATAGTAGTTTATGGCATATAGTTAACTAGAAAAAAAAACAAATAATCTGTCGGCTATATTTTAGCAACATATCTTAATTGTAAAAAAACAAAATGTTTCAAACTTTTCAGAAGCCAAAAGTATTATTAATACATGAGAGAAGATAATAATGGACCACACACTATTTAGGCATATATACTCAGTTTATTGTTTTCCCTGAAATTATGATCTTTTTCTCTACCTTTATTTAAGTTGGCCGCATCTACATTCTATGTAAGTGAAGTTTTGTTTTGATCTACCTTATTACAAGAAAAATCTTATTGCAATAAAGGTCCAGCCATAAAAATCATTGGAAGTAGATAAGCATAAAAAAGAAAAAAGCATTAAAAAACTTTAACATTTTTCCATTAATTAATTTTATCTAAGGGAATCAAGTAAAAAAGCTAGTTTTTAAGATAATTTGCAAACATATCGGAATAACAAATATATTTTTTACTATTGCAGTTATATGTTTTTGGTTCGTATGCTGAATAATGAAAAAAAAGATCATAGTAAATTTGATAAAATGTTCCATTGATTACAAATATTATTACATGGTTTGACTATTATACGATTATGAAGAAAATCTGATGAAGGATTTAAATTATTAAGTATCTTTAACATGTGGACAGCCACAAATTATTTTGGATACCTACACCAACGTTATAATATAAATCAGCTAAAAAAGTATCGTTTAGTGCTAAAACGAAATAAAATTATTTAGCAATAAAATTTTAAATGAATATAATAAACTACCAATGGATGCTGTTGATAGTGCAAACAAGTTTAAAATTTGAATTGATAATTTTTATTATTTTCTTTTGGTACAGGGCCTTGTATAAGCCATGCTGATTTTCGTTTTTCTTGCATTAACTCTTAACAAAAGGTAATTCTGAAAAGAAACAAAATTCAAAGGAGAGAAATTTCACTTATTTAACAATAATAAATAACGATATCTTATTTGTAGACATTTACATACTATTTTAGTTACGATGTTAATGCAGGAAAAATATTTAATTTTGCTGTATAGATACTGAAATGTTGCTAGAAAGTAAAATTTATAATGAATATTGTCATTATCGGCTAACTGACACATCCGCTCAGGTGAATATAGAGCATTAGTAATGAATTTTATTTGCAGCAAAAAAATGTCTAAGTAAAAATAATAATATAGCAGTTTATCTGTAACCATTTAAAAAACAAATTAATAGAAATATTTTGAAATTATCTAAGGGAAAACGGAACAAAGTGTCGTAGATAATACAGGAAAATAGAATCGATTTCTACAAAAAAAAATTTATTCAGAATAGTAAAATTTTTTTCCAGCTGTGTGATACTGAATTAACCAAAATATGGTAAAATTTATTGTTAATTTAGACAAAAGTCACTCAAGAAAATATCTTGAGATTTATTAATAAATAATTATCAGAGATGTCTTAATAATGCTACATTTTAAATTTAAAAAAAATTTTAATTTAAGAAAAAGAGAAATTAAAATATATAGAAATAAAAAAAATCAATGAATGCAATTTTCAAAATTGTTTTTTATAGGTTTGGACAAGATTCTAAGTTGAAAGAGCACATTCTGAAAGCTGTAACTATCTTATTACCTTTTTCTATATTTACAAAAAAATTATAAAATCAATCAAGTGGCAAATGGGCTTTACTGATTTAAAATTTTATAAAAAATCTTTTACTGAATTCATTACAGAATTTATTCAATAAGCTAAGACTGCTGTAATCAACTATTCGACGTCTCCATTTCCATCTCTATTGATTAACGGAGAGAAATCTTTACTTTAATGTCAAACATACTTTTTTTAAAAAAAAATGTGTTAAACATTGAAATAAAATTAGATGAAAAATAATACTGATAATTACAACATGGGAGATATAATATTCTAAATAATTGTGGAACTGGTGTTCAATTTATTGAACACAGTAACTAGAGATTGGTCTGTCAGAGTAAATTAACCCTTTTTATTTTAAAGGAAATCTCTATAATGAATGACTAACATTGTTTATACAACAAAAACCTGGCAGAAAAAATTTAACAGCTTTTGACGAATCTAAAAATTGAGATTCAGTTACTTTACTACTAAAAAAAAGAGAAAAAGTAAGTATGATCTGACAAATTTTGAAAGCCGTTAATAAAAATATGCTAAAAAATCCTTTTAAATATTAAAAATATTGATTATTTTAAAATTTGGCTAAAATAAGAACTGTAATTCAACCGACTGCTCAGTGTTATTAAAAGTTTTTCATTGTAGCTGACAACAGCTAGATTCATCACCTTATAGTAAGACCAATTAGCTGTCTAATATTATTTTAGTTCCTTTAAAAGTTTACCAAATATCTGTATTTAAATTGGTTTGCAAAAACAAATACTTATCACTTCTGTATTAAACATCTGTTATATAAATAACAAAATGAGTCGGTGGAATGTATTAATTATATGAAGCACACATAAGGTTTTAAAAGAGAATTAAATAAAAACCAGTTGCCATTATAAACATACTCATTGGCATCTAATCCTTTTAAAAAGTGCTAAAATTCTTTTTACTTTTAGCTTTATAAAATATAGCTATCTAGCATTTTTTGAGTTTGTTTTACATCGGTTATTGTCAGCTACATTATATGACATCTTACAAGGTCTTTATCGTTTGTTATATATATATATATATTTTTAATTTTATGCGTTATTTGTTCGTCGACTTCCATTATGTTACTTATATAAGACTTGAGATTAAATGTACAAGCAAATCTTATATAACGTGACATATGTCACTCTGACTCTGGATGGAATCTCAGAATATGACAAAAAATGAGAAACAAAAGAAAGGAAAATTGTACTTTAGAAAGATTTGTAAATGAAATAAAAAGTAACCGATCTTTCTTTTAAAATCTGTGTCGCATATGGTGAACTTTACAGATCTCATACAGTAGTGTAATGTAACTAAGTATAACTTTAGTTATATATGTATAGTTGGAAAGAATTTATAAAATAATCTTTAAAAAACAAAACATTGCAAAAGAAAAATAAAGTTAAATAAAGTACAAAATAAAATTGAAGCAAAGAAAAATTATTTTTCTGATGATATTGAGCCCTAAAATGAAAGAATATCAAATTTAGAGTTTATTTATTTAAATTATAATCTTTATATCTTTGTTAGATTTATTTTCTATATTGTAATGGTGATAATTATTATCTAAAGTGTTTAAAATTCAATAATCTTTCCTCTGATTAAATAAAATTAGAATTATAAATTTTCATTACCAGTGCATTAGAATTTGGGCTGAAGTTGATCACGCGTACTAGGCAAATGTTTCAATTTCATACACTGTAAAATATCTTTGTACGAGTAACTATTAAATATTCCTGTATAACAAAAATGAATTCAGTTTTGATATTGTTACATTAATTTGCAAGTGTTTTTTATATTAAAAACAACACAGAAGCAGATAATGCGAGTTCTGTCACATTAACTGTGATTGACCTTATAAACAATGCCAAGACAGATTACTCTTCATGTACTTGAGTATATTTGGCATTTTCCATCAACCTATTAATAGTAAAATAACTAACTAGGTTTTAAAATTCTTTCTTTTTTGACACCATCAGGGTCTGTTTTTAAAAAATGTTTTTGTTTGTAATGATGTAAAGTTATAGAAAATATTTTTGCAGTAAGGGTTTCTATTTTAGATGGTGAGAGATTTGCCCGAAACATCTGTACAGCTCTCCTCTAGACGCTAACATTCCTCTTGACTCTCAACCCGAAGAGGGATTGGCTCCGCCAGGTTGTAAAATGCCCTAGACAATCTCTCGGGTTGCCCCATCGACCCACAGGTTATTGGACAAGTGAAATAAAGTGAAGTGACTTGAGATTTTCAACGCACAACCTGTTGGTTATACAGTTTTTGATCTAAAATTTTATTTAATCTTTTTGGTAAATTGTAGCTAAATGAAAAATATCTTTTTAATTAGCAATTCAGTACTTTGCTATTTTCCGCATGTACTCTGATGTATGAATTACTTTTACAAAAGTTTTTCTATTACGTTCACCAGCAATGAAGCTCTTAGAAGATGAATAAGTTAAAAGGACATCTAATTTCAAAGTACTGAAAAGTCGAACTCATTACAGTAAATCATCTTTTTTTTATTTTATATCTGTTCTGTATGTTAGGAGAAATAAAAGGTATTTAAAAGACCTGGAAGTACATCTATTTAAAAAAAAAAAAATTAATTCTTATCTCAAGGACCTAATGGCAAATCGCTATCACTGTGTTCAAACGCCACATTATTTTCAGTTCAGTACTATTTCATCGATTACTTACAATACTCTGCATAGATAATGAACAATAAATTCTTAAAATTCGCTTTAGTATTTTTTCTCTTTATATATTTTTATGCAGATTTTTAACATTTGCCAATCAATCGCCCCATCTTTCTGTTTCTTAGCAATATTAGTTTTATTCTATATTCAATCTGCTCTGAGATGGCAACTACTTGAAAATTTTTTGCCAAGTTGGATTTTATTCGGGAAAAATTTGTATTCATACCATTTTTATCTTAAAATTAATTCTATTAAGATCTGTTTGAAATGAACATGCTGCTGTCTTCTGTAGCTTCTAATCTTTAAGTTTTTGTTCTGTATCAGAAATAGAGTCTAATATTAATTTTTATGGATAGTAGCACTATTCTTGTATTGCATTTTTCTATTAATAAAAGAATTAAAAGTAACTGAGAAACTATTTTGGGTAGCTAAGGATACTTCATTAGAATTTTAGATTTTTAGTTATATCCTATGAGAGTATAGACTACATAAAATCAAATTACGTGATATTATACCTGGTTAATTTAACGCATCTACTAGTCATGCTATGTAATGTAGGACATACACAAAGAGTATGACGATTTATACCTGGTTAGATGAAATGATACAAAACTTAAATAAAACTGGTTATTTAAAAGGATGCTAAAGCAATAAAAAACTTAATGCTAGGTGTTTTAATTCGCACTAAAAGTTATCATACTAGCAGATAACCGTCAAAGATTAGCTAGAAAATTTTCAGTGACTTCTTGGTAATAAATAAAATGAATGATATATCTGTACTTCAAACATCATCCTTTGTCGTCATCATCAGCTTTTATTCTTGACTGCTTCTGTGTACATTGTACATATATTTTGGTAAGCTTTTAAATTATTTTTTTAAAAATAATTTGTATAACTTATTTGAGATAGTTTTGAACTAGCGACCTGTTGGTTGCTAAACTTTCTTTCTTGATGCAGATTTTGACAATCGTTTTAACTCACATACGAAATAGAGAAACACCCTATGAGATGAAGAGTAGCATAAAGGTAATATATATTCTTTTCTTATCTAATTTGCAACGATTATTTTAATTATGTAGTCATCTTGTTAAGGTATATAATCTAAAAATATTAATTCCTTTGATCATATTTTGTAGGGAAGACAAAAATAGAAGGAAATAGGGAGAGACGTTAATTATATGGAAAATATGGCGATAAATTATTATTTTTGAAAATTATTTATAAGAAAAAACTTTTAAATTAACATTTGAAAAACTGAGAAGCATTGTATAATTCTCTCTAAAACACTGCAATATCTATAACTTAAGATAACTGAACGTGTTTAAAGTTATTCTATCATAAATGCCAATACATTTGGAGGGTTTTCTCTTAAAGAATTAAAGGAATAATTTGGTGAAAAGTTTTACAACCAGTGTTAATATAATGGTCACAAATTTTGATTTACAGCTTACTACAACCATTCAAAGTAATTTCCATTTCTACCTCGAAGAAAGCCATGATATGCTAATTTATTTTATTTCTAAAACAAATTAAATTTCTTAATGTACTGGAAGTTATTTTTTCGGATTCCCCTGCTGAAGCAGACGATGTAGTAATGTTAAATATAAAGAAAAAATGTATTAGTATTTTAGATACAATGATGAAATAAGTAAGGGTAATTAAAATATCGCTAGCATCCCTACAAGTGACGTCATGCTTAAAAGTAAAATTTCAATTTTTGTCTCTCCTCATTATAATCTCTCTTTAATCGTTAGATTGCTCACAGCCAGAAAATTATTCATATGATAGCAGGAGTTTTCATAAACTGCATTAAATTTTTAAGCAGAATGTCCCTAGACTCCGTATCTCTTGACATGTAGCATTTTTAACGGGAATATGAAATTTGCATTTTAGCATCATTGTGTTTTTGCCGGCTACACGTGAGTAGCAACTCATCGGTCGCCTTGAGTAGTTTTCGAACTTTTACCGGCCAGGTTTTGTGAGAAAACATAAAGTGGAAGAGAACAACAACAACAGTACTCCTGTTTGTTGAAAACCTTTTTGTTAGTGCGACGAAAACTGGAGCCTGTGAAATTTCTTGTTTATATTAGACCAGCAACGGTGTTTATAAGACAATTTGTTAGTTTTCCAACAAATAAAAATTAAAGTTTTCTTACTTTCTATAGCTTCAAACGTTTTAAAACTTCATACGATTATTTGGTAATGGCTGCCTTAGATATAGGGAACAAAATAGGAATGTGCTTGTTCGTCCATATTTATTGGGCGAAATGTAAATGTAAAAATCTTTATGAAGTATAATTAGCCAGAACCTCTGTAAAAAAGGGGAAATGTGTATAAAACATTGGAACATCAGCGGGCTTTTTCGGAACTTTTGCCATCATTAACGAAGTCAGGAATCACACGGTAAAAACTATTTATTTTGGATTTAAAGGCCTGTGGGGTTACTGGAGTACCTTGGTACTAAATATTTTCGTTTTTAATCTGGAAATAAATATAGATAACACCCCCTTCCTATATATATACACACGTTCACGCCCGCATAAACACCATGCTATGCTATGGTATGGACAAAATTTATTGAGAATTTGGAAGGCTCAATCAGTAAAGAAAAGACTGATGTTTTACATTATGTATAAAATCCTACTCGGCGTGGCATACTCTTGAACAACTTTTTGATCAAATGTTGAGAAATTGCTTTCCATATTTCTTGAGAAAATTGCTAAAGAATTCCAAATATTTTTGGAGCTCTTTTAACTTTTTCAAAATTCTTAGTGTTCCATATATGCTTTTTAATTTTTATACCAGGATACTCTCATAGGCAAGGCAATCGTTATATGTTCTTTGGATTTCTCTAAATTCCACGTTTACAGCAATAATTTTTTGTGTAAATGCTGTCACTGTTTTATGGGAATAAAAGTTCTAGATCGATTGGAATCTGGCTATTGTTATCACATAATGGATAAGAATTTTTTTTATATTTCTAGGTGTCTATTTTTTAATCAATTTTAACAAATATTCCAATTCTATTAGGAATATACAGCTAAAATCTGACTTAAATTCTCCATTCTTCACTGTCATAGTCAGATAATATTGTGTTATTTTCGCTGACTTTTCTTTGAACAAAGTTGCTTTTTTTCAACGAAACAATTAAAATTTTGAGGTTCTGCAAACAGTGCTACTAAAACACCCATGGAACATTTAATGTGAATTTTACCCATTTCTATGTCATTATCTTGTTTTCACGTTTTAACAATGCTATCTTTATTAAAATCATGTTTCTTCAGGAAGGACTTATTAACGAGCAAACAATATCTTCAATTGAACTCTCACACTATTTATTTGAAAGTTCCTTTTACCATCTAGACTTAGCAATCTTTGGTCTATCCTCAACTTTGTTAAAGTAATTCTTTTATTCCATCTACTTTTAAAACTGAGCCTTCTTCACAATGATTCTATATGAGGATTAAGATTGTACTATTGAAAACTTATTTATTTGAATTATAGTAATATTTAAATCTTTCATTTATTATTCTTATATTTACATCAATGGATAATTTTTTCTGTAGAGCCGTAACCGTGTAAAACGTGAAGGTTTCCTGAATGGTAATCGCATTTATCGTTTTTGTAAGGTGATTAGTCATATGTGATTATTATTCTTCAGTGTTTGTAAATAATATAACGAATAAAGTCACTCAAAAGTAGGGACTAAACTACCTCAGAAGACAGTCCTCTCTGGTTTAGCTTTGGTTTCTGAAATGGTTTGAACGAATCCACATACTCAATCCGGTTTTTACCACTGTTATGCAATGTGCCAACAACAACAAAAATAACCCATTCAGTATTATCATACAATGCAAATTTTCGTTCTACTGTGTGAAAGACTAGCTCCTTGCTGATGTCATTATATCAAAACGTTTTCATTTTAGCTTAGTCGAAGCTCGTGAGTAAAGAAACCTAAAATTGTACCAATATTATTATTTGACACAAATTCTCGACAAGATGGTTCTTTTATTTTACTTACTAGATTCACTTTCCACCAGAAGAAAAGTATTTTAAAAATCGTCTTTCGTGGCATTAATTACCCTTCCTACCTGCTTTGATTGATGATTGCCTGTGGTGCTGATTCAGCAGACGACATTCCAATGATGATACATAGCTTGGTAAGGTGAGCTTGAACCTCGCGTTTTTCTTTCAAATAACAAGAGCGAGAATCTTGGATAAAAAGGTTTCAGCAAGAGAAGCACAAGAGGATTTTTTTCAATGTGTTGAGCAGACTCTCCAAGAACATCTTTACAGTTCTGAAGTTTCTAGATGACATTTCAGCCGTAACCCGATAACGTCGCCTATGTTTAGTTGTTTTGTCTAGAGATGCTGTTTTGATGGTCAACTGTGATGAATATGAGAATTTGATGCTGACATATACTAGCAGAATTCCGTTAACTCTGGGGCGAACGCTTAAGCATATCAATAGTCGAATGCCATCTCGTGGGACAGTCCATGATAGGTCTATTAGATTTCAGTTTCATATGAATAATCATGCACGTCTGAGACCTGAAGCTTTTTCCCAAACGGAATGAGCTTTAGCAGTTATACAAATAATTCTTCGATTTTTAAGCACATCATCAACTACCAGCTGAACAACGAACACTTACTACAGCAACACCAGTAAAAAGTTCAGTCAGTGTTGCTTGTTTCAACCCATCCACCTAAATCCTTTTTTGTTAACAACCTGTTCTGTATCAACATCAACTATTTATTCAATATCCAAATTTTCTTCACCTCTCTGTTCATCGTCGTCGTTAATGTTGGATACTCTATCATATTTTCATTGTTACCTGTTTTTGTGCTGTATATTTTTGCATAATGATATTATAATTGGTAAGTACTTCAAGAGGCATGTTCTTGAAATGCCGGGATGTATGTCGCTTTCTAATATTTCATAACTATGGTAAGTACTGCAATCTTACCGTTTGTCACAAACTGGATGCTAATACCCAAAACAAAGCAATCTAAAGGTGTTTCAAAGATAATCTAAAAAAAAATAAGACGACCTTTTACTTTTTTGATGGATTCGCAAATGCCACTGGTGACACGTGACAATTTCTTGCTAATATTGTCGGACTTAACACAAAATTACAACACAAATTTTCAGGAATATGATCAACTATCATTTTAAAGTCATAGTCTTACAGTTAATTAAAATGTCTTCCATTGAATTTCATAAATTCGACGCTAGCATTTAAAAGATACTCTTCATCAGTTTTTACATTTACTGTCTTACTTGTGAAAGGACAGCCCAATGTTTTCTGTTTTTGGGCTACTATTTTACAATTTTAGAATAGACACCTGACAAACATTTTTTTGCTTCCTTTCTTGTTGCCTTCTTCTATGGCATTGAGACTAATATTATCCGGGGTCGTACTTGAGGTGTTGTTATGACAGGGTCAGGCTGTTTGAGTATGTTACGTGCAAACAAGAAAATACCAAAACAAATACATTTACGGTAATTAATCATATTATTAATCAAGCTTAACCAGTTATATACACATAAGTCAGCGACAAACAGCTGGGAATCAATGGATGTTGTGAACCAGAAGACAGACAACAAATGTCTGTACAGATAGGTAACAGCGTTCAGGCCAGTTCTTTATAGAAAAGTCAGGTATCGTTCACAATGAGTCGGAGCTGTCTTATGAAGCAGGAGTTACTTTGAAAAGCAGTTCCATCTTCTTAATGCTGCTCATGAATGGCCACAAATAATTTTTTTTAGTTTCCCTTGGCCTAAGCACTTCATACTGGATTTAGACTGGTTTGTTACGGAGTGTAGAGAACTCTTCCTCTTGTGCTGATCTCTCTCTCTCTCTCTGTCTCTCTCACCTCGGTTTTCTGTGGTTTATACCCACAACAGTAGCTTCCGGGATCTTTCTCATTGTCAGAGTTTCCACCACCAGACCATGGATCACATTTTTCACCTCTATCTGTGTGTGTGTGTGTGTGGAAATAAAGGGTAAGCAGGCTCACACATTGTGGTTGAGTTTGGACCATTCATAGCTGGCCAGCCAACCCAAGGAAATGTATTTAATGAATTACTTCACAAATTAATTTCAGCCAATATCAGGAGGAGATAACTAATTGGTCCTTTGTTTTAATGAAGCCAGTCTTTTCATAATATAAGCAGCAGTGTTGGAAGAAAACCGTGAATCGATCATACTTTTAATCGGTTCGGCCCCATTGGATTTTTTTCTACTTTGGTTTAGTTTCGGTTTATAAAAATAAATGTGGCTATAAACAGTTCAAGGGTTTCGTTCTGATTCTGTTTGACATCCTTCACTTTCACAGATTAAATGGCACTTTATATTTTATTCATAATGTGTGTACCGGTCGAGACCACTATAGCAAAATAGTTGCGCAGAAGATATCAAATTTTGTTTAAGTAATAACCTATATTATCTTTAATATAAATAACTTGCTATTGAGCGGTCTAATTTGTCTGCACAACGTGTCTGCTGTAAATAGATTGCCAAATTAGCAAACCAATTTCTAGAAGTTTCCAAACATTGTTGCAATAGAATAGATAACGGTCTGTTGATTATGCAGATTAAAGACATTACCAGCCACATCAGCAACCTGCTTTCCCTTCTCCAAGCTAATCTTAATGCATAAATACCTTATCACCAGATGGCACAGCAAATATTTTATACATCTTTATTTGTCTCTTTGTATGCACTCTGCACATCGTAGGTTGCACAGATAACCATAATAGTTCAATTTGCCTTTATCCACTGAAATTTCTTCGCGCTAATGTATGTCTTACTGTTCTTTAAGAAATGCTAACACCTGTACTTGCAGCTCGATCATTTGAAAGATCTTTACCAGTTCGTCATCTATCACGCTGAGAACATGCCTAACTTTATTCTAGGAGAATCTTGGCTACCTCTATGACCACATCTATTGTCAACAGTACCAGTTTCACTTATCCTTCTTTCATTCAGATACTTCTGAAACATGAAGTTGGGCTTCAGGGAGTCACTAGCTTACACTGATTTTTTCACACTTGTCATCTGATATTTTCTTCGCTGGACCCACAGTATTCACCACATTCATTACAATACACTAATGTCCCTGTTTATACTTTCACACTATTTCTGCAGATGCGGAACTTTCTTATGCTTGCATGGAAACTGTTCGCAGTGTACTATATCAACACATGACCGTTCTATAGAGTATTTTTTTAATATATGAGATGAGAATTTATCACGTATTATTTGAATTTTATATACATTTTTTTCTGTTTCAAAAACTATTTTTAATACTATATATGAGGCATCATTTTCTGTTGTTTTGCAGTATTTTAGCTTTGTATTTTTGTTTTAGTTTTACAATTTTCTTCACCTGAAGATAAAATAAGATAATTTGTAATATTTTGTTGTGTTTTTTTACTTTTTTGTAATTATGATTTATACCGCTGATTTATTGTTTCTTGTTCTGCTAAATTTTTAGTATATATATCTGCCTGTGTTTTCATAAATTTAATTATGCATTTTCAGTTTTCCGTAGACAGTTTTACATTAATCAAAGCTGTCGGCAGGTTCACCATAAGATGGCGTGTTTGCAACCAGTCGTACCTGTACAGAATTATTGAGTGATGCTGACTTTGGTATTTTTATGGAATTCATTGAATTTCTGAATCTGTTTTGAAAAAAAAAAAAAAACCTTTAGCACATCTTTAGCAATTGAAATTTCTCTTGAGAATTTATTCAACCAGAGTGATATTCATGTAATATTCTTTGTTTTATTTTTGTCTAGTTCAAGGAAAATAAGCAAGGAATCTAAATAACAGAATAATAATAATATATTTAAATCTTATTTATGTATCTATTTGTTATTCTGAAAAAATGCTTTGCTTAATTAAAATATGTTAAAATGTGTAAAATAAAAACATAAATATTAAAGGTCCTGTAAATCTTTACGCTCTAGCTACATTGGCGACGATAATTGCAGACTCACGAATAAAATGTACAAATATCATACGTAAAATCAGTTAATTATTGCTAACAGTCACATGAATATTAGCATATAACTGTTGGCACTACTGCTGGATTTAATCACGCTAATAAAAATGGAATAGTAAGATAAGAAAGAAAGCAATAAAAACTGATGAACGAAGTAAGAATATACGAAGAGAAACAATAAATAAGAATGCATAAAGACAGAAAAAATATATAAAACACACGTACAGAGAAAGCATAAATAGGCACACAAAGAAAGGAAAGAAATACAGAAAAAAAATCAAGACGTGAATAGAGTGAGGATCTGACTTTAGAAGGCCTCAGACTGAGGTGGTGGAAACTGGCTGACGTTGTATAGCTCTGCCCTATCGGAATTGTAGATATCTTGTATCTTGGAAATATGAGTCGCTTAGTCGATCTAACAGTTTCCGCACGACGGCTTAAGAAAACAGCCGGGATAGAATTTAAGTTTTAAAATAAAACAGTGGACATCCAAAGCCACTCACTATAAGATTACATACAAAGTATCTGTCGCCTCAGATATGATTGAAATGTATTTAATAAGTAAAAAAATAAAATGTCAAAAACATCAGCGATATATATATATATATATATATAAATAACCAAGAAAATATAAGAGTTTAGCTTTCTAAATTGCAGAAATAATCAAAACAAAACCAATGTTTTGACTTTTGCATCTGTGATTAATTAAAAAACATAAAACGGTAGAGAATTCAGTTTACCATTGTAAAGTTGAATAAATAATTAAAATAATTAAGTTAATTTTACATATTTACACTAAATTCCTCTGTTTTTAAAATTATCTCAAACAAATAATCCCTCAACAACATTTATGTGTTATGTGAAAAAAAGGGTCAAACGGAGAGATAGTTTTCTTCGACATAAAGTGAAAGAGATGAGTAGGAATAAAAAAAACCGTTTATAATTTAAGAATCATTTTTTTATTAACTGTACAAAAAATTTTTCTTGTAAGAAGGATAAAACAGAACTAAAATAGGAAGAATATTTGATTACGAAGTAAATATTATTTAATAGAAATAATAAAAAAAAAACTTTTCAGTAAACAAATGATAAGGGTGCTGATTAAAAATATAGTTCAACGCGTAGTTAAAAACTGTACCAAGACAGTAACAAAAGCATCCCTCGATGTTGGAGACTATGAAAGCCCAAAATGGATTTTGAACATCTGACATTCACAAACAATTTTAAAACAATTATCTATTTTGTTTACAAGTCTTGTACGTTAGACCCAAGCATTTTCTACGCTCCAGTCAAATCGGCCAGAAAGGGACTAAGCCTCAGTTGCTAAAACTGCGCACATTCGTGAAGTCACGCAAGTTGAATATGATGAAAGATGCTGCTTGCTGTAGATGGCAACGTTTCGACCACAGCACTCATAAAACCCGAAAATAAAGACCCATCTTGGAATCGTAGCACTGTAAACACTTACAATCTCAAGTATCCAAACCTTTAGCATCAAAGACCGCAGAAGCAACAAAAGAAACAGTGACAATAAATAGCAACCGTACCCAACATCGAAGGTGAAAGCGCAATGTCACAAGAGAGCAAGAACTGGGGAGCGATTAAAGCTTGGCCATGAAGGGTAGGAAGATGTTTGAAACTTGCATTCACAATCCATTGAAACTAGTTTTGAGCCCAAACTTACGATGTTTTGAGAAGAAGAAAAATTAAAATTAAATTGTTCTACGGATTTGTGCTAAGGAGAAAGAAAACGCTTCGTTGAAGATACTATCCTTCTTTCCAAAATAACGTCTCTGCTTTAGACAAAACTTTTTTGGTTATGAAGAGAGACGATTTTTGCAAGTTTATAGAAACCATTAGACACAAAGACACTTCAGAAGAAGCTCGGCGACAAAACTCATTTCTACCTGGCTGTTGATAAAGCTACAAATGTGATGTTTTACTTGAAGAAAATCAAATACCACCCAATGGAATAAAGTGTTAAAAGGGTATCGTAGGATGAGTGTAGACAAAAATAATCATATAATGGATAAGGATGATATTTTCTATTTTCGAATAGTTAGCTTTGCATACCGAATGAAAGTGGTAGGTATCCCAGTTAATAACTCACTGGACTCCGAACTAAGGGCTCGACTCAGGGACGCTGCGAAAATACTTAAAATAATTACACTTTATCGGATTAAACTCAGAAAAATACGACATTAATTTAGTTTTAAAAAATTCTTAATTACTACCGTATCTCCACCTTCAAGATACACGGATGAAATTGAATTTTTTTGAAATTTCAATTTTCTTTTGGTCAGGGAGTTTGTCTCGCACGAATGGATCGGCAGTCCTGAAAAAATAAAGCTTTCTTTGATACCTCCCTACGAAGCATTTTATTTTTCTCAAACATCTCATCGATCGAAAGCCACCATGATATAAGTTGCTCAGGGAGGCTTTCGATCGATGAGATGTTTGAATTTTAACGAAAAAACGTATCAATATGTTTAAAAAACTGGATATTTCTACCTGGCTTAAGAGTGAAGTATTTATCTTCCACCTTTGAATCCTAGGATGTGTTCTTTATTTTAAACAATAATAAAAATGAATACCTGTATTATTCTTCAAAAACAAAATTGTGGGCCACACCCATCGATTACATTCCATTGTTATCATGAACCATGAGCCACCGACCATCGTGAACATGAGTGAGGCATCTCGTAAAAGACGGGTAGGAGATTTTTATTTGCGGTCATTAAGGCAGGAAATATCGACCGGACGGTAGGTCAGGCCAACAGAAAACATTTTCGTCAGAAAATTACTTATAGTACTGCCAAATGGCGACGGAATATTTTCGGTGGGTAGAAGACCGGAAAGCATTGGTATCCCTAACAAGTTCAGCAGCCTGAAATGGAGTTGTTTACCGCGGAATGGTTCACGTGGAGACACTGGTACCATGTACCAGTTTTTCTTGGCTGTTGCTGGCACAGCAAGGATATTCAGAGAGGGGAAATGAGCAACACTCGGAATGTAATCCTGAAAAAACTGGATTAAGAAATATGAAAGAAAATTCGAAATACATCAAACGATTGCTGAGACTTACAGTTCTACCAAAAAGACAGATTCAGCATACTTAAGCCTCCCCTCTCTTCTTTCGATGCCGAGACCAAATTTGGCCGTCTGTGTGAGTCACCGGAACGTTTACGTACTGGCTGGGGAGATGTTGACACAAGTCGAGTGTATAGTGAGAATGAGCTGGAATTGTCAGTTTATGTAGTAAAATCTATTATTGTTTGGGATCTTTAAATAAATTTATGTGTAAAAATATAAACAAAGATCAAAATAAAAACAGAAAAGGATCGGTTTCTAGAGGTTCTGAGAAAAGCGAGTCAGCGATCGCAGTACTATTTAGACGTCGTCAGCGACTGTTATGAAAACGAACGACTTTTAGATCTCGAGGTTGGGAAATTTTGCGACAACTTTAAAAAAATGTACCTTGTAATTTAATTGTTTAATTGGACATAAGAATCACTCACTGGCACTGCAAACACCCGTCAATAATGGAACCAAAGCGAAATCGAAGAAAAGACTCATTTTTACCAAATATATCAACTGAATTAAAAGATAGATTTATTTTGAGTACTATTTTAAAAGTGTTAAGAATCTTGACAGTATATTCTACAACCCTGAACAATTCAGTAGCTATGGCAGAGTTGGCGCTGTATTCACAGTTCAAAACTCCGTACTTCAAAACAAATCGCTATAGCTCGCAAAACAAGAAATATACAAACTTTGTAAACAGCCAGGAAGTGTGGCCAAAGCTGTACGGTCGAGTGCCATCTTTTCATAAAATGTGAAATTTCCTGCAGATGGTCAGTCAAGAAGCAGCAAAATGAAACAATTCAGAAAAATCTTTGTAGCACGAACACAGATGTCATGGCGAACTACCACTGTACAAATCAGACAACAATCCCTGCAATGTCTCGGAAGATGCGTTTATGAGCATAAACTTAAAAAAAAACATTCAAGAAAGTTGATGCAAGTAAAATCGGTGAAATTTTGAAGTAGGGAGGTAAAGGTCGATGTGTGTACTACATCGTAAAATTGAAAGTTTACTCAGACACTTTCAGTAGTTTGATCAAACCACAAGATCTTATCGTCTACAAAGGCGGTTAGAACGTATGAACTCAGTAGCGGAGCAACAACATCCTTAGTGTCGGCTCCAGTAGCAAGTTTCGAAAAACTCCGCCATTGTTTTTGCACCACCATCTGCCATCTAAATACTAAAAAAAACCCTCGTATATTGTCATGTTTTGCTTCACTCCATCGATCAACAATTCCATGAAATACTTTCATCCGTTACATAATCAAACTACGATTTCGAAGTCAGATTGGCAGGTATGAAGTACCCGTGCACGTAGCATAGCGTATGAGAAGACACGAGATAAAAGTTAAACCGGTACACGGAGACCAAAACCGAGATACTAAACTATTCTTTTATTTAGTACAAGCGATAAAGCGTGATATATCTTTATGTTCTCGTATTTGACAATCGAATAAACGTTATTTACAACAAAGTTACGAAATAAAATCACGATCGATGAAGATCATATCGATTTTACCAATGGTTTGAAAAACTGCTCACTATTGGATAATAAATCTTTATACGGAGGAATAGTTGAGCTACGTACACGATGCAATGATTTGTTTTCTTCATGTAGACTGGTGCACTGCTCTATATAGAACAACTATGTAGCGCTACAAATAAATCGCTTCGATGCTGTGGAAATCTACATAAAAACTCACATGATTCCGGACAGAACAATTTCATTTTGAGAATGTCATGATGAAACTATACTTCAATACAACTTTTGTCTCCTTCATTTTACGTGAGAATAATTTTTTGTAATGCTTAAATAACTGGATGTTACAAGAAGATTACTACACAACTCGAGCAGATCGCGTTCTTTCAAAAATTTTCTGAGTGACCATACATAGAGGTGACGGTTCTGGAATCGTTAGGGGCGCCCTTCCGTCGCTGTATAAAAGCGTCTTTATATCAAGGGCCACGTACAGGTAGCGAAAAAGGACACGGAATACAAAAATATCAAAGGGTCTCCGAAAGAGAAATAAATGAGTTGATTTTGACAAATAAAGAAGACTTGTTCTCTGTTAGAATGATCTGCCGGTGAAGTTATAAAAGCTCTGAAGCTGAGAAAGAGTGCAAATAAATGAAAACGAACGAAAAAAAAAAAAAATCTTCGTTTCGTAAGAGACCTGGTGGACTAACCTCGAGTATTTGACCGGACATAAGAAGAGTAGAGCGGTGATCAGAACTCGGGTCTTGAGGCGGACAAGAACACACACACACACACATGTCTGTGTAGTGTAGTGGTTAAACTTTATCTGTGCCGAATAATACTGACATGAAACAGAGACTCGTGAGAAGCGTGGATAGCTGGCAGAGCGAACCAGCGACCGAAACCAAACTGGTCGAAAGCTGTTTATACTTTCCGAAAATCAAATTAACCTTTGCGTTGCAAATGGCCTACGTCAAAAGCTTCGTTAAACACCTGGTTTTTCTCCCGCAGTGCTAAACATTTTTCGTTTCTCGAGGAAAAGAAAACGCATTTCTCGGTTAAGTCCCGAAAGGACTGGTACCAAATAAATCCTCTCAATTTCAAACAGGTTTTCTTAGAATGCTCTTCGCCTGATGGAAAACAAATGTGGAAAAAACCTCTACATTCCAGTTTCACCAGCATGAAAGGGAAAATTTTAATGACGCCGGTGTGCGAAGTACCAACTCTATCGATCGACTACCAACTCCACGAGTTCAGATCCATCGGACGGTCTACGTCTGCAGCATATTCGCATCTTCATGACCGACCCGAAAAATATTGAATCATTTGTAGTTCGATTGTCAAGGACAGGAAATATTTGGACTCTGGAAGTGATCCATTGTTTGAAAGAGACTTCTCTAACTTTTCAGACGAGATTGCGTTCAAATTCGCTTTACTTACAGAGCGTTTTATCGGCCATGTGATGACTGGGTACATTAGTTATCGGTTTGATCGCGAACGTTTTGCATGAACTCTGTGCTCAATCGATCAGACGCTACTCCAGATAACGTTTGTTTTTCGTATTATTTTACTCGACTTCGCACCGATGTGGAAACTCTTTTTTCGTTAGGTCTGAAATCCAACTAGCTGTTTTGTGTAATTATACGCAATAAAATCGCATCTGTATAAACGATATTTCTGGTTTACTCTTCTTAATCGATAAATTTGTCTTGGTGAAAGATAAACGCGTCACATTTACACGAAAGTTTAAAATTTGCGATGGTCTTTTTCCTTCAAGGCGAATTTTAACAATAAAATAATTTTAATTGCGTGTTATTTTCCAGTTTTATATCGATTTTTTTTTCATTAAAAATAAAAAAAAAAGTAATTTCTCTTTGCGGACGATTTTATCAGCCCATCAACTTTTTTGTGGGCGACATTAAACGTTTTCTTTCGTGCAAGGTTTATGGTTTTACATAAAAATATTAACACGCATTCTTCACTGAAAATCGTATTTGGTTCTTTTCACTTCGATACTTTCGGTCTCATTTATTTTTGTTCTTGTTTTAAATGACGATTTTCTCAACGTTGCTTCCATCAGTTAAGAAAACAAACCATTTATGTACAGCTTCTTAGATGATGGAGATTTTCATTTTTGAAAAAACTGCGCGTATTACTCGCGATTTTTATGAGATGGTTTTCTGGCAACTCGACTGTTTTTACAGGTATTTACATACCGGATTTACAAGCTGTTGCGCCTCGATCGGAGGGCCCCTGCGGTTTGATTCTCACTATTGACGTGCTAGAGAAATTTTAAAGAAAAGTAAAGGGAAGATAAACAGAAAAGCAAATAATACAAACAAACAAATAAATTGCGAAACAGAGAAAAATCTTTAAACGGAAACGAACAGGTGGCATAAAATTTATAGTCGAACTTTATAAATAGTATTTTGAGCAACTTCCTGTTGCTGGAGAAACAGACGAGATCTGAGATCCATGCTGAAGGCATAAGGGGAATTGACTGAGTCAAACACTCATCGAGTCAAGTGCACAAGGGGGCAGGAAGACAAAATGAAACATGCAGTATCACGACTGCAGACTAAAGATAACAGCAATTCGTTCTATTTTTCAATTTTTATAGCTTTTATTTTCTATTATCTTGACGACATCCTTTAACGATGTTCGTTACTTTCTATACTTCCAACTAATACAAATATTATTATATTAGAGCTAGTGAAAAAAGTTCACAAACTGTAGAAATATGTTAGTTACAAAAACGTGAATACAAATATTTCTAAGTGACAAAGACGAACGGGTAAATTTTAACCTCGCTTCTCTGATTTTACAAAAAGCCATTAAAAATATTTAAATGACGAAAAGTTACTGTTTCGCTTTCTCTTTATGGATTCTCTTTTGCTATCTGCTTCCTTTGCATGGAAATTTTGATTTTTAGTAAAAAGTTATACTGTTGTTGATTTTTTAAATAATTCTATACACAAGAAATCTAAGAACTTCACTGTCTGGTAATCCTTTAAATAAAAGGAATGATATTGAAATTAAACAAAAGGATTTTGCTAAACAAATCTACAATCAAACAAAGCAAGAAATACCAGAAGAAAAACCTCAGAAAAAAAGTAATATATTAAACAAGTAAATTAATTTCAAAAGATTACTTATTTAACAAAACAAATTAAAGCATAATTCACATTTCAAAATTGTCTCAGATCGCATAAAAATCTGAAAAATAAAACATTTACTGCTATAATTATATCAGAGTCATCAGGATTCATACCTGTCACTGCAACCGGAAAAACTTTAACTAATCTAAATACTAATAAGGATGAAAAATACTCAAAATAATCTTCTACTTTCTGCAAGTAACATATTATCAATACCTTTTCGTTATGGCAGAATATGGAAGATGTACACATAAAAGTAAAAACCACCAGCTTACCAAAAATCAAGGTCTACGGGTAAACATCGAATACAGTTTCTTCAGTGATTCTGCAAACCATTTGGAGTTCTGCGAATGGAGAACTTTGTCATGAAGAATCGTCAGTCTCTACATTAGTCAATCGCTGGTCTTTGCCTTGCACTCGTCGACCGAGAGACTTCGAGGCATTTACACGCTTGCCATACCGAACATCTTTAAAATTCGACCATTTTCAAAACAACGCATATGGCAAAGCCAGCAAAGACTTTTTTATTGATAACGGAGAACATGTAAGGAATCCGTGTTTTCGCAAGCATCTTAGTATCAAATATCGTCTTGCCATCGTATCTTAAGTAGAAGTCAACGGAGGTAAGTTATTCAAACATCTCTTGTGACTGTTATAGCAGTTTATATTTCACTCCTTACAGTAAAAATATGAGAATACACCACTGTTAAACTTTAACTTCAGTATTTAAAATGAGCTTTGAGTTGTTCCATAAACACGTTGCCAACATACCAAAGCTATTGAGTGCCTTTCAGATGCATGCATCATGTTCTTCGTCGAGCGTAACGTTTTTTTATGGTAGAGCCCAGGTACTGAGTGCCTTCAGCAAATGAAACCTCGCAATTTGTCGTTGCCCAATGTGGCATAATTACTGTCTTCTTAAGCTTGATGGACAAGCCGAAATAAAGTAATTGCTGGTAGCTATGGGCATGTACAATAACCTGTAAAGCTATTCTTTGTTATGCACGATGAAAAGATGCTTCTTACCCTTATCTCTGCTCTCAGCTGAGCGATATTGAAGAGTCTTCTGTCAGTTATTTACATGCAGTTATTGCCCGAAGAAAATTCGTAGCGGGTAGCGCAGCAGCAGCGAAAATAATATACCAAATAATGTAGATTCTAGGATGCAGCCGTCCATAACATCATCCGTATCACCAAGCTGTCCGAGACCAAACCATCGAATAGAGCCTGAGTAGTCACCCTTATCTGTTTGTGAAATATCTGAATTATCCTGGGAAGCTTATGTTGCATAGAAGAACCATTTTTCTTTATCTTAATGTATACTGAATAGGAACACCATCATCTCTTTGTTTTGTATTGTACTATGTTCTATTCGAAAGAAGTTAATGAAACGCAATGCAAACAAATTGATTTTTTATTATGTAAGAGGACGTCTTGAAATATCACTTTGCTTTTCTGCAGGAAAAAATCTCGAAAACTGAGATAAAACAGCACAGGGGAAACAGCAAAACAAAACAACCACAATGTTGGGTTACTGGCGTTTATATCGTCTATCGTGGAGTACCTTATGGCGAAAACAAAAGCCGGAAATGGGTTGCATGACAAAAATAATAATAATAGCCAACACTGAGGTGGTCAATGAACTCAAACTTGGAGTTCTAGAAGAACCTGTGGGAATTTTTAGATGAAAGGTAATAAAATGTTGAAGAACAAAAGGGATTCAATGCATAAAACTGTAATAAAAGATCGAGATTAGCCATGTCGTTTTCTTGGCATTAAAGAGTCCTGGTTCAGTTGAAAATGAACAGAGTTCCGCCACCTAGACGAACACGGTAGGAGCTCGCATATCTATGTAGTTTGTCACATTTAAAGCCAGAAATAGACTGTTTAAGTGTTCTTAACTTTTTAATAAATAAATCATTCTTGAAATTCTAACACAAGCAAGACAACAGTAAAAATTGCTCCTAATATTTCGTGAATAAAAAAGACAAAATGTTTCTTTTAAAGAATTAAAATGATCTTAAACGTGCTGCCTTGTGAGACCAAAACTAAGTGATAAATTTATATACACAAAGGTTTAATGAAGCAAACCTCCTACTGATTAAGTCAGCAGTAGTAAGCGTTCTAGAACGTACTTTACTTGATTACACTGAATACATACAATTCCTGTCATTACTGATAGGCACTTCTCGGTTTCGGCTCGCTGCCATGAGAAAAATTGTACGCGTTCTTTGCTGCCTATAACATGTCATTGGTAACTAGGTGCCAAGCGGCACTAATTATTTCTAGTAGCATTTGAAAATAAAACAACAGCAATAAGATACATAACCCTTTTCGAGTCTACGCACTGTTGACGTGAAAAAGACCTTTAGAATTAATAGGCTTAAGAACATTGATTATGCCTGTCACTTTCCTCTTAATTTTCGCCTGCTTACGTCAAATATACAACACCTCTAGTATAAATTATTTTGTCGTAACAACAAGTCGTTGTCCCGCTTCACGTATTCTTCGATTTATGTAAAACTTCAAGTTAGGCAAGCTCGGGAGCCGAGTAATTTATAGTGATTCGCTGGCATATTTACATAAATGGTCACTGAGAGGTTTTGCAGTTGGAAAATCTACTGAGGTCTGCTAACGGGCGGATGTCATAATAGCGAGGGAAGCTAATGTTCCACATCAGATTCTGAAACTACCGCAAACTAAAAATCCGTTGGTATGCACGCTGATGGTAGCCAGGTTTAATTCGTAATATGAGATTTCCATTATGGACGAACCGCTTATTGCTCGGAAAAATCTCTTCCGTAAATGGATCTACAGGTCTAAGTGTGACATCACAAACTTTAAAGAATTTGTACCATTTTTTATTGACATCGACCAAGAATTCATCGATGTTGAGGGTTCACTGAAAAAAAATAACGCATCTGACAGCTTCTAGCAGGTATTTTAGAAGCATCAGGAAACCAGCTTTCATGCTGGAGTGACTGGAATTGACATTGGAATCGTTCAGAAATGGCATTTAATACAGCTGCTTGTTTACAACCAGTGACCAAGAAAAAGATTATCTTTTGCAGTTTGTAATACGACAGACAAGAAAAAATTCGCCTGATAAGAATTGTGATTTAAACTTTGCTTATCATATACGTGTAAAATACTTTTAAAAACCAATCAGATATAATTTTTGTTTTTCCCAGTATTTTCTTTTTGAGTGACGAATCTACGTTTGTACATACAAAAGGCGCTGAGGTCGTACAGACGGGGATTTGTTTGAATATCGGTTAACAAGAAGACAAAAACTGAAACTGATCGCAACAACATTTACTCTAATTTAGAAAATAAAGGATAGTTTGTCTTTATTTAATTAAGCAAATATTTAAATTTGTTATATATTTATACTAATCTATAACGTTAAATTTTCAAGTAAATAAGCAAGCAAAAAAAAATTACTCTCTATGTGACATTAACCCACAATAACTATTGAGTCATTTTAAAAAGAGAAAAATGTTCTGCGTACAATGATCAAAATTTGAAATTATGGCGGTAGTGCTGTCGGGTAAAGATACGTCTGTCTCCTTTAAGCTGGTGATTGTAGTTTCCCTGGTCAAACAAATCACTGAACTAACGGTGCTGTTTATTATTTGTTTTCTTTAAGTAGCAGAATCTTGTTGCGTGTTCAAATACAACAGGAGCGGGTCTCTGTGACGCCAGAAGACAAAAATCATTTGTTTGCAAGCGGGATACCATGCAGATTATATTTACCTACTTTACAGGAAATTAATCCTCCTAGCCGTTAGCTTATTCGAGAAGATAGACAAAAACAGGAGATTTCCTACGAAGAAGAAGAGATCAGAATAATCTTTTGGCAAATAAAAAGTTTCTGGAGTATGACTGAACTAGTCTTGGTAACGTATTTTTAAAATAATGTCCAAGCTTCTAAGAGAAAAGAGAAGCTGCTTTTCCTAAGCTAACCGGAATAAACTAAGCGATAATTTCAACACCCCCACTGCTTTGTTGTACAAAATCAACTTAAAGTTTCAACAAAATCAAAATCTAGTGACACATACTATAAAACCTTTCTTAAAGCATTAATATTTTACTCCAAAACATGTATACTCAGTTCTAATAGATGTATGCTAATTACGGTATGATATTCTGTCATATTTATCAAGACTACGTTTTTTAAAATAATGTTATATCATTAAGAAGAAAACCGTCTGAACTGCTAATAAAAATAAATTCTGAAGTAATAGAAAATAATTAGCATATAATTTAATTAAAACATCATCCATTTCCCTTTGACTTTAAAACGTATACTAAATTTCAAGTAATATATGCATTGTAAACTTTAAAGTAAATTTACATTAGATGTTACAATAAACCATTCTCATTATTAAAAGTTTCCGTCTATCTCAATAAGACATCATTGCAGCAAAGAAACACTACAAGTATTCATCGTCAGTTCACAGGAAGTAGATAACACTGTTGAGACTAACAGTAAAAATTGCCTTGTTTAAAATTGAAGAACTTTAACTTATCTTTACAGTGCAGAATGCACATATGCTATTGACATTTTCCATAATACTTTCTGTTGATGCATTGTCAATTTGATCAGAGCATACAAGATGTAGATGTTGGCTTAATGTCAAAGTAGAGAAAGAGCGGGTTGGTTTAAAGGAGCCTAACGACACCCATCAACATGCAGTGTAATCTACATAGTGTGCCTATACTTTTACAGTGTTATTTGTGTTCTCTATCGAAGTTGCACAAATTTATGCTTTTGTTTTGTTTTAAAATATATTCCATTGTAAAGAAAAATAATTGAACACCAACTAAGTTTTAAACTATATACAATAGAAACAAATCGAGCATCAGCCATTAAAAATGACGTAAGCCTCCATTTTTAAAAAAGTGCGTTTAGTCTTAGCCCATACTGTAAACCTGTGGCTTAAGGGACTATATCTTATAAATAAATAAACTTAACAGCTGACGAGACCGAAGGCAAGTTATGCTTAAAGAAAAGTAGCTACGATAAAACTTCGGCCGTTCTTCTATGCTTTGAAAACATACATCTAAGAGAGAAACTACATGACATGATGGTGATAGTGTGGCACACTAAATTTTTGAAGTTTTCAGATGATACTAAAATTCTTTCTATACTTAATACCGAAGAAAATAGATGTAAGATGAATCAGAACCTTTTTTTAAAAGTCTATTGGATTGGTCAGTATAGCGGTAAATGGAGTTTGCCATTATAATTGTAAAATTCTTCAAACATTAAAAAAAGTCAATACTAAGTTATAAAATTAGTTTTAGAAAAAGTAATTTCGGATTGACTATTTTTGAAATACTTAACCGTAAAGAACAATTTATTTCATTTTCTGACAAAGCTAATATAATCCTAGCAAAATGTTAAACAAACTATCAATCATAATTCTTTCACCTACCTCTCCAAACTGAAAGGTTTTGCACTATCATGTACGGATTTGACCATGTCTTGAATGTGCTGAGCATGCATGAAATTTATATATAAAAAAGAAATATGAAGTAATTAAAAAGGTTTAGTATACTTTCATCAAAAGCGCAGCTATTAGATAATAGGTCATAGCCAATGGTGAACGCTTGCAGAAATAACTTTTGTTGCCCATTTGACTAAATAGTTTATTTAAAAGCTAGGTTACAATAAACGAGTGGCTAAAGAAAGTTCTTTTTGTTGATATAATTCGGAGTAGAGGCTTCAGAAAGAAGATGAAACTAATGATTAAGGACCCAAGTGAGCCAGTCGCCGCAGCCCTCATACGTTCTGCGAGCTGTCAAACATGGCGGCTTAATGTCATGGTACGGGTCGCGGTTCTGTACAACAGGGAGGTGATCTTCATTGAACAAGGGTTCCCTGCAGCGCAATGTATTGACATACTCCAAGTAACTGTTTACTTTTAACGTTTTAATCATTTTAAAAGAAATCTCATTTTGTTCTTTTTTCTGAAACATTCACTTAGAACATAAGAATGTTTACCTTCAAATGTAGCAGCATATCTTTAGAATATTTGGATTTTAATTACACCATGGTGACTTTTTAAATCTTGGCTTTATCGTTTATTTTTAATACTAATCTTTCTCTAATACATTTTTGTATTTTTGGAGTTTTCTCTATTTCCAGTTTGAGCACTTAACTTTAATTGCACAATTTAAACAAAACAACCCGAAAGAAATGGGTTCTGCATGTAGTTTGTGATATTGTAATTATTTCGAATTTGAAGAATGACTTCACATTTTTTAATACTGTTCTATAGATCAGTCAATATTATTAAAAGGTACTATAAAAGCCATTTAAATTCAGTTAAAACGCCAAAGAGAGAGAAAAAAAATCACACAGCGAAGAATTAAATTAAAATATCATTTTTAAGGCTATTAAGGAAATAATAAAAAACATAATTTGTTACATTTTTACAAGTACTTAATAATACGAGCATAATATATTTATTTTCTTAAAGCAGTTGCATATAAATTACAACAAATATATTATATATTGCCTGTTCTGGAAAGTAAAAAGGTGTTAGGTAAACTGAACTGGTTTGGTTAATGTGAAATACCTCAGAGCTATTGAAATCATTATGGTATGAAAAGCTTAGCATATTCGCTATCACCTATTAAAAAAAGCAAACGAAAATTTGTGAAAAGCTGCTAAGGACACTATTCAATTTTTATTGAAAATGTATTTTAGGTAAATAATTTTATTTGATTTGAAAATTGTAATTGTCATTCGTAAGTTTGCGTTACAGATAAAATAAATCAACCTGTATATTAAACATGCATCGACATTTTTCAGTAAAACTTGGATTAAAAATATATAAAGGTATTTTTCTATGTTATTTTTTAACATCGTTATGAATGAGAAAATCGTTGTTTTATTTATTATATTTATTCTTACATATACGTCAACGAGAAATTATGCTGAGAGAAGCGTTTTTAATTGTCCTAGTACAGAAAAATCTATTTTCTGACTTAGTAAGGATAAGTGAAGTCTGTCTCTGTGTGACATCTACCGATATTGACTAATAAAAAGGGGCTATATGTAAAATTTATTGACACATCCGGTGAACATATCTAAATTAAAGAAATAGAAGAAAAAATAGAGACATATAGAACTTAAAAACAGAAATTACCCATTTATACTCATAGATAATCAATCAATTAATTAATAAAAGTAGCTTCGTTAACATAAAAATTAAGTATTCATATTAATTTTTTAGTGAACAAAAATACTTCAAATTGCTACATCTAATTTTTATATTTCATATTTCAAATATATTAAATAATTTAATTTTAAAAATAGTGAATAGTTCTAAGCGGTAATGCTTTTGTTTAAATTATACAAACGCCTATTTTAAAACTAAATATGCATGTTATTATTAAACAATAGGTGCTTTTTCGTTAACATAAACTTTCAAAATCTACAGAAGATTTATATCATTTTTAATGAATCCTGCCATCTGGCTTTACGATATTACATAGTTATTTTGAAAAAAATAAGGCATGTTATTTGACAGTAATGCTTATGTTAACATGCATTATTGAATGTCATAAAGTCTGATCATTCGTGCTGTAGTTTAGTGTAGTACCTTATGTCGTGGCTTAAATATTTACAGAAAGTCAGTTATAAAAAACTTTTCAAAATTTATTCAAATATGTCATTGATTAAATAATTTCAACTCAGAATTATGTTCAAAATGTTTTACGAAAACTTTATCTTTTTATGTACAATAATAGTTACTGTAGTTTTGTGACTTAATAATAATAATAATAATAATAATAATAATAATAATAATAATAATAATAATAATAATAATAATAATAATAATAATAAGAAGAAGAAGAAGAAGAAGAAGAAGAAGAAGAAGAAGGTTGCTTGTAAGACAAAATTCAATTTTAAATGCGTTAATTGAAATTAAAGAAGCTAATTTCGTTAGTCGCTTGTACACAAAGAAATGCGCAGTAGTGACGTTAGAAAGCTGAATAAAAGGCTTAGTTTCGTGTTTTCCCTGAAGGAGTAACACTGATAAATATGTTAGAAAATTAAGAGTGACAACACGACTAAGACTGGCCCCGGGGTGACGCCGTTATTAGAGAAATATTGTGCCTTTGAAGGTAACTGACACTTTTGCAGAGTTCGTAGGATTGCTATGATAACCTGACATGTGATCTGACGGAATATGCTCACTGGGAATAACACATCTCGGTTCTCAATATGGAGAGGGGTAGCCAGCAACAAAACTAATCAGGCAACTGAAGATTATCACTACGAGGCATTCAAAGGTGTGGATGTTATCTTTTGTGCTTCACCGACAAAGGAATGTTCATGTAGATAGTAGAACAACTAGTAATGGTGATAATAATGAAAGTGCTAATAAAAATAATTCCGTATGGACATTCCTAGCGGACAAAAACCACTGGTTTTACTTTTTTGATTATTAGATAACAAAGTGATAAGATCTTTGGAGTTATGTCCATTTCAGAATTGTTGAGATGCTGTAGCCCGAAAAATAGTGATGACTTTTCTTTCTTAAAACTGCAAAAGAATTAATTAATTAAATTGATAAAATAAAGTTAAGTTTATATTTCAAATACTTTAAATATATTCTAATCGTCTGACTTATGAATAAATTTAAGACATTTTCCCATGCTAATTATCGACAATAAAAAGTTTTAGTTTTTATATGTAATTCTCCTGTTTATATGATCCTTTTAGTAGGGAAAACAAGCTGAACCACTCTAGGCTTTTGCTTGGTGCATTCAGTTTGTAATGACGACAGCAACAGATTAAATCCCTTAAAGGTAAAACACGGAATTTATGCGATTGCTAGTATGATTTTCAAAGATGGCGATTTCGTGTCATCTACCATCTAAGGAAAATATGTTGAAAAACAGTTATCTTATTTTCTATTTAAATATTCAAAATAGGTTATTTACCAATTCAAATATTTTAGATATTTCTGAAGATTTCATCTAAAACGTGTCTCACCGTTTTTCATTTCCTAACGCATCTACTCACGAAGCGATCACGCGTCCCTAATGTAATAAATAATTAATTAAATAAATAAATAATTTCTAAAAGTTAAATAATAATAATAAAGATTAAGATTTACTATGGAAGTTAAAATGAAAGCTGATTGGATACCATCATGACAATACTATAGAAGTAGGGTTTCGTTTGAGCATTTCTAGAGTTATTATAACGTTATCTATCTCCTACCTGTTTTCTATTTCAGATTAGAAAACCAAATGTTGAAGAACGGCTATAGATCCAGAGCACCTGTTGCCATTTTATATCGATCTTCTCTTGAACCAGGAATTTTGTTTCTTTATGCGAACTTTTGCTGCCGATGTTAAAACGTAAAATATGTATACCAACACATTCATCTTTCTAATAGCGATAGACTGAGACCGGAATTTTATGGAGAATATAATTTCATGTAAAAATTATCCGCTGAACTATTGCGATTCAGGCATGAACATGGATTATTTCAAGTTCAAATCTGACTTGGTTAATTTACGCTTATGTCTGATAATTACATATTTGTACCAAAAGTCGGTGATGGATTAATTCTATCACAATTCTGATACTGAGATTGTCTAGCTGCAAATCTACCAAAAGTTTATATCTGATTCTGGCCTGGAATCATACTAGCTCCTAAACACAATTTTAATCAATGAGATCATTCCGAACAAGAAAATACTTAATATAAGCATTAATTAATCATAACTTTTATTTAATAAAGATAAAAATAATTAATATGTTGGGTAAATAATAATGAAAAAATGTTTCATTAATTAAGAAAATAAAATAATTACGTAAGTAGGTCGATAATAAAAAACTTTACATTAATTGCATCTTCTAGATCGTAAAGCAATAACTATAAAAAATAACACTATTGAAGGATATAGTCAATATACTACTAGCATATTCGTCGACTTGCTTTGATCTTACTCCGAGATGTGGTTTTATAAAATCTTTTAGTATACCTAGTTTAATTATTGATGATAGCAACAAAAGAGTTTACTTCTATTGATGCCATGGTATTTTCCTCTCCTTATATAACATAGCCTGCTAATTAACTTCAAAGTAATTGATTTACTTGATGAAGTTATAAAGAAATGGTAGAGTTGCCAACGAAAACATATCTTAATTCCATATTATATGATATGAAAAAAATTAAAAAATATTTATTAAAGTGAACTTATTGATAAATATTTAATTAAAATGTATTCTGGACATTAAATTAAGTAGTCCGGCGTTTGAAGGCAATCATAAAAGAGTAGATTAAAAGAAAAAGAAGTTGAAGTTAAGCAAGCAGTACTAATTTGATTATAGATTCCATTTTCTAACAGTGAGCCTTATTATTTCTTGTTCCCAATAAAGAATGCAGTTAAGAAGTTCTGAACAGAGATAATATGAATAAAATTTTGTCAAGTATGAGGTAATGTGGAGCATAGTACTACATTAAAACCGAGAACTTCTCGAAACAAAAAATGTTCTGATAGCATGGCTATTTAGAGTATAGGTTTATAGTGTAAATCCTAAGCAATTATTTTTGTGATGGGTGAAAAGAGTAATGTAAACACGACTGCTTAAGCCAGATAGTTCTTCAAGTTTAGAAAAAAATCTAAACAGTTCTTGATGAAAAGGTAACTAAATCTTTTTTATTATTACATGTGGAAAAGATCATGAATTGATAAAATTACAACCGTGGACCAGAATGACAGCAGGTAGATTCCTTCCTTGTCATAAATCTTTACTTATTGTTTTTTATCTGTCGTTCTTATTTTATAAAAAAAATATTATAATAAAAATGAATAATTAAGGACAGAAACTAAGTTTTATGGTTTCTCCAATTGGTGTACTATAATGCAGTGAATTCACTTCTTATTTAAGAAGTCTTGAATTGTTCGGTAGAAATATAATTATTTAAATTATCTAGTACATACCAAAAACGAGGAATGTCGAAAAAGTATCCGACCTTAGGCTGGGAAAAAAGATTACGTATTTGTTGGGGGTAAATTGCTAAGCCCCATCGAAGTAGGCCCTTGTGCCTCAACACACTTAGCCCAGCGATCCTTCCACTGTTCGAAGCACGTCTTGGATGCTTCTTCCGGAATGGCTCTCAGCTCCGCCGTCGCATTCCGCATGATGTCCTCTCGGCTCTCAAACGGGAGCCTTTCAGTGGCATCTTCATTTTTGGGAACAACCAGAAGTCAGAAGGAGCCATGTCTGGAGAGTATGGAACCTGGCAAATGATCGAAATGCCTTTCTTTGACAAGGAACCTTGGATCAGCAGCGACAAATGAGCCGGGGCGTTGTCATGATGCAGCTTCCAGTTTTGCGAGGCCCACAAATCCGGTCTCTTGCGCCGACCTGCATCACGAAGACGTCGGACTTCCTGATAGTATTCCTTTGTAACTGTTTGTCCTTCTGGGGCGTATTCCTGATGCACAACGCCTCGGTAGTCGAAGAAAACAGTCAGCATCACCTTGATTTTGCACCGGACCTGACGTTGGGTGCTTCCACTGTGATGACTGAGCTTTGGTTTCCGGGTCGTACCCGTACACCCATGTCTCATCTCCAGTTATCACAGTATTCTGGGACTCCGGCTCCCTGTTGGCAGTATCCAGCAGGTCCTGCGCAACGTCAAGACGAAGTCTTGTTGTTCCTGAGAAAGCAGCTTGGGCACAATTTTTTTTGCCACTCTGCGCAAGTCCAAATCCTCCTTTAAAATTGCATGTGCAGAATCTTTACTAATCCCGACCTCGTCAACAATTTCCCGCACCGTCAAATGACGATACTCCATTATCAAGGTCCGCACTTTCTCGATAACAACTGCAATGCAGCTTGTTGACGGCCTCCCGGAACGCTGGTCACTCTCCATCGATGTGCGGCCAGCTTTGAACCTGTTGTGCCATTCTTTTATTTGAGTAACACCCATGGCATTTTCACCAAAAGCCTGTTGAATTTTGCGAATTGTTTCCGCTTGGGTATCTCCAAGCTTTTGGCGAAACTTGATGCAAGATCGTTGCTCCACACGTTCCGTCCTCACGGGCGAAATTAAAATGCGACGAGTAAGTAGTAGAGCACCTCACTCGCTAGCTGTCTGACAGCGACTGACGCATCCAGCAAGCCCGCCAAAACCATGCATGCGCATGAAGGCATGCGGCTCCACTATGCACACTTTTGCCTCCTTAACGTCATTACTTTTCACGGGAAAAAATAAAGTCGGATACTTTTTCGATAAACCTCGTATATTCAAACATTCTGTTAGCTTTAATAATTTGTCTTTTAAAATCGAACTGTTGTTTAATTTTCATACTTCAGGATAACACAAAGTTAAGTTTTGTCATTTTAATTGTTATGGTTGTTTTTACAGGTTTTCGATTAATTTCTGCTTTTATTACAAAATTTCAGCTTACATTTAGTTTAGGTTTCAGATTTCGAAATATATTTGAATTTCTTTAGTTCTTATTCATTTCTCAAAACTTCATTTAATTTCTATTAATAATTCGCTGGCTTTTAATGTCTTGCACAATGAAATTACATGTAACTATAACCAATCATTGGCAAAATCTATTTATGTTGAAGTTCTAAAATAATTAGACTTAATTTTCTTGAAAAACTCAAAGTTGATAATTAAAAATTTATTTGGGACGAAAACTGAGCCAGTTTATGCCTACAATTAACAAAACCTTAGGCTATGTTTCATATCTTAGTAAAGGCATATTTCAAATTAATTTAGTCTTTCTAAAAGAGGTTATGTTTGAAAGAAGTTTTATTGTATACTCTTAGTTCATTAGAATCAGATGGAACCAAACCAGATAATAAATTAAAATAATTGTATTTCTTTTTTCTGCTGAAAATTTGCTTCAAGAAGATGTTTTTAGACTGAATATTATAATATTAAATTATGCAACAAATTAAAAAAAAAACGTATCTTCCAAAAAATAGTTAAACCTTTGCAATCTCTATTTTAGTGAATTATATTCCCATTGTGTTATGTTGATGAAAATCGTGATAAAATTAAATCTTTGTAGTCTTCAGTACTCGAAATTAATTCCTAAACTGTACACATGTTATTCCATTACCTAAAAAAGTCTCAACCGTCATACAGCCGGAAGCAAATATTGCAAGATGTACCACTTTAAATGCCACTTATGACTGAAACGTTAAAGAAAAATATAGAAGAGAAACTAAATAGAGAGATGAAAGGGGGAAAATTGAGACTGAGTTATGATGAAAACTATCATGTTCATTTTTTCTTTTTAATATACGTTATTTTTTTTTTAAATTTAAAAATATTTAAGCAAGAAAAGTTCATTTGTTTTGAAAATTATTTGTCTTGAACTTATAAATATGTTCCTTTACGCTATATTTTCATTTTATTATATGAATTTACTTTTAATTTATAGATAATTCATGCACCAGGGTAAATATATTATTTTTTTAAAATCAATTAATTTTAGAGAAGACATAAAACTATGATTTTATTTAACTTGCTTTGTACACTGGGCACTCATCTGAAATAAAACCCTGACATATTTTAAAATATAAACAGGAATATTTTCTTGCTAGCTAACAAATACGACAATGAGAATTGGATTTTTTTGTTATAAACTATAAATTTAAATTTATTCATCAAATTAAAATATAGTTTATTATATTTTTTCCGTATATCTTTTGATTAATACATTTGGTCAATCAACAGATAGATTTTATTATTTAAAGACTTTTTCTAAAAAAATGTTTTAAAAATATTTTAAAATATAAGCTTTTGTTATGGTTTCTTGCTATTGTTATCTGTTGTTGTTGGACTGCATTTTTGAATATTTCAGTATACGCTTTTCCATCACTGCTATAATAAATATTCAGGTTTGTAATCTAAAGGTATCGATATTACTTCAAGTATTCTACATAAATTTTATTTTCCTTGCTGATCTTATCTCCAGTTTTCAGAGTAAAATAAAGTCAGCAATATTAAACGTTCTACAAGTTATATTATTATTATTATATTATTATTATTATTATTATTATTATTATTATTATTATTATTATTATTATTATTATTATTATTATTATTATTATTATTATTATTATTATTATTATTATTATTATTATTATTATTATTATTATTATTATTATTATTATTATTATTATTATTATTATTATTATTATTATTATTATTATATATTATTATTATTATTTCTAACTAAATAAAATATTTTTATTTAAACAGTTGTACTGTCATTGTTTCTCTTTTTCGCAACAATTTTTTTTATTTTAAGAACAAATTTGATAAGTTGCACTGTTTCATTTCTTTATAACTAAGGGAAATTTTGAAATTATGAATTTAAAAAACTTAAAAACATGAAATATAAAATGAAAAGCGAGAAAGAAATTGAAACAAGAAATTTAATATGTTAACACAAAAATATTAAAAATGAAAGTTTATAAAATAATTTGACAATTAGAAACTTCTTTTCTAATACCATTAATCAGAATTTTAGAAGTATCTTTTAAAAATGCATCTTCATTTAAATGTAATAAACGTGAATAAGCTCAAAATTACCGGTGTCTTTTTAAACCAGTTTTCAAAATCAGTTTCCAAGTGTCAAAGATAAATTAGGCTAATGGAAATACCAGCACTGAAGCAAAAATTATTTTTAAAGCAAGATTTCATTAACATAAAGATATTCTTTCAACACAGTACGAAAAATCATCTTTGCCAACACCATCTTTAGTTAATGTTATAGTGAACTAAAAAACTGATCTGCATGTAGTGTGTACATAACATAAAATATGAAAGAATAACTGTCATTTAATAAATAATCGCTTCCATTCAAAACGGCCGAAATGCCGTGTATTATCGGTGTTTGGAGATTTTATATTGGCCATTAGCTCCGGTGAATGATTCAGTCATTTTCATTCAGTTTTAACGGTTACATCGTCATTCTCTCGTGAAAACGGTTAAAATCCTGGCTAAATAAGATTTGGTTTTCCGATATGAAAATAATTATAATGTAATTATTAATTATATTTATTGGTTATCTGATGGTAAAATTAAAATATCTTTTATAATTTTATTTATTAGGTTTTACATTTATTCTGATGTCCGCAGCTTTGGGCCAACTTAAGGCAAGGTTTTCTTATTACGGATCACTCATCTGTATATTAATTTTTAATATGATGATTATTTTAATCACTGCTGGCTTCCTTGAGTTTTCAATATTGAAAGGATTTTTTTCTATCGTTTGTCGCTGGTCCAAGCGAAATAGCGTGATGCATTTTCGCTCTGTCTCTGATAGCGTGCCCAGGCAGGTAAGACTGACTGCCTGTCTTTTATTAGAATTTCCCGTGTGTTATTACGTCTATTGATCGATGCTTCCAATTTTCTTTCAGCAGATGCGCGCATGTGATGGAAATTTTTCTGCCAACAGAGTTTTGGAAACTCTGAGTTAATGTTCTGTCGTGGAAACAGGCAAACTCCGTCTATCAGTCTTCCAAATCAACCTCTACAACGAAGAAATCTAAAGCGAGATGAAGGATCTTTTATCGTATCAGGAAAAACGTTTGAAGATTAGATTTAAAATCATTGTTCGTAATTATAAATCTGCATTAGAAAAACACAAAGTAGAAATACTGATGATGAAATTTTAAAAACAACAAAAACAAACAGACAGATAAAAAAAAACAAAATAAAGAAAAGCAAAAGTGAATAGAATTGTACTTTCTAGTAAAGTAATTCTTCTAAAACGTTTACGAATGTTATTAATTAAAAAGAAGTCCGCTGTCTTGGCAGTAACCGGTGTTTACAGTTCAGCTTTTTTGGTTAAGAGACACGGCTAATACACGTTTGACATTCGGGTAGTAAAAGGTATCATTCAAATTTAAAGTTGCATACACTTAGAATGAAATAATTATCTAGTTTACTTAGTTACCCTGAATGTCCTTTCCTTTTAATTTAGAATGTAGTAAATTAAAATGAGTTTTAGTAAGTTAGAGCTGCATATAATTAAGCTGGCCAATAGCGTATGTGTTGCGAGCCACTCACTAACAAAGTCAGTAATGTATTACTGGAAAATGGTTGACTGTATTGGCGTCTATTTACTAACCAGCTGAATAAATTTACTATGTAGACTTCTGAACCGAAAAAAATTTTCCTTTGACGGTGCACATGTATATCTAGGTTTTGTCGTGATGTCATCAAAGAATTGCGTATAAATCTAAAACTTTAAATCTACGTAAGCAGTAAAGAACTTTTAAATCTTAAAAAAAATAATTATTCCGAAAATGACCGAAAAATATAAGTAATAACTTGCTTACATTGACCAGTATAATTAAAGTTGTTAACACAAATTAAAATTTTCACTTGTTTAGTTTAGCTGCAATAATTAAAAATAATAATGTCTTGAGTGCTTGCTATACAGTATTAGTATACTCTTTCAAACGATTACAGAAAAACACCGTAAGTTATAAAATAACTATGTATTCAGCTTCGTAAAAATAATAAGGCCAAAATATAATTAAAATATTCAAAGAAAAACAAAATTACAAACTGACCCGGATGTGGGAAGGAAAAATCGAGTGTTTTATCAAACTCCGTGAAAATTTTGTTCTAATTTAAGTTTTTTGTGTTCTACGCCAGTCTCTGCAATGAAGATAATGTCTCTACATTGGGGCCAGCCCTGGCGAGGGTGCGTAGCGTCGCAGTTATTCGCTATAGAGAATTTCATATGCTTTGCCAAAAGGGTTCCGGCAATTCTAACTTCTGGAGAGAAATCCTTACTGGAACTCCTTTTTGTCTAGATAGCGGACAATAAAAACTACAGGACTGCCTGGTTAAGAGGCCGTGCCACAGAGATACGTCAAATGACGCACGTATTTCAGTAGGTGAATGAGTGAACATTATTTTACACTGTGCAAATGGAAATTGTTATAGCTGGAGTAAGAATTTTTGTTTTAGTTTAAAGCTCTCATCTATACTAATAGCTTATCAGTAGGCAAATTAAAATAAAGTATTCTCTGACTTATCTCAGTCTTTTGTTAGTTTAGTAAGCTATCAGACCCAATGAAAGTAAAGTATGTGAAACAATTGCACATTTGACAATCTTTTTTACAGTCAGACGTTTTGTGTTCGGTGACCCTAATAGTTGAAGGAATATGCGTTTTACCGATGTAGACTAGTTAATAGCTAAATGGAGTGCAATAAATACCAGGGTTATATCTAATATCTATGGCGTCTTTTAAAATTACAAGTGAAGATCTCAAACTTTGACTTCTGAAAAATAGAAAACGCCAAATACTGTTCTAATGGAGATTGTATAGATTTTATCAATAATTCCTGGAACAAAAGGCAGAAAAACGTGATTTGAATGGAGTTCTTTTTTATAGAAAAAGAATGACAATTTACCTGAAGATTTATTATAATTTCACCAGGATAAGAGGCTTAGAGAGAGAAGAATTTTATATGATATTCTAAAATATTCTAAAATATATTTGGTATCATTAGCTGCATAATGTGCCTATTCATTTCTATCTGGTTGGAATAAATATCAAAATGTGTCACCTGTCAGTGTGACGTCGAAATAATAAACATTCCTTGCACTTCCAAGTAAACCGGTAGTGGTGCACTATCGGTGTTAATTGTTTTTCAAATAATATTTATTTTGTTTTCTTAAATTCATTTCATTAACTGACGCTGTTTGTACTTGAATTAATTCAACTGAATATTGATTATTTAAATTCAGATAGTTTCTGTCATTTTTAGAAAGAGAATTATTTATGCTAAAGAATTAACTGGATAACGTATCGATCAACTAGCGGCGTTATGCTCGAAATCGAAGCTCGAAGCTAAAATCTGAAACTCTGGTTCCCGATAAAATGTCACAACTATTAATAATTAACGTTAAAACGTTTTTATGCAATGACCAACATTATGAAGAAATGAGTTTAGCGTTGTAACATGAAATGACTAGATACAATAAATATAATAAATATGTGTTTATACGAATATGAAATTCTTTAGGTTTTTATTCGAATAACATCTTTCTTTTTCCGAGATTGCTGCTTTTGTCGAATAATTTCCAATAATTTACTGTGCTACAAAATTAGAGGTAATGCAAATTTTCCAAAACTTTTAGAAAATACTTCTTATTAATGATGATGATGATGATGGATACTTGTAAAACGTTTGGATATAGAAATCTGATGAAAATAAAGATTAGTTATAATAAATAGAATTTTGGTAAATTTTACCTAATGTTTAGCTGTCTGCTCCAAAACGTTGTTTATACCGTGAATCAATATGATGACAACAATAACAACAAAGAATTCCTAATCGGTTAAAATATGAAGCATTACTTTAATAATAGATTTCGGATAGAGAACTATAAACTAAGCTTATGCATTATCATTCATACATCTATGAATTAGTAAACGGAGAATCACTAACGACATAAAATTGAGTTAAGTTTTGAAAGAAATTCAAAAGAATGAATTTAATACACAAAGAAACCATAATAACTTTTCCAAATTGTTTAGGTCTTTAACTTTTAGGAAACTTGCTCGATGTTATAATGTCAAGCTTGTTATAAAAATTCAAAGTGTATTTCGTTAAAAAATTACCAGTGACATGTATCATTTTGTAGCTTTCAAAAATTCTTTTTACTTGACCTTTTTCAAAATGTTTTGAGCAGTTAATAAGATGGTGAGCATTTTGAATTAATGCTGTTTAAAATAATTTTTTACAAAGTAAAACACAAAAAAAGAAAATTCCTTTAAAAAAAGCAATGCACCAGAAACGAATAAAAGTAGCTAAAAAGATAAAATTAATTACTGTTATACTGTACTGGTCTTGGGTTATCTTTACAATAATTATATTGGAGATACTATTGCAGTGCAATAAGTCAATTTGGTTGTTTTAATGCAGCTGTCAATGCTGATCCAAAGTAGACCAGACTGAACTTTCCTTCACAGAGTAAAACATAGATCGTATTTACGGAAATTATCAAACGTTTATTTAACAGCGATTTACTTATAATGTGATATTCTCAGAAAGCATAGCGGAGCTTTTCCAAACATCAAAGTAAAGGGGTTTATTTATCGTTGTTTCTTTTGATACAGGGACAGACCCCAAAGATGATCATTATTACTTTCGTCATGTGATATCTGGAAAATTCTTTTCAATTAGTCTTGTCACATCAGACCCTAAGCCACTTTCACAACGACGCCATCTTTGTACGCTGGAGATCTAAACTTAATGAAGGAAAGCAGAGAGAGACTTCTCAGTAAATATGACAAAAATGAGAAACTTTGCACTACACAGGAGAGGAGAACATTAAAATTCTCCAGTTCCTTCTGGGTCTGAAGCTGCTTTTTAGTGTCACATAAACAGAAGCAGGACAATCGCGCGAGTTTATGTAAATCAGGGTTTGTCGGACGACTTAGATAGATGTTTGCGCAGAGTTAATGTTGCTATAATTCTTGATGATTTAAACAAAATTGTGAGATTTCAGATCACTGCTCAAAATTAAATTGTTCGAGAAAATCATGAGGAAGTGAGAAAGTTTACAAAAACATTGAAAAATTAAGTTATATTAGCTGATAATGAAAGCTCGAAAGCTGTGTAATTGATTAACTTAATCTTTTACTTCTCTTAAACCATAAATTATTTTTGGTTGATCATCCTAATTTAAAGGTTTTATTGTTATTTTTATTTACATTTATACTGACTCTAAATGCTATAAAACTTTAATTTTATTACCAATTATTTTTTGATTTGATATATGATGCAATTTTTTGCAATAAAAATATTCTTGAATGAATATGACGAAATATACATAAAATCTTTAGTACTTTAAAGTGATCAATTTAGAAAATTTTGCAAAAATAGTCTTCTAAATTCAGCATAGCGGTTAAAAGTAAAATGGACTGTATACTGTGTTTCCGGGTGGCTCAATATTGCATACTTCCTACATTATAAAAATTCTAAAGTAAAAGTATCGAAACTCTAATTAAAAAATTTTAAAATTGTGTTGTTGGTGAAGTTACCTGTATTTCGCGTTTCAATTTTGTTATTAGCTTATATGTAAATTTGAAACTTCGGAAACTTTTGGTTACATACATTTTTGCATGCAAAATTATTCTATTTGATCATAACACTCTAGAATAAATTATATAAACTTGATTTTTAAAAATTTTTAAACAGATTCACGCGTTAATAGAATGAATTTTAACTTAAAAATTATTTATATCTGGATAAACAAGAAACGAATAAAATTTGCATCTTAAAGCACGCCACGAAACAATTCACTTTAACCACTTGCCATTTAAGAGCAGCCCACCCACGAAGACGTGAAATTAAAGCCATTTATTTTATGTGCATAACTGAAAAATAAATGATTGATTGTGTTATCTGCAATTTTTTTTTAAAAAAAAACGAGTCTGCTAAACCAACTTAAATCACCACTTCACAATATATCACGTGTCCGTTAGAGAAAACTCGATTTTTTTATTCATTTAATAACCTGGGGCATGCAAATTTTAATTTGTTTTTTGCTTTTTCAGGCATTATAAGCATCTGTTTCCTGCTGGATTTTATCCTGTAACATCAGACTCGGAAAATTAATGTCAATTGTCCTCCAATGAACGGTCGGAGTACATTTCCTTTTGTTATGGGTTACATATTTTATTTTGTTGAATGGAACTCATAGGGTAGCAATAAAAATTAAGTTAAAAAGTAAAATGATGATGATGAACCGCATGGTGACAAAGGAAACCGTCAGAGAATAACGCTGCATATCATCTGTTACCTTCCTTGACAATTATTTAAATAATTTGATTTATTTAATCTGTAAAAATATATAAATATAATTTTATTTATTTCTTCCAAAATAACTCAGTTTATTTTATTAAAAACATTATATAAATTCTTAAATATTTTAGTGATTAATAAAGTAAATAAATAAATGAATAAAATTTTGCTTAATTTGTAGTAGACTTAAAATGTAGTAATTTTATTGTTTAGCTTTTCATAAGATTCCAACATAAATAATGATGTTTTTCTCCAACCTTCCTTATTCATGTTGACAATATTGGCTGGGTAAAATTAGACGGGCAGACGGTACATTTTACACAGGATTTTGTTGAAATTCATTTCCCACACATTTATTCTGAACCCAGTAAGAATGCCATAGAATTTGCTATTCTTTTTCCTTTCTATTTATTCTAATCAACACAGTAGAAAACAAGAACCTAGCTTTCTAAATTGCTGCAGTAGATAATATTCCGACTGACTTGATAAGAAGAAAGAAGCTGGTAAGAAAAACATTGATTTTTTCCATGTTTGTCTTGGACGGTTATTTTAACGATCTAATCTTTACTGCCATCTTCAAATTCTCCACTGAGTTCGTCAGGAGACTGGCAGGTGATAAAAGTGGATCTCTGTTTCCACACTCGCGTTTTCTTGTGTTTAGCTCAAAATCGAGTCTCGACTATTTCGGTTAATTAAGACAAGTTGGTCACACTGTTTTCAGTTATGGTTAAGAAATCGGGGCTAGGAATGCACTATCCTTTCTTGTTGTTATCCCGAAGAAGCCTGACACACATATATTCCTCAGAATGATGAGTCCATGTAACTAGCAGTTAGATGGAGTAAATGAAGTTAGGGTTGGTTCTATAGTCAGCGAGACTGAAAGCCTCATTAAGATCTTCAACAGACGACCCAGTAAACCAAATCAATATTCTAAAAGCACACCAGTAAAACAAAAGAAACAAGAAAATATTGGAGATAGGAAAGTTTTATAAATTTATTTTAAAAATTTTATTTATAAACCAAAGAAATGTATAAAATTATGAGAGTAGAAATGGTTAAAAAGAATGAGAACTCTCCATTTAAGAAAACTACAGAAGGATTACTTTGTTGTAAACTTAATAAAAAACCGTGTTCAGTTTACAGATTAAGCAAAAGTTAAATTAGACCTGATAAGAGTAGACACGTTTGACTAACTTTACGCCTTTAATTGAGTCTGCGATCAAAATTAAAACAGTTTTCTTAGCTTTGTTCTGTTTCTCTGTGGCTGGACCCGTGCTCTAGTGAAGATGTTAATACATTTTACAGAAAACTGTCTTGAGAGAATTGATGAACATTAGTGGCCTGGTGAGAGTAGACAGTCTCCAAACATGTGGGAATTATTAGTTAGTTCAACTTAAGAAGGTCTGAATATATTAATAAAATGTTTTATAAATTGTATTTCTTTGGAGATTAACGACTAGTAGAACTTAATACCGTTTTTTTTTTCATTTTTATGAATAGTATGCAATAGATTGAACAAAATAAACTCACGGTTGGATGAAGGATTTCCAAGCATTTTTCCAGTAACTTCCTCTTTCTGATGCGTTGCCTCCACTAGCTTTTCTTTTACATGTACTGAAGACTATCTATCAATATAATTTTACGTTTTTTTTTGAGCGAATTCTGTATTTTCGTAAATCAAATGTTTATAATGAGTTGTTTTTATATATTAGATTTTTATAATTTTATTGTTTATTTACTGTATTTCGAATTTTAGTTTTATTACCAGATAAAACTGTGCCAGAACTATCATCAATATTTGTATATATCTTCTTCAGTACATACGTTATATATTACACGACTTAATTCTCAAAATTTTTAATGAATCTCAGTAAAGATAAATAAAAATTGCAGAAGGTTCAAAGTGTTAATGGATTTCAGCCAATCAGTTTCTCTGACGAGAAACGTGAATTAGAAAAAACAATATTTGAGAATCATGCATTGTTTATATAAATAAGATATTTACAGTGACTATGATGAATTTAGCTGCTTCCAAAGCAAAGGGGATAAATTTTGTCGTTAACTTAGTGATTATTTAGGTGGACACATGGATTCTTAAATTTAAAAAAAAATGGTTTTAACCGTGGCGTTACTGGAGCATATTGCACTATTGTCATTGTACCCCGGCGACTGCAGTAGCAAAATGATGCTTGTGAGGAAAAAAATATCTTTTAATATGCTTCACATGTTAAAATAACTATGATCATGAGGCAGAAATTAAAAACTAGAAGGGAGTGTCTGAATTTATGAAAGCGTCGCTCTAATATAGAATATAATGAAAGCTGACGCAGATAAAGAAAGTTCCTTAAAGAATGTTTCAATAGATACTGCACAATTTCGAAAAAAAATAAACAACTATACAAATATTTTGAATTAAATCAAGAATGCTTCTTCTGTATCTTAAACTTATGACCCCTGTGGATAGGTAACGTAGCACAAGATTTTAAAATTTGACCTATCTGTGTTGTATTCTTTTCAGGAAAAAATTTTAAATCATCAACTTTAACAGTAGAAATCTTTTTAATCAAATTAAACAACCAAATCCTTTAGTTTTAAAAATTGAAATTACGTATATTATTAATTATTATCGTATAACTTTTAGCATCTTTTAAAAAGTGTTTGAAATTTTCTGTATAACATGCATTATAATTTGTTCGTTAGTAAATCTGGTTGTATAATTTATAGCATATGGCTGTTAGAAAATACACACACACACACACACACACATATATATATATATCTGTTTTAAAAACTTTAGCTCACATCTTTAATCACATTAGATATTTTATTCAAAATATACGCTTTTCATTTTTTATTTCCGAGTGCAACAGCAAGACTTATTTATTTCTCTCGAATTAAAACTAGCCTCGTAAAGCAAAGATATTTACAGATAATAGAAACCATGATTTTTCTATTGTCTTAAAGATGACTTGAAAATCTAGGCTGACGAAGTTCATAAAGAATTAATACTTTCAGTAAAACTCGTCTTCGAGTTCGAATGCAATCAAATTTTCTTTCAATAGTTTATAATAACGGACTTTAATTTGCTTTTAGCTTACATGTTTCAGTCTATATTTAATTTTATTGTAGTGACTGTAATTTACTTGCTTTGTTCATGGTTTTTTTAGTTATGGATCAGTCTATGAGCTTTCTTATATTTCTGATCCTATTCTTCAAGAAAACAAAACTGGACTTCAAACATTTTTGTTAATTTCTCTGATATAAAATGGCGGCGCTTTTGATTCTGTGACAAGCAGGATGATACTACTTTTGCATTGGCTTAAAATCACAAGAGTATTTTCTATTATTTTTAGATAAACATGCATAATGTTAAAATATGTGAAGTGATATTTACTAGAAGACAGTATTTAAAGTATTGCTGACGAGAGCACAGGTCCAAATCTGTAGAGCTGCTAATAATAAGATATGTTCGGTCACTAGATTGGCGTTTCGCTGGTTGCGATAGTGAAGCTGTCTGGAAAATCTTTTCGATGGAGATGCCCAGTAAAATTGATTATTTTTTCAAAAGAAGATGAATAATTAGAATCTGACGATCATTAGCTAAGATAGCCACATACTGATTTATTAATGTTCCTATCAGTGATCGATAACTTGCCCTTTCTGGTGACAAAAAATAATGAGAAAGTGACGGAGATGAGTTTGTTTGAGATACCTCCAGTTAACACTGGCAAAATCACTTTCCTCCACTTTGATCTGCTTACATTTTCACATGTAAACACAAAGATACACACGCAAAGATGCATATAACACAACTATAATCATCTTTATAAATGAACCATCCAGGTAAAGAGACTTCTTTAGAAACTAAGACCCCGAATCCGCATGGTGGTCGAATAATTGTCCGATATGAATCCGGGCACTGAATATGTATATCCCCGATCTTTCGCTGAATGTAGCTGATGTGTATTTATCATTACATTTGTTTAGAAAGGAAGGTATAACAAATGCACACCAAAATCTTGCACATCAGCTTACAATCGTTAAAGTTTTGTTTTTAACAATGAAGGAGTTACTCAACAAAAGTCATTAGTAACATATGTGGATAAAATGGTCTCTTGCTTGGTGTAGCGCTGCCAATGCCTCTTGCATAATGACGTTCATTTGTCTTTACACACGAGTAAACGTTCACCAATTTATATTCTCTAGATGCATATGACCATACTTTTAACTCAGTGTATTTACCTGCAGCGTGTCAAACAATGATCCTGGATCAATGCAATAAGTAATATTTATCTAGGGTAAAATAATCTTGCATTCATTAATTGATTGATATCCAAGTTTCATCACTTCGGTTAAATAACCATTTTACAAAATATCCCTTTGCCCCTTTGGTGGAGATAATAATCACTGTATCTATCAGGACAACTCACACGTCCAGAAGCATTATAGCTTGAAAAAGAGGTAATTTACTGCACTTACTTTTCTAGATTTTAATGATCCCAAATACATATTCTCTTGAGCATCTATGGGAGCAATTTGATAGACAACTAACAGCATTGTTGTATCTAGCATAGCGTCTATTCCTAGGTTATTCAACTCCACGTTTATTTATTGTGAAACGCAATCACTTTAATTCTCAGCTTTCAATCAAACGTAAGACTGTTAGTATTTTGAACCAAATGGCAATGATTGGAATCATTTAAAAAATAAACGAACCCACAGAGGAATGCATTATTTCATTAAGTCCATTAATACGAGTTACCGCTGGAATTGATATGGGCAAAGGAACAAGTGATGATGACTAAAAGAATTTTGGTTTATTATAATGTTAAATGATGCTTGTATTGACATCTGTAAGCGGTCTGTGTAATAAAGATTTATGAAATGTGAAAAACTCTTATGGTATGGAGAGTCGTTGGTGACTTTAAACAAAATTAAATCTGTTTTTAGTAAGTTTTTTCTGTGGTACATCGCTATAAAATTATCTAGTCTAAAGCTGTGGAATTTATTGAAGATATTCAACAGGTGAGCAGATAGATTTTACCTGGTCTGTACCTAAGCACGTAGCTCAGTAATATGTACAGCTGGTAGATATTTGACCATTTTCTTTCCATTGATATCAAGGACAAAATATTCTATGACAAGATGAGTTATGTGTACGCCGCATATATCAGTCAGCAACTCCGTCGCTTTTATTTTCCTTAATGTAGAATCAGTGTGGAACGTTGTATGCAGGTCTTTAGCAGATATATCGAAATTAAGATTTTCATTTGTTGTTGTGAAAGCTTACTGTAATACGAACTAGAAGCGACGTTATTAACGTTGATACAATTAGACGTTTTATGGCGCGCGTCCAATTACAACGGAACTGAAACTAAAATCTAAAACTGATTTTTTTTTGGTGTTTTTTGGTAATTATATTTATCTGTTGAAATACTAACAGAAAATCTCACTCTCTCGTTTCGTTTTATTGTAGCATCAGTTTATATGTTAAACGTGTCAGCAATTACATTTTGAATTGCCTCCCCACAATGCTATTTCTTGTAAGAAAGAAATTATTTATAATTGTAATATAACTTATGTCACTTTGAGAAATAATCTGAGAATTTTTTTTGAATTTAAGCATCGTCTACATTACATATATTTCAGTATTTGTCAAAATGATTGCATTATTTTGTTTTTAAGAAAAAATATTGTGTTGATTTTGTGTTTTACCGTATAAAACACACTTTCGGTACAGCAGGGGATACTCAGAGGCCCCTGCACTCAAAATGCAACCATAAGGTGATAACTTTACGAGGAGATGAAGTACAATGTAAGAAAGTAGAAAATTCCGATAGATGCACACACTGAATATCGTTTTCACTAAATAAATAAATAAATAATAAATCAGAAACAAAACAAAGGCTTAAACAGCCTGTTAGTCATCGCATTATTACAGTTAAATAAAAAAAAACAAACAAACACTGAATCAGAATTATTCCAGGTGATGTAAAAATTCTGGCTGCTACTGAATGAAAGAGCGTTTTACATTAAATACTGAATATTATTTCAAAATTTTATGTTAGGATTGTGTAAATTGGCTTTTTCTTTTTGATTTTTTCTAATTTTTAGCAATGAGAGGCGAAGACATCGAATGCCTTCATACTATTTTAAAATTCAAATACAAGATCAACCCGTGTTTATCTCGAAAACCACTTTGCAGAATCACTCGCAAAGGCGGAGGCCTTTTGGTCGCAATCTAAAGAAGGTATTTAAAGCTGGCAGTTGTTGGGACTGTATTGATGGTGTTAGAAGCTTAGTAGTAAACTGGTACTGTCAGGAAGATTAGTTCGTGTTAAGGCCAATGTTGCCGGAGGCACGCGCACTACAGTGGTGGTAAGCGTTCTACTATTAAAAAGATTGTCGGTTTTCTCGCATCAGTGGCTGCACTTCTAAATAGGCGGTACAGCTCGATCAAGATCTGACTAACTCCATAAAATCTTCAAGCTCAGCTTTCGGTATCGAGAAACTTAAAGTTTAACCGGCAAATCAAGTTATTGCTTTCTTTCGTAACCACTAAAACAATACTGCACTAGTGGCTCTGAGTCTTTATCTTCATCCATATATTAACTACAACTGCTGATGTACAATATGTAAAATTGGGTAAATTTTGCTTCATATGTTATTAATTTAAAGCATGAAGCAATTTTACGTTGCATATTCATGTATTATATTATATTAATCTTATAAGAAAGATATTTTAATTTAAAATGTTTTGAACCGCTAAAGTTCGAAAATCGAATTTTCTCTTACGTTAATGTCCTTTAAAGTCATCTTGTGCATCGAAATAACTCTACAGTCTCTCAAACTTATTTATTTATTAAATATTGGGCATTTCATTTGTGAGAGTGTCCGCAGACATTTTTCTTCCATAGACTACCTGGCAAAACGTGTTTTATATATAATGGGAAGTAAATTTTGCCTTCTATTTAATTTTTTTTAAAGAAAACGTGTTCTTATTGCAGTATCATGATACTATTAGACAACATTTTTGCTTAAGAAACACAGCAGAGAAACCTGAGGCTATGACAACTTTCGAGTGTTTTCATTAATTTTAGAAGCTTCGAGAGATATTACTTCAAAGACGGCTTGTCCTGATTCGCTCGAGGTTTTACATATAATTCTATTCTTTCAGCGGGTGGCTCGTCGAATCTTGAATTTAAATTGCTGAAGGTATTGATTTTGGAACACGCTGAAATCCTATGTGCAACCCAATATAGATGCGGCGTCTCGCTTCTCCTAGCGCAGGCACGTGAACAGATCCACCTGTAGTTAGATCGTTAGAAATTAAACTCTGGATAAAACCCTGACCATTCTCTGAAACCTCCTGTGCTACTAGCATCCATTAGTTTCTTGTGTATTTTATTTTGATGTATTATCGGGACCACTTTGCCACCTTACCACAATCACAGTACCTGCGGAAATTAGTAAAAAGATATTTCAGCAACACAACTGCTGCTTGCTTTGAGACTGGCTGTCATGTGGAGACAGGATTCCGCTGCAGCGCGTGAAAACTTCTCAGATTTAAAAGATTGATTCGCTGTATTTCAACGACTCACCAGATCATCCCGAACGTCTCCTGCTGTTTACTCAATTTTATGATCTTATTTAATTTATTCAAAAATTATTTGTAATATTAACTATTGCTTGGAGTTTCATCATATTTCGCTGAAATCTGTTTTTCCCCTGTAATTTAAAAACTTATTTTGAGCATTTTAGAATTTGAAATATTTCTGAAGAATATAAGATAATTTCAGACGTAAACGATAAATTATTAGACGTATATCGAATATTATTTTCAAAATTTGTTTGTACAATTCTTTGTTTTTTAATAAAAATTTAGAACAGCAGGTTCAAACAGAGATATATTAAAGCAACAATTTAAATAACATTTTACGATAATAAAAATATATCTTGTAAAATAAAATTTACAAAAAATGTTCTTTAAGTTTTGCTATCGCACAAAAATGATTATTACTTATGTTGTAGCAAACAAAATACGGCATTCTTGAAAATAGCAGCTGAACATCTGAGCTGAAAGAAGACGTTTGTCTCGTTAGTGGGGTGTAGTGTGAAAGCGACACAAAAAAGAGTACACACACACACACACACATATATAGCGAAAAATGGACAACTGATGTTTCAGGTTACATGAATAGTTTCGTATTTCTTGTAAAAGATGTATCATCTATGATCTAAGGGAATAAGATATCATGTCAGTACTTCGATTTTTACTCGTAGGTGCACAAGTTTAAAGTAAATGGCTGATATATTACGCAATGATTGTGAGATTATATTTATTGTGTCCCGATATTTATCTTAATATTTCCTGTTTTATTTCTGATCTTCCGTGATTCTGCTATTTATCAATAAAATACAAATATTTAAAATCTTTTATTGTTCGTTCCTCCCTCCACGTGGTTTGGTATCATTTTCTCAATTAGACAATACGTGGTAACAGACAGAAAAGCAGCGCCGAAATTACCAAAGTTCGTTGCCCTCCTACTTTCTTGGAGTTATCCATTTATCTCTTATTAAGTCGCGTTGTTTTTGATGAAAGGGCGTTCTCCATAAAACGTCTAAAAACAGTACACCTTAAAATAGAGAACATAAACGTCGAGTCTCCAAGTCGTTTCACTCTTCTAGGTTGAAGTCAGTTTTGTGGAAAAGCAGTGTTTTGAACTTTGGTCAATGAAACAGTGACATGATTTTAACAGAAATGGTTAGAGGAAAGAAGACAAGAATACTGCTACGCACATAAGTCCACTTCAGCTTCTAAAATTATACTAGCCACATTTGACATCTACAGAGTAAAACAAATTACACGCATATACTTAACTAAAATGATGCAAAACAATCTGCCAATATTTACAACAAAGCTTAATTCGTTTAGCATGTAGGATACAAGTGCATTTTGTGAATAAATAAAAACAATTCAGAGAGTTAATTCTATTGCATGGTGATGAGTGTAAAGTAAACGTCGAATGGAAAAATAACTTCCCTATTCATACAATAAGCGGTCAGAAATACAATAGAAGAATACAACAAGGACAACAAGCAAATAAAACAAATGATAGTAGAACAGATCGTGCAAAACATTGACTGCTAACAATTAGAAAACAAAAGTCTAGTACAAAAAATGTAGGACAATAAAGCAAGTTATCCACTAACTTTTGTAGACAATACTTACACTAAAAATTGAAAAAATTAAATGATCAATAAATTTGTAAAATATCTTGAATTTTGATCGGAAATAGGTTAAAATGTATTTTTAATTAATCACAAAATTTTCAAAATGTTTCAAGAAATAATAGTTATTTCTGAAAGATATCAGACCACCACACTGTTATTAATAATATAACTAAGCTTATGCTTCGTTTTATTAAGTAATGAATTGCAAAAATTCTCAAATTACTCTCTTGTCGATGTACACCCGTCGTTCTTACCTTTAACGTTAGATAAGAACAGTTGATGGTGGACATGTTTTTTACTCCTGAATATGATCAAGGGAGATCTTACAAAACCTGAAAGTATGTTTTGTCTTTACCCTGGGCATTGAGTAACTTAATTGCAAAGACAGACTACTCAGATAGCTATTTTTATACAACTTAATGGTGTTAAGCTTGGTTTCCAAAACATGATTCTTTGTGGTTTTTAAAGAAAAAGTCAAATCTTAATTCCTAACAACGAATTAACAATTTTTCTTTTGTTTTTACCATTTGGGCGCCAATAATTTATCTTATATTATATCTACTGTTTTTAAACACTTGTAGTATTGTTAATATTGCACATTATTAATCATCTCATAATAATAATATCACATATGTTTCTTCTTATTAAGTTTGTATTAAGGTCTTACCTTTATTTTTTAGTCATTCTGCCGGAGTTTTATTTAAAATCAAATAAACAATAAATAAAACGTTTTAAAACGATACTAAATTTATGAGATGGAATTTAGTGACATCTAATTACTCTATTAAAGCAGAAATTACATTTAAATATAAAATAAAATTTAAAAAAATAAAAAAGCAGCAATTAAAAATGAATTAATGATTTACAATTTGATTTAAGATTTTTCTATTTGTTAATTATTCATGCAACGTTTGAAATAACTATATAATGTTGTAAATGAGAGCGTTCCTTTAAAAGTATATTAAGTACAGATTTTTCTGTGGAGGAAAAATTTCAACAGAAAAATACAAAGCCCAGCATAAGTATTCCTTCATCAAAAGCCTGATTTATTGATCTGTTTAAATGTATCAATAAATCAAATAAAATTTTAACAAAGTTTCCTTGAAATAATTTTTAAGCCGATGTGCCCAACATGTCATTCGTAGTTGCTTGTCTTCGTTTTTCTGTATCAAACTTTTAGAATCATACATTTTTCAAATAGAAAGGTCCGTAGATAAAAAATCGATATGATGCAACACTACAATGAAACATTTCACAAGAAAGTAAAATGAGTCAAAATGTTTACAGTTAGAATATTGTTAAAGATAAAATAAAAGTATAAGTAATGTAATTCAGTCTTGCCAGAGCATATTCTACAGTGCAAGAAAGACGGTTTCATCAGCATTGTACTTCAAGCCCGATGTAGTTGGTACCTAAAAACAACACCAATGAGTTTATACGTACAAATATAATATGCAGTAGCAGCAGCAGCAGCAGTCAGCTTGTTTTTGAATGCCAGTCACTCACTTATATAAATCAGCAATACGAAAATGTTCAACCGTTATACATAGCTGACGCACAGGTACCTCGATGTCTGATATGAATGCACAGATGCTGTAAACTCTTGATTCCCGAATTAATTCGATTATTACATAACGGTAGAGCCACTTAGTGTCTGACAAAATCAAAATGGCCACAAAACCGGATATTTAGTTTCAGCATTGTTCACACACAATCTGTACGTCACAATATTATATTTCAGCATATTTGTATTGTCAAGAAAGGATTTATACCATATATTCACACAAAACAAAAAACGAATATTTTAAAAATATCACTGATGGTATTCGTTATAACCTTCTTTCTATTTCCGCTACATCTTAGAAATTAGTTGACGCATTTTAAATTTATATAGATATGGCCTCTTAATAAGCATACCTTTTTAGAACTTTCGGTCATATCTTTAATTTTTAAGATTAACCATCTTTGTACTCATGAACAATTTTTTTTCCATGTATGATATGCTGCTGACAGTTTTTATGATACTTTTGAAATGTTTTCGTACTTTAACCAAACGTTTCTGGATGACGTCTGAAGTATAATGAGCCACTATATATTTTACTCATTTAAAGATATTATGGCATAATATTATTGCCTAAAAAGGTAATAATAAACAATATGTTTCAAAGTTTCTAAATGGATAAGGACAATAGAATCATTTCAATTTTAGTGCTTTTTAAACTTTTGTTGAAAATCTTCGACAGTAGAATTTATTATATAAAACGGCTACTTAAGAAAACAAAAGTTAAATATTTGATTGTACTAGACAAACGTAAAAGGCTTTCTTAAAAATTAACTTCTGCCTAAAATAAAGATAATAATGGCAAGTCAGAGTCATTTTGGTGCGTTTTAGTTCCTCTCTTGTTTTCTACCCATTCCGTCCACGGTTGTTCTTGTTCGCGTTGTTCAAATGTTTATGCTGGAAGACTTCATGTTTTTCAGCGTCACTTACGGACCCCGTGACTGACAAATGATTGACAGCAGTGAGCACACCACAAATATTTCTGTCCTAACTTTCGTTCTTGCTCCCTGTCCACGCACCGCATTCGGTCCAGCTTGCTCTGAATGCACAAAATAGATAAATAAATAAATAAATAAATAAATGTACAATAAAATGTTATTATATTATTTTTTAGAAAAAGAAATGAGGACTTATCATATACACAAAATTATCGTAAATATATATTTTTAATGTTTAAGTACAGAAATAAGGGAAATAATAAAAAAGTTATGCTCTGTGTTTAGATCTGATGTTATGGAGTTGTATTTATCAAGTTTACGTTCGATGGTCTCACAGGTAGTTTCATTGTTTTGACCACTAATCAAAGTCTGATAAATGTATTTAAAATAGAATTTGACTAATATTATGCATGAAAACAATCGATGTAACTTAAACAAAACTATTCAAATGATAATTGTTTTAACAGAAAGAAGAAAAGAAACTGAGAAGAACGAATTAAAATATATTTTTTTAAAAATTTTATATCAAAACTTGGACAAATTCAATGTATAAAGAAGAAAAAATTATTTTGTTACTGAATGTACTATCTGGAAGTTACACTTTTTTAAATGTTAGTACCAGCTATCAGGATATATATTTGTATTAACAGTCTTTTCTGCGTCTTCAAAGAATAAAAGTACGCAAGAATACGTCATGAGTGTCTGGAAATTGCTATCCAGGTCATCTTTCGTTACTTTGTTTCTTAAAAGAGAGAGAATCTGTTAATACTTTCTGGAAACATTCCAAAATTAGCAACAGACAAAAAAAAAAAAAAAACGCGACAATTTATTATAATTTTTACGCTTAGAGTATATTTAGTACGGCAACGCAAGTTTTTGTTATAATTTCGTTGCGTTAATGTAAATGTATCCTCCAATCTTTACTTCATCTTTATTGAATGAAAAAAGTTAAAAAAATCGTTTTTAAGTGATACTAAATTTGGAATATCATGTAAATGTCAGTTAAAGCTCGTCTTTACATTTTTTATGCCAGTGATCAAAAATGATTTAAAGATGAATTCTGGTCGCGTCTTATTTTTCTCATACAGATCTTAAATAAAAATAAAAAAATGCTCAAAGGAAAAAGAGACGGTCGAGGCACTTAACTGCGTTAATTTGGCATTACAAGGGATGGAGGTCACCGTGCTCCACTGCCATGAAAAAATTAATGCTTTCAGGACGAAGCTGGAATTGTGGCATTTAAAATTATCAAGGAAGAATTTTGCACCATTTCCGGAGCTCAATGCTTTCCTCGATGAAAATAATCTCTCAGTTGATTCTGGTATTCTCGAGTTGAAGAAGAATCATGTTGATATTCTCCACACAGAGCTTGCAGGCTATTTTGCTGAACTTCACGATTTTCAGAAGTATTATAACTTTCTCTCGAATCCATTCGCCATCTCCGTCATTGAGCTGCCTTCCGAAGACCATCTCAATGAAGAGCAGTTCATTGACTTGGTGAATGATGGAGCTGCCAAAAATACTTTTCGCCAGATGCGTTGCAGCGACTTCTGGATTGAAATGGTATAATCATACCCGGATGTTGCAAAGATGGCTCTCAAATTGCTGATTCCGTTCGCAACAACCTATGAGTGTGAGTCAGCGTTCTCAACTCTTGTTTCAATCAAAACCAGATCGAGAAACAAACTCGATGTAACGCATGACATGAGAGTGGCTCTTTCAAAATCGCAGCCAAACATTGATGAAATATTGAGGGCCAAACAGGTGCAGATCTCTCATTGAACTTTTTCTTCATTTGATTTTCGAGAATTGTCATATTTTGAATAAATTTTAATTCAACAGTTTTTTTAAGACTTTTAAATTGACTAACGGTTTAGAATAAATGCTTTTAGTACACTTTTTAATATTTTCAAAAATTCTGAGTGGATTTATATATATATAGAAAAGTTTCTGAAATTTTTGGAAATACTCGTTTGACGACATATAAGCAAAAAACCTTGACATGCTAACATAATAATAATAATAATAATAATAATAATAATAATAATAATAATAATAATAATAAATTAACATAGTAGGTCGAGCTGATTTTATGGGGGACCGCGAAGGGTAAAAAAAATCTAGGTGGACCGCGAAGCAACATTTTTAGAAAAAGGTTGGGAACCACTGACTTACAGTCTCCTCAAAACGCATGTTCACTGACATAACCATTGCCATCGTAGGAGGTTTAATATCGTATTCCCTACAGCATCGTGTTTGAACTTCTGCTGCGTTTTCTAACCTTGAATAATTTCGGGGAAACTACTGTTTATCCAGATCTAAGTATTTCGCCATTTTCCTGCAGTCACTACAATAACGACGCGTAATTATAAAATTTTAAAACCACTTGCTGGCACTTTATTTGCAAGTTTATATACTATTGTATAATACATCGCTACGGGAAAATAATAATTCTATCGTTTTAATTATGCAACACCTTGTAAAAACTGTAGTTATCTTATTAAATTACTTTAAATTATGTAAATATGTTGTATGGGAAAACTAGAACAAAATTTGGTATAATCTGAACTAAATCAGTGGCATAAATTCAGATTGTTTCTTATCTAAGGATAATATTCTAACTAATTTTGAAAAAAAAACACCGAGAATTTACTACATACATTTTTAAAATGTTTAGTTTTTATAGCAGTAGCTTACTGTTATAAAGAAACCGGAATTAACAAAATTATTATGCTAATTTATAAGGTAAATTTTTGATGATAACTAAGAAAGATCTTATATTACTTAAAGATGAATTTATATAAAAAATTGACTTTTCGAAAAGTTACTGGAGTGAAAGACAAATAATCGGATTAATAAGGTCTGCGATTTAATTAAGTACTAAAACAAATAATTTCAACTTTCCTTAAACAAAACCACTTCAAACATTAGAAGTGATAACCAAGATTCCGCGATCCTTGTGACTAAGACATATCATTCCAAAATATCTACAATTTTTTTAGAATACTTTAAATCTTCTGTTTGTTAAATACATTCATCGATAATAAATACTAAACTTTATAGCTTAAATTTAAAATTAAAAGTTTTTCTATTTAAATACGAATTTAAGATATATTTTAATGCAAATTTGAAACAAATTTAATTTCAAAGAAATGTGAGTTGGAATGATCTCAAATAGCATGCACTGACTTCAGTCGAACTTAAATATAACTTAAAAACATTCATCAAGTTAAACCTATTAATAAGAAATGTTGCTTTAAAATCGAGACATCTATTGATCACTCATTGTAGCTATTAATGAAGTTTTATATTATTTTCTCTTTTGTATGGAATTCAGTTATTAACTAATATTGAAATCGACGCAATCTTTTTAAGGTCCACTTATTATCCTTATTATTCATTGAAGACAAAAAATTCGGCATTTATATATATATATGTCTTTGCTTCATAGACTGACTGGTCTTCTGACTATATCAATGATCAGTCTTTCAGTCGGAAATTGAAGAACAATGGCTGGCATTCCCATCATAATAGGGGGTTTCAACAAAAAAAATAATGTCGAATGTGACTTCCAGGATATTAGAATTTTAAAATGAATTTTGATGAATTACGCAAACTTAGGGTTATTCTATTTATTTTGCAATATGAATAAACGATATTAAATCAGGAGGAAACGTCTATCCATTAAAAATATTTTCTTTGCTTTTTCTGCTAGAGCTTAAATAAATTTCATGATTTTTCTTGAACTAATGAAGTTTATACAAATATGAATGATAACACAGTGAAAAAAAAGTTTTCTTATTTTATTTTATTTTCTGCTTTGCCTTTGAAAGAAATATGGAATTGATAACAAAGAGAGACAACTCAAATCGCTTCTTACTTTTAGTTGAGGCTTATATTAAAACTCCCAGTTTATTACATGAATGCTATAGCATATTGGTTATTGTCAAATTTTCGGCAATTACCCGAGAAAGTTATGAAAGGTTAACAATTCTTACTAGTAACATGTGGTCAATGGCTTATAGATGCTGAATTTTCGATTCCCTTTACTGTGAGGAATGATACCTAGGATAACTGTGTTACTTTTCTTGATAGTGTCAATGAAGAGCTATAAGTCGTGAATAAGAAAGAAGACGCGCTGGATAGAAATGAGAGTCATCCACGAGTAAGTTATGATACGAGGTACCGGCTACTGTAATTTTATAGTAAATTTTAATCTAAATGTCCTTGCCTTCATACTGCATCCGGCTGATGAATAGTTAGAAGTAAATGGAGCTTATTAAAAATAAAATAAGCAGGGTTATTAGCTTTGTTTAATCAAGGGCGATGGATTTTTTCGAAAGTAGTAGAAGCTTAGAATACAAACACCCCCTGATAGGGATCTGGAAATGAATCAGAATAAGTAGAACTTTGGTGTTGTAGCATTGTTTTAAATGAGCATTTAGTTTAACGCTTCAACGTAAATTTGATAGTTCATAGGTAAAGAATTAATTCAGCTAAAATCAGTAAATACCATTAAACAAATAGTGATTTAAAAATCTTATTAATATAAATATACTCTGATCGAAGGAGTTTTAACTACTCGGATACAAAACAGAAAAATGAATGAAGCTGCTATGTAATAACGAACTGCTAAATTATGTTCTACTTTAAATTGCAATATGAAGTTAACTTCAGTAAGTACTGGTTATTTTTCTTTCTCAATATTATTATATTGGATAAACTAAGTTAGAAAATAGAAATTAAGAGAAGGGGTTACGAGTAATATCAGCAAAGGCCTTAAGTATGAAGAGCAATGTATTTTGACCAATAATAAAGTTAGTACGTTGCTAGCAAGAATTAACCAGACCATAAAATATGTAAAGCATACAAATGGAATTCTTACAAAAAAAGAGCAATGGTTCTTTTTAATGATAAGGATACAAAAGACCGTATTTATCTGGTGCTAACACTATATTTACATAGACATATGGTCTTTGGTATTTTACAGCAATTTTAAAGATAAAGTAAAAATAAAATTGAATTTTCGATCAGCTTAGGAGATAAAAAGGTACGTTTAAAGGAGAATTTAGTTAAAATTCTACTTTCATTTTTGATAACAGGAACTAGATTTTTTAAAGAAAATTTTAAACAATTTAAAATATGATAAAACATTATTAACGATTGTCCAAAAATTATGGGAGGCAAAAAATTTGGAATATTTCCTTTCTTTATAAATTATGAATGAATAAAATCGCGAGTGATGGTCTTTAAAGGTATCAACATAAAGCAGTTTAAAATCCGCACGATACATATTTATTTACTCTGGGGGCCGTGTGTAAGCCATCACACCTCTCTCCTTGCAATAATTAAGCTAATCAAACCATGCATTTCTGACGTTTCTTTCTCTCGTGTTCACAATACTGCTATGTTATTGAATCTTCACAAACCTTTTAGAATGACATGAATAGGAATAATTTTTCTTCATTAAAAGGACATTGTGTGATAATTTCTACTTTGACTTTCATCATAATTTTTTCGATATGTAAAGAAAGTTCTTATTAATTCCAGTATTTTAATGGAAGCCTCAAATAAGAATAACATCTAAAAACGTTCTTATCAGAGAATATGCGCAATGATTGTGTCGGTTATTTCATTACCATTAACATGCAAATATAATAATAATAATAATAATAATAATAATAATAATAATAATAATAATAATAATAATAATAATAATAATAATAATAATAATAATAATAATAATAATAATAATAATAATAATAATAATAATAATAATAATAATAATAATAATAATAATAATAATAATATAATAATAATAATAATAATAATAATAGTTTCACGCTTGTTCGACCTCATTTTCCTTTAAGTCTTGTGGAATACAATATTTTTAAAGTCCTGACTGACTCAAGTCGGTTTGCTGATAGTACAAAATAATCAAAGCTAATATTTAGAATAAAGTTTCCTTAGCTTCAAAAAATATTATAACTAAGCCAGTTTAGTTAAATGAGTTTTCCCAAAACCAAAAAGATATTCAGTCAATTTTTTAAAAAAATTCCAAGCACAGTAGCTTAAAATGCCAAGTTTATTGATTTTACAGTTAAAGTTAAGCGCAATTCCGTATTTTCTTCTCTTTTTTTGGTATATTTATACTTAATAGCATGTCTTCATCTTTGGTGGTAAATCATATCAGGCCGGGCCTGATAGTGCATATTTATAATTTTATTCGATAAATGTCAAGCTCTCACCAGCTAGGATCTGATAGGTTTGTAAGTGTTCTGGGGGCAAGTAAATAGGCGCGGTTAACGAGCACTCTATTCACGCACCTGGATCACAGCGCTGCTTACATGATGTCTAGTAAGACAGTTTTCTTAATGTTGTCTTTATGCCATTACTGCCAATACATTTTGAAATCCTACCGTTTGTACATTCTTTTTTTTTTTTTCTGTGATAAAGATAATTTGACATCGTTACAGAGCGATAAATAATTTTAGACGCATGCACGCACAAAACCTGCATGGATTTTTTAAAATTTATTAGAGCAAGTATTAAAATAGTTTTGCAGATAATGAGCAGTATTTAAAGCGCCATGGGTGATAAAATTAAAGAAGGGAATTAAAAGGAAAAAGGCAAACAACAACAACAACAACAACTTCTACTACTACTACTACTAATAATAATAATATAAAAGGACTAATATTGATCCGATTTACAAAACATGATACACCTTAAACTGCGTTTACCAGAGAGAAATAGAAATCTGCAGACAAAGGTATATTGTTTAGAGAAACTGTCTTGTCTACAGTTATGAAGAAGAACACAGAACACCGCCGCTGTTAACTTGATGGGTAATATTTCGTACAATCAGAACCTGCATTTGTAGAAAAACTCACCAAATGATATTAAGTATTAATGTTTCACTTAATCAGCATTTCCAAAAATTCAAGGGTTTTTTTTTAATAAGTCGGCGTATACCATATTTTTTTTAAATTGTAATTATTGCCTTGTTTGTGCGCAAAAATTAAATTAAAAGAAATAGTCGTTCAGTTAAAATTTAATTATGCAATGCTACTAGATATCGTACTGATTTTAGAGCTACCCGAAGGTAGGCTAATTTCAGAGCTAAACCGAGATCAGATTAATTTTGAGGGCTAAACTGACATTCTGTTGACTTCAGAACTAAACAGAGGCTAGGTAGATTTAAAACTAACTTTAGATCGAATTGATTTGAGAGTAAACGGATCTCTAGTTGCAGTTCCGAACTAAATCTTATGAAGAAATCCATATTATAGTGTCAAAATGTCAAGAAGTATACTTCCAATGGATCAGGATAAAGAAATACACTTATCATAACAACTATTCCAACATTATATGGCGTGAATAGTGATTATGCACTGAGTGTATTTTAAAACTACATATTATGCTACTGAGGTTCATTTAAATTTCCTATTTAGATGTCTTTACTGTAATTTAGTGCAATAATACATTATTTTGTAGCTGTCATGTTTACAAAGCATAAATGGCTTTTTTAAAATCCAGGCAAGATACGCCATTGCGTACTGTATTAATTTGCAAGTACTAGTTATGTTTAAGATGTTTTACAAACAAACTTTGAAAGATAAAGTGCAGTAACACAACATTAGTAAAATTAAAATACTATATAATTTTAATGTAAAAAGTACTGGTAATATCATAGTTTCCAGTACTTTTTTACATTTGAATTACGCTACATTTTTTTCTGTACCTCGTGAGCAATAACAAAAAGTTTGAAAATAAAAACTTATATACAATTCTGAATTTATAAAATATCAATATTGTATTGTTTGATTTCAGAATTTAAAAGCAAAAGCCTAAAATTCAAATTTAAAATAATAAAAAAACATTTACAATTTTAAAAACGATACAACAATGTCATGGCAGATTTTGAAAAAAAGGAGCATAAAATGTTAAACTCAAAATGTTCTGAAAGCAGGTGATAAGGTAAGATAAAAGATCGGACTAAAAGTGTTATTTTTTAGTCACGTTACTGTCTATAAACCCCGAAAGTTCATATTTTTGGCTTATTGAGTTATATTAAAATTAGCTGTATGATGACATCATTATGTAAAAAGAGCAAGGTCACCGGCTGTTGTTGAAAGCAAAATTTAAAAGTAAATCAATAAACTCTAGCTGGCCTTATTTGGATGCAGTATTACATCAGTGTTATGTCACTGCATCCAGTGAAGCACTACTGTAAACTAACAAAAATCAAAAGAAATTCTAAATATGCTTTAAATTTCAGAATTTGAATCCAGTTTTTGACCTGAAATATTTTTCAAGTGTTGGTATCGTCTGATCGATGTTGTTTAAAGTGCCTTGAATCCAGCACTGACAGTAGTGTTGAATAACAAAAAAGGGGTTTTCTTAAATTAGTTTTATTTGCTTTACCTTTTACGTAATTTTTGTTTTTGACGTTTACTTGAGACAATACTAACAGGGCGAATTTAGCTAAATCTTTTAGACTTTTATTTTAAGACAAGTACTTTATCAAACCATCATAATATTTTGACAAACGGTATAAAATTTTAAAAAAAATTCTTGGTGCCAAGTAGTCTCAAACTTCGCTTATTTATTAAAATGCACTTTTTCTATCACTAGCGGCTCACTACCTTATGAGAAATTTATATGCCACAAAAACGAATTCGATCAACAAAAAAATGTTTAGTAAATAATTAAAAAAATATATAGTGCCTATTAATTAAAACCAGTATCTGGTTAACTAGATACACGCAGACTCAACTAAAATACTAGATTTCTATTTTATTTTAACAACTATTATAATGCTTTATTTCAAAGGTTAGGTCAGCTCCTGCATATACTGGTTAAACCACGCAAGATTCCTAACACTTACACGGGATAGAAGATATTGTTTTAGCTACAAGTTCCTCACATATTTATGGCGCTCTCTTAGAATATAATAAATACTTTGCAGTGTACACTGAATAATAAACAATAACAACATCATTCATTTCTAACAATTTACAGTAGGGTGAATGTTGTTTTAATTTATCCAGATATAGAGGGATGGCTAATAGTTACACAGGTAAGTTGTTACAGTACCAATATTTCCTAATTTAATGTATGGATAAGCTATAATTAACATCATATGATTTGAAGCTAGATCCAAAGGTAAAATGATGTATTGACTTTCACCATTACAATTATCTCCGATTTCCCATACTATAAATGCAATATTTTAGCCAAAACGATTCATAACAAATTAAAAATGTACATTTTAACACTTTATTAATAATGAAAGTAAATGGATTTTGTAAAGTTATGGAGTTTTCCTTAAAAGCAGTGACAATCTTATAGCTTTGGCGTTATACAAAAGTGATATATTGATGGTATAATAATGAAAAGATTCAGTAGAGAGATAAAAATAAATTTCATTTTATTTCAAAATTTAACGTAATTGTATATAAAAATGAGATATGCAAATATACACATGCTATCATGCTCAAAAGTTTGGAAGCAAAGACATTTTTACAGAAAGAATGTTTATAGAGTTAATTTTAGTTGTTATTTAACTCGAATGAGCAAATTACAGTAAAAAATTGCATATATAAACTGTTTATTTTAACATAAATCTTTATTTTATCTCAGTAAAAATCGATGACTTCAATAATTAAGCTTCAGATATCAAAGAATTCCCAACGGTAGAAATGCTTTTTCATATGAGTTGCATTATATGATATTACTGATCACACAAGTTCAATAACGCTATCTGATGGTTGTGATGATCATACCATGTTTAGTAGAACACTCTGTTGTCTGTTTCTTTCATTATGGCCTTTATTTAATTTACAAAACTGTTTATGGTTATTATCTGGTTGAAAAAAACCCTTGATCAATAAATCGCATATCGAAAAGTAATCATATTTTTGGAACATTTAATAGTGTTTCTTTCTAGATCAATTAATACCAAGGCAGGGTTAACCCATGACACTGATACTCCTGTCTGACTGCATAAAAGATGAAATGATTGAATAAGCGCTCATCAAAATATCGCTGAACAAAGTATGTTAGGGGTTCTCACAACATTCATCAATTTTCTCGTCTACATGCAACTTTTTCTACTGGAGCCTTTTCATTTTATTTACAGCTCTTCACAGCGAGCTTTTTAAAGCTGTAAGATCATTTGTCATTTAGCTGCGCTGTAATTTTTCAAGCTATAACTCTGTTTGTTACCTTAGATTGTTTATCTGCTCTTAGTGTCACTCTTTTTCCATTCGCTATTTGTCACAATTTACCCCAATAGGTATCTTTGGCAGTGCATAATTTACACCTTTCCTGGAAATACCAAGTCATTTAGCATTTGGTTCTCAGTTTTTGTTACGCTGAGTACATATAGTAGGTCGGGCTGCAGAACTAAGTTTCTTTGATCTAGCTATATTAGATCTCGCTTCTTGCAGCCAAAACAATGTATTGAGAAATGAAGTTTGTCAGGTTGCGTCGATTTTATGCTGTTGCCAAATACTTGAGATTATCTGATTGGCAAGTTGATGCCTATCAGACAATGACAACATAATGCCTAATGTGGTTGTTTTTGACCATCAGTAGCTATAACGACAATATGATTATTTTAATAATTCCATGATGTAAGTAAATGCAAATTATAAAGATATTTTATTCCTATTGCATTAATTTGCCTATTCATTTTATAATAACCGTTTACAGTAAAAGAAAATTATCAAACTCTTTTTCCCTGCATAAAGCATTTTCTAACAAACTTTTGAGGACTAGTATATATACATACATACATGAGAAATTAGCAAGAAACTTTATTAATAAAAGATAAAACCATTGTGAAAAGATAATTTTTCATTAAAAGCAACATCGTGAGAAAGAAAAATCGGAACAGATTTCATAAAGTTTCCACAAAATATTTATAAAAATAATAACTGAATTCACGATGGTTCTGGTTAGTTAGAAATTTTCATTCATAACTGGTTTATGTTGTTTGTCTGGTTTTGTTGGTAATTTTTAAAGTTAAAATTCATTATATTTAGACTATTGCATTAATAAGATCAAACAAACCGTTAAATATTTGTTTAGCTATGGCTACTGTCTTTGTGGTTAGTATAATTCAGTTTTGCTTCTACTGAGAGCTTAAACAAAATTATTTTTAGAGACATTCAGGAAAACTACATTTGTACTGTCGCGAATCTGATCGATAAATTTCTTTAAAAGTTCTTCATTATTTTGCAAAATTTCATACCAGTGCCAGATGTTTCCAACAGAGGGCGCCAAAGTGTTGTAGCTTTATTATTGTTGTTTTTCACTGGAAATGAAGGCTTGCTGGCATGAGGAATGTTATCCAGTCCATTCTGCTGAGACCAAGGTGTCAGTTGTACAGTGGTGACGGATACCGGGGTAGTTGTTTCTTTTGGCTCGTCATGCTCTACAAAAGAAAATGGCAACAAAGAGACGTTCACAAAGGATGCTTGTTCTAGTCATATTGGAAGTAAAAGATAGTGCGATTCACATTGCTCACGCAATACTTAGTATTATACAGTCTCGCTATTTACCATTAGTGAACACGAAAATAATTATTGTTAGTTCTTTATAAGGATCGAGAATAAAAAAATAAAATGTTTTGACCAACAAATATTTCGATTTATTTAGAAAAGTCAACTCTATTGAGTTGGTTGTATTAAAAACGAAAATCAAACAAAGAACAAAAAAATAGTAAAGACAACCGGAGCACGGAAATGTTTTGTTTTTCATGTTAATTATAGGTTACAGACAGAAAACCTTTTCAGTTTCCCTGTATTCTTAATTTCATCTGAAATAAGAACTAATGATATTAAAACAATAGTTTGTCATAAAAACACACAAAATTGATATCTATTGTCATTGTGCATCGTTTATAACCATGATACCTGCCATTGATCAGCTAAATAGCTTGTTTGATAGCTAATAAATCCATCTATGCACTTGTTCCCCTCTATAAAAAGGGTCAAATAACGGTACATTTTATACAGTTCATCAGTAAAAGAAACATTTCCAGTGAACAATGTGAAACTGATTCCAATATTGACGGTGTTATTGATAATTTTTAATTCAGTGTTCTCCATGCTTTGCAGGGTTGGCAGGACATTAACAATGAATATAACTTCTCTTTACTTTATCTCTAATGACTGACATAAAGATCCAAAAAGATCATCTTTACGTAATTATATAGTATTTACTATCCCTTTCATATTTAATGACACGTGAACACCACATAATGATGGTATTTTGGTTTTATAAGAGTCATTAAAGATGAAGTAAACATTATGTTGTCCGATGGAAGTAAAATATCTTTATAACGAAGAAGAAAAATTACTTTAAAAAAGACGCTGCGATAATTAGGAGTTTTAGAACACAAACAATGCCTTTAAACTTCATTTTTGTTTTCTTTAGATATTTACTTGGTGCACAGTTTCTAAATAAATGTAGAGAGTGCAGTACCTATGAGATTAAGAAAAATGTTAATTCCATTTAGTAATTAGGAAGAACCTTAACTGGCTTTTCGTAGTGTCAATCAACGTTCACAATGAGGGAATAGTCAACCGACACTTACCATACAAGATCATAATCTCCTGGTCTTTTCCAAGAAGGTTTGAAGCCACGCAAGTGTAGTCTCCATAGTCGGATTTTGTTAAAGAGCGGATCCTAAGACTAAGAGTGATCGTATTCTCGTCCTCGTTGTATGCCTCCACCCGGTACTTGCCATTGCTGTAAATACGTCTACCCTCTCTCTCCCACATGGTTACTCCCTGGGGGCTAGCCGTCACTGTACACTCCAAAATTGTCTCTTTTCCTATCGTCTGACCAATTCTCTTATTTCTCAGCCGAATTTCTGGAGGAACTGAAAGTGGACAAATGTTCCATTTTTGTGTTTTTTTTTTTTTTCGTTTACTATCAGAAACAACCGTAACAGAAACAAATAATTAGAAGAAAAACTCGCTCACAACACACACACACACACACACACACACACACACTCTCTCTCTCTCTCTGTTTCTACGTCTCGTGTGCGGGCTCGCGCAAGCGCAAGTTTGAAAAAGGATATTTCATTGAAAAAATAACGTGAAAAGTTCATAAATAAACTTCTTTAAACGCTCAAATTTTCTAAGTCAGATGTTCATATAAACTTAACATCACGCTCTAAAAATTTTGTTTATGTATGAAATGGAATCAGTGTCTGAATAGACTAAGAGAGGTAACTTTTGTTGATGTTCTTGCCAATTCAGATTAGAGATGACACATTTTCTGGAAATAAAATAAAACGTTTTCTACAAAAGTATCGAATCATCTACAATATTTTAAATTGATTTAATTTTAAAATATAAACCTTTTCAACAAATATTAAAATATAGTTCTTATGTATCATTTTAAATTGTGTTAATTAAATTTTTCTCCTTCTAAATCATATGATAATAAATGGCGACCACATAGTGGTTGAGTATTTATTATGTCCTTGGTTTCTCAGACTAGCCACATTTTACTTTAATTAGTTTTTATAGATCCAAGGCGAATTTTAAAAGAGAATTTACAGGTTTCATTATTTAACTCCTTGGACTGAAAACGTTCCATAACTGTTTTGTAAAATATTAATAAATTTCTTTGATAAATGTTTGTTAAATCGTTGGGTTATTGTCTTGTTCAAAATTAAATCCTGGTCCAACAAAAGTCCAGATGATAATAACGTTGCCGAAAAGAATACTTATCTTTATTTGTTCGTCATGCACTTTTCACACATCTCTAGTGAAATTTTCTTCGAAACATTCCCACACCATAACGTTTCCATCACCAAGATTCGCATGTGTTACCAAACACTGTCGTTTTAATCATTCAATTTGACAATGCTGAACCTGTAAACATCTTTTGGAATAGCTTTATTTTTATGTTCACGTAATGGTTTTCAGTCAGTTACATGTTCATGAATTCTGGAATTAGTTAAACCCGTTTAACATTGGTAAGAAGCACAGTTTAGCTCTTCAGTATAGCAATTACGGCTGCTGTGATCAGAATCGTTGTTTAGCGTCAATTTCTCAATCTCATCGCTCTGACTTTGAAGTAGTTTTCTTGCTTGCATACGCCTCTCAAGTACGCATTTCACCAGAATAAAAAGTAATTAACACGTAAATATTGAACAAACCGCATAGACTCTAGGCAAGTACTATAATAAATATCTTCTAAGTGGAAATATTTCTTTCTCCCATGGTTTAGGAAGGGACTGTTTATACAAGACATAGGTGTAGAATAAATAAACCCTGTATAAGGCAGTGTCCACAATTATTGCATCACTCCAAATATTTCTGATCATTTTTGTTTATGTGTAACTATTCAAAGCCTGGTGTGATGTCTTTGCATTTGTTTTGTTTCTGATTCGTTATTTATTCATTTCATTTAAGAAAATAATATTCTTCGATCAAAGCAGTAGTGAAAAGTGTACCATTTTTGACATTTAAAACTATATTTAGAGAAAAAATGCTACATTAAATGAATTCCTATGAGTACGTTAAAAAGGAATTATTACAGTGCAGTGTACACAAGAAACACAATATTTTATTTAAAAATCTTAAGATTATACATTAATTTTGGCCATGATTACATAAAGATGGATAAAAATCGAAAGTTAGAATAGCAGGAAGTTTTAAAACTTATATAAGAATCTATTGCGATAAAGTGTCTAGTCTGTTAAAAGAACACATATATTTAGTCTCTAATTCCACCAGCTGGTTTGGCCAGGCATTCCAGTAGATACCACATAACTACTAAATCATTTCATAGTATTTTGAAAACATTTTATTTCATTTATCCGATCCATAATGAATCACACAATTATATATATGTATATATAACATCGTTTTACTTTAGACCAAAAATATTATTTTAATTTTTATCAGAAATAATAAACATTAAAAAAGACAAATAGTCGCATAGCAGCAACGATTAGTAACTGAGATCACATCAAAGACATTTTTTTTTAAAAAAACAACCGCCCATTTAAATAAATCATATTTATACGCATCATTTCCTCTACAAAAATTCTTCTAATTAGGAAGTAGAAAAAATAAAACAGTACAAAGGCGAACAAAGAGGGAACGAGAGGAAACTTATTACCGCCGAGTCGAGATGAAACAGCCAGACCAAGCAGTAAGTGCGCCGCTGCTATGTTCAAGTCTTGAGCTGCTACCGGTCGATGTAGAGAGTATATTGTCTTAGTGATCTACGTTCAAAGTATCGTAAAAGATAAAACGGAAACAGACATTTTGTTTTACTGTTGAGCGCTCCCCTTCTGTCTCTCTCTCTCTCTCTCTCCACACACACACACACACACACACACACACACACACACACACACATATATATATATCTCTGAACCCAAACAAACAAAACGTCAGTAATGGTTGCGTTCGTAGCGCCGTGACAAGGAGAAAACAGCTCATACACCACAATGGTATCCGAAAGTTACTGCAATCTGTGTTAGCCAGGGTTTGTTAATCATCCGTTTTAGTTTAATCTGAGTAACCATGAGTGGAACAATAACAATAAAGTCAATAACTTTCAAAATAAATTCTTGATTCGCTTGGTAAAATTCACAATAGCTCAAATGCTTTAAAAATTCAAAACAAAATGACAAACTGAATTTGGCAACAAGACGATGATAGTTGATATATGTTCGCGTTGTTGAGGTTTCCGGTTTAGGCGACTTTCCTTTTGGTGGTAATCACTTTCACTTTCAAAAGTAATTAATTATCTTTCTATCTATAATGATAGTGTGATTTTGATTAAAAAAAAGATTGAATTAACAAAATTTTCCATGATTATATATTTAAAATGTGAAAAGAGGCAAATGCCAAAATTATATTCTTCTTCATTTTTATTTTGCTGTATGAAATACAAATTTTATTACCATGTTTGGAATATATTTAAATAATAAATTCAGCCAGAGAATCAAGACTTCCTTACACGAATATAGAATCAATAAAAATGCAGTAATACTATATCAGATAGTTTTCTGCGATATTTTCTATGCTGTTTTAAAAATATAATATTACAAATTAAAACAATTTCACCAGTGTTCGCGCAGGAAAAAAACAGCTCTTTAAAACGACGCTTTTGTTTGTGAACAGGGAAAAGTGGTGCGGTTCTGAAAGTTCAGTTCGTAGGACACGAGCCGACATATCATCGAGCGGCGCGTTAAAACATGGCCGAGTTTCGTAAAGAAACCCAAGAGAGTTGTGCTACATTAAATTTAGCTCGTCGCCAGATTAGTCATCTGTGCTCGTCCTTCCGAAGTCCAAAAGCACACGGATTAGGCGAACATATTAATGGACAGTGTCCTGCGGCAGTGTGCGATGTTTGATAGGTATAGAAAATGGCTGAGAAATTGATCAATCATGAATTTGGCAGTCTGCAAATGAATTGCAGACATTGCAGTCTCTAATTAGATATTTGTTAGCATCATCGCATTTTTTCACTTGCACCCTTCGGCCTAAAAGAAATCATTTAAATTATTTGGATAGTTTTATTGATGATATACAATAGTGATTATGTGTGAGAATACAGGAAGAAGCTGACGTCGTCAGAATACGTTCGGATGCGTAAGTACTAACAACCCTGGCCAACATTTTTTCACTGTTTTTCTGCTGACTAATTTTGGGGCGCTGATTTCAAAAATAAGATCGGTTTTTGCCTATCCAGGCAAGTTTTTGTTCTACGGGATCTTAAAATGATTAACGTTTTACTTGTTCAACAAGGAGGATACACGAAATATCCATGTTTCTTGTGCCTGTGGGATAGTAGAGCTAAGGACAAGCATTGGACTCGGAAGAACTGGCCGGTGAGTACATGCTTAGATGTCGGAGAACCAAATATCAAAAACCAACCACTAGTAGATCAGGTAAAAATCATCTTTCCTCCTCTCCACATCAAACTGGGTCTAATGACGCAGCATGTTAAAGCTCTGAGCATAGAAGGTGACTCTTTTAAGTACATATGCACAACATTTCCTAGCCTCAGTTATGAAAAAATAAAAGCTGGTGTGTTTGACGGGCCAAAAATCAGAAAACTGATGAGAGATCTACCTTTCACAAACTCCATAAAGGATACGGAGAAAAGAGCACGGAATTCTTTGGTGGCTGTTGTGAAAAGTTTCTTGGGAAACAAAAGAGCTGAAAATTACAAAGATCTTATTTAAACATTACTTAAGAATTTTCATCTGGGTTGCAACATGAGCATAAAGGTTCATTTCCTCAAAAGTCATCTTGATAAATTTCCTGAAAATTTAGGTGACGTAAGTGATAAACAAGGTGAAAGGTTCCATCAAGATATACAAGCTATGGAAGAGCGATACCAAGGAAGGTGGGATACTCACATGATGGCCGACTACTGTTGGAGTATTAAAAGAGACTGTCTGGAAATGAAGCACTCCAGAAAAGCCTACAAACGAAAATTTAATCCATGAAGGAAGAATGTGTCATTTACTGATATCAGTTAATGTAAATAAACCCATGTCTGTCATTGTTTTGTTTGTACGGTATTCTAAATGAAATGATAAGAATATTCTGGATTAGTTTGTGCCCATTTTTGACTAAAATTCATTCAAATCTAGCATCGATTTATATTTTTCTATTTGAATATTTTGACCTGATATGTCATAGTTAACCAGTATATTTTTTAATCTCAAAATTGATTCATGGCATTGTTTGTTGGAATGGTATTCTAAATAAAAGAATAAGAATAGGATTGTGGTGATTGTGTAAATCATTGTAATCGGGGACTTTTTTATGGCGATTGATCGAAAATTGTGGTATGCTGTAGAGCAAAAACTTGATGTGATGGGCAAAAAACCAATGTGTTATTTGAGTTAAACGCCCCCAAATTGGTCAGAAACAAGTCTCAGATATAAGTCAACAAAAATTGTGTTGACCAGTGTTATCTTCTTCCTTGAGTTTTGCCGATCTAAAACATTAAAAATATCCTTTTTTGTTTGTTTTAGTATCGTAGGAATAAAACATCTTGAAACTTTAAAAATTTGTCCCATAGATTTTAAACTAAATAACAATTCTGGATATTTTCTATTTTTAGTATAAAACGAATGATATTTTTCAGGTTCTAGTAGTTTGAACGCGTAAACTACGGCATACATAATTGGGCACAAAAGTCTTTTAATTTTAGATTTTGGTATATTCAGTTTCACTTGTGAAGAAATGCGCTGACAATTGGAAAATCAGAGGGAGTCAGTAATTGACAGTACTGCATGTAGCCTCTTACAGACTGCTTAACCGCCTTATTACTTCATTCCAGTATTACTCGGCATTCTTGGGTAAAGAACGTAGTCATATCGTGTAGGTTCCGTGAAGAATTCTTGAGCTTCATTCGTCTAGCAAGATCGCCCAAGGGATGCTCAAAGAATAGTGGAAAGTCAAAGGAGTAGTCCCAACAAATTGGGTTATCTTAAACAATGGTCAGAACAGACTTTCTATTAGCCATGAAATAGCGCTATTATAACGATCGTACTGTGCAACAATGATAACAGCATAGCGTTCTCCATTTTTAAAATATGCGATGGGTTATGCCAATGCATAAGTAGCATGCAAATATATGCCTGCTTTAAACACATTTCCTATTCTTAATAAACAGTATTTTACTGATGTATATTTGCAAAATGCTTATTAGATAAATAATTGCATTTTTATTTTGATACTGTAATGGTGGCTATATATTCATTTATGTAGTTAGACTGAAATATAAAACCTAGATTTTGTCTTTCGCGTTACACAGTTAAACACACACACACACACACACACACACACACACACACACACACACACACACACACACACACACACAAACATAATAATAATAATAATAATTCTCCATAAATGAAAACATATCTCGCACAATATTAAAGCCGATAATTAATTTACCATAACTGCTTTATGAAATATTATTGCCTCAGATAAACTTATAAAAATTCGACTTGGTTGACTTAAAAGAAGAAGAAAAATATGACTTCGTCTTTTTTTGTTCATCAAAGAAAAATTATTTGAAGAAAACCTTTGTTTTTAAAAGGGTTGATGATTTTTCTTTCAAATTTGGTCACTACAATCGTGTGCTCGAGCTTTCGTTGTGTTTTTTTTTACCTTTTCGCTTTTTATGTCCAGTTGTAATTAGAAATTTAAACGCTAACCGAAGAGTGGCTCTTTAGTAGCAAACATTCGTTCTGTCTTTAACTGTGTTTCTGGCGCCAAAGATGTTTGCTACAGTTTTATGTCTAAAAGCGGAAACTCTCACCAGCTTTGGTTGTTCCCCTCGCACTTATGAGAAACCATGTAAATACAGTAAGTTACGCAATAAAATATCAGAGATTTTTATAATAATGAATGAATGTAGCTCACTGAATAAACGGACTCAGACATTGAAATATGCGTATATCTTAGAAAATGCACACATATTCATTATAGTCTGTTTCCTTTATCAATAATCACCGTAGAGGGAGTAGCAGCCCGTGCCGGCATTTAGTCATCCGTGAAAGTTACTTTAGTGTGATCATTAATGGTAAAATCTGGTGTCTTTTTTATTCTAAACGTAATAGAAGTACACTTGATGCTACTGGTAACACATTAAATTGTTTTTAATAAACAATAAAATAAGTATAAGAGAAAAACAGTAATAATGTAATAGCACTTATTTGATAACAATTATAATTCAAAACAAATAAATAAGAAACAATAGTTTAAACAATAAAAACCTAAAAATAAAACATCCACATAATCTTAGTAGAACTTATCTTATAGGTCATAGATGTTCAGTTTGGACTGTTTAGCTATTTTAGTTTAGAATTTGTGAAGCAAACAAATAAAAGCTTATCAAAGTAATAATGATGTCATCATTGATTTTTTACAGATGTGTAGGATGAATCTGTAAAAAGATTTTAATATTGTATGAAGCAAATCTAAATTACCTTAAAGTATAATCATTTTTTCAAAGTAGCAAACAGTTTGGACTGACAACCAAACGTTTTCATATTCAATATTTTGTAAAAAATCTTGTATTCTGGTGGATTAAATTTAGGTATATAAAAAACGACATAATAATAATAATAATAATAATAATAATAATAATAATAATAATAATAATAATATAATAATAATAATAATAATAATAATAATAATAATAATAATAATAATAATAATAATAATAATAATAATAATAATAATAATAAAGTGTTTATCAGATGTCTTGTTTGATTAAATAATTATTCAAACTATATAGTTTTTTTTACATTTTGCTACGTGAACCAGTATTTTAACCAATTAAACTTTCACTCTTTGAGGTGACTTTCAGAGTAAGGTTATTGTACCATACAAGGCTGTATTAATACCTTTGGAATTTTGTTTTTCTGTCATATTCATTTATTTATTCATTGTAACACAAATTACGTATTTTATTATTTCTTTTCCAGAGACCGTATCAGGTTATTCAATTTTTTTTCTAGATGAATAAATAATATGCAACAACAAGAATAAAGCAATAGGAGATTTTGTATTAATCATGCCTTTTAAAAAAATAATAAAAAAGATTTATAATTTAACATGACAGTATCCATTATGGTAAAGCTTTTGGTCATTACTTTTAATTAAAAACGACAACCTGCTGAGATGGGTAGCGTGACAACTTAAAGCATAGTAAGCACGTAGTAATTTTTAGATTAACAAAACTAAAAACAGAAATTTAAGCTTTTCCTTTATTAATTGTTCTACCGTAACTTGGTGCGCATGCAACCTTGACAATTATATATATCACTTAATATAGTCTGCTTTTATTTCCTTAAAACTACAGATTTAATATAAAATTATTCTTTTCTTGGTTATTTTGCAGTTGCCAGTGATTTGAAACATTAGTGTACTGCTGGTATGTCTGCTTATTGTAGATTTTACTTTCACTTTTGCAATAAATATTTTTGCATTCGTAAAATTTTCGATTATTCTTTCAGATAAGGGAATGGTTTCAGATAATTTGTTACATATTCTAGCCAGAAAGGTTTGATGACTAGATGCTGTTGATTATCTCTTCCTAAATAGTATGGATGATGATACAACGTAGATCTCTTGCAGAATTCAGTGCCAAACTATCCAGGAAGATAACTAAAGTGATGTTATACAATAAACTTTATAGAAAGCTAGCAATCAGAGGCAAGGGAAAGAAGATATTGTAAAAACCATCAACCAACGAAAACTCATCTATATGTATTCTTTACTTACCCAACCCAAGAATCGATCATCTTTACACGGTATTTGCTATTTTTCATATTTAGATTTATATAAACAGCGCGAAAGAATTATTTTTAAAAGATCCTTTGGCATTTGCTAATGAAAGTAACGTCTACTAATAATTTAGTGAAGAACAGAAAAAACACGTCGCCTTAAGCTAAGCAGGATTCGAGAGCAGCTGGAATCAAAATTAAACAGTAATTGTCCTCATATTAAAGCAGAATTAATTTCAGTATCTACCGTTCATATAATTCAGTTTTGTTCTTAATTTTAAATAAAAATGGTTTACGTCTAATTTATAAAATTTAATTAATGCTTAATTTATGCTTTCATCAGTTCACTAAATTTAACAATCTTAATAGCACATTTATTATTAGCATTTAAATATGTTCATGATGTGAAATACTAAAGAAAACTGCATAATATTAATTCATCACATTTAATTTAATTTAGTTAATAAGCAAAGATTTTGAAACATAAAAATCATTTTCAGCGAAGAAACTAATAAAAGAAGAAAAGAAATTGGATAACTTATGGACATATGATTCTATACTGCAGAAGTGATTTTTGGATAATAAAAAATCTGGATCAATCCATGATTTTAGTGGCAAAGATGAACGTAACGCCATCAGTTTAAATGTAATCTTTACTTCATCCTTAATGCCTTTCACTAAGCACCAAAAGACCATCGTAACATGATATGCATTACATTAAAAAGCAAAGCCAGTAAATGTCAACTTAATATTATGTAAAGGAGATAATTTTGGTTCTTCATGCCACATAAACTTCTATCATGTGGTAGAGACAAAAAATAGCCATTAATGGTTATTCAGCACGGCATTGTCATGCATGATAATATTTTTATACCTATTAATTATCTTTTTAATTTGAATCGTTATTTGCAGTTTACTGTTATATTTAGATCGTAATTTTTAGTTCAGGTTTTCTACTATAGTCTTATGGAAATACGGAAAAGATCACGTCAAAATTTTATGAATTATTTCTTTTAACAACTATAATGAATAATTTATATAAACGAGAAAATGGTCGCTAGGCATGTGCATCAGCATGAAATAATCGAAACCTTCGCGAAGACAGCGGAACATAGCAAACTTGGTTTTGGAGACTGGATAGCTCAATATGTTACTGACCGGGTTGTAACTCAGATGTTACCAATCGAAGAGTACAGTGACTTACACTGGACTGAAACTCTGATCTGTTTGCTGACATCAGGTGGAACACCATTAGAGGCTATACATTCATAAACATCGTCACAATATCGAGATATATTGTGAATTTTTAATACTTCACCGCTGACTCCAATTTCTGAAAGAGAAAAAATTATGAAAGCCGTGATTTTAATATCATTTTAAAATAATTTCATAAACCTCTCTTCATCTACATATAATAATAATAATAATAATAATAATAATAATAATAATAATAATAATATAATAATAATAATAATAATAATAATAATAATAATAATAATAATAATAATAATAATAATAATATAATAATAATAATAATAAGTGAAAAGTAAAGTACTTTATATTTTTAAGGTATTATATATACTGTAGGAAGCTTTATTACATTTTGTATAGCGCGTGTTATTATTTTATGCAATACAAATTGACTTGGTTAGAATAAAGAAAATAAAATAATTCTAAACAAATAATTAAAGAAAAATTTTAAAATACAATTATAAATTTTAAACATATCTTAGTATTTAAAATATTATATCAGGGTTCAGCCATTTCACTTTTAGTCATATGTGCAGATACAGAGATTCATAGGCAAATGATAATCACAGGTTTTAAAAACCACTGCAAAACAAACATGTATCCTGTTGGACAAGTGAAAACTGATAGCATTTGATTTTCATGCAAGCACTTGTTATCATTATTTGCGTAACAATACATTAAAATTCTAATTTTGGCAAGGTGTAATATAGGTAATTAGCACAGCAAAGTAACGGAATTATCGATTGAGAGACTTTCTTTTTGTAATATAAATTTTTAAAATGTGCCAGAGCTGATTGCTGTTAGCACATAGACTTCCAGCACTGTTGTCTGAAGATTGCTTACAATTGTAGCCAACACGACTTAGTCGAAATTCTGTTCAATTTTCTTCACCGGTTTTGTAGTATTTTAGTAATTGTCCACAGTCTGGCAGCAGAGCGGACGTTTAGTACAGTTTAATGTTGTGGCTTCTAAGACAAGTCTTTTAACGTAAGACATCGTTACATTTAAGCGTACGACAGATTTCTCTCCCGTTTAAAACATCAGCACCTACAAAGTAAAGTCTGTATTTAAGTAAAATATTTTTAAAAGTTAAGAACTGCTACTTGCTGTAAAGGATTCGCTCAAAGAAAGGAAATTGAAAGACGGGAAAGATTGATATACTCTTCCAACCATGAAGATCTTTTGATAGAGTTTAATAGCATCCCTGGCAATTACCCACCAAATTTAGTTACGCATCACCACACAAACATTTACTGAGAGATAGGACTTCCTGGAAATTTCAGTTGGGGAGGACATATTAAAAGGATTCAACAAAGGATAAGGTTATCGAGCAGTAGACAAACAAAGACTAGGGATGTTTTTTTAATTGCCGCCCCAGTGAAATCCACATTTATTTTTAAATAAGAAATATTTGGAAAAAAGGTTTATAAACGTTTCTTCAATCTACAGATATAAAAATCAAGAAAAGATAAAATGAAAGCAACTGTAGTGTGCATACAAAACATTTCATAGAGCAGTACTGAAACAATTTTTCTACACCTTTCACATAATCTAGTGGCATTTTCGATGGTCTGGCCACCACCGGTGGTTCTGAATTAAGTAGTATGATTCCGGGAAGTTTCTCTGCTCCTCGGAAGCAAATTTCATTTATTTTCAATAGAATTTTAAAATATTTTTCAAGTAAATAAATTTCTGAATTTTTTAATGTTTATTTATTCCTATTCTTTGTTGTAGGTTTTAGTGTTAAAATATAAATCTGTTTTGGATCTCCAGTTTACATCATTTCTTAGAAAAAACAGCTCTATATAAAACTAAAACAGAACGAAATTAAATAAACTAAATCTGCTGAAAACAAGTTGAAGAAAATCGAGAAGATTTAGAAAATTGAAACTATTTCGGTCATTTTTAATATTAACACTTATGTGTGTAATTAAACATTTTTGAAATGATGAGAAATAACTTTGGCTAATCTATGTCAGATTTTATTCAGAAAAGGCACACACACACACACACACACACACAGACACACACACACATATATATATATAGGCAAATTCTTACTTTCTTGGCCTGCTGCCCGAGACCGGGGGTGTCGATACCATGTGACATTTGGGTGGGGCACTCCTGTGACGTTGCATACTAATAATACTGTATCCCCTTCTCTGGCAACTCTATCTTCACTGGAAAGGTGACGTATTATTTTTGGACCGACTGTAACAAAACACATTGCATCACAAATATATTTGAAATTTAAAATGTAGAATATAAATCAAAATAATTATTTGCTTCTGCTTCCAGATGCTTACTAATTTGAGTTAGTCAGTGTTTGATTATTTATTTACGTAAGAATAATGTTTTAATACGGGTTACTTTGGCTACAGAAAATCAAACTGTTCAAAATAAGTGTGCGTTAAAATAAAAAAACAACAACAACATAATAATAATAATAACAACAAGCAAACTTTAGAGGAAATAATTCAAAAAACCATAACAAACACCAAAAACAACAAAATATGTCTAAAGTTTAAAATCTGTTTTTGTAAATCAATTAAACAATTTTAAAACCTCATTGAAGAATACTCGATTGCATTGAAAAATATCAGACAGAAATGAATCTATACAGTTGTTGTAAATAGTCCATTCTGTGAACTGACCGTAGCAGATTTTACAGAAGCTTCAAGTTTGGGGTGTTTACATTGGCGCGTATTATTGAAATTGGTGAAATTTACTTTCATTCAGTAGTTTTTTAAAATACCATGGAATATCCATCTCATCTATAAATCACTTCAGAATATCTATCAGAGCTTACATGATAATACACGTTTTTGTGAATACTTTCTATCCCAAACAAAAAATTGAGTATTGTGTAAAGTTTAACCATAATAAGCTGCCCGTCTTTGGTGAAGTAAGATTTTTTGCGTTATTATAAAGAGGGAAAAGTATATACCCGAGTTAAGGATAATATTTATGAAAAGACTATATAGTATATGCATAATTAAGCAGGACCATAAACATTTTTGCTGACTTTGCACCTAAAATAAGAAATTATTTTGCTTATTAATTTCCAATTATACTTATAAAGATTGTTATAACACTTTTTTAACAAAATTAGACAACAAAAAAGTAAAATTATAATTATCTAAGCAAAGAGTCCGAGCAGCAGACTGTTAGTCTTTCCTAGTTTTTCATTTAACACAAATGTCACATTCTATATTTAAAAATAAATGCATAGTTGACAAAAAATTTAATTTAAAAAAATGATTTGCCGTTGTATTTCCTACATAATTATAAATGTTAGCTTTTTAAAAACCTTTGATTTTACCATGTTATTTTATTAAAAAATTTACAGCTCTTCGCACATTCAATTAAAAAAAATGTTATATAAAGAATATTCACTTTGTTAAATACTTTACTTATAGAAGATATATATATGTATATATGTGGCCGAATATTTCTTTTAAATAATAGCTATTTCTGAGGAAAATTACGAAACATCACACATAACTTTATTATTGATGGCTTACAAAAAGAAAAACTAAACTTCAATTTTAAAATATATACATGTATAAGTGATAATGGATGAAGTGTAAACACAATGTACAGATAGTATTTTGGTTTTTCACGTGAGTTATTAAAGACGAAGGAAAAATTACTTTGTCGTCTAGCGTATGTAGTGCACATCCTCGATTTTGTAATATTTATTTGTAAACTTTATATCGCACTTAGATTTAAATAATAATTCGCATGAAAATTGTTTACCTGCAAAATTTAACACACTTTAAACAATGCAACTAAAAATAAATTAACTAAATTTATATTTTGTATATAAACATGTTGGGATATGCAGCATTAAACCAATTACTCGGGAAGTACGTTGACGTTATCCAGGTAAAAATGCACGCGTACATTCCATGCGCATCCTGGTGGTTATGAACATAGATCCTGAAAAACAACAACATAAGTAACAATGTCCACTTAACTTGAAGAGAGGAAGAAAATATTAGAATGTAAATGAATATGATTAAATATTTTGATAGATTTAATGCTGAGAAGAAAATGATCATTAATAATAGTCTTGTTTTAATTATGATGATTGATTATCGGCAAACCATGAATATTAGCTCAAATAATATTACAATTTACTTTTTATTCCAAATCGTAATTCCCTGTTTGGAGCCCTCAACCGAAATGTGACCCAATTTCCACCGGTGCGCCTAGGTTTGAAATGCGCTTGAATAAAGGGATCCATGATTTTCAAGTAAATATCTATATGCTACATGCCGTCATCTTGATATTTAAGAAATGTTAAATTCGTAACTTTTTCATTCTTGTTGATACGGAATGGCACAGCAGAAACAAAGACAATATTTGATGGCCACAGAATAGGTAAAAAATTTGTGTATGTTTGAAAGTGGAGCAGCTGAAGGACATGTGACAAATGAGCTTAATGTAAGTCAGAGCATCATTTCTAAAGCTTGGACATGGGATCAGACTTCTGATAGTGCTGCTTGATAACATGGTAGGAACCGATCCAAGTCAACAACGCATCGTCAGAGTCGAGTTTTAGTCTTGCAAGCGAAAAGAAACTGGTTCCGAGCAGCAGCTCAATCGAAATCTGACTTTAACAGGGTGTCATAATCTCAAAATTTGCCTACGTTATCGGCTTCGGTTTCATAGTATGCAGTAAAGTAAAGCCAGAATCTGTATATCACTAACCATAAGCCGCTACAGAGTGAGCCGTGACAGGGTTATAGACGATGCAAGCTGGACGGTGAAAGAATGGTCAACCGTACTTTTCAAAGACAATTCCAGATTTTTTCTAGATTTTACAGATCGACACGCCTATGTGGAGATGGTCATAGGAGAGGTTTCAAAATGGCAATGTTTCTGTAACTCAATGATTGTGTGAAGAAAGAAAATAGCTGGGATGGCAAAACTGACTTTCATACTTTCCATAACGGCACCATGACAGATTTAAGGTGCAGGGATGAGATCCTTGATGTTCACGTGAGACTGCACTAGTAATATTGGTGATTACTCCATTCTCATGAATGATAATTCCCATCCACATCGTCCTAAGATAGTCAACCATTACCTGTATTAGGAGACGATCGTAGTTTGCAGTGGCTAAATCATTCTTCAGATCTTAGTCCGATCAAAAACGTTTGAAACATTCTTCAGGAATCATTACAAGATGACCCGTGCTACCACAAACCTTACAGAAACTTGTTGACGCAGTCATAGAAGAATTGGGCAATCTGGCTCACACATCTGAGTCATGAGACACCGGAAACAAACTTTCATTATCTTGAAGCTCTCACAAAAATACTGAATGAATTAAGCATTTTAGAGCAACTTTCTCTCAATAAAAAACTTTTGTTTTAGAAGTGCCTTTGTTAACACGTTGCGATGTCATTATTTAACATTAACTCCTTAAATTACAGTTGATACACATTCAATCTTTGGTTTACTTATGATAACTGTGACTTCAAAATTTATCCTTTTATTAGTAATGTTTGAGTAGTATAAATAGAATGCATTTTAACAAAATTGTTATGCGATATTTATCTTTTGATTTACACCTACAGTGACGGACAAAAGAGTTGAGACACTTGCTGTGAAATTGATATTTGAGCTCCCTCGTTTTAACAAATGCATTTAAATACACATCACATTGTTTATTATATGCACAAAACATGCCTTTACAATGTATAAAAGCAACACATGCTATATGTTTAAATATTCTCTGGAAAAAATATTTGAATCGGCAGTGTCCGATTTGTACCGCGACAAAAGTTAGGACACTGAGCAAAACCATAAATATTTTCCAACATTCCAAATTATCATTGAACAAATGCATGGAAATGATCAACTGACTAGTAGTGGGTGGCGTATCTGTGATTTTCTATCACTTCTCGACAACAACGGGGAATGGATTCGACCAAACGAAGGCAGTCGAAATTGGCCATTTCCTGCCAACTTTTCTCGACAGCCTGCCAGAACTGGTCTTGGTTGAGAATCTTGTGTTTGACCACCTTGGCCTTCAGCTGTTTCCATGAATTTTCGATTGGGTTGAGATCCAGACTTTGGGGCGGCCAGCGCATCACATCCATTCCTAGTTGGGTGGTGAGGGAAATGACGACTCTGGCGGTGTGGATCGGGGCATTGCCGTGCTGGAAGATGGCAGTGACTGGCATGTTTTCGTCCATGTAGTCGACGACGACATCACTCAGTAAATTTTAGTTAGTCTGGGCGGTTGCTCTGCCTCTGTCAACCGCCGCGCTCATACATCCCCAGACCATCAACGATCCTCCTCCGGCCTGTACCATCGGTTGGGTGCACTTCATATTGTATTTTTTTTACCTGGGTAACATCTAAATTATACTCGGTCAGCACTGTGAATGCGCATGATCATCATTTCGTCGGAAAATGGAACTCTAGCCCATTGAACTTTAGTCTAATTTTTGTTCATTTTAACCCGTGCTATGCGGATACGCCCGTTCTTGTTGCTGATCAATGGCTTTTTCTGGACGATTCGTCCGAAGAGATTTCCCTCGCATAGACCACGTTGAATAGTGCGACCGGAGACATTCACTCCACTCAGGTAGGTTCGAATGGCCGTCGATGTCAGGAAACGATTGCCCCTGGATTTGCGACAAATGAGTCGATCCATTTTGTTGTCACATTTTCGCGGTCTTCCGATTCGCATTTTTGGTTTCGTGTTTCCGGTCTCCTTGTACTGCTTCAGAATGCGGTTTACAGTGCTTTTCAAGCAATTGACTCGATCGGCTATCTCCCGACAAGGCAAATTTTCTTGGTGGTGCTCAACTATCAAGTCTCTGATTTCAGACGATGTTGTCTTACCAGGCATGGTGCAAAAATTATCTAAAATGGTCTTACATGATGTGATTCTATTCATTTTATCCTTTTAAAATGAATATATTGAGCTGAATAAATGTATGCACAGATTTTGTTCACTGTCCCAACTATTTTGTCGCGGTACAAATTTGACTATGCTAATTCAAATATCTTTTCCAGACAATAGATACACATATGACATTCGTTGTTTTTACATATTGCAAAGGCATGTTTTATACAACTTATGGAGAATAGGATGGGCTATCTGTATGCAAAAGTAAAAACAAGAGAGATCAAATATCAATTTAACAGCAAGTGTCCCAACTCTTTTGTCCGGCACTGTTCTTTAATATATTTTAACTTATTTGTTTGCTACTCCATTGGTAGTTTTAAAATGTTTCAGATATTTATAAAGCAAATTAAGATTTGCTGTTTAATTGTGAGTTAAGTGAATGATTCAAACGTGTATGACGGCTGTTTTGGATGTCATTTGTTTCTGGTTTTAGAATAATTTGTTTGATTTCGAAGAATAAACTTAAAATTTAAAAAAAAAATTTGAATCGGAAATAATGACTTTGTTTTGCTTGGAATAACAACTTTAGTTTTACCTATCACATTGCATTTATGGTGTACTTTTACTTTTCAAAAAAATATAAAGCAAAATAACTTAGTTTTAATTGTTGATTATTTATCCAAGCCTTAAGCGTGAAATTATCATAAAGTCGATTGACTGATACAATCCTCAGCACAAGTGGCATATCTATTCAAGGTCTAGTTGTCCCTGTGCGTAAGTTATTAGCGGCAGGATGTCTCCTAATTTATCTTTTTTTTATGTGCCCATTTTAATTTTTTTTTTACTTTCAAAGGGTGGTAACAATGTTAGATAAAACGAAAATTCCATAATTACCTTTGGTTACAAAATTTTCTTTTCTATTTTAAAACATTTTTAAAAATCTTAATTTACAAAAAAATTAATTTTGTTTGCTTGCCAAGTTTGCAGAGCAACAGAGCGATAAATTAAATAAAAAATATTAATTTTTTGTGTGAACTTTTCTATCGTCTTCGATGTGTAACGAAGAAAATTTTCACCGTCGACTTTGTAATTAGTACAGCGCTTATTGGAACCGACAAATTGGTGTTACACGCAAAAGTGCACAATGCTCTGAGGAAATGAAGCAAGTCTCATTGTAAGTGCCTGATAATGGCTAGCAAGGAACTGTTCAAGATAAATAGGGACCCGCCGAGTGGCTCAATTAACGTGGTTCCGTGATTGTTTGGCTAGCTTTCCATCAGACAGATGCTTTTTTTGTCAGTGACCGTGAAAAGTGACTGCTCTGACGAGCCTCTCCCCAGAGAAATGAGGAAAAACTCATTCATTTTCAAAAAGTCAAAAGTCAAATCCAATTTTTGATTCCGTTACTTTCGGTCCCCGGCGGATGATTTGGAGCTGCTGCTGCATAAGTAATTATGCCTGTTAATCAGCGTAGTAAGGGAACCATTCCTCATGCCTTCTTGGCAAAACACTTCAGTTTTCATACAGTGCTTTTTACAGAAACAGTTTTAACGACAAAGTTGTCGGTAACAACTGTTTAGTATAGAATTTCTGCTGTAACAAGCGACATCTTTTAAGATTTCCACATTCTGAAATTTAGCAGAAACCAAATGTTTAATCTTCTACGATTATTTTTATATTTCCAAAGAATAAAACAACAATATTTAGAAAATAATTTTAAAAATATAAGAAACGTGGCTGTTGGATGGGATGATATTTTTCTTCTAAAAAGATATTAATACAAGCATTCATAATTTTAAACTGTAAAAGTATTGAAATTACTATTTGCATTCAACTCAAAATAATTTTTCCATTGTAAAGAAATGCAATAAATTAATAAATACAATTTGGTGGAATCTATTTTCGTACATTTTAAATACCTCTTAACGTAGAACAGGTTTTATTACGCCTAAAATGCTTATTGTTCTATTTTATCCAGCGTGTTCAGCAACATTGTGAGGAAGACAACAAATTCTGTCTCTTTCTTTCCCATTTTTGCAAAATCCACCCTACTTGTGATTAATCTTTGGGTCAAGTCTTATTTGTTTAGAAAATCCCTTTCAACGTCTGCAGATACTTTGCAGGATAGACACATCTTACTTTTTGATAATTTTGCGCAGTCTTTTAATGCTTGGCTACAAATCATCTACTTTATATAATTGCAGTTTACTTCTCGTTTGTTCTTTATAGAAGCTTGGATGTAGAGCAGCATTGTTTAGTCAGTTCGGTAGACTGATTTCCTCTAGTGAAACCAGCAGTTATCAGCTATTTTCTTTCTCATAAATAGCGACGTGAGATCACGACTACCGAGATCTCTATTTTATGTATTTCTTAAAGAGAGTCTTAATTAAGAATAATTTGCATTTATTTATCTAATAGCTTCATTATAAGCTCTTGACTTTATCATCTTTTAAATTTCTTTTTATATTCAAAGCAATGCTGCGCTAATAAACAACAATTTTACAATTTTAAATATGTTATCCATTTAGAAATAAATCGACACCAAAAATAGGTAATTCGTCACCAGGATGAACTCGTACGCCATAATTATCAAATTAGAACGTTCTTCAGCTGTTTCATTAAATAAAAAAGAAACATAAAAAGTGTTAAGTATGAAAAATAAGCTGAAATAACACAAATAATTAAAAATAACAATTTGTAAATTCATTTGCAAATCGTTGGTAAAAATTCTTATGCGGAAACGATGCCAATTAGTGCTTATTTTCAGAATCTCACTATTAAAATAATAATAGGAAGAATACAGATGTAAAAAAGTTCCATGTTTTGCTGCAGACATTTTAATGACCTGAACTTCAAAGAACGAGAATTTTTTTTAAGCTAACGTTTGAAAAGTTGAATGCCAGGTTGAAGAGCCTAATGATTTTAATCTTTGTTTTTTAATGAAAACAGTAGGAAGGCAATAAAACAAATAAAAACAACAGTAATCCCCCCTTATGGAATTATTTTGTGCGGTATCACGAAAGCTTAAACAGCAGAAACCCAAACCTAAACATTAAAGTTTAATAAATTATATTTCCATTTAAAATATTACCAACGAAAGAACAAATCAATAGTTAATATGGTTAGATTAATAGAAATATCTTTATAAGTCTTACGAATGAATTCAGAGATAGACATTTTGGTAACTGTCACACAGCTGTTAAGTTATGAGATCAATAGATAATTTAAAAACCTTTCCAGAAATCTCAAAATCCATTGTGGAGGTTTATTGATTTTTATCTGAAAATATTACTGACAAAAATTAGTCCATTCCATTATTTTACTTTGTTCTGAAGCCGAAGGTAAATTTGTCATAGTCTGAAACAAACTTTCTTCTACCAATAATTAAGGAAGTATTCCAACAATGCATTGCTGAAAACGCTGAAACGACCCTAAACTAAATGAGTTCGAACCATGTTAACTGCGTTTTTATTTCTAAATATTATTGCATTATTTGAAATGTATTATTCGAGTTTTTATCACCACATCTGTTATAAAATGACTTCGTAAAACGTTTCTTCTTCGAAAGATCCATACTTTTCTAACAAAAGTGGTGATAAAAGATAAAAATATACATGTCAAATATCTTAATTACATCACCAGCATGTCGTAAATATTATTTAAGTGATTAGAATTTTAGTCGCACGCAGTAGAAACCTTTAGACCATTTATTTCTTTAGCCGAGTTCCAGTACTGAGCATCTTTGTCAGCTTCTGTAGAATTTCATTGCTGAAACGTTTCCATAATACACTTTTTAAATTTGAGACGTCAAAAAATGAACAAATTTACCACTGCCAAATATGAATATATGATGCTGGAAAAAAAGAATTTAATTGTCATGTAAAAAAATAAGGAAAACTGCGTGAACAAAAAATGTTAGCTGATCATCAAGTAATAGTTAATACGTGATTGTAATCAGCGAATTAATAAACAGGTAAGTCGAAATTCGTCCTTTCTGGCACAGTAAGAATGATTAATATGGTGTTTTCAAGTCAATAAGCAGAATGTAACATCTTTAAAAAAATATTATATAATTTTCTAGTAAACTAATGAAAAAGTAATGTCACACACATCTCTGGAGATTAAAAAATAATAATATAATCTTTCAGTTTAATATGCCATATTTACGCGCGCGCGTGCGTGTGATTTATCTTATAGTAATTAACCTAAACCATAGTAAACGTTAAATTAATAAAGCAAAATACTATCATTTGTACTTACAGGTTTTCAAGACTTCTGTCTTAAATATATTTTTGATTTCTTTCCTTTAACAAATGAAACCAAAATTTAAAACTCTTTAGTAAGCTTTCTTACATTATTTTTAAAATCAGATGAAACTGCTCATCTCACTCATTTTATTCCTTCTTCAGTTTGATATAAGAAGCCAGTGATACCTGTTGTTTTGTTATTTTGTCAAAGTACAGGATCGGTAGATCTTGGTCTGTTTTTTTTAGTAGGGAGCACTTGTGGTGACAAAATTAGAAAAGGGGAGAGTACTCAGTTTCCTGTGAAATGTTAAAACGCGCGATTTAGGACCATATTTATTATCCTTTTCTGTTACACACAAAACACATTTCATGCTTTCGCTGATTCGTGCAAACTTTTGTAAAAGTTTTATTTCAAGAAAAGAACCTAATTTCCGTATTGTCGTCATCTTCGCCAGTTAAACTCATGGTTGGTTATATCCTGTTACATATATCTAACACCAAAACTTCAGTACTAAAATACGACATAAACTTTATAAAACTGAAAAATATGATAAGCAATGTAAGCTACACAAAAAACGCAGTTTACAAACTCATGTCAGGACCACTGACAGCATTATGTTTGCTTCACCATTCCACACACTTTTTTAGATTTGAAATATTCCATTTTTAGTATTTGTCATTGTAATCCTTGGGTTTAAAAGTTACTAGTTATATATTATCTCACCATGACGAATTCAAAGCAAAACCGGATTTTTCAGTTTTGCATCACAGATAAGATTTCATCATTGTATTTTAACAAAATAACGGCGGACTTTGTCTTGCTTCATTGAAAGACCATCAGTTCAGCTACAGCCATTACTCTAAGAGCGGACAGCGATCCATTAATCGATCGATCATGTTCAGACAGCCATTGAGACGGTGAACTACAGTTTATTAATGATAATGGGACCAAAGTCCTTTTCTTATAATACTGAAAGCTGGCACTAATGTATTGAAAGGTGGACAAAACGTTGTCTTTATCAATTTGTTTTGTGAAACCTCTGGACTGTTAGCCAAATTAAATCAGAAAGGCAAATGAAATCCTCATACATTTAACACTGAACATTCACTTACTACATAGATATATCTTATTTTTTATATTTAGTATCAGTAAATCCCTGAATATACTGTATTTGTAGCGCGTAAAAGAATAAACGATATGAAAGTTTCTTCAAGCATGCTACTATATAAATGATCTCTTTATAACATGATGCTCCATTCAAGGAATTCAAAACTTATATAAAGCGAAACCTGCATACGACATATTTTAAAAAATAAGATAAAAAGTTAAAAATCAATATTTTTAAATTAATTTTTTGTTTTAAATACGTATTCATTCAATTCATTAGAAACACAACCTTTGTTGAAGATAAGTATTACATGTCACAGTTTTAACTTACGTAAAGGTACGCTGAATATATTGTAAACGCACAATTTCATTAAAATTTTTATTTAAAGTAGAAATAATCTCTACCAAGATCTGACATTCAATTTAAAGTTTTAAACAAATAATATAAAATTTAAAGATTGAAACATTTCTAGAATGGTTGTCGAAACGAAAAAAAATTTATAAAAGAAAATTTACAGCTATAAATTTTTTGTTTATCAGTAAATAAACTCTTAAAATAAATAGTGAATTAAATTACTTTTAGGAGTTTATTTATTTCATTCCTGGATATGTTTTAGACAAAAAATAAAGGTAGCAATTTAATCTAAAATATTGCATGAAGAGGACTCAATCTCAAATTTTGTTAGAATTTATTTTCAAATTACATATATTTTGTTAACAAATTCTGATAATAGAAACTATTTCACTAAAATAGAATTTTAACTCTAATTGTATTTAAAGAATAGTATTTCATCTTCTCAGCATAAAAAGAAAGCTAACATTTTTCCTTAAATGTGAACTGAGATGAAAACTCTACTATACAGTTTGGAGCATGACGATATTTGGTTCCGTACTGACAGACCTTTTAAAATTATTGTTTCGATTATTATAAATTTAACACACTTGATTCATTTTGTAATGTATATAATGCTTGTAAAAATAAACATGTAGAAATATTATGTTCGATGGTTTCATTCCCTTTTTTTCGTTAGAAGCATTTCGTTCTCTAATTTTTAATGATTACCAATTCATGTAAATCCCTTTCTTCGCCAAAGGTATCGAAGCCATAAAAATATGCACAAGAAGTAGTGTTTTTTGATATCATCTGTCTAGCAGATTGCAGAGACAGGCATTTGTTACGAGTGCAGATTGAAAAAGATGAGGTAAAAACGTAACTATTGTGTACATTACAGCTAGAAACAAACACCCTGTATTGTTCGTCAAGTGGTACATAATCTGAGATTGCTAGGTCTTAATAAAACAGAAATGTCTGAGGAAATCATAGATAGCTACATTCGGCTTTAATTTCCACTTAAATTAAGCAATTTATCTGTTTCTTAAATTATTTAATTTTTGTATTTTTATGATGTAATAATACACCTACATATTTGTTGTTTCATTATTTTTGCCATAAATTTAATTTGCCGGAAGTTTAACAGGACCTTTAACATTATTTAATAAATATTAAGTTTTGATTTTATTCTAAAATGACCTACTCTAAAAATTAAAATTTAAAAATATCAAAGAAATAATATAGTTTTTTAAAATAGTTTAAAATCATGTGAATTTCACATTATTCAAAAAGGAGAAAAACGGAGTAAACTCAAAAATAAAATTCTTCAGGTGAATCTTTCGAATATAAATGTGGTGGAAATATATACAAGTAATGCCATGATAAAAACAAATATTAAATGTATTACTTTTTAAATTTTGTTTTTAGGTAAGCCTCATGCTCCACATGGTATGTTTTAAATAAATTTGTTTGCACTCGCAAAAACCGAAATTATTCCAAGCATATCTTTTATACAGATATATTTTGCTTACCTTTATGCTACTTAATTAATTAAAAACTGGCGTTTATGAAGTCTGTTTCCTGTTAACTAAAGCCAAGAATGGAATTAAATTCATTCTTAATAATAAACTCATAATCAACTTCGCTCAGCAAAGAAATATATATATATATCCAAAAGTTGACTTTGTACAATTGTCATTACTAACAAGAAAGCAATGAGTTTCCACAAGAAAATGCATCGGTCATTGAATAAATAATCAAGAGGAAAAAAAGCAAATATTAAAATGCTTTTAGAAATTTTTATATAGTGAAAATTTCGTAAATGTATTTTTTATTAATGTAAACTTAGGACATTCTAAAAGAAATATCTTGGTACTGCCTCAAATAACGGTCGCACCTTATTCAGCATCTCGGTTAGAGTTAGATGAAAGAGCGTAAGATAAAAATTTGATTCAGATAAGTTTCCTTCTCACTGTTTCTCATATTTTATTAAAAGCTATTCCCAGTTGTTGTCAATTGACGGAAGTGCCTTTTTTTTCAAGTTGTAATATTTTTGTTTTTAAATCGTTTCGCAAACAGTAAAACTTCACGATCATTACAGATATATTCTATGCCAGGAACTTCTTACTCGTCGAAGGCGGTGTAACAGTGGTTTGATTTGATCTCTTTGCTACAGAAATTGCCAGGTTTTATAAATTAGTTTAATTTCTTTTCAAAATTCGTAATCTACAGCCAAAATAGAGGCAACCAGTTTTAATCCAAAACTTCTAAAGAAATTACGACATTTAAGGCCATTACATATTTAATCCACAAAATTTACTGTGGTATCAAAATGATGATAGACACGTGTTACGTGTGCCGCTATAATTGTGCCCACTGGCAGAAAATAAAAGAACAATGTAATATATTTTTAAAATTGCACAGTAAAACAAAAAAAGACAAAAATGGAATCGAATATACCTTAAAAACCACACGAAGAGCGGTTTCATGCGATTTAAATGACATAAAATTAATCAATGTTCTAGTTTAACAATCCACCTTTAAATAAAAAGAGAAAACAAGATTAATCTATTTTATCCAGGAAGCTATCAAAATACTTTTCTGTTTTAGTTAGCCAAGCTTAAAAACACACACGCGCACGTGCATCTGAAAATATTATAAGACAGTTGTTACTATTCTATTGTAAGCAAAAAATATACGCAATATTCATAAAGTAAGACACAAACAAAGCGCAGTAAAATAGCACATGTTTGTATTCTTTATTCTGCTATGTATTTTTTGAATAATTACTTTGAAAACATTCACGTTAGTGGTCGTTCTTTAAGAATAATCACCAAATAAGCAGAATTTTTGTGTATTTCAAAACAATGATTTAAAAAATGAGCATAATATTAATATTTTATGTGTGACTGAAGAATACGTCATGGATTTAATGTAATACTTTAAACATTAGGTATATAAGTTTTTCTAAAAAAAAATTCCTCTAAGGTTTGTATGATCATACAGTTCTATTCTTTTGAAAAGGTGGAACTATTATTTGTATTGCATAGCTTGTTATAGATTTCGGCAATACTAATGTTCTAATGTGTATACAAAGGTATTTTGGACACTTTTCCAAAGCTAAGTAGAGCAGAACTTTCTCTTGGTGAAAATAGCAGTTTAATACAAGAATCACTATCCATATCTTGTCAAACACAAAATAAAGTATGGAATTTCATAAGTGGAAGCCAAACTATGCAATATTTAAAAAAGTACCTCCTAAATTATGAAGCAGATGTAACCGGTTTGGGACAGTATAGGTGTAAGAAAATTCATATAAAGAATTCTGTAAATCAGACAAAGGCACTATTATTCCGACACCAAAGCTTTAAATAGCGGATAGCTGCACTAATGAAAATACAAACAGAATTTTGTTTGCCATAGAAATTTAGAAAATTTTTTTTAAATTAAGACATTGTCTAAACTAGTGTGCATACGAGCTGCAAGTCATTGGTATTACAGGTTTCACGATAAAAAACAATTTTCCCGAAGAATTCTGCTGAATGTTTATCAGCATACATAGAGAATTTGTTTTATTTTTGTGTGGCCATTAATGACTGAACTAAGAAGATAAATATAGTTTGAATTCTTGTTCTTCTGAAATTTCGGAAGCATATAAAAACTTTCTAGTAAAGCAAATTTAGTTCCTGCCTAAACCTTGGTAACTGTTTAGCCACTAATCAATAGTTTTCTCAGATAGATATTTAAATTTCAAATGTTTGTCAATTTTCTTAAAGATCTTACACAGCTAATGTCATATAAACACAGTAATATTAAAATGTGTAACAATCGTGTTTTATTTCTGTTACTTTTCTAAGAACAATGAGCAGTGAAATTTAAGAATTCCGCCAGGTCACGATAGAAGCACAGGGTTTGCAAAATTGAGTAATGCGAAAAAGTGTCAAACTTTTTTCCGAATGTAACACCGAACCAATCTTTGCTATTTCTATAATGAATGTGGTAAAATTTGGTAGTGATAACTGTGTATGGTTCGCAGTTCTTTATTAGGTTATTGGAGGTACGTAGTTATAAGACAACTGCAAATTATGTCAATGATATGTACGTTGTAACCAAAAATATTGTACTCGTTTAAATGAATGACCACAGACTTAATCAACGTAATTACTTTACTCTCAATGTGGATGGAGAGAGAAAGAAAGTGGCGTGTGTGTGTGTCTCTCTCTCTGTGTGTGTGTGTGTGTGCGCGCGTGTGTGTGTGTGCGTGCGCGCGTACGTGCGTGTGTGTAACAGTATTTTGAAGCATCTTTTAATGAAAAGACCGAAATCGAAAAGGAAGAGAAATAGAATCACAATAAAGAGAACAGAGAAAAGAAGACAGGGTTAAATAATTTAAATCAAATTTTTGTGCAATTTTTCCTTGCCATTATTTCATTATAGAATTAACATTGTAATGTTTCTGTCCAGAAAATTATTTTTTCTGCTATTTGTATTTTTAAAATAAAATCTATGATGTAGTCAGACCAAGTTAGAGTAGAATTACAACATCTGACTACACATTAGAGATTTTCCAGAAATTATCCTTTAATGGTGGATACCACTGATATGGACGTAATTATTTACCTGCTTCTTTACCTTCTTATGCTTGTTTCAAAACTTTAATATTGTGATTGCCACTTATTTCTAAGAATTCCCCGTCCATCTTTTAGGCTGATTTTACATGGTTTCTCGGCACCATTTGTAAATATGCTTGTTTGAAATCGAAAACTTAAAATATATGTGATTCCTACTACCCAGTAAATATTTTTTGTTTAATTTCATAATAGCGGATTTTCCAGAGGTAGTCTTTAAGAGAAGAGACAAGACTAAACAAAATTAAATATATTAGGTTATATATAAAAACCGATCAGTTCTGGAAACCTTAAAGTAATAGTCTTCTCCAAATTTTCTTGACTACATCAGTCATAACCACTTCTCGACAATGATTTTCTTGTAAATACTGGCTCTCCATTGATCAAGAACCTTCTTTACTGGATACGAAAATAAGGTTTGACATACGGCACCTCAAAAACCTTTGACTATTCTTCTTCTATCATCTCTCTTTCAACAACTTCCCTTTTCACTACATTTGAGAAACTGATAAGAAGCTGACTGAAAAAAATGCCTGGACATACGTCCGACAATGATAATTTCGATTATACCAGACTGTCTATCCACTTCGCACTCGTCACGGCTCTTGTATGTGTGACATTAGAAGAAAGGTTTCTGGGAGAAAGAATAGGAAAACGAAAAGACATTGCAATCAATAGATCATTTAAAAGTAGTCCCAGTCTAAAGTGTTCTCTCTATATAAAATTGTTTTTTCCTAACTCCCTAGAAATTCTTCAACGATAAGACCATTAGACATCTTTTAAACTTGTTAAGAAGCATTAAACGTCATGACTCCCGTTTCAAAGTAAAGCTGAATAATATGTGTATTCACAGGTTTCACTAACGACAGAGTGAAATGATATACTTTTACAGATTTTAAGATATTTAATATATATATAATACTTTCCAAAAGATCTTACCTGTGGATATGTTTTTTCCCAATTACTTATATTCATCAGCTGGTCGGTAACGTAATGATTAGGAAGATTCTGTCGCTAACGTTTTTCTATGATACTTTGCTTTCAGACTTTGTAGAAATTGGAATATTTATTTGTCTGTGGTGAAAGCAGAAAGATACCGCAGTGGAATACACGTTTACATTTGTGAAAGGATTTAATTCTTATCTAAATAAAAATATTTCAGAGAAAACACAAACAAATGACAAAGAAACAAATGAACTAAACAAAGTAATAATATTAGAGAAAAATATCAGAATATTAAAAAACCCAAAATAACAAGAAAATAATTCCGCTAAAATACCGGAATGGTAAGGCGCGATGTGCTAACTGAAAATATGAGACCAGGGTCGAGATAAAAATGATTTAAAAGGACAGAATTTTCTCTTTCAGATGGATGCGTGCACTTTTTATATATAATGTTAACTTTCCTGAAAAAAATGGACATGATGAGAGCGTTATCCAGTAAAGCTTGAAAAAGATGCTTATATCAGTATTAAGTAAGCAAGCAAACAAAATTCAAAATAAAGGATGAATTGTTAGATAAATAACTGAAAAAAGAAGATATTAATGTCTTTTCGTTTTGATTAAGAAAAACAAATAACATCTACGCAACGACCTTTTACCAAAAAAATCTTTACAAATTATATTACATTTAGAAAATTGAACTATTAAATTAAATATATACTTGCATAGAGTGAAGGCTGCAAAATGCCTGTATGACTCCTAGTATTTAAGATCGCTCAAAAAATCTCCAAGATTTACCGATAGGTTTGCGTGAAATTCACTGGAAGTTTTCTTTCATGTTCAATATTTAGCTGACGGTAATTAGTTATATCTGTTGGGACTGCGCAGTTGTGTGACGGTTTTTCAATAGATGGCAGATGTTTTCAATCTTCTGCTGGCGCACCATTTTTAAGGTCACTCTCTGACCTCTTTTATTCTCGTAATGTTTCTTTGAACCTCAATAATTATCTTTTTGTCGGTTTCTTTCAATGCTGGCAATCTGCAACTAGGAAGTTGACAAGGGGTAGATTGCCTCGTAAAGAAGAAAAAGATTAAATATCGATCTTCTTTACAACAACGTGCAGAATTATTTTGTAATAAAAAAATGTAGAAGCACGATTTGCATATTTTTTACAGTTGGACCACCTGTTGATATATTACTGATAAAAAAGTTAAGATTTTGTCTCTGCGTAATTACAGAACTGTATTCTGAGGTAAAATTCTGTTTAGAACTGAAATTCTCACCTCTTTCTATTGCGTCTTGCATTTTTTTATCAGCGCACCTAATTCAATTACTACCTTTCACTCGACGATCATTTCCTGTTGGTGCATCAAGATAAGTCTTTAACAGAAACGTTTCAGGGGATGAAATACTGGAATTATTGAGTTCTTGTGAGAGTAACTATTTATAGATATTCTCAATAGAGCTGGCTCGTGTCAAACAAACAGCAGCCTTATGGTTACTGCAATTCTATCTACCAACATTTGTTTGTACTGTCACAGAGGAATGCCATCCATTTTCCTCTGAATAAACTAAAGAAGCCTATGAAACCAAAGTTCACATGCTATATGGTAAAAATGGAATTTTGTATAACATTAAACTAATTCAGTGGACCATCATTATAAATAATCGTAGTTGAAATATTTGCAAAATAAATAATTCTGAATGATTTTTTGAAGTTCAAATGAAATATTTATTTTAACAATTTGCGTTTTCTAGTAATATTTCAGGTATTTTATAAAATGTTCGTTAAAGTCAATTGCAGTAACATTTATCATCAAATTACAGAAGTTGTGTTGTGTTTAAATTCTATAATCAATCAATAAATAATCTAATATATAAAAGAATCATTTGTTTTTATTCTGTCTAAAAGAGATTTACTCGACGTTTCATTCAACATCTAAAATTAATATGTCTATTATGAGCAAATATGGGTCAAAATTAATATTGTTAATTTTCTCTTCTTATCTTTTTCGCGAAAACACGAATAGGTCAGAAATTTTCAAAATCATGAAAGTAATCATTTAATCATTCAATTTTAGCTTATTTTAATTTAAGCCAAAATATATTTTTTCAGACATAAAAATATAATATCATCGTAAAATATGCTATTTTTAATTTTTGCCTTTCTTTTTACGGTCAATACATATTATTTTATTTTTTATGATCACTGGCTCTCTATGAATTATTCTTTTTAAATAACTAATTTTGCAGATACGTTTTTTTTAAGCACCCTGCATGCATTTATCTTTATTCTACTATATTTTACTGAATAAAGTTCCAATCTATTGTACTTATAAAATTTTACAGCGTTTAAACAGGGTAAAAATCTGTGGTTTCTGGTGGCCTGTCCACATATTTTAAAACTCCTAAAATTAGAGTTATCATATTAAATAGTGTAATACAACTTTGATGAATTTTTCTTACCATTCCATTGCCTCTAAAAGTCATCAAAATGTAATCTTTATGGAAATCTCTTGGTGGAAAAGAATACTTTTAATCATTTTATTTTATTTTTCTTGCAGATATCGTCGAAAAAATTCATGGAAAAATTTTATATACTCTAAATTTTCTTTCTTTCTAAACGAAGATGTCACAAAGTACTGTTTTTTGAAGCTTTACTCATGTCGTCACCAAAATAATACACAAAGAATAGTCAGTCCTCTCTCTTTAGTAGCAGAGTCGCTATTTATAGCTAATTTCTTGCATTTGCTACTACTGTATCGAGATCTTATGACAAAAAACTAATTTTGTTGCGTCTACGCTCCTCCCTATTGAAAATTCACTAAATTCTAGATAACACTGGTCAGGAAATACGCCATTACGTCTTGTTGTTCAGAGCTTAGTCAGTTCAAAAATTCTTTCGTTGCACAGACATTCTTGGGAAATATGCTTCTTGCTCTTGCTGCAGTCATACGAAATTACTTAAATTTTTTAGAAATATTGTTTTATACAGGATATCTGTTACTTGTCAGTATGCACTTGGATTTTACAAAGTTCAATCAAATACCTTCATACTCATACTCCGTTAATTTGACTAATCATTTAGAACAATTTTGAAGATTGAAGCAAGCGTGGATTTTCAAACATTGAGAGCAATTATGAAAAAAATGTAAGCCTGTGTGAAGAAGACGTATTTTAAACCTAAAATATCACTATCAGTATGCAAGAACATATTAAAGTAATTTATTAAATTTGGATAAGAATATAATTATGTAAACTAAATTCAGCAGATGCAGATTATGTAAAAACAGATTAACTCTAGTCAGGTATACCAATCGATAAACTTCAACCTCTGAATTCTAAGAACAGGCTGCAGGCGTTGCATACATAGGCTTGAGAACTTTTCTTGTATACGTATAACTTTAAATCAAACGAAACCAGTACAAATTAAGTAAACAATATTTATTTCATCACAAAATAATGTTTATGTGTGGTGTTAATACTGTTATCAATAACAGTTATGTAAAACAGTTCGAATTCTAATAATAGTTAAGATATCAAAAACCTTTTAGGAATAAAATTAGTCAATAAATCTGAAAAGTACAAAAACTTAATATAATTTCCAAGAAATCTTTCTTACATGTAGAGTTTGTCTTAAAATTTAGATTTATTCATGTAGATCCAGTGGTTACTTTATGCCGAAATCGTATTTTTAGACAGTGCTTTCCAGTACGTTCAAAAGAAGACTAATAAATATCTAACCCTCTGCTTTTCTAAATTAATAAATCGCATTATTTTATTTAAACACGCACATTCCTTAAGAATATTTTGCAAATAAAAGTTGAAAAGGAAAGATTCAAAAACATGTACGTTATGGTTAAAAAAAATTCATCCTTTTCTTGTTGGATAGAAAGAATATCTTCCTAACCTTTGCTTTGTTTTTCCACATGCAAAGGAAACAATCAAAATGGCTTGCGAAGAATATCTGCAAATCAATTATATTGATATACTAATGCACTGATGCAAAAAATCTTTATTTGGTGAAATAGTCTTTACTAAAAGATCCGAATTTCTAATTTAGCGTCACGATTAGTTGTCTTCTAGTCTAAACCTAATATAGTCATGCGCTACAGTAGAACATCAGCAAGTTAATAACAAATAACGTATATGTTTATCAAAGGAATTAGGATTTTTACTTGTACTTGATTTAGTTTGTATGTAGTCATAAACAAAAGGAAAATAAATAAATAATAATTTCATTTCACTCGACTAGAGGCTTTCATAGCTGTTATTTTTCCGTCTGAACTAACATGAAAAATATACTCATGCATTGGTTAATACAAAGTAAGAAAAAAAGCATGATTACATGGAATATAGTTGTTGTTAGCATTGGAATGACGTCCTAGTGTCCGCTAGCAAATCTACAACAGATAATTTTAAGATTAAGTACATATCATGAAAATGGTCTGCATGATTATGGAATAAGGTAATTGGTTTGTAAAGAGTAATAATAATAATCTAGGAAATCCTAAAAAAAATATTAGTTATATGGATGGATATTTTTAGAATCATAAGAACAATTAAAAGGTACTAAAACAAGCATGTTTTTCCTAAATGAAATCTTCAAAATTTGAAAAGGCGGAAACTATACTGAGTTAATTGTAGTGAAGCCAACAAAGTATCTAGGAATATACGTCCCTTTCATCTGTGCACTTGCAGTAGGGGAAACGAAAAAACAAATTTAACAAATTTTATTATAAATCTAAGAAATACTCGTTACCACTATTACTAATAACCAACAGAACTATAGTTGATATATATTATTTTTGCAAGTATAAAAATAATTATCTAAGCATGTACAGAGGAAGGAGATCATTTTCACCTTAGTTATGCTCTGATGGCTGCAAATTCCAATTTTAAACAAGGATATAATTTTGAAAACTCAACAGAATTGACTAGAATCCTTACTTTTAAAAATGTTTGGGACCAAAATCACCCTGTCCTCCCCAATTAACGAAGAGACAGGATGTAAACACAAGTCAGAAGTAGACTAATTTTGGTACTAGAACCAAAATAAATTAAGACTAAAATGTTCTCCGTTTTAAATAAATCGTATTGTGCTTATATATTTCACATATGTTATCTTCAATTTACAAGAGTTCAGCGTGATTTGATGACGTTATCTAATATGCAGATATTAAGATTTACTTTGTTCCTAAATTTTCTTGTTTTTATCACAAGTATTTCTTCTTGAAAGTGTGAATGCATGTTTTCCTTTCAAATTTTTGATACAGCCTGCCAAAGTATCAAAAATAAAACAAACTGACAATAAATATGTGGATTACCGAACATTTGAGCAGCTTTTCTTTTTTCCAATTTATTGAAGTATTAAACAAATTTAATAACTTTTTCTGTTCACTATATGCTTTATATGAAGTTTATTAAAAATCAATCTGAGTTTATTATATTTGATTTATATATATAATAAACGGATGCTTTTTATTACTTAAAACTATCCAAATAATTTAGCCTCAAATATTGTTTTGCATTTTCTTTTCTCAGCTACAAAATCATGATCTTAAATTAAAACCTTTTGAATCCTGACTTTTTGTAGTTAAAAGAAAATAAAGATGGTTGAAAATGGGAAACTTTCAACCATCCAGATAATGAATCCAGCCACTTTTCTGGAGAACTAAGAAACAGAAAGATATTAAACAAAAAGTTTCAGGCAGAAGAATTTATTCAATAAATTTCCTATTTACCTGCTACAGGAAATTGCACAGACTTGGATCATTTGGTTATATAATAACGCTGAAGTTTGATTGAAGCCTGAAAAGCAATTCAATTACTAGAAAATTACAAAATGAGCAGCTGATCGAAGAAAGCAAAAAAATTCTAAAAAGAAGAAGAATTCAATTTCCTAATATAGCTGGTGTATAAGCAAATTCTGTTAACATGAAGGGAGTACCAGTGGCAAAATTAGAGAGAGGCTAATAATAGTAATAAGCTATAAAAGAATTTCGATGTTTTATGACACGTAATTATTAAAATATCTTTTGGTGATGCATTACGTTATTTTTGAAAGTGAAGTTTATAAATATTTTAAGAATAGAAATATACTGTTGTAGAGTGGTCCGATAGTAATAAACTTCAGACTTAACGCGTTAGCACATAGTATCTGTATGAAAGATCGATATCTAAAGGGTTTTGATAGATGAACTGTAAAGCTATATATTAATAATATATTTTTTCAGTATTAATATTCACTATATTTCAAATGGAAGCTTATTATTTAAGTTAGTAGGTAAAAATAACGTTTGATTTACACTGAAAAAAACATAAAAAGCCAAAGATAACCAACATAAACGTTCTCAGTCTTAGAAATGAAGTAGCAGTTCGGATTTATAAAGTCATTGATTTAATATCAAAGTGCCTTTTAAAAAGTTCTTTAAGACAAAAGCAAAAAAATGCATACTAAACATCCTTAATGTTTGCGCCTCAGAAAATATACTCTTGAAATATCTGTATAAACTAACATAATTGTAATAATAATTTAAACAAAAAGAACATTCGCTAATTCAGATGAACCTGGAACTGGGTAAAGATGCCAAGAAAATTTATTTGATGGAATCCTCGTGTTTCTCCCTAAGTATTTATTTTTTCATTTGTATTTTGCATTACAACATGATATACGAGTAGTACAGTGTTTATTTAAATCGAACAATTAATTATATATTATCTCTTAAAATGGCAAATTTTAACTGAACATTCTTGACATTCACTTGGCAGGCGTTCCAAATAACAAAACATTCACGTCATAGGGAGAAGACGTAGAGTTATAAAATCTCTTTGTTAGAAATGGCGGAAGCATGGAGCTCAGATTCCTGCACCACGATGGGAAACGGATGTAACCCAGCGTTGAGATTGTATTTATGAGAGACTCATCAAATATAGAACAAAAAGGAACTCTTCTTTAAAAGCATCCCAGAGTTGTGCTCTGTTGAAAAAGAAACCTTTTTAAGTCAAACTTTCAGAGACCAACTGTGCAGTATAGGCAGTTTGAAAGCCGTTATGTGACGTCTTGATTCGGTATCTGGAAGAAGAGACAACCCACTGCCTGCGGAGTTTTATTTGCCTAAGATATCCGAGAGACTGTCAGGAGAAGAAAAAGAAAGGAAAATTGTAATGGCAATCCGCTTTGCTAAAGCAGTAGCCAACAATATCTGTAAACTATGTTGGTGGATTACCGGAATTAAAGCCAGGAGATTTCATGTGAAATAATGATATAATACCATCATAGAAACGCTGTGATGAGAGTAATCTTCATCTGTAATGTTACAGTTTAGTCACTTAGTTTTACTGGTAATTGGTGCAAGTTCTGAAACAATTAAAACGTAGCCCAATAAATATATATTTTGTAGATGTTGGACAGTCGCTTCTGTGTATATTTCGCTAAATTTCAAGTTTACGTCAAAGTACGACGTGTGAAGACTCTCGAATATTAAACATATGTACAGGGAACAGCAGAAAAAATGACAGATTTAAAGATATCCAGGAAAAGTATGTGAAAGATTTCTCTTCTGTATAATAAAGTGACTAAACCAGTAGAAAGCAAGCTTAGAAGTACATTTGAGAATCATTCCTTTCCAAATATAAATGAAACAAATTTGTGCATCGTGAAAGCATTGCAAGATGCAAATAGAAAGAATGGATTTGAAGCACAGGAAACTAGTGATCAATATATTGTCTAGACACGACTGTCAGATCAAAGCAGATCGCAGTTTATTAATCAAAAGTTACTAATGGTAACGTTTCTTGAGTAGAGCCTAATTTTAGAGAGTCCAATCAAAATTTTCTCATGCTATAAATAAAAATTAATTAAAACGTAATATGGTATTTTAAATAATATAAAATATTAAAACATTGTCATAGATAATGAATGTGTAATACTTTAATGTTTATTGTCATATGGACACCATAGTTTATAAAGAGTTTACAAAGTTGATAGAAGCATGCGCTTTCTCTTAATAATCAAAATGTTTAAATATGATGAATGATCAAACATTCATTACAAACCAACTTAGAAGCAAAGTTATTTGCTAAACTCAATTTCTCAACCTGATATATGAGTTTCCGATAATATTTGCATGTTTACTAATGCTTTCCTTGCAGTCTCAATGAATATGCAAAATGATTCTGGTAGTTTTTCTTTAACTATTCATCAGAATTGAGTAATTTTTTTTAAAAAAATTTTCAAGATAATACTTGTTGAAATGCAATTTCGAATCACAAACTTTGAAAAATTTACTAAAAACTTAAAAACTAACATATAAATCAAACATTTTTTTGAAATTACATTTTAGTTAGGATTATAACTAGATTGAATTCTGTATTCTATAGTCTAACTGATGATAAAAACGGATAAATACATTAAAATACCGTATACAGGAAAGGTAACACAAAAATGAAAATTGGCATGGTACCAATGAACCTACGCTTCTTCGACATACGTTTACTATCTCTACTTCACTATATCAACTGATTATTCTTTTATGGCTGAAGTATAAATCTAAAAGCGACGCAATATCACCTATTTATGTCAGAAAATGGTCTGTTCTTGCATTTCAATATTTCCGAGACCATACACCTAGCTTTCCTGCAGTATTGCTGAATTAAATGTCTTTAAGTTGAATTACAAACAGAAAGCTTTGAATATTTAATTAACTTGCATAATTTCATTTTTTGATAAAACACTGCTTTTCGAAATGTTTCATGCTTATGAATACGAAATAAACAACAATTAATCATATATATATTTTTTGAATAGGAAAATATCCTTTTCGAAAAGTTAAAAATTTAAAAAAAACAATGGTTTTTAATCTCAAAAACACTTAAATTACATGAAACATGAAAATTCAAGATAGAGAATTACGTATTGTCATTACAAATTAAAATAACATAATGTAACACAATATAATACTTATTGGAGTACAACGTAAGATAACATAAACTTAGATTGTATAAATAGTTCCAAGGTCAAGTTTTGAGTTAAAGTTAGGGTTATGGTTAATGTTAAAATTAAAAACAAAACAAAAACGTCCAGGCCATAATTAACTATTTTTGTGCCATAAAACGAGTTAATGCGTAACAAAACTCCTGACTAGAGAGAATTTAACATTCTGTTTCCAAAATAAAAAACTCCAAAAAATCAGGAGTCAATCTGTTTGTAAAGCAAAAATACACAATAATAATTTTGTAAGCGCATTATTGGCAAAGTTGAAATGTATTACAAGAATAAAATAGACTTAATGATATGTATTGGATAAGCTTATAGCAACCTATAGAAATACTGCAGCAAATCCATATCAATACGATCAGAATAATTTGTAATGATCCGACGGATAGCAACTAAATCGCTTGCTGATACTCTAGATACAACGCAGTTTTGTTATGACATTAGATTTAAAATGAATCATTCATGAGAAGTAACAATGTGGTCAACTTTAAATGAAAGAAAATCTATTTTCACTTCTTTATTAAATTTAATTTAATGAAATTTATGCAAATATTTTTCTTTTAACCTTTGCTTTTGAATTATTAAATAAGGAAAGTCAACAACCGTGTTAATATCCAGTATCCATTAAAATGTTTAACTATACAAATCTACAAATTAAAGTAAATATTCAGCATTTGGAAGAGCAAACGTTTAACGCGCAATAAGCCATAAAAGGAACAATATAAATCCTAAAATTCACTTATCACTTTAACATCCGGTTTAATATCAAAATACTACGCAGTTATAAAATAATTTTATTTTACAGATCAATTTTAAAACACCTATAAAACATTGTTTCATTACCTTTGACAACAAATGAAATAAAAATTCGCAAAGTTTGTGCAAAAAGGAAAAAATAAATTGGATTTTTGCTGATTTATTTTATAAGTGAATAAAATAGTGCAATATACAAAATAGGAGTCTTTAAACTAAATGTATTTTAGCTGTCATGAGATAGCAGTGAAAATGAAAATAATCTGAAAGAAATTAAACTATATAAAATAATTTTTTGCAATGTAAGGAGAAAATAAGGGGAAAAAATAATACAAGTTTCAATAATTATATTCACTATATAAAGATTCTTATAAAAAGCTCAGACGAAAAATGTCTGATTGATTAATAGTAATGTACAAAAACAGCAAAATGCTAATATTTTGAAAAATAGAAAGAAAATTAAATTTAAGCTAAATAAACAAACAAAGGAACTTTAATGCATAGTTAAATACCATTCAAAGTAAATACAGTACAGATTAGCTAAAGATCTGAAATTACGTATGGTATTTCTTTGTAAAAGTTAAATTATTTCTTGAGCACTCTACATTGTAAAAGCAGGCATTTAACTTTCTGTTTCTGTATTAAAACTATTAAACATTTCACACGTTTTCAAGATGAATAACAAGCCTGTTTTAGGAATATCTCTTTTAGGGCCTTGTAGGTAGAGCTTTGATAGAATGCAATGTTATTTTGTGTTTATCGTTTTATGTTAGCTCAACTCATTCGCTGACTATTGAGAAAACATAAAGAACACACTAAACGAAAAACTATCTTTACCTTAATGACTTTAAGAACAAAGAACAATATTTACATAGTCAAATATATTTGCTATCATTTATATTTTATGGTGGTCTTGTAGTTCTTAGTTTTAGTGAAGGTGACTATGTGTCACGCATAATGGTTAGCAGAGTAATTGCAGAATTAGTAATAATTACGTTTGTACATCCGTAGTCGGTTTAATTCATGTGCAAAAGTGTTTGGTTAATGACATCTTTGAAAATATACTATTGACATCACTGGTGTATATCTAGACGATGTGCCCCCAGTGTTTGGAATCAGAAACAGATTTGTGCATCTTTTGAATGCATGGACAGTTCCAAGATATCTGATCTAATATACGATGACCTGAAGCTAGTTATCCTTTCTTTATTTTACTGTTTTGTGGCCACTGACTGATACTGATCTTCCCGGGCACTTATAGATCTGCGTCTTTTTGGCTGGGATCTGTCAGTTAATTAGCTGGCTGTATTTGAAGAAGTCTCTGGTAATAGAGTATCACTTTTTGTCTTAACCAAACTGGGGCCAAAAAGTGAATCGAAACTAAATTTATTTTCACAGAAATTTCAGCTTATGTTTCTCTAGTAAATCATTGTTGAAGTGCACTCAATGAGCAAAATTTAATTTTCATCTTTAAAAAGTAACATAAAAATAGAAAACCATATTTACATAGAATTTAGCATTTTTATATTTCATTTGATTTAAATCATATAAGATAAAGTAGATAAATTTCGTCTTTATCCATTGAAAACAAACCAGCATTACTTCAGAAGAGGTGTTTAGTCAAAGTATCAACAATCGATATCATTTCTTGAAAATAGGCTAACACTTGATTGCTAACCTGTTTTGCAAAAAGCAAAATTGTTTTTAGAAGAGTCCGATTTGTAGCAGAAAACCAACATTAAACTCTAAAATTTAAAATTCAATTTCATCATTTGTTTTATATGGATGGAAACTGGTGTCATATGATTTTTAGTTTAATATTTAAACAATTGGAAACTTAGCAATATAAGCAGTAGTCTGACTGTTATAAATAAAATTGTAAAATATATTCTTAATATCATTAGTTGTGATTGTATTGATACGAATGACAGAAAATTTCTTATTAGGCTAGCCCCAACCTACTGGTAAACATTACTTGAGGTTGAGATAATAACACTGTAAAAAATGTAAAACTCATTAAACAAATATTTTAATATTAAACATCTAATTAATCAGAATCCATAACTAGCTCACTTACAATGAAGCTAAGAACCAGGGTTGGCCAAAGGAATATGCTATTCCTAATTATATTTATTGAAATATAAATCTAGTTATATTTATGCAGCTGTGAATCACCCGGAAATAGGTTGAATACCATTAATGGATAGCTAACAACCTTTTCATACATTTTAGATTTTTATCTATGCAAATAATTAAGCTGTAGGAAGAATCAAATCAAATAAAATCCAGGCCGCCGAATTCGTTAATTTTAGAATCGCAACTCATGATTAAGAAGTATTCAGCCCAACAATAATCTACAAATAATGGTATTTGGTTCCAATGTTATAAAAACAAAAGTAATCTTAAACGAAAGACTTAATTTTTTAGGTAATAATTCATTTGAGATTTGTTACCCCCCAGATGCATTTAAAATTGAATTATTACGTTGTATGCGAGAATTCAGTTATAACTATTTATAGCTATTAACTGAGAAAAAGAAAATCTTCCATTCTGTCTGAGTAATAATTGAAATAAATTAATTGTGGTGTCATATGGTAAGTAAAAGACCCTTGCAGAAATCTTGGTATACTAAAATTAAAGCCAAATACCAGAACTCCAATTAATTGTTATTACAATTCTGTTTGAAAAGTTTAATGAATTAATGAATACGATTCAAAGAAAAAATTTTTAATTACCGATTAGGGAGTAGTAATGACATTTACAAACTATGCTAAAAAACATTCTTATAATAATCCTTTTAAGGAGAAAAGAGAGACAAATGTACAAATTTTATTCATTTAAAAGCTTCATTAGGGCATATGCAATATGCATTTCACTAATAAATTAAAATAATCTTTCAACAATAAAAGTAACATTTGTTGGTTTCACTTTTCAATTGTATATAAATATTTCAAGAATTCTAAAGAAATGTAGATCTAAACCAATTGTAAACTGACACAGTCAAAATAGAGAAAAATAAACACTTAGAAATTCAGTGAATTTAAAAGAAAAATTTTAGTAAAATGGAAACGGAAATCATCTTGTATAGCAAAAATTAACATTTTAAGCAAAGGTTTCAGACGGTAAAGAGTGAATACTTTCACTGGTTGCCAAAGTTACTATATAATCCTCCCCGAAATTATAATTTTTGAATTATTATACTACCACGACTTGTGAAATATTTTAAAAAAAATTTTATTTGCTGAATTATCATTTACATATTTATTTCGTTAATATAAATATTCAAAATAGCATTGCAGAGCTTGCGTTTAATGATTATACCTCTATAGTTGCAGCCTCTTCCTGAAATTACTGCCCTATCGATATATAGTATTAAAATCCAATAAACGTAAAAGCAATGTTCAATTGTCTGTACTATTTTTAAAATGCATTTTCTTCATTTAATACACAGTTAAATCAATTTTTGTTTAGAATATCAAGTGATGTAATAAATTTGGCTGCTGTTGTATAATTAATGTACTCAATGTTTTATTCTGGTTAAGGCTTATCTGTGTAGTATTTATGAATTATAGTTAGTAATTTTTAACTGCTTCTACATTTAGAAACATTTAAATGATATATCTAAATATAGCAAAAATTGCCAAACTTTAAATAAAGTTTCTTGGATATAAGATTACGAAATAAGACAAGAATGAGCTACAATAGGTTTTAAATTACTTGAAATTCTACATGAAATGCGTCTCGATAAAGAATAATCGGAACATGTTTTATGAAAAGTTAGATATTGGAAGTTTCTTTTTCCATTAATTGGAGTGTCTATATATTAAGATACTTTAACATTACAGTTTTTTTTTTACATTTCATGGTAATCCAAAATAATAAAAAAATTAAAGCAAATCAATTAATCTTTATCATTAATTTTTATAGGTCTAAATACGACTAAAGATTTTGTTTTAGTTCTTCGTAATATCCTCGGGAATTCAACTGACAGTGACGAAAAGCTTTCTTGTAAACATTAAAAAGACAATTTTTACATGACATTTACTATCTCTCATATTTTGTCGTGAAAATGTTACCTAAAGGTAACCTCTTGGTTCTTCATGCCAATCATCAAAGATTACTTTAACTTTAGCTTTAATGTTCCCGAAGTCAGATTTTGAAATAAGTTGATCTTAAAGTTGTATAATTTTTTATAAAAGAAGAATAACATTGTGTGGTTTATGAAAGTTCATACAGAAATATTAATTAGGCAGTATTCACTGGTGGGCGCACAAAGAAAATCATGCACAAAAGGGGCGTCACCGAAAGTGATATATTTTCTGTTGAAAATTAATCTTAAAATTACTAACATAAAAGCATAGTGCTAAATATGTGATATCTGAAACTAACTTAATATGAACTATGTTTAAATATAGCATCTGTTTCAGATTTCAGAATAAAAAATAAGGCTAAAAATATGCGTACTTATTTATGACTTGATTTTTCATACTGCAGACTATGAAATATAAACTATTGAAGATACGATATATGAACATTACTGCAGATTCAAGGTGGAAATAAATTTAAAGTAATATTAAATTTAAAACACGTACTTTGTAATTTCCTTCAATTCAAAAATATAACTTTTTATATTTCAAGTTATGATAGTAAAAGATTTGCCATTTACGAAAATTAAAGAACCAAAAGTTAAAATTTTCATGGATTAAACTAAAAATGTGACGGTAGAGATTATGATTATTTTTTATAGATTAGCTAAACAGCATTAATATGTCCTAAGATTTCAAGACATTTGACAGTTATAATAACAAGAAATAACTCCACTGTTTTTAAGCTAAAAATCTTTAAATTTAAGTAAATGAAATATAATTAGAAACAAACAAAAATAATCATATCTTTGGTGTCTATCCATAAACTGTAATATCTTTAAAATAGTAAAATTAAGAACAAGTTTTACTAAATTTGCTAGGTTTTAATACACAAAAATATTTTATTTTGCAAATCATGCTGACAGGTTTCTCAATAAAAGCAAAAGCATGGTTTCTAAATTTGGTTGCCTGACAAGCGCATAGCATTATTGTCATATCACGTATAATATAATAATTAAACTTAAAAAAACAAAAAAACAAGTTTGTGTTTAAATAATTTTACTTCTGATCTGCTTTGCAATTAAAAAAAAAATTAGCACTATATCTGGTGAAGCCAACAGTAAATAATTCAGTCTTTTGCCATTCGGAAGATTTGCAAGACTACTGTTGGGAACGGTGTCTGAAAATCTAGTTCTGCTGAATGTGAGAGAAATTATAGCAGCTGATGCGGAGACGGTTAGAGATAAGAAAGATTAAATTCCAACACGAAACAACCCGAGTAGAATCTAAAAGGTTAAGGTAAATGAACTTGATCACGCTACTTCCCGTCCCCTGACGTACTGTTCGTGGATAGTAAGGGAAAATAACAGCTGTCCGGTAAACTGCGCTGTATTAGCCATGGGCAGTGTTTTACAATTTATTGACCGATATCTGTGACGTTAAAGAATAAACGTACAAGAATTGTTTTAAAAATCAGACGTTTACATTGTTTATCTTTAGATCTTTGCACTGTCTTTTCTTCGTATGTTTCCACTGATTTAAACTTTTAGCCTTGAGCCCATTTCGTTTTATCAGAGCTCACTTTAATGGGATAAACAAATGTAAAGGTGCTGGCTGCGGGTCTTTATAACTGTTCTACTTTCTGAGATTAGTACAGTAATACTGACGAACTGTTAATTAAGACAAAAACCAGATCTAACAGTCTGATAATTTGTAGGCGAGATGTAGAACGAGAATTCTGATAATAAATCAGTGTTAAGGTCATGTTTTCTCTGCTGACAGATCTAACATTAATGGTTGTTGAAAAATGTGTTCAGTGTTTTAGAAATTATATAGTATGTCGAATCTGTTACCAAAGAACAAGCAGAATTGTGCAAAGTTAGAAAAAGAACTACAAAAAATCGTAAAATGCTCAAAAGTATATTGTAAATGGATTAAGAATTGACTGATGATAATATTCCTATCAGCCTCTGGAACTACTACCAGTAGAGGGCAAGGTAGCATAAATCGAACACCGAGTCTGTAAATTTATAGCACCAACAAATACAAGGTATTAAATTATGTTGTAACGTTAACCATAGATCCAGTCAGCCATAATTGAGCTGGTTTTTACGAGCTAGATACTTGACCTGAAAATTATACTAAAAAGGTTTAGTCTAAATTATGAAGCATAAATCCATGCAGCAGAAGGAAACCGGTGTTGAATTTTCTAAAACTGCTGGCTGTCTTATTACTTCTGAAGTGGGATCCACAAAGATTCACGCGCCATTTTTAATTTACTCCGAGCCTGCAGATTTATATTTTCGTTTCTGCTGTAAACTGCTTGGCGAAGACAGTATACATGTGGTTTCTCCAAATAGTAAAAATTATGGCAAAGACTGTTTGAGTATGAATCAAACTCGACTTTGTTTTTAGATGCAGAAATGTGACTTTTTATAGAAACGTCTCCATTCACTTTTCTATTTGATAACACTAATTTAAAAATTCAATTTATGTCTATGATTAATACGATTTTTAAATTATTTATAGCTAATAACATTTAAAATGTTGAGCAATTTAATATCCGTTTTAATATTAACTAAATTCACTTACTTATCAAATTGATGTAAGTTGTTACATAATTTATTTATTAAAATGTTGGAGATACTTTATTTGATTGACTACTGTCTTGTTTGCAGTCGTCTTAAGATGCCATTAGATCATGTTTTGTTGCTCAGGTATTTGGTTTTATGGGTTTTCCATAGGTTAAATGCCGCAGCTGCGTTCTGCGTTTTTTTGTTTTTTTTTCACGGAGAGAGGCAAGAAGGGGACTTAACCGCTCCTTGGTATTTGACCAGAGTAACCTGCTTTCTGCCAAAATATTATTTATTGAAAAGTTTTTCAAAGTAATTAATTCTTATTAACGCTAATAGAATCCTCGTCATTGGAACGGTAGCGGGATGCAAAGTTCTTCATTTCTGGAAAATTGATGAGCTAACTTTTGAATTTAAAATATTTTGAAATGCTTTCAGCGAAATTATATAATTTATTTAGAAAAAAATAGCAATTTCTAAGATTTGTTAAATTTGGGGAATTTTTATTCAATTTTAATTTATGCTTTTTTCAAGATCTAGATTTCTATTAATTATTTTGTCTAAACGCGTTGTTGGTAATAAAATTCTATTCTTTTCAGCTTTTAAAATCAAGTTGATTGTTCCAAAAGATTTTGCTGAATTCCTTTGTGATATCTAACAGAAAAACTCCATTAACAATGAATATTTTAAGATAACATTTTTTAAAAATTATTTTTAGAAAGCATTTGAAACGATACATCACACCTTCAAAAGATTTTTTTCGTAGTATTTAATTAAGTAAAAAAAAAACTGCATAATTACTTTTAAATATACTTGTAGGTAGATGTGTGTTATGTGAGGTTTATCTAGAGGATAGATACTTGTATAATTCTAATAAAGCGCGGTGCTGGAAATCGATAATCAGAGACATTTTACCAGTTGCTAGCAATATTAATCTTTCGACAAACGAAAGACCAGTAGTAAATAAATATGGATACAAGACTTACCCGATGTTAATAATAGTAGTGGAATTATTTGGAAAGTATCGTAATAGAATATTTTTAAACATAGTTCCAGCAAATTTCCATTCATAACTGATCAACTACGTGTAGGAAAATTATCAGGCAGGCTGATCGGTCAGTCACCTGACCATAATAACAGTGTTTACACACTAAACTTCATTCTTGTAGTTATAGGTTTCTTTTAAGCAGCCACAAGTGTGTGTGTGTGTGTGTGTGTGTGTGTGTGTGTGTGTGTGTGTGTGTGTACTCTGGAAATTGTTTTTTTAGACTTCTCAATTTCTTAACATCTGATAGAATATGATATTCCCAGCCGATTTCACTTAAACTAATCAGATTGTTGTTATGTAGCGCATCATGGTATTAAACGTTAAGGAAGCAATGATCTCTTTAATGTTTTCTATTAGTTATATCTTATATATTTCCAGGCTTTTATAAACTTTTGATAATCCAAAACTAAAACCTAATAGTCATAAGGAATATACATTTGAGAGGTCTTTTGATTTGTGATAATCGTAAAGTTTGCATACAAACTTGTTAATATGGTAGGCCACCATGAACAAAAAACCTCATCTTTTAAGGCGCACACAAAGAAGCAAAAGGCCATATTTACATGATATGTACGTGACATTTACCGACTTATATATTTAGCGTCAATTAAAAACATGTTAAAATTGTATTTTATTTTATTATGTTTTATTATCACAAATAGATAATTTAAATTAACTTTCTTATGCAAAACGTGTGTAAAAACGTGATTTTAACTCGCTGTCTCTCTGAATGGAATAAAGTGACATTGACCTTCAGATTGTGTACTGTTAGAAACCTATGTGAGTCAGTAATACAGTGTTTGGTGATATTATTATTATTATTATTATTATTATTATTATTATTATTATTATTATTATTATTATATTATTATTATTATTATTATTATTATTATTATTATTATTATTATTATTATTATTATTATTATTATTATTATTATTATTATTATTATATTATTATTATTATTATTATTATTATTATTAGTTAGTACAATAGCCTGGTGTTTAGTCTACTAGGCTGCTATGATAGAGGGCTTGCGTTTACTTCTCATAGAAACTTACTTTGGGAAATCTCTCTAGCATGGTTTCTTTTCACTCTTGTTCCCTATCTGGCTGTGTAAACTTTATTTGAACACTGCCTTTTCCTCCCACATCTAAAATAAAGGACTCCTGTTGATTTTTCCCTGCAAAGGAAGACACACGTCTTCCAATCCAAGTTAGGTCACCATGGAAGAGAACTTTAATTATACCACTTTATACTTTAATATTGGAAAAGAAACAATTCCTGCAGGTAAAGAATGTCACTATAAAAGTGAAAAAAATATTATTATATTGGTGTTATTAGAATTCGTTTTAATGGACCAGAGACTGTATATATATGATGAATGTGAAACGATAATCCCAGACATTTTCGTAACTTATAAAAATTAAAAAATAAAATTTAAAAAGATAAGATTGTATAATTTGTTTCCCAAGTTGTATATTAAACAACAAATACGCTATTAAATCGATACATATATTCAGATAGAAGTATTTCAAAAGGTAGTTATAGGTAATATTTATATTTTTGCATCGGTTATAGCTTTGTTTTACATTGAGACCATTTTCATGTTTATCATATCAAAGTGAAGCAAGTTTAAATTCTTGCAGAAATATCACATCAACCAAAGTAATCAGATAATCTTTGTTTTTAAATTAGAATTGGTATACCTAATGCTTTTTATTAGAAGAAAAAGGGTGCATACTGTTCCAATGTGTCATTTAAGCAGAAAAAGAAATAAACACTTTAAATATTTAAAATAAAATCACTAAAAGGCCATGATTATGATCAGAATTCAAATCTCTATGCCACTTATTTCAAATGTATTTTCATATGCCCATCTAATGGATTTTGAAAAAAAAACGTAAGTGAATATTTACCACCCATAACCCACGTTACTTTTAGTGATTGGTGTTTGTCTAGTTCATTGTTAAATTTGATTGCAAGATTTTTTAAAACGAACAGTAACAAGGCGGCATTCAAATTTTAAATCGTATATTTGTGTACATATAAAATCAAGGAAAAAAACATTTTGATTAAAATTGAGTGACAGAAGATTTCGGAACAGAAAGCAGTAATACGTAACGAATTTTATTGTATGGTTGGTTTCTAGTAATAATGAATTCTGGTTTAAAATTTTTGTGGCTTTCTTACTTTTGACCTTTCTTTCAGTGATATTAGCTGATTAATTTTGAGATGTTCGGTAGCAAGAATAATGCCTTATGTAGACTATACAAGCCGCCTTTGCTTTGTGGGTCTTGTGACCTTGAATACAGAATGACCATTCTGTCGACTGAAATTATTAGCCAGGAAATGAATGCCAAGAAATCAATTATTGAACCGAAAAAGAGAGGCCGTACGAAATATGTCTTGAAAGTGAAAGACCGTTTTCTCGAAAAGAAAATCGCCCTATAAAGATGGTAAGTGATCTCTTTTCTTTGAAAGGTAAAGAAATTTGGAAATTACTTGAGAGAAACCTGGAAGAAGCCATTAGGCCTGATTAACGGAGTAAATTGCCAGTGGCTGAGTTATTGTCGGTTTAAAACAACCAAAGAGGTTGTCAACTCAAAGCTAATAAATAATTATTATTGCTTCTACATGTACAAGAGTTTAAATCACCAAGTCTAACGTTAATGAACAGCCTCACCTCTACGCAAACAATCGGCTCAGTCTGCATTACATCACCTGTTTGATTTAAGGAAAATAATGTGGATGTGTAAGCAGATTCAACAAGCAAATATAAAGTAGAATAATTATCGTGGCGATATTATACTTCAAATAAATGAATAAATGATTTTTAATGAAAATCAAAATTGATAAAATCAATTCGCTATACAGCTGGAAATTATAGAGTATCAGTGATACTATATATTAAGGAAGAATCTTATTCTTTCGCAAATAAATTGAAATATTGTCACTTTGCTTTCTTGCTTTAACCCGTTAAATTTAATGTTTGATATTTTAATAATCTATAACCAAAGAGAAGAGTATTTCAGTGAGTTTTGGCACGAAATGTAGTAATAATGAATAAGCTTACATTTTCAAAGATAGTTATATAAGAATCTAGAAAAAAGAGATAAAATGCCTGAATCGTCCATACAGTAGTAGATCTGTTTGTTTTGAGTAGGAAATTTGTTTACCAAAGGATTCTTGTGCAAATAAAGAAGCTGGAAAGAGAGATCTTCGATATTTTTTACACTTAATACCAGGAATAACCTTGGAATATACAGCTAGTAGATAATTGGTTTTTGTTTTCAACTTTAAAGGGAATATATGGAGTTTTTGCTACCTTTTAAAGATATAATAGTAAGAATGCAAATTTTCAGGGCTGAATTCATTTTGAACGATAGACACAGAGGTGTTAAACTCATTTGCTATGACAGGCCGTATTTGATATAAATCTATTAGTGCGGGCCGTACAGATGGGCGTCCAGTGTCCGCAGGAAAAATTTCAGGGGTGTCAAACTGACAAAATGATATCAAGGGCAGGGAATGTGCCTAGCAATGTAAGCATTATCTCTACACGTAATACACGATGTGTGTCACATAACGTCAGGCTTATTTCTGTTGATTTCATGAAAAAGAGGAATCATGAAAGCTAAGATTTGCAGATGATTGTCCCCGTGTTATTCTCTTTCTTTAAATATAAACTTTATTCTAATACATCAATAATATTTTAAAGTTACGAATAAAAATATAAATATATTAGAAAATATAGATATATTACAAAGAGTTGTCTACCCTTAGGCGTTGTGTTAGTAAACAAAAAGTGTATTGAAAATTTTCTATGTATGATTCAGCTCACAGAGACAGTAACCTTTAAAAAAATTCCACACTAACTTCGAAGAAGATATAATCGAATATGTACATGCAAACATGCATACGTGTGCATTAAAAAATTAAATATAGATCGATTATAACTTTAGAACATATTCTAAACATTCGAATAAAGTTTATATTTCCATAAAGGAAAATCAAATCAAAATTAAATCTGATCTTAAATCGATTTATTTTATTATATATTAAATATATATGGTAGCATTGGGGGAGCAGGTGAGGGGAAAACTCGCATTATTTCTTTTAAATTAGCTAATAATAATTGCGCCCGCGTCAATAAAATCCTAATGGGCAGTTAGTAATCTAACTATTCTATCTGGACAAATGTATTTTATTTGGCTTTTATTACTCTTATTTTGAGAAATCAAGAGAAATCAAATGTAACCTGACACAGTTTTATCTAAAATTAAAACACTACAACACAAATATTACATTGTAAAATAATACTTTTTATTGATAGATATCAACGATATAAAATAAAAATAGAATCACTTCTACAATAAATACGATTTACAATTAAAGAATATGTTTGTAGATAATAAGTATACTGAAATATGACTTTATTTACTTTCTACTACTGGTTTTTGATACCTGGAACATACTTTCTCAAGGTACTGACGCACACTTTGAACTCAATACTACAAGGTTGCTTCAAACTTTGATACAGTGTTCAAAGATCTTAACTTCTTAATGTTCATTACAGAATAAGTCTGTTCACGGACATACGTTGTCCCAAACAAAGATAGAATTTTTTAAGAAAAAGACAAACATGGGGTAACTTGATCCTAGTTATTGATAAAAATGTGCTAATATAACTATTAGAAAGTTTATTTTCAAAATATTCACACTGCAGATCGATTATTTCCATCTGCAGCTCAACAGAGACCTCGTCAATATTGATAGAAAATGGGTCCTGAAAAATTGCATAGGCTTTCTAGAGGTTTTCATAGTATAAAATCATTCTTGGAATCCATTTTTTTAACTTACAAATTTTGCTGCTTTAACTTTCTGTGAAGGCATCAAAGTTTGACTTAACCGTGTAATGTCGTCGCTTTTAGGTCGAAAAGTGTGCCAGATTGCCTTATGAAAGTTGCTTTTCCAAAAGTTAAAGTTTATTTTCAAAGGAACGAAATTAGTCATAAGTTTTGTCACCAAATTGTTGCGGCCCTGTATCTTTTTGTTAAGACAATCCACATTTTCTGTAATAATCACCATTTAGGAAAGATCTTGATGCCATTCATTATCATGTAACTGAGGTAAAAGCTTCCCTTTCTGATCTATAAACAATTTATATCGCCAAGTAATTAATAGAACCGTTTCAGTACAGTTCTCTGAAATAGCTAAAAAAATATGTGATATGGCAGCCTACGAGAGTTCTCACGTTCCTCCAGAAGGCATTTAAGATGCCTGTAGTTAAGGCATCATGCTCGTATGAAATTAATTGTTTTTATAACCACATCATATTAGATCGTTACAAACGTTTTGTCGGTTTTTATATTATATTAATTTGAGGTTCATGTTTTGCATGCTTGTTAGGGTGTATGTAGTTAAATTATATATCGTTTTGTAGCGTGTGCTTTGACATGCATTATGCAACACTTACCTTTTTATAAATGATAAAATGGATATTTGTTTCGCGGTTCTGAATGAAGTATGGATATAAAATTTTCTCGTTCCATTTTGCTTCACAAGTTCAAACTAGGACACAAAGCGAGCGAGATAACTCGTAACATTACGCATGCATGGGGCGAAAACACACCGAGCATACAGTACAACGATGGTTTGCAAAGTTTCGATCAGGAGACGTGAGCCCCGAAGATACGAAACGTAGCGGACGTCCTTCCAGCTGTGATAACGACCGTCTGAAAGCCTTCTTGAAGCCGATCAAAGAAAACAGTGCGAGAAATTGCTGGAGAGTTTGAAGTAAGTACTGAAATTGCTTCCCGGCATCTTGACGCAATCGGCAAGGTGAAACAGCTTGACAAGTAGGTGCCTCACGAGTTGAATGAACAACAAAATCGTCGATTGGAGATCTGCTGTTCGCTTGTCATAAGAAACAAAAACGACCCATTTCTTGACCGAATCATTACATGTGATAACAAATTGATCTTTACGACATTCAAAAACGATCAGCACGTTGGCTCGACAGAAACAAGGCGCCTAACCACAATTCAAAAACCAAGCCTCCACCAATAGAAGGTCATGGTCGCTGTCTTGTGGACCGCAACTGGTGTCATCCACTATAACTTCTTGCAACCTTGCGAAACCGTCACAGCTGAAAGGTACTGTCATGAATTAAATGTTCAGTTGTTCATCAGAAACTCTCCCAATGACAGCCGGCATTGGTGAATCGATCAGTTCCAATCCTGCTTCAGGACAATGCTCATCCTCATGTTGCAAAAGTGAATCTTCAGAAACTGAACACTTTGGGGTACGAAGTTCTTCACCCACCCTATTCACCAGACCTTTCTCACACAGACTACCACCTTTTCAAACACTAGACACCTTCCTCCGTATGAAATCCATCTCCAACCAAGCAGCAACTAAAACTGCCTTTTAACAGATTATCGACCCAGAAATCCAGATTTTTCAAAATGGTGTAAATGTTTTTTTGTAATTCGTTGGCAGTAGTATATTCATTGTAATGGAACTTACTTTGATTGATAAACTTCACGTTCTACAACGATATAAAGTCTCATCGTTGCTGTATAAACTAGACAAAACCTTTGTAACAACTTAATAACATTATCCATCTTCAGTCTTTTACTACGCAGTGTTTTCTGGTGCAAAAGGCAATACATTGTATAAAACTGATGGCATGTATTTTTAGATAACAGTTTTCTTTTAACTTTGTGGTAACTACAGCTTTTCTACCCACCATTTGTGGTGCTCCGTCTGTAGCCAGGTTCACAGCCTATGCCCAGTTTACACCTAATTTTCCAGAGCTTCCACCAAACCTTTGAAGATATCATCAACTGTTGTTATGTCTTTCATCGGAACCATTTCCACAAACTCTTATGTTATGTGCATACTTGTATCAACACCTCGAATGAAAATCTAAGCTGCACCACATTAGCTATATCCGTACTTTCATCAATTTCAACTGAAAATGTAACAGAAGACTTGACTTTGTTCTTCAATTGATTGTTGAGATTCCCTGAAAAATCAGTAATTCTCTCTGTGACTGTGTCTCTTGAAACCTTATCTTTGATAAAGTTTGGCGTTTATCCGGACATATTATTTCTGCAGTCATGAACAGGCATTTTCTCAAAAAGTTCATCTCCGAAAAGGGCTTCGATGACAGATATTTTATGAGAAATCATGTAACTTTCCCTAACTGTAGCATCAGTTACTGTAAGAGCATATTTAAATACTGACTGCTTCTTTTTCGAAAACTTTTCTAATTCAGCAACTTTGTCCTCGCATAACTTCCCAGTATAGTTTTCATAGTTTACAGCATGATTAGTGTTATAATGTCTCCTAATGTTAGACATCTTGGCAATGGCGACCTGTTGTGTGCAAATCAAGCAGGTTAGCATTCCATTCACTTCCACAAAGAGATACAAATTTTTCCACATTTCTTCAATTACACGACATTCTTTGATAATTATCGTTTCTTTATTATTAAGTTTAAAAATATCCTTAAATTAAAAATACTTAGTACGACTTTTTATGTATTCCAAACGCGCAGCAGTTGGTGACTAATACTATCTCCTTTTTAAATGTAGTGGTCAATGAATACGTGAGTGCGATTGCTCTTTGACACTTTCTCGCTCGCTTGCTACTGTCTATTGGTAGTTGGTACCTCGGTTGCTCGTTTCTTCAACTAGAAATTGAAATTACACGGTCAAATTACTCTGGGTATTTTATTCATCGCAGTTTGAAAATCGGATCCAGTTGATAGCTTGATCAGCCTGCAGATTTTGTTTTCATTGTATAAAATATGGTGAGGGTCACCAATCAAAGAATGTGTTATTTGTTTCGGGAAGTTGGCGCGAAAGCAATTTCAACTTACGCTAGTTTTATATAATATAATATGAGTCAATTTATTCCTCTATACAGTGACTAAATTTTATTATACTGGGCTTTAATTCCTTGTATTTTATATAAATCATCTCTTTTCTTATTATTTTTTTCTATCGTTTGGTGTGGATTCATATTATTGTGCTTTTAAATGAATACAATGATTGTACTTCCATGAAGCATCAGTCCTCTGTTCTCTTTAGTGTTTGTCAGTCAGTCACCCCGCAACAATTGTTTCGACACGATCGGTCTTCCGTACTCCAGATCTTCTACCGTTAACATTGGCGGGTGCTATAAATGTGTTTATGACGATAGGTATGCTATTGTCTTCACAGTGTTGGTGCAAATAAAAAGGTTAGGAGAGGTGGTCACACAGCTAAACAATTCTCAACTTAACTTTTATTTACCGTAAACCATAAAAATAATAACTCAATCTTACAAATATTAACTCTCCTAGATATATATTTCTGATAAAAAAGAAAGATATTTTAAAAATTTTCTGATAATTTATTAATGCATACTATGGATCCATTTGAAGATTTTGTCCGCTTCTTTAAAAAAAGTAGCCTTACAACCTGCAGGATAAAAGCTTATCATGTAGGCTAAACTGTGAAAGTATTCAGACCTGAAGATATTAGGATTTTGTGGATTTAAAGGTTGGAGTGTGTCCAAAGCCTATTTTCACAAACTCAGTGAACCAAAAGTTTTTCTCCACAAATGATTTGAATAAGTTGATGATGATAATTGTTTTACTGACTGCACCAAACAGAAAAAAAATTAAACAAATTATATTTTTCCTATTCTTTCCTGATTAAAGCTCATGATTCTAAATATGAAACCTAACAATTTCTGCCGCACTTTGTTCGTGATTTCATTAACGCATTGCCGAGTTACGCGCCTTAACCTGATGAGAGTGTTCTACTTTCTTACACGCGGGCTAAAAGGGCGAAATTCCCTATGGAATCATCCTTGATTACAATATTTTGCCACCAGGGTCTTCATACAAGGCAGATCATCGAAATCATCTCACAAACAAGAAGGTTTAAAGGTTAGAGGTGATGTATAATTTATAATTGTTGAAAACAAATACATGAAAAAATATTGGTAATAGGTAGTACCTTTTTAATAAATACTGTTTTCAGTATGGGTTTCAGTCAGTCCATCAATATTGCATTATGAAAAAGAATGCTGCACAGTGGGATTACGTTAAATGACTTTTCAAAACATTAGAACCAGAGTGATTAATCAGAAGATTATTCAACAAGACAGTCAATTACATCGGAGAATTGGATAAAGCCATTCGCTTCAAACGGTTACTGAAGCCGATAATACATAAGATGATATACATTGCATCTTATTATTTAGACGAAACTATTGCTTATATTCCACCTGAAAGATTTTCTAAGCAATTTTCAAACCTTTCTTGTCAGCGAAAAAAATGGAAAAAGTCTGATCAAAGATCAAAACTACGCTACTTCAAAAACAATCATATTAAGCTAATCTATACAGAAAGTAAGCCTTATTCAGTGTTGAAAAAAAACTTATTTTATAAAAGTGTCATATAAATTAAATACCAGTTATTTTGACAAAGAAATAGCACACAAAAACACCAATAACCACCTCAACACTGAAATATTTCAGGATCTGTACACATTTGCCAAAATTCTTGTTTTATATAATATTACAGTTTTAAAAATTAAAATTGTTCATAAATAGCCTCTATTTTCTCCTTTTAGGAAAAGATGCAATATCTGAAAGTTGACATTTGAGAATTTATTTCAGAGTTAAATCTATTGGTGAATTAATTAATGTTATTGACTTTCAAGATATATTGTCTTTCTATTAACTAAATGAAATATTTTGACTAAAAATGTTATTTTACATAATTGAATTAAACTGGCTAATTCAATTTTTTAAAATGTCAGCGGCCATCGTTGTTGCTAAATTTAACAGTAAATGGAAATTTATCTGTTTTATCTTTTAATCACTGAATTAAGAAAAAAGGCAACCTTTATTTTGTATTTGCAAAACATTAACTAGAATGTGTTTAGAGTACTTTGAAAGATTTGTCTAATAAGTGTTTAATTACATAAAAAACAAAAATAAATTGTTATAAAGCCATATGCTTAAATTTTTGTTGCTTTTTTTTCTTTTCCAGACGTGTAAAACCAAAATGGTGACGATCAAGACAGTTAACTGCATCTTGTAGCTACTGAATTGAAGCTGTTTATTACATAATATTAATTGGAAACATTACAACAAGAATACGCTATCCAACAACTCTGTGAGGAGTTTGATAAAAAAATTTTAAAGAAACAAGCACAGTTAATGATAGAAAATTATGGCATGCTGCAGATATCTAAGAATCATTTTGAAAATACCCACAAAGATCGATTTCTCGTGTTTCACAACATATGAACATTCCATTTTTTTACAGTTCGTACGATTTTGAAAATAATGTTGATTCGTGAAGCATTTATCAAGCACATATTTCAAAAGCTGGAAAACGTGTTCAAACCGTCGGCAAATAAAATCAAAAGCTGCATATCTGTAGATGGTTTCCAAACAATTAACAAACACCGAAGCTAATTAAAGACACAGAACATGTTAATGTTATTGTGTTGACCCTCCTTCAACAAGATAGTTTCTAGTCATATTTTGTACATTTACACAAACACCACGAAACACCAAAGCTTCAAATGAACTGGCGATCTATTGGCAACCGCTTATCCAAGCAAAATGTAAGATTTATCTCAGTTAAAAAATAACTTTCAATCTCTGCACCAATGAAGTTATTTCTCATTGCTATACAGTGTAATTCCTTGGCCTCATGTCATTTCATAACGTTTTTTTCTCCCACAAGTAAAGGTTTTCAGAATCTGGTAAAGGAATACTGTTCAATTTTCCATATTGTTTTTTATTTAAAATTTAAATTCAATTTACCTTGTATTGCGCAGGCTGTTTGAGGCAAATTAATTCTGAGTCATTTTTATGAATAGACGTATTTTCTTGAGTAAGAGAGTCTTAAAGGTAATCTTTCACTAGCAGACAGAATTAAACGTTTAACTGCGCCATAAATAACACTGATATCATTTATGGCGACGAAGTAGAGTTTTAAATAGCAGTATAATAAAATCGAATAATTTTTTAAGTTATCTCTTGTTTTATTAGTGTAGAGCAGAAGTTTATAACATTTAGAACATTAATGCAAAGTGGTATCAAAATATACCAAAAACAGACAAATCTTTCCAATACTAATGTTAATTAATAAAATTAATTATATTATTTAAAATTTCAATTTTAATTAAGTTGACGATTAATAACATTTTATTTTTTATTTATCTATTTTATGCAGATTTATATGCAAAATTTAAAAATTTTTATTTGAGTGAGCTCACCGAATCCACAACAACACCCTTCCCATTTTTTCTCGGGGACCCAGATCGTCCGCCGTGATGATAAGCTAACTTTTGCTTTTTTTGATTTGGTGGTACAAAAATGAAAAAGGTTAGGAACCCCTGTGTAGAGTAATAACTAAGCGTCTGACTACTCAGCATTATTTTAGTATATAAATCCAGCCCGGCTGTCGTGATTTTTTGATAAGTAGATATTTGAAGAAAGGCGTTATTTCTCACATTTTCAGCTTCTAATGTAATGATTTAGGGCCGCACAAATATGGTAATATATCAGTGAAATTGCTACTTATGATGATGTACAGGGTTGGTAATTAATGCAAATGAATGAATTTTATCTATTTTGTTTTACCATCAATGATTTACATGTTAAAACCGAGCTTTAACCATAAACCGTATCCAGATAAAATCTCCAAATATAAAAATAAACAAAATATCAAACTTAATGCACATTCTAAAACTGTTTCAAATAAACTAAGTAGAAAATTAAAAGCAACAAAGAAATGAAAAATCTAGTTCACAAAATGAAGAATATGTAACATATGTAGTAATATGTATCAGCTGTTTTGCGATACAGCGCCTTCTGCTTTTAAATTTTTTAAAGAATTGATTGCTTGTGACATGAAAAAATGGGCAGTACCATAATAACAAAGGATCTGTTTTCTGCTGCTTACCACTCATCGTCAATTTACCTATTACAGCCTTTTTCATATTTTATTTTGGAATTCAGCGTCATCTTTAGCGTGGCTTGGCAAGTATAAAACAATCTCTGGTAAAAAGAGATAGGTTATGCAATTTTTCCGTTAAACACGCCTTCAAATTATGTGGACATTTTCGAAACTGAAAGGCTGAGGTAATTTATCTATCATTGGTAGCTCGCCTCAAGTACTGGAGGCTAACTTTTCCCCACATCTGCCAGACCCGATATTTAATAGACACATCTGCGAAAAGCCAGGCAATGGGTTTTTGTTACTCTGTACTTACGTACGGTAGCCATGAGAACGCAAAAAAGGTGATCATATCACGTCCGTCCTTCAGTCTGCTCGAGCGCTCTCTCTGGGTCACGGCGATCACCATAAACTGTTATAGATCGTAGGCTTATCCTTTTATCAACAGCATGGTAATTTTACACTTATTAATCATTTATTTTATGTATAAAATTTTATCGATTGCTAGGAAATCTAGTACCGTCCAAAGCTTATTGTTTGTTCTGAGTGCTATGATCGTCAGCAGTATTATGTAAAATTAAAGTTAAGAACTATGACACATGATACAGTTACTTTCTCAAAAATAAAATAAAATTATAAACTTTATTTTGTCAATTTCCACGATACATCTTTTTGTTCCAAAATAATTATCTTATGTTTATTAATGTTTTTTTAACGAATAAAAAGCTTTTATATTTTGTGGAATCCGCAGCATAAAAATGTGTACAAAGCTATTAAAATTGGTTCACAACACAACGTTTAGTATTGACACAACAACTATTTTATTCAACTTAATAACAACTGTTTTACTGTTATTGTTTTCGTTTTACTAATATGAGGATTCGAAACGGTAATTCATCATTCTTATAATTATATATTCCAGTTTATTATATTTGTCGATATTTAAAAGCAAAATGAAAATATTAAACGAAAACAAAATTTATGTCTACCAAAGTATGGTTTTTGCCAATATAGTTTTGAAATGACCAGATGCTTTTTACTAAACTACTTTAGTTTCCATGCCGTTTGTCGATATTTATCAACGTAAAATTTCTTTTGTGATGCATACAAATTTAAAAAAAAATTGTACAAGGGAATGAAACACCATAAGTTTATGAAAATAGGAAAATACTTTTGCTAAAATTCTATTCAGCGTTATCAACGTATTATAACAATAATTAAATAGATAACTTTATTTGATAAAACAACTTAATTTTCTTTTCTTATTTTAATAAATTTCCCTGAAAGCTATTTATTCTTTTGAAAACCTATAGTAATTTATTTTTATTAAAAATCCAAATTGATTAACTTTGAAAACAAATGTTAAAATATCCACATATAATTACTAAGAAGTTCTTTATAACTCATCGGCTTTAATAATTCCAAGTAAAGTTTGTATCACTGACTATATAATGGCAGAACATATGAAATATAATGCCATTTAATTTAAAATAAAGAAGTTTTTGCGTAATTAGCATGAAATTCAGAAATCACATTAACGCTGTTTTTGCGAAAAATTTTAGACAAAAGACTTTTAAAAAATGTTTCTTAAATATATTCTAGAAACTAGTAAGCATACCAAACATTAAAACTTTCAATTACAATGTTTATTAATTATGTCTCCGCAATGAAACGCAAATTGTTGTATATTATTTTGTCTAAGAAAATTAAGTTGACTTAATTAGGTGCATAATAAATTATGAGAAAGTAATTATCGTTAAGAAAGTATTATGTTTACTCGTACTAAAGCGCTAAATCGATTGATTTATTAACAATTAGAGGACGTTGTTTTACAGTATGTTGTACTGAATTATTCTTGTTAAATGGTTTTGCTTAGGAATCAAAAATAAGGCATGACCCAGTTAAAACTCTTTTTATCAAATTATTCTTGGTAAAGAGCTTATAAAGACGAATTTTAAAATCTATGTAGTTTTTTCAACCTATATAACTAGAAAATGGCATCCTTTTCCTGCTGATTATACTCACTACTGAAGCAACAAGATAGGCAGCAAAACATTTCAGCAGTCCAGTAAATTCCAATAATTTTTTACAGTTTTATTTTGCCAGCAAAATTAATAATTCAACAGAAATGTAGAGACAAGATAACTTGTAAGGAACTTCATTTACTACGATATCCATCGTTACACTCGTGATTAAAAAGACCAATGGAATTTAATTACTATTAATTGTTATGACATTAATGTTGATAATTAATAACTTTATCCTATTTTATTTATATATGATGACTTGTTTTTTAAACATAAAATATACCTTGTCATTTTACTAGCACTTATTTTTAGTCTTGGATTAATAATTTATCCTTTATATGAAACAATAATATCCTATGAAAGATCGAGTTTAAAATTTTAAAAGATAAAGATGTAAATACAACTTAAAATATTTTTAAAGTAAAAGCCTAAAGCAAAGATATAATTTAATTAATATTAAAAAATTAGATTACTAGATATACATTCACATAAAATATCTTTGTTTATCTAAATGAAATTCAAAAAAAAATCAAATCTTTATTCTTTCCGTAGACTATATGAACAATTCTTTTCTGATATAGTCTGTTTTTTTATTACCATAAGAGGCAGAACCCTATTTTATAATTTTAACACTACTTCTAAAAATTTCATATTTGGTCTTCTCAGCACTTATTCTAAAAGTATATAAGTTTATATGTGATGTTTATGTATCTTGATGACAGAAAGCCCTTTTTTCAAAAGATGAAAACATTAAAAGGACTTGTGGCGTTCTCATAAACTATTCCAGTGTTCTATTATAAAATACTGTATCTATAAGAGGTAAGTGGAATAAAAATGGACAATAATTTTATTTAATTCTTGTAGGTTGAACATAGTTACTGCAGTTTTAAAAGCATTAAGAAGATGTGTTCACTAAAAGTCTTCTTACCATCAGAATTATCTCTATAAAATAGTGTCAAAAAGCTGTTAAACATTATTTTAAAATTGATTTATTAGTTTATTATATCTTTATCGTAATTTTAGATTTAAAAAATAGACGTGTTGCTAACTGAACTGACTTTGCCAAAAAGAATGAGAATTCTTTGCTTTTAGTCGAATATTTCCTCATAAACAACCAATCAAAGAAACGTTCTACAAAAAGTGTTATTCACCTTTTATACATCTACCGGAGAATAGAATTTTATAATGACTTAATCAACCCTTCGTATATCACGAATGTTTCGTCGAGAAATTTATTTAAATTTATTAACAGCTAGAAGTTTTCACTTTATACCTTTTAATACAGTGCAAACGAAACTATTTCGTTTTTATTTGTGAAGTAATCTTGAAGATTAAAAAAAGATTTTAAATATTCTTTGTAATTAACAATAAATTTTAAATAATAAGATCTACATTTAGTATCTGTGGTAGCGAAGAAGCGGGTGGAAAGCTTTTAAGACGGTAAGTAAGACGTTTTCTGTTCTAAATGCCTTGCGATAGACACATTGGACATTCATACATGGCTGGTTCACGAATACAGCATTTAATATGCTTATCAAGACTTAATAAAATCAAGGCGACCTTTAATAAATACTTATAAATGAAATAAAATTAGTTGTGAAATTAATGACATATTTTAGGAGATAACTTGATCCATAGTGCAAATTATATTATGGTGGTCCGAGTGCTCTTGTTTCCAGTCGCCCTGAGAAAGGTCAACTCGAGATCGGCGAATAGAAAGCGAAACACTGGGTCGCAGAAACAGCAGTGGGCAGTCATACAGTAAATGAAATGTAATTTCATTGCCACGGTTCTCCCAATTGCTATTGATTTTTAGGAATATTCATCTTGATTCTGGGAGAATTTGGAACACAAGATTAAAGTAGGATATAATGGCATAGAAACTTTCGCTATGAATTAAGAAGAAGGTCAAAAGAGAAGAAAAAAGGAATTAGAGAGCCTGTCACTTTGCCAGCTATTGTAACCCGAAAACTATAAAAAAGAAAGAATCTAAGCATTTTAGGGATTTTATTTTAAACATTGTTGCTTCATTTCACTCGTTATGAAACTACTTTATATAAGTTTATTAATAGTTACACATAATAATGTTAATTATTAACTTTTTAATTTTTAACAATTTTAATTAACTAATACAATCTTATATGGATGTTCCGCAGTAACAGTAAAACATATGCAAGAAATACACATTATTCTTATTTTCAGTTATTAATCGTGCAGCTGTAGACTTTAAACCTCTGAAAACAGCGGAAATACAAAAGAAAAAGTTCCATATATAAGTCATTTTTAATCAACGATTTACGTAGTATTTACATAATATTTATGTCCTTCTCTAGGTACCTGACGCATCTATTAGGCTCCAGAATCATGGTGTTATGATCGACTTTCGAACCTTCGTATTTGAAAACACTATCTAAATAATAATAATAATAATAATAATAATAATAATAATAATAATAATAATAATAATAATAATAATAATAATAATAATAATATAATAATAATAATATAATAATAATAATAATAATAATAATAATAATATAATAATAATAATAATAATTTATTATCTTCCAAATTTAATGAGAAAATAGATACCAATAAAGGATGGATATTTATGGTGGATATTTAAAGTAAACATGCATCTAAAATTAAGACGCCAGCCAGTGCTTTATACACTATACCGTTGCCAGATTTATACGATGAAATATAATGCAGAAAATTATTTTAAAATAAGAATTTTTTTACTTTAAATAACTTTTTAAGAAACAGGGGAAGTTTAACTCCATGTGAAAGACAATAAATTTGTTTAGGTTCTAAAAAAATGCTTGTGTATTTGTACATTCTACTTTGCGTACAATAAAGAAAATCGGTAAATTAGTGTTTAAACCGGCAGCCTTTAGTGCGTGCTTGAGGATGTAGATCCGATTCATCATTTTTTTTGGTGAGTCCACCTTAAAAGAAGCTGACACACGCAAATCATTACATTTAATTAACATGCTAAATCGTAGCCCGTGTATGTTGCGTGACGCAGGTGCGTGAAGTCAATTAGTTTTGTGTTCAGCCTGCCACCATGACTGGGTTTAAATATCACGCCAGGCTTAATTAAACAGTGGAATGCAGCCGAAAGAGCCAAACACAATTGAAATAGTGTCAAGACTGGTTATTTTGAAGAGAATGACAAGTTACACCTACGGTTAATAATAAGCAATTGGAATATTTAAGAGATAAAGTTGTTATTCTACTTCAAAGTATCCTCTCGGTAGTGAATGTCGTCCAATTACAGATATTTTTCATTTATTAATTTTTTCAAGCACTTTCAAATAAAAGACCCTCTTTCCTTATTTTCAGAAATGGTATTCTTACAGTTTTCGCTTAAAAACTAAACCGGCCAGACATGTTTTGAGACAAGAAATCATGTAACTTCAAAGAATTTGGTTTAAAAAATGATGCACTAAAAGATATTCACGAAGTCATTTCCTATTTCAATATGTGGATCATCTTCGTAATGCGATAATGGGATTTAAATATATATATATTTAAAATTAACTGCTATAAGTGTTTAAAAACTATTACAAATAAGTTAAAAATCAAAAAATAAAAACGTTCTTTTTGTTTAATTCCAAAAAATGCTTTATTACCACATGAATCATTGTCAGAATAAATCCTTTAAAAGAGCAGCTTTTTTCATTGAAAATAATTAATGTGATCATAAAATCTGATTTTGTTTACATGAATTAAAAAAAAAAACTGCTTGTGTTTACATCCTAGAATCGAATTTTATTTTCGCAAAAATAACTCTAAATAATGTATAATTTTAATGCATGGAAAACAGTAAAGTTTGAGACAAACATAATTTTATAAATTGAAGCATTTAAATGATAAATGAAATATGAATTATAGCGTAGATAAATACGTGCGTTTAACGGTATTTACATTTTAGCTTTACTTACTTTTGTTTGCTGTCTGATATAGAGTAGTCAGTTTTTATTGATTTTTAATTGCTTACTTATGAAAATAAGTTTAAAGATTATTTATTAAAATATGTAAGCGTAAATATTTTGGGGTATCTTTTTAACGAATCTTTTACTTAAAACTTGAGCTGAATTGTTAGTAATTGTGTAGATATTTTCAAAATAACAACATTATAACATTTTTTATTTCAATATGCTAGATTTTGTGCTTTTTAAAATTTAACTGTTTAACTACTGGAATCATAAAACTAAAAATATCTCTTGACCCTCTAATAAAGAACGCATATTGGCGGATTGCGGCTGCTTTCATAAAAATCGAGAATATTTTTGAAAACAAAATGTGAACATCAACCAGTGATGGCTGTTAATGTTTAAACAAAGTTAGTCCAAAAAATTCAAAATATAAAAGTAATATTTCATTAATCCGAGAACACCTCATTTAGGATAGATGTCCTAACAAGAATCAACGAAGGTTGTTAGGAAGTAAAACGCTAGTATCTCCTATCAGATTGGAGGATATTATTACTTGGATGAAGACGGGAACAGATGTGTTCGACTACAAAAGTGTTTTTATTGTTGGGGTGATTGACAATAACCTCAATGGTGAAAACATTGGAACCTCAGGAAAATCGTGTTTGGGTCTACACAGCATGAATAAAATCGAGGCAAGCATCTTCCGATAGAAGAAATTTTAAAAGAAAATACTTGTCAAAATAAAACAGCGATTAGCAAGGATTATATAAATAGAAAGATAAATACCAAGTGGTGCAGCGATCGACAGAATACCTAAATAATGGACCCTGGACATCCATTTTAGGAAAAGCAGTGAGGAAGAAAGTGTGCGGAATGAGATTGGTATAATTTCAACGGTATCTGCAACCACTTTTGTCTGCTGCAAACAACACTCATGGGCAGTAGATTTTCGACCAATGCAAATCTGTAGTATGGTCAAGCATCACTTTTCACAACCAGACCACCATCTATCGTGCTTGTAGTCTATGTATTTGGTTTCATGAACCAGGTGCAGACTTTCAGCATCTTTCTTAGCCCGAAAAACCTCCAAACCTCAAAAAGGATTAATGGGATGTGTTTGAATGTACATTCAGATTTAATACAACACCATTATTAACTCCTCCTGATTTGGGATTTTCTTGTCATTATCTGCATACGCTGACATTATAAATCGCATATTTTTCAGATATAATACACAGATAATTAAAACTAGTGCGCAGCCTCGAAACATGAAAATAAATTATATGGTAAGATTTTTTAAAATTTTAATGGAATATATATATATATCAACGTGAGTGGCATAAACAATTAAATATGTAATTCGATAGATAATTTGAAGGAAAATTCTCTGTAGTTGATTTCCTTCGCTATTTCAGACAATAAGATGTAAGATAAAATATATTTGTTACACATTAACAAATCTGTAACTGAATATGTAACCTGTAAGTCTACACCACGATTGCGCCTCACGTGTTGCTCAAATCCATGACCATTCATTTTCCGACAGTTTGAAAATCATATTTACTCAAATGTTAAAATTTTTTATCAATTACAAATTTTGTTCCATAATTATTTGTAAGGCAGTTTATTTGCAAATGAGTTACAGTGTTTTTTAAACCTGCTGGCTACCATGAAGCACGGGTTTGGTTATTATCTTTTCTTTACGATAACAAAACGCAACAATTGTCAGTATGTTGTTTTCTATTTTGATCATCTAAATTCTATCATACCTAACATGGGTAAGGAAGGGAGGTTTGTTGGCATCATCTGGCGGTTTCGTATTGATTAGCGATGAGTGTGGATTGTTTTAGTGATTACTTTCGTTCTTTAATTCCAGTTCCCTAACCCCAGTCACCCTCTCACCAAGTCTTATTCACGAAACATCAAAAGATATATAACTTTTGCTAAAAGAAAGCCTCCGGACAGTTGTGCGTGTCGGAAAAAAGCCGAGTTCACTGGTCATTAGTAGTCACAAAGCTGTCTGAAGTGGCACGTCTCGCGTTCGGAGATTGTTGTCAGCTTGAAGCCGCCTGTCTGTCGTGCTAAGTGGAGACATTTAAATGACAGAACGTGGGCTCAGACATGATGGATGGCTCATGTAAAGGTCGTGTTTTGATAAGAGAATCCTTGACGTCGAAGGTATGGAAGCTGCCAAGATGGAATCGTATCGAGCTCGTTCCTAGTTTCAATGGAGTAAATTTTTAACGGTAGAAAGCGCTGAAGAAAACATCACCTTTACTATATTTTATGACGAAAAAATTTAATATTTTCGTGTGGATTTGCATTACATTAAAATATATATATATATCATATTTACTTTCATGAAAATAGTACGTGAAGATAAAAGATGACATTTGCTTCTTCATGACAGTCATTAAAGAAAAAGATATTTTTGTTTAATGAAATTTAAAAATGCATTATATTTTTAATTTTTAAGGTTTTCTAGATGCTGTAAACATAAAAAAATCCAATTACAGATAAGTAAAATTTAAAAAAAAATTTAACGGAAGTTTAAAACACTGGCACCATATATTTAAATTAAATAGTTCTGGATTTTAATGTCTTGATCAAAGAACAACATAATCATGAGTTAAGTATTTAATGTGAACTTTATGTTTACATAAATGTCTGTTTTGTAAAAAGTTAAGCTAAAAAAATTTACAATATTATGCTAAATTTCAAAAAGGCGTCACAATATGGACATCACATAATATAATGTGATACAAGAAGAGTATCTTATAACTGTTCGGCGAGTAGATATTTTCGATAAAGAATAAAATGCAAAAAAAGAAAATAATACAGAGATGTCCTAAAGTATAGTCATGATATTGACTGCATGGTAAAGTATGTGGCCCAATAGATCATCTTTATGTGGTATTTATGTGAAATAAATAAAAACGATAATGGTTGCCATGTAAATATCACGTGGAGATTGTCTTCATGTTCTTTCTTTTAATCATTAAAAATGAAAAAAATATTATTTGCCGCCAAGTGAAACATTAGCTTGCCGACTTTGTAGCAGGCATCCAGCAAATTATTACAAGTTGTTTGTTAACACTGGTCGCGCGAGCCAGCTCGGGGAGTTTTCGTGAAACTCTGAACAGGTGAGAATTGCAGAATTATGTGATCGGATAAAAAATATTTTCCTAAATTTTGATTGGTTCCTGAAACGGCCAAATCCAATGAGTTTTCTTCATCGCGCCGTCTCGAAAGCTAAATAACCCTCCGTCCCAGTCCAACTCTACAAGTTCATGAAGCAAGAAGAAAATAAAAGCATTATACAATGGCCATTTCATACAACTGTCATAGAGTTAAATGCTATAATTGTTTAGAATGCAGTAAATGTACATGTAGGTGTCAACTGATCAGAAGGCGACATCCGAAACATGGTCAATCCGAACCGATTTATAGAGAATTGATGACGACGAAGAGACTGAACGGCAACGTAAAAAGTGACGCACAAAGCAGTCTTTTGAGTAATCGAAGGAGAAAATGGTGCTAACTGTATCAGATATTCGAAATTTTTTTGCGAACAGCCACCAAAATTGGACGCGGTGCCAGAAAAGAAACAAGAGAGATCGTATCACTGAGGGATTTGGAAGAAGAATCAGTCAGCCGAATGATCCACTATGTAAACATTGTGTTTCATAAAATTTATGAGGTGATATATCCTCATAATCTTGATTCGTTGAAAATGGAAGTAATGGCGCGAAAAAAAGACATCGGAGAGTGCTTCAAACTACAAACTGTTGATGAACATGAAGACGTTGATCAACAATTTGCCCGAACCGAATATTCAAAAGCGTGTGTTGCTGGCTCAGATATGCAAACCTTTCATGTTGAAATTGTTGAAAGACATGTTTGGTATTGGTGAAGAGTAAGTAGCAAATTCCAGGCGACATTTCAAATACATGGCTGAAGGTAATGCATTTGCTGTTGAAACAAGACAAGTAGTGCGATATGATGAATTTACTGTGAACAAAGTTGTCAAAAGTTTCCTGCACGAAACAAATATACAAATGATATACTGGGGAACGAAAATGATCTTACTGGACGGTAATGGAGTAGATTTTTCGAAGCTGATTCGAAGACGATCGCCCAGACTCATAGTGCGAGTATACTTGGACAAATATCCAGATCCAATTGATCAAATCGGTGCTACTTCACTATAAAAAATAGTCAAGACTATAACATTCAAATCAGTTGAATATGCGTTGAATAATAATAGCATTTTAGTGTCAACTGATTGGGGAACCTACTACCGGCCGTTCAAAGCATTCGAGTTTATCAAGGAATGGGTCGACTCGGAGAAAGAGCAAGTATTACTATATTGCATTAATAAGATTAAACTCTACATGGACATAAGATCCGAGTCCACAACAAGCGGGTTCATATTGATAGAATTCTAGTATCCCCTACTCTGAAACAAGCACACTTTGTAATTGATTTCAAGTTGAAGTTTGAGGAGATGTACTTTCGTGAAAATACCGTGGATCACTATGACGGAAAAGGAAATTCTTGACACGAGTGATGATCTATACGAGATACGATCCAAATGAGAGTTAGCAAAATTTGGATGACCATCACATCATGTATTACGACCAAATTGCGTCAGATGACACTAAATAAGATTGGCTTGCAGTGTTAAAGTATACTTTGAAGTAGGTGTGAGGCATTTGAGGCGTGATTTCCCTGAACTAGAAGAGATCTATGTCCAACGGACAATGTAAAGTGCTATAAAAAGCCGGAAATGATAGTGTATTTTATGAATGTGGTTGCGAAATACTATGATTTGAATCCAATTTCTTACATCCACACAGATACTCAGGGTAGAAATGTTCCTCTTTATGGTAATTTTGCTATCACGATGAAGCATTTATGAAGTTATTACTGAATGTGTTTGGATTGAAACTCTACGTTCGAATGGAGGTATAAACAACTCAGTTGCGAAACTGGTTTGCTCCAATCGAAATAAACTGGAGCAACTTCAAGCAGAACATGAGCATGTTTTGCAGGATTTAAAGTATGTGACTCAATGTAACGAGATCCGTGTTGAGCACGACAGTAAACGAGTACGTATTTATGAGTATTCAGCAATCAGTTCTGGCAAAGTAGTTAGCATCGACCCTCAAACTTTGGATGATGGTAGAACTAATGATGAAGCTAATGATCAGGTGCCTGATTCTGTTGATGATGAAGACAACAATGTGGATAAAAATGGGTGCATTATTGATGCGGACGATACACCAAGCGCTAGTGCTGCATTTGACACCGCGTTTATTGGACCAATAACGAATTGCACCATATTTTGTGGCCAGATAGCTCGTCGAGGACTAATAATTAAGGCGATACAAACCAATCTTGATGCAATGGAAGCATTTACCGACATGGACGAAGACCCATTACAGTGCTCAATTTGTCAAAGAGAGTTAAACTCTGTTGCGCGGGTAAATCAACACACCTGCAAAGATGTTGCTAGACAACGGGATTTAGTACAGTATGCATTGAAATATCCATTGTTCAGATTCATCAACACCAAATCGAATACGTTGATGCGAATGCTGATGGAGATGATATTGAGGAATTGAGTTGGGTTCAAAGTATCGTGTGTTCGGAAGACTTTGGACCAAATTGGGCTTGTCGGCCGCCCTTGGGTAAAGGATACGGTAAGAATACATTGAAGATTTCAAAGTCGATGTTGAGAAGATGTTATTGGATGGGGTTCGAAACAAGTCACTGAAAATGGGCCCTGATAAAATGTGAGAGAAACTACTGAAAATGTATCCTCGTCGCCTAGATATCCCTTTGGAAGATGAAATTAGAGCAGAAATTCAAATGCTTTTCAGTAAGCAAAAGAAATACTAGGCAGTGACATTGCAATCAAGCACAAAGAGACTGACAGAGCCTTACACCTCCACTGTGCTGCGTATATTTGTGGAGTCTAGTAGAGTCATAGCTGGGGATACAGCCAGGATTAAGTTTCAAAAAGCTTCCAGTCTTTTGAGGAAGCAAACTATCCTTCAAAATGCTAAGTTAAATCCAAAATAAACTCACTAAAGCCAAATTAAAGAAAACGTGAAATACTGGTCATGAGAAGGCGGTAAAAGGCGTTCATTTGCCATAAGTTACTTGACAGACAAAGATGAATGTAACTCTCCATAACTACATAACAAGAGCGTTTATGGAGAAAATAAAAGTATCTGCTTTATTAGGATGATCATAACTTTCGTTTAAACCACGAAACAAGACTTTATATGCAGTTTCCGCTCAATTCAAATTCTGACTCTTACATATCGCGCCTCTAGACTCCCGGCCTGGCTCGCGCGCCGACTGTTAAAATATCTAAGAATCGTTAAACATCTTTCATAAATGTCCACTCTAAATTATTAAACATTTTTTATATATCATAAAGAATATTGCGTTACTTTGTAATTAAAAAACCCTTTGACTATAAATTGTGCATGTATTCGCAAAATTGACCTTAAACTCTATGCTTTGCTTGGCGAAGCCATGTCGTGCGCCATTTCAGTTGTTCTTTTCTCTATTGGTGGGAAGGGTTAATATTCCTGGATACAGTGAATTGTTGTGTAACCTCACTTAGATGTTACATTAAAACCTGTATTTAGGTTAATTTATGTTTAATTCTATATAATAAAACATCCGAGAGCGTTAATTAGGGTTTCAGAAACTATACCTCAAATGTTATTCAATATCATGAAGGCAAAACATTACATACGATCTGATTATAGAATAAACACATACTCCCTTATACGTGCATGTCCAAAGCGCCAGTCCGTCAGACGTAAGCTAGTGTAAAAGAACACTTTTGAAAGCCCGTTCGTTTTGCGTTACCTGTAACAATATACACAGAATCGCTTTGTTCTTCTTAATAGTAGAAATTAATTTTTGTTTGTTTTTTCCTTCAGAAACTGTTGTCACTGATTTCTCCAATTTAAACGGTTTTCTAACACCTTATGATTGGAACAATCTTTAAAATTAGATTATGTGCTTGAAGAAGTTAAATAACTCAAAAGGCAAAGTAACAATTTTGTTTCTCATTAAATGAAAGCGGTTACTATAAAGTAACAAATTAGCTATTAAAATTCGTGGCAGAACACTACAGTATCCTGCTTAGTTTTAGCTGAAATTGGAACTTTTAAATTTATTCGAAATTCATTCCAAACGATCTATAAATTCCACTTCAACATCATTTACTTTGTTATAAATTTTTCATATACAATTTAAAACAAATTAATAGAAAATAAACAGAATTTTATATTTATTGACTATAAATAATTATATATTTTTTCATAATATAAGTATTATAATTATTGTTAACTTAAAAATCATATATAAATTATAAATATTTCAAACATATTTACTGCAAAATTGTAGTGCTACTCTAACTTTGTGGGGTATGTACATATATTTTTAAAATATTTTTAGCCCACAACAGTTTATAATAAGCACTTGGAAAACAAAATTGCACGAATTATAGTTACGTTTATTTTTGTTGAATTTTTTCTATATAATATATATTTTGTACTTAAATGATTAGTTTCATAATGTCAATTGCAATTTTTCTTTAGAAATACTTATTAGTGTAACATTTTATCAAACAATAAAAATTGCAAGCTTATACGTATGTTGTTTATATACTAAATATTATCATTAACATGCAGATTATTTTCCTAAAGATTGCACTGCTGAAGAAATAAATGTAACAGTATAACATTAAATACGATTAGTAAATATCGGTTATAACAGGTAAAGAAGCTAAATGCCTTGTCTTTTGCTGTCTTGTATTATTCTTGTACATTCAAAGGTTTACTATAAATTAAATTTTCAAAACCAAGATAATAATTGTTCAACAATTTTATTTTAATATTTCAAAATAATCTTTGTAAAATTCATTAATGAATAATATAATTTCAATTTTAATTATTTAATGTTTTCTCAATTCACTACACATTTAAATTCTAGTACGGCAGATACTAAATGCGGCTTTTCCCTACATGTAATTTCAGTAGCGAAACGTATAAAATATTAAGTAATAAAATATAACTGTCACAAACTTAACTATAAAATATACTTCTCTTTTAATATGATATAATTTTAAAAAACACGATTGTTGCTGAAATTTTCTTAATGTAAGTTATCTAGAAAGAACAACAGAAATCATCGCAGTCTGACAATTCGTAGTAACATATTGGCTTTTGAAGTGCTAAGTAACCATACTGAATTTCTGCAATGTACGTCGACAGCTTTTAATTCATTCTCGTATAGAAAGGTGAAAACCCAAAATCTTCATTCTATCTCAGCTTTCAGTCTGAAGAGCGCTTCGGAGCAAATTAGATTTGCAGCCCGGAAGGTGACGACTCGTAGTGGAGGTCTCCTGCAAATTGCAAACGACGGAACGCAACCATATATAGTTAAATATTGCCCAGGCATGCCCTAAGAGAAAACGTGCGCAAAACGACATAAAGATTTTGTAGCAGTGATTTACATAAAGGGATAATTCAATTTGCTTAACACATTTTTTCTTTTATTCGTAACAGCAGGAGAGGTTAGCAAAATTGTCTGGTGCCACGGTAGCCAGACAATGTCGCTCAGACGTTACTAGCTTTAAAAGTGTTGCTTTTGCTTGAAAAAATAATACAGCAATCTCCTGGACATTGAAGAAAACTATACCATCTCGTAACTTTTATAAAATTCAAGTTTTGAAATAAGTTCATTTTTAGAATTCTAATTTTTCTGTAATAACATCAAGATTCTGTTTACGTGATAACATTTCATTTTGAACTATTAATTAGAAAGTAATTCCAACAAGTAAAATGACTAGAAACTAGATTGTTATTTAACTTTTGCGGTTTCTTGAAAATTGGTTTTACGCAAAATAATCATCTATAGTTCTGACTAAAAACTTCCATCAGTAGATTATCAATTAATCTGAAAACGGTAACATAGATTTTCCTTTTATCCTTAATTGTATTAATTTTTTTCTATAATGATCTGATATTCAAAAACACATGTTAATTATGAAGGTTTTAACTTACTGACAAAAATTTAAAAATAAAAATTGAAGTAACATTATTTAGATTCCTTTAGAACATTATCTAAAAAAAACATAAAATATCTGCTGAAATGTAGTATAAAGTTTGATAAACTACATGTGCAGTATTTAAAACCTAATAGAACTTTTTGACAAATTGTTAGAAAGATTATGTCCAAAGAAGCTAATTTATAATTATTATTTTATTAAAAATTTTATCATTTTTACCAATTAGATGTTGTCAAAAGAAAAAATAAAATATCAATATGAGATTTTTTTTGAAAAATGCAACTTTGTAAAAATGATAAGTTGAGAATTTTTTTGCATTTAAGTTTTAAGTTAAATGCTGTCCCCATTCTTAATTTTTTCAGATTTAAATATAAGCAAATTAATTTTAATTTACCATGCAATTTAAATTCAACTTAAAATAAATTCTCATATTATTTATCCTATGAGAAATCTTATCGTGAAGTCAGCTGATAATGGTTTTAAAATTTTTATCTTTCTCAAAATTGAATTGCTTTAAACGTTTAAATAAAATTTTCTAAACAAACACATTTGTTCTACTTTATTGGTATTTAAATTTAAAAAAGTTATAGTTCGCTAAATTATTTGAAATTTTACTAATTTTCATAAACAAAACTATATTTGAGGTTGAAATTCCTCATATAAAATACAGTAATCATAAAATTGATTGCCATTTGTTCAAGCAGATGTCTTAGATATCCGTTACAGAAGATTTAAAATCATTGTGGAAAGCAGTAGCGATACCTTCTATAAGCCATAAATCAGAAGCTAAACTATCTTATAATATTTAAATAATACATTCTAAATTAAACTACATTGTATTCAGGAGTGTAAATATTTTAGAAAGTAACATCATTATTAGAAAACAAAATAGTTTTACAAGCTTGTAATTTTTTCTATTTTGAATTTCTAAGAAAATGTCAAAAAATTACCTTGTACATGCAAAACGACTTGTTTTATTTTCACTGGATCTGTATTTATCTGACACATATATAATCCTTGATCTTCGTATTTCACTTCTCGGATGTGCAAATTCCAGTCTTTAGTGTACGGTCTCTCAACACTCACTCTGGCATCATCAATAATCCGGCGATCTTCCAACGTTAGCAGCGCGTATTTATCGTCAATCCATACCACCTAGAAAGGGTTAAATAAAAGAAGTCTACATTAAAATAGATTTAAAATTCATTATACGAAGAAAGAAATAATAAAAGGTAAACCCGAAACACTTACAACACAATTTCCTTCCAAATCAAAAGTAGTTTCTTTCCTATATTTAGTGGTACTATTTTTGTGCATACTCGCAAAAACCTAATTTTTATTGAAATCGTGAAGATTATTAATTTTAAACAATATAGCAAAATTAAAGCCATCTTCACATACAAGAATATTAAAGCCGACTCCACAGGCTAAAACTTTATTTTTAATAACTGCCATAAAATGCAAAAGACCATATTTACGAAGTACTTACACAGTATTAATTATAAGAGTGTAAATGATTTATAAATATATTTCTCTTATTCTCTGTAACAGTCAGTAAAGATTAAGTAAAAAATGATATTTCATTAAAAAAGCAGTTAATATATATGATCTTAAAGAAAGCTGACATATTATATATATCAGTGGAAGGGTTTATTAGGTTCTAATCATTTTGTAAATTTCACTACTTTTCATCTTAAAATTGCAACTTTGTAACAGAAGAAAGAATTAAAGAAAAATGGATAGCAATAATTCCTTAAAATGTCTAGAAAATTACATGAAATGACTACGTATGATAAGAATGGAGATTTTGCCTACAAGAAAAAATACAAATATAAAAAAATATAATCCACTTGTGAAAAGACTGCTTCTCTTTGTAACATATTCGAACATTTCAATGTCAGTTTAAGTTCAACGCTCTTTTTACAAAATGATACTAAATATCTTGTAATCAATGTATTTTACACATATTAAAATATTTTTCTGTATCACAATGAGGGTTTTAAATTTTGATAAAATATGAAATAATTTTTTTTTGTAATTTAATTACAAATATCTAACAAATTAATAATTAATACTAAGTCTTTGCTATTATCATATGCAAGTTAATTTGACCAGTTAAAGTAAATGCTAAATCAGTTTGAATTAGCGAATAAAATTGTTTTAAAGCTAGCAGAAACTAATTAATTAGATACACATAAGAAATGAAATATGTTCTTCTTGGAACTAGCAGGTGTGCCCACATTACTACAGTTCCAAACAGTCATATTTTTCCATATATACTTTTAAAAATAGATGTTATCATGTACACATTTTTGTCTTAAACCCAGATATATTCAGTATGACCAAGAAATACAAATGTTTAGTCTGACAAGACAAATGACAGTCAAAATAAAGAAATTGGGAGTGAGGACCTAAAAATTTAGATTTCAGATGGCATCTAAAATCGGTACAAAAATGTAGTGATAGGTACAATAATGCAATTTAACTTAGATGTTGTCAAAGGTATAATTGTAATCGAATTTAAACACATGAAGACAGTATAATCTTCCAGAAAAGATAAATCTGATAAAGAAATATTTTCTCCAAATAATTCATTGTTCTTCGTCTACAAATCAGATAATTTACATTGTCCAAAAATATTAACATCTTGTGTCGAGTCTACTGAAAAGTCATGCAAAATGTGTGATTTTTAAAATAAGGATGTTGATTTAGAAAGTGCTAGAAAATGTTGTTCTCATTTAGGTAGAAAATATTTCAACAGGACCAAAACATCTGTAAATAAGTAAGTAATTGATAGTACAGCTTTAAGCCGTCCTGATGCTCTGTATTATTAAGCTGTGAACATAATATGAATGATAAAGATAATTTAAATTTGTGTGGCTTTAAAAAGAGTCAATGAGTTAACAATAAAAGATAAATTTTTCCACAAGTAGTGATGAAGGGTCTATTCGAAAATGATTACCAACACTTCATGTGAAGTCACAAACTTTATTGTAAAATATGATCGTCTATTACACTTCTACTGTGAGGAGAGCTATACATTTAGCACCATCAGCATTGAGGCGGTATTTAATTCTTCATTTTGAATTTCCCCTTATCAGTCGCGTTGATCTGATCAAGAAAGAACTGTCAGTTTGATATAGATCTACTATGTGCTGGTAAAGAAAAGGTTGCAAACGTTATAGTGCTTGAAAGGACATATTTTCATTTAAAAAGAACCTCACTATGCATAGACATAAATCTTTATTCAAGCAACTGATGGTTGTACCGAAACATGGTTACATCGCGTCGTTTGTGGGCCATTCCCAACTGATGGCCAGAATAATAATTTTGCAATCATTGATCATATTTAAAAAAAACGTTTAAAATATTTACAGCTGTATGCAGTCTGACGGTGTAATTGTTTCTGAGAAATTTTTTTAGGATATCCCAGGTCTTCTTGAAGAATTTGATCAAAACAAAAATGCCATTCTTAGCAAAAAATTTGGAAAATGCAACAAAGGTGTAGAATCTTTCATGGGTAATGACAAGCCTACCTTGGGTTAAATTCCAAATGGTTCTTTCGAAACAGCTGAAAGTGTCCGATATGTTGTTCAGGAAACGACAAGTTATTTTCATAATTAATTTGTTAGGATTTTGTGCTCTTGCAACTGTTATCGATCTGCTTTCGAGGATAACAGAACTGAGCGCACTATAGCCAAGCGTGTACCTAAGTTAGTAGAAGAACCCAGCGGACTTCAAGTAAGACTTGAGATTGTAAAGCTGACATCCAGAAAATCGATAACGACACAAAATGGAATACAGTAACGCTGTAGCAAAGTTTCCAATCATTTTAGAAAAATATTTTTGTTCTGTTGCTATTAGTGTTTACTATTTTAAACAAGCCAAGCTATGCATCCGAGCATGAAACCTTGACGTCAAGATTTCAATGATAAATTTCCTACTGACCAACAACATAAAAACTGTATTAGAATGTATAATTACTATATTATATTTTGGTAGAAATACATTCTGAATATATAACATAAATCCTGTAATCTTAATATATATTTCATATTCGATAACTTATTAAGGAAAAATTATTATAGAGGATAATTTAATTAAAATAATACCATAAATGCAGAAAGTGTCCTAATGTTCGCATAAGAGAATAATCTTGCTATGTTAAATAATGGTATATTTTCTACATAAACAACACAAAACTAGAAGTGCACCGGAAATTTCTCTATGTGCAGCAACGATGATATAGTACACACGCTGTAAAATATAAATGCTTGGTTCCCAATTGTTATTTATATTATATTTGGTAGAAATAAAATGGAAAACTGCCTTACCACGAGATGGGATTACAAGAGAGCAAAATAAGAAACATATTGCCAGGAACTAAAACACAACGTAACATATGTTGTTGTCAACACCGCTTCTGACAATTTCATGTATTCAACAACGAAGCCGTCACAGCTTCTAAAATGAGAGGCGAACGAACAAACTAAAAATGATTTTTTAGGAGAAAGAAATCAAAAATAAAAGGTAAAGAAAAAAGTAACCGAAAACCTAAATGCTCAATCAATACAATTTTTTAAATCAGGAAAGTGGAATGCATGACATAAAGAATGTCAGGAGCTGGAAAATAAAAAAACGTTGGGAAAAGTGAAATAACTCTAAAAGGAAATTAAAATATTTCATTTTACTCAACCGAGGCCAGTGATTATGTTAAAGTAGGAAGGAAACTGTTAATAAAACATTTTTCCAAAAAAACAAAAAACAATTTGAGGTCAATAAGCTTCTTGATACACAGCCAGTAGGAAACAAGTTAAAAAGTGACTAAAGATAATATAACAGAAGAAAATGACATTTAAAAACCTTTCACACTTGCAGAACTGTGGACAGCTCTGCAGTACTTCAAAGGTGACAGTCTAAAACTTATGGAAATCACAGATCAAACGTTTCTATATTTATCAAAAACAACAGGAAACTGGTACTTCAGATTTTAATCGATTATGAGATGACGGTAAAAATATTTTAAAGAAAAAACATTATTCCAATTCTCAAGAAAGGAAATTCTAAGAACAAAGCAGACGGATATGTATCAATTTCCATCACCAACTGCTTGGATAAACTAATGAAACATTCTGTACAACTACGCTTGACTTGGTAGCTAGAATTTCAAATTATCTTTGCATCAGTATAGGCAGGATTCAGAACAGCTAGATCAACATCTGATCATCTCTTGTTGTTTACACAGTCTGTGCAAGGTGCGTTCCAGTGGAAAAGAAATACATTAACAGTATTCATAGACCTACAATCAGCATATGACAAAGTATGAAAGCTTGACTTCTTTCACCAATTCATTAAATTAGCAGCACCATTGCGAGTAATAAAATGGATTAAATCTTTCATTGTTGACAGGTATATTGTAAAGACTGATGGCTACATCTTCCCGTATCATATCTTGCACAAAGGTCTATCACATGGAACTATATTGAGCCAATGTCCTCTTTAATTTTTATATCGTTGGTATTATATAGCTAATACAGAATGCTAATAGAGCTGTATTTGTTGATGTTATGCTTATTTGCGCCCGAGACTTTAGATTTTCTATAGAAGGTAGGAATTTAAATAAAATCATTCTGCTTTTGCATTGTAGAGTAGGTTATGGAAAATCATCTTAAATACACAAAAGACTGAAAACTCTTTTTACAATCGATAATCCTGGAACAAACTAGAAGCCTTAAATATTTTACAACAATACGTTACTTCTTCATAACAAGTCACCTCGATACTTAGAGGTTACATTAGACACTCAGATTTGGAAAACGTATTCATAATGTTGTAAAATCAATCAGGAAGAAAATGAAGATCATGCCCTGAATGGCAGACACTTCTTGGGGTGCTGATAATCGATGCCTTTGGACAGACCACAAGGCTTCTGTCTTGCCCAAGATGAACAATAGTACTAAAGAGTGAGACGCCTGTTCCTTCACAAAAATCTCGGATAAGCCCAATGCAGTCCAAAATAGAGCATTGATACATAAAACTGCTGCTTTAGGTAGAAAAATTATAATCATTCTTTGATGAAAACTGATTTAGACTACATTTTCAGTATAAAACAGTGATATTCGCAAAACAAATCTCACACTTCAACATATAGATCACCACACACTGAAACATATGGGACAAAACATTCATAGTCAACTTCAACGATTAATATTGCGTCAGAGAAACATTGGAAGGAACTGATGGCTGAGGCCCAGCAATCAGTACTATGGGTTACTACAGAATGTTATGAATAATGAAGATCTTGCCCTTCCACGTTCCAAATCAAACAACCCTCACCCAATATATATTCAACGTATCAAATGAAAAATTATCTACTTTACCTCAGAAAACAATAGATATATAATTACGGAGCAATAGCAGATGGTTTCATTAGGTAGAAATACGAGCCTGAGCTATCTGTAGCAGATGTCACGCAGAAACAGCTGCATTTTCTACAAGCTTACAGTACTTGCTTTCACTTGAAGTACTCTACCATTTAAATATCCTGTCTGACAATAAGTCTCACTTACACTCTCTGAAAAGCAGGAAAATCTCGCCTGGAGTTACAATAGAAACGAATACATGTGTTATTAGGGATATATTAAAGAATGTTTCAGATTTATTTTGCGATGGATACTGGGAAACGTTGACTTAACAAGAAATGAAAAAGTTTCCAAAATTGTGTAAGCTGCCAAATTTGGTACTGACATCTTGAGCATTAAAGCATGCAACAACTAAAAATATTAAGAATGTATGTAGAATTTAATCGAAACACAAGACATAAATTGATTTTTAAAAAATCAGAATCAACAAATGAACATTGAGAGTTTAGCAGGTTTCTCAAAGCGGGTACAGATTAATTAATAGGTATGTACAGGCTATTCATTTTCTTCTAAATGACCGTGATCATAGGATATGAGTGGCCACTTAAAAATTATTCTCAGTGCAACGTAATTAAAGCTGTTGAATATTATCTTTTGGGGGATGTGGTGCAAATTTTGGGGGTTGTGTGTGAAGTTGCAAGTGTGTGGTGGGAGCTTAGACAGAACCTACAAAATATACTCAAAACAGATGTATCTGCTAGAAAATCACTTCTGAAATGCTTTTCAAAAACATTTAACTAACAATACACCTTTTAAAGTTAAATCGCCGTCTTTCTGGGGAACCATGAGAGTAATGGTATGAAACAACCTCTGACTAAACAGAATCACACCAAGTATCAAGCAATGTTTACAGTCTATTGACTAAATACAATAACTTAGATAACCCATTAAATAGATGGCACTGATAATATTTTGTCGATGCATTGGTACTACTCTACTGTGTCCACCTGACTACTTGTAGTTTCTGCAATATATCTTGAGACAATCACCTAAAATGCTCGGTTCTATCGCTGATGGCATTTTCGATGCAGCATTTAAACTGGGAGACTCCTCTAATGACGACTGATAAGATGGTGTACAAAAAGAAATTTCTGGTAATAACTAATTTAAAAAATCTATATTTCCAACTATTTTGATTTTAATTACGTATTTATCCACATATATGCAAAAACCACAATTTTTAAAGTAAGCTATTTTCCCATCTGATTGTGTGTAGTCCTTTAAAAACAAATACGTGTGAAGCCTACATTTTGTGAAGTAAATAATGTCAAATGGTCAATGTTGTACATACACTGCTAATCATAATTGTGAATTCGCAAAAGGGATAATTTATCACCTTTAAAAGAGAATATATTGCAATAAAATCTTTTAACACGTTCGTTAAATGAAATATTAGATATTGCGTTTATGACTACAATTATGGTAGCTAGTGCACATGCATATTAATACCAATTTTTGTATTTTTATAATTAACATTGCTTGCATTCTTGTTTATATTTATCATAAACATTAATTAAGGTAGAGACTAATTAATTAAAAATAAAAAAAATAAATGTTTAATAAATAATTACGTTAAATACATTTATTACTTTAGAATCATTCAGCAGCTTCGTTAGGAAATGTCTTTGAGTTTGTTGCACGTTTATTAAGCTAAATACTACAGATGTAAATGTAATGATTGAATGAGTGGATTTCAAATTACCTTTTGATACCTAAAAGCTGAGCGCCCGTCTATTCATCTACAAGAGAGAGATTATACCTGGAGCTTGATAATTGCAAAATTCAACTTGACTTCACACCCTGACTGATTGACTGAGATAAAAAGCCAGAAGACCATCATTAGGTGAAATTTACGTAAATTTAAATGAAACATACTAAACATCATTGAAATCTTACGTAAAGAAGATCTTTTAGTTTTTTATACTAGTCATTTAAGATAAAGAAAAAAACGAATTTTTCCCCACCATTTAGTTGCTGCAAGCTTAAATGTAAAATTTTGCTTTCTTTATAAATGTATCCATGCAAGCAAGAATGATTTTAAAAAGAAACACAAACGTATCCCTACTGTTTCTACATAAATGGACAAATATTCACAGCGTGTGTTATAAATTACGTATTTAGTTTATCCTTATTTATTAAAAACTGCAAACATTTACGTGGTTTTCCATCACTACATTTTTTCAAATAGCTTGCTGTATTTTCACAAAAAAAGCGTAAACATATTTTATACAGGTAAACACTGTCAAATAAAATTTAAAAAAAATATTTTTATTTTTCATTTATTGCTTAAGAAAAAACTTTAATAAAATGTATAATAACATTAATAGCAAAGAATAATTAATTGCTTTGGTATCCAACTGCTTAAATAAAAACTGTTTATAATAAGGTAACAACAGAAAAAAACTCAGTGTTAAAGAAACATGATGTACTGATACTTAAGAAGAATACTTATATAACTTCGGTAAAAGTTTAGAATTTCTCATTAAAGCTTGATATATATATACATACTCCTATAAGTTTTCTAACAATAAAATTATTATCCACAGACCATGAATATTAAAATAATACTAGTTTAATTTACATTCGATACCCATCCCTAGCCCACTCTTTGGGACATTCCCTCACAGTGTGACCAAATTCGCTCAAATATTTCATAGTTGAAAGGTAGGTGAATATATTTTCCCCACTTATGTTCACCTACATTTCAATATGCAGTATGCTACCATTTTTCATGTAAGTTAAGTTATTCTTTACCAAATGGGTCACTTTTGAATGCCAGATAAAAAATTATGACAAAACAATGCCAAAAACAAAATCTTATTTAACAGCCACAGAATTTGGCAAAAGGATTGTTGTGCTGAAAACTGGAAAAAACTCACTCATGTGATGGATGAGCTTAGCATAGACCAGAGTGTCATTTCTAAGGCCAAGAGAATTCGCAAGAAACTTTTTGTAGTGCTGCTTGAAGGCATAGTGAGGCCAATATTACTCAACAATGCATTGATAGGATTGCTTTTGGTCTTGCAAGTGAGAAGAAATTGTTTCAGAACAGCAACCGAGTTGAAATATAATCTCTAAAATGAAATGGTGTCATTTTATCAACAAAACATTATACGTATTGGGCTACGTATAGCACTGGCAGGACTGGGATATAGACTATGTAGAGTAGAACTTGAAAGACTGGAAATCTGTGCTTTCCACACACGTGGGACGAGCCTAGATTTTGTCTGGACATTGTAGATCGACGTGCCAGAGTGTGGACCACTAAAGAGGGAGGATATTTAAGAATCTAACGTAAATAACACCGCTATAGAAATAGCTTATTAATGATATGGAAAAGGATTTTAAAGGGGATGGAAAGACTGGCGTCCATGTTTCCCATCGTGGCACCTTGAGATGCAAGGATGAGATCCTTGATGTTTACGTAAGGTAAAAGGCTAGTGCTCTTTTGGATAACTTCATTCTCTTGGAGGATAACTTTCGTCCACTTTGTGCCCGGATAGTCTCCCAATAACTGAAGTAAAACGAAATCCTGTGTATGCAGTACTTAGCTCATTCTCCAGACATTTATCCAACTGAAAACGCTTGAAACATGTTTTAGGCTGCTATGGCAAGGCGTTCTTTGCTGCCAGAAACCTTGCAGAAACTTTCTCTCGTAGTTAAATGGTAAACCCTTCTCAGATAAAAATTGAGAAGCATACCAAGAGTATGAGATGCTGGTGACAAACGTTTGGTCATCCTAAAGATCTCGAAAAAATACGCAATTAATTTCTAACAAAATATTTACTAATTTGGAGCAAAATATCAGACTTTTCACTCTCTGTTTCGATAATTAAATTTTTTTAGGAATGCATCTATTGACCTGTTTTTACTTCATTATTTAATGATATCTTTGAAATTTGCTAATAATATTGTTTCGTTATATTATATTTTTATACATTCTTTTTCTTATGCTACCTAACATCGTATAAGAAATCAACACTGTATCTCTTGATTCTTGCCAATATCTGAGTATTATATGGTACATGTGTTCTGCTACCTAATAATATGTAGAGAAAGCAGTTTTAAATGTAAGAATTAACAGTGTGCGTATTATTAAAAGTAATTTTATAAATCGATTTTTTGTTTCATTCAAATACATTTTAAAGTCGTTTAGCATGCAATAATTTTAACGTAATGACAAGTAACTTTTTAAATTTGATCATATTTATATGATCTATAAAAAAGTAACTGGATACAGCATACTAATGAAACAGCTAAAAGAAAGGCATCCTTCAATTCATACTCCATTTGTCCACGCACAAATTTGCCATAAACAATTATATTTTTAAAAATTCATTTTCTTCAGGGAGAAAGAGAGTACCTCTATCCAGTTAAGTCCAGTTAGACACCATTTGATTTGAAACCTGCAAGACTAAACTACCACCTTCAATAAAATATAAGATAGTCATCATTACATTATTTGTTATAGCCTCACCAATGATTTCCACAAGACATTTTTGTCTCACAACATTAGCTGCAGTATCTTTGAGCTAATAGACAGTAGAAAGTCATTTATTTGAGATAATGCTTACAACAATACTGGAAATAACAACAGAAACATTTATGCAGGTTTGTTAAAATAAGTTTATATATCAGCAATTTCTATAAACGATTATGAAAATTCTTCAATTATTCTGCTGGTTATTTTATGAGTTTTTCTCAAGAGAGCAAACGAATACTAATAAAATAGCTTAATTTAAAGTAAAGATACGAGTTACAAACTAAATGGTTTTAAAATCTTGTAGGTTGAAATAGCAGTTGTAATTTAAATGAAGAACAAAAGAAAAGTAATATGGTTTTGAAATAACGGTTGTTTAACATTGTTGACTACTGTTCGCTTTCAGTTAAAGCCCAATAAAATGTCTTAGCATCATTATTTTTTAAATTAAATCACCCTAAAATTATGCAAAATTTTCTTGTGGTATTTATATATAAAAGAAGGAATCATCACGACTTAATCATTTAGTAAATATCTAAATTAAAAGAAAAACATTAAGCAGTTGCATAAGACATCAATTAATAAAGACCGTCTGTAAGTGCGTTGCTATGCTTTGACTGACGATGGGAGTTGACACTTCGCTGGTTAGATCTTTTAGATTTACCTTTGCTTTCAACCTGTCAGTTTTAAACTAAATTAAAGAAAAGAATAAAATTTAAATCATCATACAATATAAATTTTCTTAATAAATGATAAAATGAAAATTAATATAGTAAAAACTGTTTATAATGCATTGATTTCATTGTCTCCGTCTGTGTTGACCCATAAGCGTATAGACGACAGGCAATCAAATTGCTTAAATTCCAAAACGAAGGGAAACAAGGCGTGGATGAAAATTGTTCAATCTTTTTAAAACTATATTGATGGATAAAAAAAGATAAATGTATTATTTATATTACGAAACCCTTAAACCAGCCAAAAATAAGCAGTTTGTACTCTCATGGCCTCGCTCATAGGTTGTTTGCGTTACAATAAATCTCGAAGGTGAACAACTGACACCAGACAAGGTTTCCTTTAAATCTTTTTTTCATGACAATAACTAAATATAATAGTCACCAGCATCAATTAACACTTTAGAAATGACTGCATTTTATCGAACTTACTATGTCGCAGTTGCTAAAATTTCTAGCCTTAGTGAATTACTTTTATCAGAGAGAAGGTTGAGTAGAAAAGTAAAGTGCCGAAACGAATCCTTATGAGAAAAGTAAAGTTTGAAAATCTGGGGTGTAAGGAATCTGTTATACCTTCAGGTAACAAATAGAACAAACATCTAGATTTTTTCTCTCATTTTATGCTTTCGAGCGATATGAAGTTGAAAATATTGCTAATTTTTCATAATCTTGAGAGTTATTTTTTAGCTATACAACCATAATAAACAATGAAGAAAGTTAATACGAATAAAGTAAAAGAAAAAGGAGTATACTTTGTGTTTATTCGCTTCTGGTCAGATCTGCTGTTCTAAAACTACAAAACCTTTCACTTTTGAAGGACTTTTCATTTTTGTATCATTTGCTTCAAAAAACGCAGCAGTGACAATGGCTGACGGTGGGTTTGTGTTTATAGATGATTTAAGAAATGTTTTTATCTTCAGAAGAATCATTTTTTAAATTGACAAATTTAAAGGTTTTAACTAAAAAGGTAGAAACCACAAATTAAAAGTAAATGAACAAAAATATTTTATTTGCTTCTGATTTTACAGCTTTATTGTTGTTATATTCTTCTTTTCCAGCTTTTTATGTGCATCTCTGAAGTAAATTTTAAATGTTTTAAATAAATGTACGTAAGTTATAAATTATGTCAGGCAATATTTAAAAGCGGTCACAACAAGATATTATATTAAAAAAGACAAGAATATAAACTTAGTACATTTTTAATGCAATAATTTAGTGATTTTACTAATTTTAGGCATTTCTTATAAGTGAAAAGTTTACAGTTAAAGCTGAAATGACGATGCGATATTTGATAAAGATATTCCGCTTAATTTAATTTTAGATCTGGAAAATAATAAGTTTATTAAAGAATGGAATTTTGTCAACAAAAATATTTGTTTTGTTCTAGGCATCATGTCGGCAAAGATATTTTTTGTTTTTTACGAATAAAATGGGTAAGGAATTGTTGAAACTATAAATGGTTATTTTTGTTGCATAGCGATATTGAAATTAGATCATTTAAAATAAATATACAGCAGCACAACAGTGAAATTTTGACACAATTAAGAGACATCTGAATGTTTGAGCATTATTAATATTTTTCAGCATCTTATGGGAATTCCTCTATTAACGAATTAAATCTATCTACCTTAACAGAAAACACGTAATGACCACCTTGTTGAAGTTTATCCTCTTTACTCCAAAAACATTTTAGTAATTTGTATGTACGTAGTTAAAGTAAACGTTTTTTGAGTTTCCCGTGAACACCATTTTGTAAAATAATTAGATTTTAAAATATCTGAAATTATACAAGTATATCCACTGTAAAAAATTTTAAAAAGCTATTTACTTTTGTTTGAAGAAAACCATTACACATAAATTCTCAAACGGGATAACAAAACAAAAGGTAGATTTCGAAATCATCGCCATTTTTATTTAGAGTAAAATTAGTTTATTTTCAAATTAAGCGTATTGAAATTTAAGAAAAACGTTTTAAATAAATCAGAAAAATCTGACAATATCTTTTGAAATTCTGTCTTCTGGTTTTGTACAGGTAAAAGATTTTGGTCTCAGATCCATATTAATGAATATCGCACGCTGAAAGAGTTTCGCTTCTTTTCTTTTTTCAAGTGCACTTTTGTTTCCTGTTTCCATCAGACATTTAACATTAAAAATTTAATTAAGAATTCTTAACTACAACAAATTTATAATTGAAATTTTATACCCAAATAAAACAAAAGCAGCGTTATATTTGTTTTTTTTAATCAAAAAGGCTAAAAAGCCGTAATTTTTGTTCAAGTCAGAATGAATGAAAAATTAGTTTAATTAGTTTATGTGGAGTACATATTGACGTCTTGCCTTTTCAAAGACGATGCAAGAAACACACCAGCACTATTGTCCAATTAGTGTTGTTTGCTTTGAGCACTATTTTTCTAACTGGTCACCATTGTGCGCTGCCATTTAGAGAGATCGATATCTGTTGCTAATCTGGTTTCCATTTATGTGGCCGGCTGATAAACTGCTGCTTGCTCCAGAATAAAGAAAAATAGTACCTTCTCGCTGCTAAAATATCACTAATATAAAAGACCAAATTAGTGTTTACACTACACAGTACAGTGACCAGATATCTTGTTTATTTACTTTTCTGCTGGAAAAGTGCAACATCCATTAAAATGAATTTGCACAAGTTTTGCGTTTCTGTTTGCAATAATCTCGTAAAGTTAATTATTTTATTGCTGAACGCATTTGCTGCTTCTTAGCCAAACTGTTAAGTCTGTGTTAACATCAGCTGTACAGAACGACCAATTTGTGTGCATGAAACATTTCATTTTGTCACTGTGAATGAAAATTGCACGGCTGTAAACTACCACTTCCGTTATTAAAATAAGAAATACTGTGAGTAATTAATTTTCCGGAATTTGAAGGACTGTCGAAAATAAAATAGTCCCCCAAGAGTGTTTGAATCGTGTTGAGTATTATTACGTTGGATGTATTCCTAATAGTAGCGGCGAATTCAGTATACCACAGTGATCTGAGAACTGTCAATGCATGTATGATAGAGCCTGATGATTTCCAAATTAAAATGTATAGATAATAATCACTTTCTGGCGTCTTCTCTAAACAGAAAAGACCGGCGTGAGCTGGTCATCCCATCCATCTGTGCCCGGAAAAGATATTTCTAGAGATATAAGTAAATCAGCTCAGTCAACTCTAGTTCTTTCTCAGGTTTAATTTGTTCTGACAAAAAAAATTAATTTGGCCAGATCGGTCACTGTGAACTAAAATAAATATTGGTTCTATATTTAACCTTCACGAAATGACCAAAGAGTGCAATGGAACAAATTTTTAATTGATGATTCTTATTGTCTATAAAAGTTTTGGATATTTCTTCATGGTAGATATGCATAACTGCAAGAAACGTTCGTCCTTTTTTATTAAAATAAATTTGTTAGACATACAAAAGGTTCATATAATACAGTTCTGATGCTGAGCCGGCTCCATAAAACAAGTTCTCCGTCAGTGATATCTTGCAAATTAGCAAATTTTCGGCATCATTTCTCAAAACTATTTTCAAGCAGATCATAAACGATTTGTCTTGGTCTTTGTTTTCTTGCATCCATTGTGACTTGTTATAAGTTAGTAATTATTTATACAAGCATTAAAAAACATGTATACTGATATTCATAATTGTCATAAACGTCACATGTTAAAGCATTTTTCTTTAATTCTATGCAAGTATCTTAATAAAAGTGTTATGCTATAACGTCAAGCTTAATCTTTATGATCCAGTTAACCTTGAAACAGAATTGAAATGCATCTATGATATTTTTCTGTTTATTAGTAAATAGTTTTGTGTATAACGAAATAAATAATGTGAAGCCACCAATGCGTTATTTATTTTAATCATTTATGAAGAAACGAGCAACTTATTATAGAGGTAAGCTGTTACATCACAAATATCTCCTAATTCAGAATATAGATGAAATATAACTGGTCATGTGCCTTAGACTCCGGTCTTTATTTTGTGCGCATATTTGCAAAATTTATTTGTAAAGCAATGAAACAAGATAATTTATATTTACTTTCTTTAGATTACGTATTATTATTATTCACATTTTGAACAAATGGTATACAATTCTTTTATGTAAAAATAAATTGCGAGATATAATTAATAAAAAATAAAACATAGATGAAATATCAAGTAATCACTGTACATGAAATATATAAGTAATAAAAGCGCACCTATTTATTCTGTTTTATACTGTAGCATCTTTGGAAGTACCAAAAAGGGATTAGATTTATTGTTAGAATTTAATGTAGTTAAACAAATTTTAAAATGAAAAGTAAATAAAAAGAGAAATTTTAATTATTAATTACACAAGCCTGCAAAATTGGGGTCATTGAAAATTGTCTGCAATGTTATAATTGATTTCTATGTTGTCTGGTTGCTGATTTCAAATACGACCACTATTTTTCTATATCACGTAAGGATTTTTCACAAAGTGAATCCGAAAATACGGGAAAAGAGATTATTAATACGTTTTCTGGTTGAAATATTTATTTGCAAAAAAATTTTTAAATAGTTACATTTACAAAATTATTGATAGGAAACCGTTCTCAACACTTAGTCACCTTTACAAGTCCTTATAGTGCCTTTTCAGTTTTTCCTCAAAGGTCCTTTTGGTACTTTTTCTCTTGTAGGCAGCTTGTGGCTCTTCTCTGTGCAGCATCTAACAGTAGTCCGCAATCACGTTGACGTTCCACCTACCCTGGTATCTGCGTTCGATCTCCTTGATATCTTGATGAAATTCCCCCCTGCTCTTCACTAACAGCACCAAGATTTTCGGAGAAGTATTTTAAATGAGAATTCAGGAAGTGCACATTCAAGCTCATCGAACAACCCAAAGCTTTGAATTTCATCACTATGTCTTCCATAATACACTTAAAGTTGGGGTCCTTATAGTTTCCAAGAAATTTATGTACAATTTCTTTGAAAGCCTCCCAGGCCTCTTTTTCAACTGTTTCCATTTTTATTTCAAACACATCATGATCATCATTCAGAAATTTCAGAATATCTAGGCCGAAAATACCTTTCACTTTTGCTTTTGAAAGTCCCGGAAACTTGTTTCTCAGGTATTTAAAACAATCTCCTTTTGACAGAGCCTTTACAAATGGTTTCATCAGTCCAAGCTTGATATGAAGTGGAGATAGGAGGACTTTCCTTGGATCAACCAAACTTTCCGTACTACATTTTTGCTTCCAGGTTCTAATTCTACCTTATATGGCCACTCCTTTTTGATCCAGTGTTGGCCCCTATCACGAATGTCCCATCCACACAAGATGCAGGTGTACTTGGTGTATCCTCCCTGCTGTTCAAGAAGCATGGAAATTACTTTTAGATCGCCGCATATCGTCCATCCATGATCCTTGTATTTCAGTTCGGTGAGAATTAAGGCTAAATTCTCGTAGCATTCTCTCAGATACACAGAATGCTCTACTGGTACTGAAGCGTACTTGCTGCCATTGTGGAGAAGCACTGAATTGAGGCTTCTTTTTGAAGAGTCAATAAAGAGCCTCCACTCGTTCACGTCATACTGTATGTTAAACCTCTTCATCAGTCCAGGGACATCGCTACAGAAAACCAGGTCACTTTCTTTAGAAACGTATGGAATGAAATATTTTTCTCTATTTCTAAACCATGAGAAAGAGGTACCAGAGGTCAACAAGTTCTTTTTCTTTAACCTAGAGCCTAACAGTTCTGCTGCATTGTTAGGAAGACCCAAGTCTCTGACTAAGTCATTCAATTCAAGCTGTGAAAAAAGTTGGGGCTCGCTGCTGCCTGGAACATCGTGAAAATCCTCATCAGAATCCTGGCCTTCTTTTTCAGTCTTCAGGTGTGTCTTCTAGTTTTTCTGTAGGTAAAGGTAATGGTATACCTACCTTGGCCATGAGGTACAGGGCGTACTGCCAACGAGAGGTTCGGATAGAAAAATTTTTTTTTTATTTTATAGATTGAATCCCTGTACCTTACACAAACAAAAGTAACAGTCATCACTGTGATTTCGGGATTCCCTCCAGATCATAGGGATCCAAAAAAGGAAAGATTTTTTTTTTACCTTGGGACAAATTCGGAGTTCTTCTACTCAAATAGAACACACTTTATGTGGGGCCCAGGACTTATCCTGGTCACCAAATTTCACACCTAAATACGTATAATACACTTTCCGAACAAAGTCTGTAATGTTTCTTTGCTGTTTCTTCACTACAGAGTTCCCACAAATGTAAAATAAGTTATCAGATGCATTAAGACAACCACTTGCAGCTATTTAGTACACATAAACAGAAGAAAACCACTAAGTAAAAAGGAGAAAAAGTAAGCATGCAGAAATGACAGGTCTGGAAAAGTGCACTGGTTATGACAGAATCTTCTCACACAAAGTTCTAATTGCAACTGAGTCCAAGTAAGGAGTGTGGAGAGGGGAAAGCAAAAATGAGGGAGTAAAAAAGAGTAAAAAAAAAAAAATTAATTTTAATTAATTTTTTGTTTAGAAGCTTAATACAGTGATTCTGGAGATTTGAAATCGAAAATTTGAGTTTGTGGAAGAATGGTATGTGATGGAATTTGTTAACTAATTTTACTGAAAACAGCACCCAAAAATCTATAGGAATCAGCTGTTAGTTTTTGGACAATTTTTGCCTTTCCAGGCCTGTGTTGTTAGAGTAAAATACAGACTCTCAGAATCATTAATTTTATTATAAACTTTCAATAAATATCTAAAAATGCTTAAGAACACGACTTGGGTTCTCCACTATAGAACTCAGACTCTGAAGGGAGTCATTAATTTTTATTTTATTAATTACTTTTTAAAAATCATGTGTTGAATTTTCTGTTAAAGCAAAATAGTAGCACCATGCAAAACAAAAACTAAATGTAAACAGGAAGCTTTCAATAGGAAAACCAATAAAAGTTTTAAGACAAAGCGTAGATTTTTAATTCTGCAGATTTTTCAGATTAAAGCATTTTTTTAAAAAAAACTTTTTATCTTTAGAAATAGACTCATAAATGATATGGCTTATATGCCAATTTTATAACATGAAGTATACACTTGATATAAAGAAAAACAAACAAAACGGCTGCATAAAGTTGTTTTCATCTTATTAATGGTTAAAATATTTCCACTGTGATTATTGAATATGCCCACAATTTTTAAAATGTTTAAAACAAGAAAACATTTTACATGATTTTAAATAACTTGGAATAGCAAATGTTTCTTTCAGGTACAAATCCCAATATTTTAAAATTTATATTTTCATATAAGAAACATGCTTCCCTGTTATTACAGTGCTTACCTTTACGTTTTTATTTTATCCGCCACATAGAGCAAACAGTTTTTTAAAAACAACGTTTCAAGCAAAATATAATGTTAAACAACGATTTTAATCTTGCGAAACATATTAAAGCATTTTATTCTGGATATTAACATTGATATATTCAATGAAGCACTTTTACTTGAACATTATACTACGACATAGAAAAAGAAGCTAACAAATGACATTTTCCAACAACAAAAGATTTTGAAATGAATTTATTAAATTCAGTGACATGAATAAAGCAATATTCTGACAAGGAAATATTAGGCTATAATGAACACGTCAACATTATATTTATTAAATAAAAAACAATTTCTTATATTTTGTAAATTTAAAAAATCAGAATGAACTTTAATGTTTATATTATATAAGAAAAAATTGCCACACATGGAATTAACTATGTTTCAGTTTGCATTTGGTTTCATTATCAAAACGAATAGGTAACCTCTCCCAGAAACTTATAAATACAAAGTAATTCATAAAAAGAAAGCTTGAGAGGTAATTAGTATTTGGTAAAAATCCAACACCCGAAAAATTTTATGTACAGTGATTTTATGTAGAAAATATTCAGAGACACCTTCGAACATTTTATTGTAAAGATTTTAATATTTCTTAATGAAGTAACTCAATTTTAAAAAGAGACATAGCCAACAACTTTAATATGTCACAGAAACACAGAACACACAAATGGAATAGTTAAAAGTAAACATTTAACTTTAGTATAATTTTAAAAGAAATTATAAAAAATATAATCATTTTAACAAACATTTTCCAGAAAACACTTTTAAAAAAATATTTTATTTTATAGCACCAAATAATATAAATATATTAGGTAAAAATTCACATAAATATACCTTGGTTTCGCTAGGAATGGGGTAATATAGAAATATTACATCTATCTTAATCTGTATAGTAAATATACTTCGTTCTGCATATATGTTCGGTTGTAAAATATAGCTATTTAGACTTAAAGATGACAAAAGGTTTTCATGTAAGTATTAAGAGACTTGATTAATCATAGTATTTTTATTCATTTTTGTATATACTGTATTGCAGCTAAATCACTAATAACATTACAAATGTAAATTATTATTATTATTATTATTATTATTATTATTATTATTATTATTATTATTTTTTTTTTTTTTTTTTTTATTATTATTGGCAGTAGTAGTAGATACTATTATACTGCTATGCCGACAAAGCAAAGTATCTTCATAACTTTGCATCAGATATATTGCTGTTGAAAGTAACAGAAAAATATACTCTTTTTAAAATACACAGATTTTTACAATAAGGAAAAGCAGAGCTAGTCGTTAAAAGGGTAATTTGCTACAGCACCAGTGATTCATAATTAGATATATAGATGAGGTTATAACAACTAGTTCCAGTCTCCACTATCTTTACTTTCATAACACGTTTATTTTAGGCACTTTTAAACATTTTCTATTCATATATTTCTTTAGAAAAGTGGACATGACCCATTTCATAATAATATTTCTTCAGATGTTATAAGGTGTGGACGACGTATTAATGACAGATGAACTGTAGTAAAAGCAGATAGTTTTGATGAAGTTTAACTACAACCAACAACATAAACTCGATCATATAAAGTACCTCTATATTTTATTTAAAGTATTAATTAAATTTTCTATTATTTTAACACTAAAATTACAAAATTATCTTTCACAGTGTAGCAATGCGGAGAGTTAAAGTTAAATTATTGCACGATTTCAATCACACTCAACTTTGAAAATGTCTGCATATATATAAACATCTCAAAATGTATCGTTTCCTATTTATTTTCTCAGATTATGTTTTGCTAACTTGAAAAACTTAAGTAGAAAAATAAAATAAATATATACATCGATATGCATGCTTTCTTTCCGAAGATCAAAGTGATGAAAGTCTGAGGATGGAAAGTCCGAGTTGTAGAAGATGAGAAAGCACAGTCCACACAATTTGTCTAATGGCCTCTGACGCTCTGAAGCTTGTGTGACATTTATGGAACTTACCACGCACAAACTTTTCAGTAACTATCGTTATTAATAATCTCTGTAACGTCATACCGATGCCGAAACTCTCATTTCTCTGCATGATGCGTCGGTCTTTGTGGATAAGTTCAACAACCTTTTGTGTTGTCTTAAATAACAGATGTTGGTGACTGCCCAGTGCGAAGTCTGTTTTGGAGATCAGTTTCTCAACTTTTCTTAGATCTCAGCATTTTACAGTAATCACATCAAGACATGTATCCGTAGACATTCATCATGAGACAGTATATTCCAAAGAGCAAAATCTACTCAGCTATGAAAAATTCAGTTATTGTTCTCTTCTTAACGTGTATCAATGAAAACCACTATTCTGAACTGCAGTGGTGTTCCCACCCCACTGAGAAAAGAACGAAACTTCACAGCAGTGGAAAGGTATATATAAAAACTTGAGTATAATTTTCATTAATGTACCAATTACTATTCTTTACAAAATAAATGAGATGTTACTCTTTGGTGGTCCCTCTTTTGTGTGTGTGTGTGTGTGTGTGTGTGTGCGTATGGATTCTGAATATTGCTGGCTTTTTTGATTTGCTTTACAAGCTATTGTATAAATGAAAAAAGGATTTATTATTAAGAAGTAAAATATAATTTTATAAGAGAGAAATTTAAGAATATTTTATAGTTTTGAGGGAAATAAAATTTAGCCTTAAAATAGTTATCTAATAAATGTAAGCACGATAAATAATTTAGTGAATTTCAGTTATCGTTGTTACAAACTTTACTGTTTTAATATAAAATTGCGATAGGCGTTCCCAGGCAGTTTTGTTTCGAAAGTATTTTTTATCATTCCAGGATGTCTGAATTTTGAATATATAATAGTATCTTAAGAGCTTTGAGATTCTGTAAAGGAATAAATGGAAAACGATGCAAAAACAATTACCAAGAATTCTATAAATTATTTTTTTTGAGTTTTATATTAACTCTAACAAGGGAAAACAGTGCCTTCTTAAACTATGGCGCATTTCAGTGGAAGTAAAAGGAAAGGTTTAATGGTTTTCAGGTTTTTCCATTTCCGAAATATGTCTGAGTTTGGGGGAAAGAGGTTCTTACTGGTCCGGAAACTTCCCTTTAACTAGTAAACATGTGAGTTTTCATTTCTAACCTGGATCAGTAGGCATCAAGTTGAAGACTTGGGTGGCTCTCATTTAATTGAAACTGCTGGCGCGACGGAAATCTTGTGAAAACAAACTTTACGTCAGGTTTCCTGGTAATTGTCGTAAAATACAAATTGTATCTTTAAAGATTCACAACTAGAAGAAAAAAGGCCTTTTCCTCCATTTCTCTATTAATTTTATTAAAGGACTATTTTACATGATATTTACATGACATCAAATTAAAACGAAACAACTTAATTTTCAGAAATAAAAAAAAAACAAAAAAGGAAGGCGATGAAAAGAAATATACATTAAAGACACCCAAAACCTACTGATGTAACTTAATCTACTGTCAACAGGAAGAAAAATTATAACAAAGATAAAAAATAAAGCGAAATTTGGCAGAGAGGGTACGCAATATAATGTTTGAAAGGTAAATAAGCAAATTAATGACACTCATAATTAAGAAAAAAAAACTTTTAAGAAAATGAACAAAAAATACTAGTCATTCAAAATATTTTTGAATTGTTTAATAAAAAAAAAATTCCATAATTTTTATCTCTACTTTAAATCGTCATACGAGAAGTAAGGCGGCAAAATACACATGATCAAAGAAATGAGAACCATTCCATACATACGTGTTCCATAATTTAATGTATTAAATTATGTGATGCCTAATGTGATACCTGTTTTAATAGTATAAATGGAAGTAATGCCCAAATTTAACATTAGATTTAAAGGAAATCCTTAATGCCATTTGACGAAAAAACTTAGATGTTAATTCGACAAGCTGTTTTTGAAACCGAATACTAAATATTTAAAAAGATCAGCACAAAATAATTAACTTTCTTAGAAAGTCTAATTAAACTAAACAGTACTATATTCATGGACAAGGATTAATCTTTACTTTCTTTTATAATAAGATACACAAAACCAAAATACCATCTTTACATAGCATTTGCATGATCAGTACTTTCTTTTAGATTCAATGCCATGCAAATATTCACAGCGATAAAACTCGTTTAAAAATATCTTACCATGTATACTGATACATAATATCGCAGTGAAAATGTTGTTTATAAAACCAAGCAGGCAATCGATTTTTAAAAAAATGATTAAACTTTACATGAAGCACATTATAATTTTAACAATTTGCATGTCCTAGTCATGTTCCTTACTCTTTCTATGAAGACGAATTACAGTAACATTTACTGCCATATTCAAAAAGCTGTTTAGTATGTTTTTTATTTCCTATAGCAAATCCAGCCTCAAGATTCTTCATTTTAGCATCACATTAAAATGTTTGCTGCCAATTGCGTGCGAAGAACACTCCGCAGCTTTTCGTCGGTAGAAACTCTTGGTAAGATTTGCTCCAGCGAAACCTGTCCTTGCAAGGTTTTCTGTTAGAAAAAAATTTTATGTATATATAATTCTATTATTATTATTATTATTAATTATTATTATTATTATTATTATTATTATTATTATTATTATTATTATTATTATTATTATTATTATTATTATTATTATATTATTATTATTATATTATTATTATTATTATTATTATTATTATTATTATTATTATTATCTAATAAACAGTAAAATAACGGATTACCTTGCATAGCAATATTTTCAAAATGTGTTTATAATAAAAGACTATCGTACCTAACATATATGATGATTTAAAAATTGATAATCTAAAATTCGATTGTCGATATCACTCGCACATTAAGCCCAATAATGAAGTATCTCAAACCTTTGTTATGTAAAACAATATGCCACAAATGTACAAGGATATTTTGTTTTTCCCACATGGCAGTCCACGTCCTCTCAAACATGTTCATTCGAATTAATGTCAGAGTTTTGGGGTGTCCAGCAAAATATCTGTAGTTTATTTTATTTCTACTATAGGATGGTGGTCATGGAGATGTGTAAAATGACGCAATATTCTTGCAACAAATGTGTTTTGAACTGTAAAACTCTTTGTTGAAAAAGTGACGTAAGATGATTATCGAAGATGGATATTTGTGAAGTATAATGCAGACCTCCCTTGATAAACAAAATCATTGATTTCTTCCCAAATCGCTGTCTTCCCATACCATTACACTAAACCAACGTAATAAAATGACTGAAAGCAGGTTTCCTGAAATGCTTGATTGACCATGTGTTCGTCCATCCAACGTAAGCTAACAAAACTACAGCTTGCCATGGAACAAAACATATGTTCAAAATACCATAGATATGCATCATTTTCTAGGTCCATAAAAATCTGTACTTTATATTGGCTTCCGTAAACAGAAATTTTCGCCTACCATCTGGTCCATGCAGCTCAGTTTATACAAATAACGTTAAGGTGTATATTGTGAAACGTTATTAAAACTGTTTGCAAACATTGCGTGCAGCGAAATCTGGGGAAAAGGTATCATTGGCTTCGTTCCGAAAGCAATGATAAACGTCCTGGTCGTTGATTAGCTGCTTTTTCATTACCTAATAAAAATTAACAGTGATGTCTCATTTACAAATCCAAGATCCACGCTAATTTTTTCTCAGTTTGCCCAGTCTGTTTTTTTTTTGTAATGACGCGACCTCGTGTAAATAGTGATATATCACGAGCGCCATCCATACAAGACATTTTTAACATTCCACAAGCTCTATTTTCTTATGTACTTACTACGTGTAGCCTGACCGCACTCAAGTAATTTCACGGTTGCTCATTTTATTCTGGAAGGCTCTACATATAGATAATTTCAGCTGGTTTAGTTATCACTTATTTCATTGAGGAAGAAAAAGAGCCTGTGGTGACAGTCCAACAAGGGAACTAATATTTAGCTATTAAAATCCTGGTTAATAATAGCAGATCACATTTTTTCAAAAAATTCCGTCTTAAAAAATAATTGCATTTGTAGTTATAAATATCAACAACAACAACAAACGATGCACTTAGCATTTGTATGTCAAAGTGGTGTTATTGTTACACTAAAATTTAACTAAAATTTCAATTTCATTTTCAAGTAAAATTTATTGTATAAGATAAAATTTCTGGAACCAATGCAACATGAGTGATTTATTCTAATAAATTCTTTTGAGAAAATTGGATTAGAATCTCCTGCTTTTTACTCCTAGTCGATCAGGTCAGTCGGTTTAATGGATGTAGATTTCTATAGATGGAATTTCTAAGGTTTCTCTATTTGAAGGAATGCCTTTTTGAAAATCCGAACAAAAGATTAATAATGAAATATCGTCTGTTGGTCTACAGAGATTTGTATGCAATAGGTAAAGAGATGAAGCTGTATAAAAGAAGGTTCCTAAGAGCCTGCTAATTTCTTTGCTGACGCAATCAGTGAATCATAAAAGAAAAAATCAAAGCAGCAAAAAAATTAAAACAGTAATTAAAGCAAGGTCTGCGATTATTTATTTATACCACTTTTAGAGATTGATTTTAAATATGCTAATAAATCTCTATGCAATGTCTCATTCTGAAAGACAGTGCTAAAAATCAAAGGACATGCTTTTTGTCTTAGAAAGTTGTATTTTTCGCTTTAAACAGAAGCTGAAATTAAATTTAATTGTGAGATTTACGTATAAGGATTGCTTAGTCTCGTATAAATAAATAATGCAAAAAAACATTGATAATGCGGCAGGAAAACAAAAAAACTGCTACTGATAGTTTGATAGAAATATCTGGATTTAATGTAAAAAACTTGGCGTATTTATTTCTTCATCGCTTCTTGTTCCCATGATAAAAGCATAATTGTACTATGTGAGATACGTTAAAATTGTAATGGAAAACCGTGTAAATAAAGAGATTTTGCGTAACAAAAAAAATATATGGTTTATTAGAGACCATGATTCGTTAGCAGAAAAGCGAATGTTTGTAAAACCTGGAAATGTTTAGGCAAATGAGTTTTTTGTCAGATTTACTGTGCTAACAAAGGCTTTTCTGGTAATCAGCAAGCAAAGCAGAATAAAGTAATATGGAAAAGCACAACTAACAACCCACACTGCTAAACATAAAATAAAGCTACAAAACCGACAAAACGACAGGCAAACAAAATAAACAGGCCAACGAAGACAGCCCTTTATAATATATTTTAAAAATAAATGAAATTGTAAAGTTGCACGAAACACTGAGATTGCACATAATAAATGAGGACCCACATTACTCACATCTTTACAGTACTTTCACAGAATGCTCAAAGAAGATTATGTTTTATCATTCACTGATGACTATGGAAGCGAAATGATGCATTGGTAAGGGTTGTTGTTGAGGGAGAGACAATAATATATTCACAGTACCTTTTTCATAATTTCTGGATACTTTAGCGTATCTAGTCAAGCTAGTGTTGACTCAAGATGACTTGATTCAGAGAACATATTTCCGGAAATCTAAATTTGTTAAAAGTAATTAGTGATTGATACTGAGAAACATAAATAAATGTACCTACCACAGCATCGACTAGCACAGCTCACGATAACCTACTACCTGTTATGCTACATTAAACAAGAAAAGTCATCTTTAACAAAATGACTGGCATATGTATTGCAGTGTAAATACAATGTACAGATGATTTTTTAATCTTTAAATCAAATATTATGTATGACGTAAAAATAAATGTCCATGCAGTACTAGCAATGATAGCATAGCTGTAATTATACCATAATTATTACTTTAACTGTTCTTAATAAAATCTTTATAAAGCACGTAAAACATAGCCGGGACTTGAAAATTATCAAAATATAAAGAATTTTATCTTAATTTGACAAGTTCATCAATATTTCACTTGTAAATATTTTAACCATTACTTTGACGAAAAAGCATTTGTAACCAGCCTTTACAACACTATCGATTTATACAAAAAATACACTTTAAAATAACATGAGATTTGCATAGTGCATATTTAACAATTACACTTTTAGCATAGTATAACGAAGTAAATAATAATTAAAACTTATAGCATAGTATGGAATAAATTCGAAAATGTATATTATAGCATAGCATAATAATTATAATGTAAATGAAAGAAATGAGTAGTTATGGTGATGCATGGCCATGTTTAACAATCATGTTTTCTTGTGCAAGTCTAAACCCGTTTCTAAGTAAATCTGGTCAATATCTTAAGTTTTCCATTATAATGCACATAGAGTTTTAACAAACAGGTATTGCATAAAGCAAAACGATTAAAGATCCAACTTTGATTATTTAAAACTTAATTTTTTAATAATATAGATACTAAATATGAATAATGTTGACGTCTACTTTTAAAATTAATTGCTCAATTTATCTCATGAAATATATTTTAACATTTACCATAGATTATGAAATATTTCATTTTAAAGCTTTAAAATGAACACATTTGATAAACAACCAACCACCCAAACAAAAACAACATAAAATATTTTAAATAAGTAATAAAATTAGTAATGTTAATTTTGTAGTCTATTTTAAACATACTTTGCTTTGTTATTTTTAATAGCAAAGCTTAAATATTAATTTTTAAGGAAATAAACCATTTGATTTAATTATTTTAGAAAAATAGCTTTACACTAGCTAATTGCATTTTAAAGAATGGTTTGTCGCCGAAATTTTATGCCAAAAACAAACAATAACCTTTTATTGCATGAACTTTTATATGAAGATATCTGACATATGTATTGACGCTCGGAGATGCAGTAGCCTGATTTTATTCGATAATTGGGCGTTAACAACAAAAACAAAACATATCTCTTTGATTATGTACACTGTTTCAGGTTAAAGTACGAGTATATACATAACGTTATTGCTTTTTGATTTTCAATGCTACACAAAATCAAACAAAAAAGAAAAAAATTAGATTGAACTTCTCTTCTAAACAAATATTTCCGTTATTGCTAGACAGCCAGTCTGACTATAAGACACCATGAGTACCCTAACCACAATCGACTAACTTTGAAATCAAAGGAAACTGTCAAACGTTATTTCTGCTCAAAAATTCTTCCAGGTTTTATTTCTTTCTGCGAAGACAATGTTGTCTTCGTGTAGGGCTTGAATTTTTTTCAAAGACTTTCATTTTCGCATTTCACCATTTTAAAATTTTTCTTGTCTGCCTTTTCTCCAATTAAAAGGAAACTCTCATTGTAAATTTGCTAAAATGGCTTTTCCTGATATACCATAAACACGGTTAAATTTAGCAATTATTTAAGCGATTTTTTTTAAAAAGTAAAAACTGACAAAGTTTTCCACTGTTTGATCTTGAAATCAAATTAATGTTTAAATTGAATGTAAAAGTTTATATCTTTTTTACAAATCATAAGTACATAAGTTCATAAACATTTTGTTCTAAAATCCCCAGGTCGCAAAGAAACAACAACAAAATTGCACAATGAGTTATCTGAATACCTGTGAGACTAAAACAAAATAATTTAAAAGTTTTAATTAAAGTGATATGGTCTCTATGTAGTTTTTTATTTATAAAATAATTTTCAACAAATAATTATTTAATACATTTTTTTCTTATAATTTGAAAAACATTTAAAAAATTTTTTCTGCAATATTTTTTATGGTACTTTCAAGCCATGCAATAACAATATTTTTAGTATAAATAAAATATTGTTTAGGAAAAACATTATCTCTACAACATTTTAATAAAGTAATTCCTAATGATTGAAGTAAACTCTTAGTCAGAAATATTTCGCTCCACGTACATTTATATATCTTAGAAAATAAAAGAAATAGAGTTTGTAATTTACAAAATCTTAGTTCATATATATTTACAGTAATATCCAAAGTTATTATAACATCCAAAATTATTCTGATTTAATTAATTTCATAATATCATAACTAATGCAGTATTCTGTCATTTGTTTTGCTTATTCTGGAGTCAAAAATATCTCAGTGTACATTAATTAAATTTTGTGCTTTATTACTCTATAATTAATTCCTGTATGACTGAAAAGCGTTTTCATGTTAAATATCCTCAGTTTAAGTTTTAATTGATGGAATTCTAATATTTACTATATTTAAAATTTGTTATAAACGCAGACTTTTAACTGATCTTGTATAGATGTAAATAACATAAAACTAATTGTGTTAAGCAAAAATGTTCCATTGTTTAAGCATTTTTAAAATTATTTAAAAATATTATTTAAGAAAGCATTTCTATTTAAAAGCAAAAAACCGGAAAGCAGGTACAAATTAACTAAACTGAAACCATTGCTTATTCGTAGGCTAAATTATGTTTAGTGTTTGTAATATGCTTGTGGGAAAGTTGTTGAGTGAAGGCGTCAAGATGAGATTTCATACTGCACTGAATTAAGAGCAATTTAAAATAGTGTAAAGCGGCACTAGAATGGAAATATTTTAATGAAGCAATGTAACCTTGAGCTCCCACTTTCATTAAAGATTCACTGGTTTGAAGCAGTAACTGCGGTAATCTGATAATGCTGAAATGGTGTGCGCACTATCAATATGAAAAATTGGAAGGTGAATTGGATGATGAACAACCAGAACTAAGCGAATACTACAGTGAATGGTATTTTTCTAGTCAAACAGACAATATTATTGGCGACGTCATTTTCACATTATTCATCATTAGTTAGGTGAAAACAACCATGTATGGCCATTTAAACTTCAGTAAGATGACTGTGAGATAGATTTCAAAACAAATGAACTTTGAAAAAAAGCAAAACAGTCTCAGCATTTGGACTAAACTCCTACAAAAGTCCGATGAACAGGGAGATGTCTTCCCACAGAATATCGGGCTGTGTGAGGAAATTTGTCTTTTATTACACCAAATTCAAATTAAAGTATAAGCAGCCCAATTTAAAGAAAGTTAAATCTCAGCTCTTGGCTGGAAAAGTTATGATGTGAATGTGTGTCTATTGGCACAAACAAATCATTCACGTACACTTTGTTTCAAAGAAGATGATAGTGAATTCCGGCTATTATTCTGAACCCCTAGATCGTTTTAGATTCACTATCTCAAGCAGGATTAATCTCGTCAGGCGTGATCATAAAGCAAGTTAACGTCAGTCCGCTTTAAGTTCATGGAATGTTTAAGCACACTCCCTTTATATTTAAGACTTTGACTCTTACGGTTATAATTTGCTTTGACATACTTCCTATTAGTTACTTGTCATCAATTTCAGCATGCTTATACATGCTAAATATTCTTATTTTTATATTTTCAGCCATTTTGCTAAATTCGTTTGATATATTGCATGATCTCTGGCAAAAAATTTTTGGTTCTCACGTTGCATGAATAGAGAAAGTTATGACCTGGCTTTTTAAATGTAAATAGCATTTATTTTTATTAATGATATGCCAATACAAAGGTATAAAATATTCCTAGGAGCTATTCACGTTAACAGCATTATTATCAACGACAAAGTCCTCAAACATATTTACTTGACAGGGATCACAACTTAGCAGAATCACCTATATCAGCCAAAAATATTTTTTAAATACTATCCAGAATTTAATACTTCACATTACAAATATGCATCTGCGTCCCGTATGTTGTAGAACACATGTTAATTAAACACGTTACATATAACAATAAAAATAATAACAAGAACAATAACAAAAAAAGCACTCATAACATAAGATTTAATAATAGTTTCATGTTACAGTTATTCGTAAAAGAGAAGCTGTTTAGAGAACTTGCTCACCTTAATTCAAATAACAATTTTGTACAGTCCTGTATCAAAGAAAGCAATGGAAACGCCAATGCATTATCAAAAATGACAAAACAAACAAAGTAACAGAATCAATCTCTCTTATTTAAATAAAATGACAATTTTTCACTTCCTGTTTAAAATATCTGAACTAGTTTCCTTTAAAAATACGTCCCTATTGAGTTAAAATATTGTTGGCTGTTTTTAATATTTTATTTTGTTTTTTTTCTGAAAGAAATTGTTTTCAGAATTCCTTATTAAAATGATAAAGTCATTTTTATGGAATAATTTAGTTTAAAAAACGTTTAAGAATTATCCGCTACCTACTACTCTCTGATATAATTTTAAAATAATTTACTTGCAAGAACACATATTTTGTTCTCTTTAAGTAGTAAGCTTTTACTGTTAAGGGATAAAACAGAATAGGTTTCTGTGAAATTTTTTCAGCAAGTAATATGACATAAAGAAATCGTTTTCCTTTAATATTGTCGTTTTTATAAAGTAAATTTTATAAAGGCTCTTTTTCTGCATAAAATAACAAAAAAGTAATGTACTAAATAGATATATTTTAATGAAAGACAAAATACGAAAGCAGACTTTTTCATTTTTTGAAAGAATAATTTAAATAGCAGAAAATTAAACAACTGTTATAAATGGACTCTGGTTAAAAAAATAATTAAGAATCAATGATGTATTCAAACCAACCCCTGTCATTAAATCCAGTTCCAATCGTTGAATATACTTTTCATGATAGCTGAAATAATGCAGCTGCGATAATTACAAAATTTGTACTATTAACCAAATTTGGTAGAATTAATTTAAGAAACATAAAGGAGAAGAAAACTTCTGTAATAATTTCCATTAGCATGATATGGTGTAAACGTTTTCTATTCTAGAATAACAGTTAAAAGAAAATATCTATTTGGAATTCTTCTGGTATGCAAAGAATGAAATATAAAATTGAAGAGAAAGATAATATTCAAGTAAATATTCATAAATTTTAAATGTAGCGTTTAGAAGTTCAATTTGCAGTTCGAAGTTTCCACATTTAATTTATACATCAAATTCAACTAAATAAAAAAAACGGTGATGTCATTTTGTACTGAAATTTTTATTATTAAATACAACGGACTGAAAGTAAAGACAGAACAAGCAACGGTGAAGCTATGCTTCAGTGGTAACTTACTCTATCAAATTCCTTTGTATATTTAAATATTAAAATCCATCAACTCCCAAATGTTATTTCTATAAACCGCATTAGGAATAACAATAACAAGTGTGTAATGTATAAATAAAGGGCTGGTGTTAGATTTTAAAACTGTCGTCTAAAAATTAGGCTGTGTGATTGCAGGTCGTCTTTTTGTAGCAAGCACAATCTTCAGAAACTATTTAAAATGTCATGCACCATAATTTGAATGAGTAGATGCGTCTAGAAATAACTAGAATGTTGGTTTTAGGAACTTTTATCCACAGACTTATATAAAGTACCCTTTATTAGCATATGCATTTAGAAAGAGTTACAAATCATTACCGGCTTTTTTAATAAGAGAATCGTGTTTTTGCTGTGTAAATAATGAAATATTTTGTAAACACACATTAATTACGAACCATTATTGGTTTTAATTTATACGGAGAATCTTCGAATGTTAGGTGATTTTCATTTTTAATAAATATTTTATACAATACTTAAATAAACGAAGAATTCACTATTGAAATTTCTACAAATGGTTTCATTAAATTAAAAATTGTATTATATCTTATCATTTCCGTATAGTTTTCTTCTCCAAAGTTAATTGAAAAGAAAATAGATAAAAATAAAAAAATCCTTTCCAGAAAAAATTAATTGAATCAGTTATTTTTTACCTTGGTGTAATGGATGCTTCTAAAAGGTTTAGTTTAAAATTTTAGTCTCAACGATGCAATCTTTTAGTTGACTGGTATTACTACAATGTTACGAACGAGATAATGCTGCACCCGGGTGTAGCCGCGGGAAGTTTATACCAAGTCGTTTTCATTTCGATATAGGAGTTTTAATTCGCAGAACCATGCAGAATAATAATTACACCGGAAATAATTTAACCTTACTTTGTTTCAACTCCCGTTTATTAATGCCAGATATTCTTGACAATATTTACATTTATATACTGCATTTTTCACTAATGTTATCTTTTCAATCTTTTTCTTTTTTTTTGTAGCTCTAAATGTGTTTCTGGCGTCGAAGTCGTGTAGATGTTATTATTTTTTTTTAAAGGCAAGAGAGGGAAGTGTCATAATAAAAATTAAAGGTATTTCCAAGTATTTGTTAAGCAAAATTAGAAAACACAACCACGATGCAAAGCAATTTTATTCCAAATTGATAATGTCAACAGTTTCCGCTTAGTTAAACTAGGAAAAAATATACATATATAATGTCATAGCAAAGATAAGTAAAAGTACTTTTCACACGAGTTTACTGATATAGAAAACTTTTGAATGTTACATTGCAGAAAATAGTAAATTATTTTCAAGGTTCCATGATCATAAAAATGGCTTTCAAAAATGAAAAAAATTATAATATTGCAAAAATATTTTTAAGTATTTAGATTCAATGAATCAGAGATGTCTAAATTAATGCAACTCACAATAATAAAAAACAGATTACTTATACATATCTTTTTATATGTTTATACATATACTGAATAAAATAAGCCGTTAAGAATAAATTAGATTACAAACCAACATTCAACTATCGTTTTCGGTAAAATTTGTGGATTTTTTACGTAATTGATGTTATAAAATACAAAATACATGAAAATCCTAACTGATAATATCATTTTAATTTTGGTCATTTTCTGTATTATCCATATAAAATAACCATGCAAAATTTTTTTTAACTTTTTCAGTTGCTGTACATTTGGTTATTCATAGTTAAGCATTATTAGTAATAGTATTTGTAATATTAATGAAAATGTAAAAAAAAATAATTATAATGTAGTAAAGAAAATCAAACTAATAATACAGTTACTTGCAGAGACATTAAAGCAGCTTAGCTTTCCAAGATAGTTTAAAATCCATTTGATTTTACAAGACCAGAGAGCTACTGCACACAAACACTTCCGTGCTCACCACCTAGTCCTAACAATCACACTGTTAGGAAAATGCTTTATATGAACGTCTACCACATTAAAGAAAAAATTTCTTGCTGAAAGTTTTAGTTCTTTAATCAGTAAGTATTTTCGAATTTTGTAAATCGCAATCTGACAGCTGAGATGGTTCACTTCTAAGCATAGGTACCTTTTAATATTTTATGAAAAGGAATGCTTACAAGTTTTAAACATTTTTAAATTTTATTTCGTTCAGCTATTAATTCTTTATCATAAAAATGCATTGTAAAATGTTTTTTTCCGTTTTTAAATTTATTATATCTGTATTTTATTTATATAAAGTTTAAGAAAAAAATATAAATGTTTCAATATTAAGCATATTTTCTTTTTCTTTCAACAGTAAGTGGTTTTACTTTAATGGCATCCAAGAAAATTGAGTATCGTAAAAACGTTAGTGAGAGGGAAAGAAACATCAAAAAATAAATTCAGCAAATTCATCATTGCAAAACTAAAATAAAATTACTCTTACAGTTTTTTATCAGAATATGCTGTTACCATTAATTTGAAGTTTCATGGAATTTCAAACTGTTTTAATGACTAAAGTAGAGATGGTATAACTCAAAATCACACTGGAAATAAATTACTGTAATAATAATAATAATAATAATAATAATATAATAATAATAATAATAATAATAATAATAATAATAATAATAATATTAATAATAATAATAATAATAATAATAATATAATAATAATAATAATAATAATAATAATAATAATAATAATAATAATAATAATAATAATAATATAATAATAATAATAATAATAATATAATAATAATAATATAATAATAATAATAATAATAATAATATAATAATAATAATAATAATGAATGTTCACAATAAAAAGAGTCAAGATAATATCTCTCCTGCCTCTGATAATTCTTGTCACTGATGCGAGCTTAGTTTACTTTGTTTATTCGAATAACAACATTTAGATTAAAATAGTATAATAGTATTTAAGTAAATATCTTTTCTCAGTGCTTAGATTGTAGATATCAAATAATGCTAAGCATGACAGCGAGACGATATGTGATCATGCTGGTAAATACTAAATCGCATTACCTATAATTGATTCCATGTCCTATTTACACAAAGCTGAAAATTTTTGATCGGACTCAATTTGATGACATCATAATATCAGTGTATACCGGTATCGGTGTTGAATGAAGTCTCTGATTATACGATCATATTTATACATTATCGAAGATAGATAATGTACTGGATCTATACTGGAGAATCATCGCCCAGCTTGATTTCTTCATTGCTCTTGTTTCCAAGACATGAGAGCATGGAAAGAAATATTTTGAAAAAAATCACCTACTTCTCCACAATTTTAGTGTCTTCAAATAAATCAATTACTTTATACATCATATCAAAATAAGTTTAGCCATTCATAAAGAGATCCAGTCCGACATAGTTTTATATAGCATATGACGAGGCCATTTAGTAAAATCGTAGGTAACCGACATGGCGACAAAAAATGTTTAAACTATTATGAAAGTGGAAAATTTTTTTGCTGAAGATTATTAAAAAAAAATTCAAAGTAATTAAATGAAACAGCAATATTAAAACCTAAACCAAAAGAAGGTGTGCAAAAATCTTAATCTATAAAGCCCTTAGTGAATCTGAAACTTTATTAAGTCTTTTCTCAACCAACTAATAGTCAAATATAATAAATGTAATAGTTTTAATCGTTAAGTACATACTTTGTACTTATGATCTGAAAGTATTTTGGAATATTTTCTGCTGAATTTTTACAATATTTCGAGAGCTCTATCAATATCATAGTTGTCATGTAAATTTTGTTTATGTTTATTCTAACGACTATAGTAAATTCAATACTAACACAAATTTTACTTAAACCTTTATGATAAATAAAATGGTTTACTGTCTTAAAATACATGATGTGAATATATTGCTATGAACTCTATTTACAGTAGTAAAGCCTAAGCATTTGTTATTTTAGGCGTCATTGTAATGTTTCCGATCATTGTAGCTGCTCTGTGATTTGAGAATAAAAAAGGATATTTTGAGTACATCGATATGTTTAAAATGTTTTAGTTTATACTTCTACTACATCTTTTGTGTTAAAAACTATTATAAATTGATTGCATTGATTTTTCCATAAGATGCCTCATTTAAAACAAAATTGATAACAGTGTATCTTTGTCACTAGACAGTGGAGGAACAGCTATTATTAAATTTCAGTTGTTGATTTTTATTGTATTATTGGTTTCTTTTTGTATAAAAGACATTGTATCCACGAATACAGAATAATAAGTTTAATTGAAATTGTTGTCTTACACATAACACCATCAGCTTACATGCTTGCGCAAAGTTTATTTTCAAATTGTCTGCTAGATGTTCTTTTGTTATTTAAGGATGTAATCTTGAAATACCAATTATCATTTTAGAACATTTTAACCTTCCCTTTGTATTATCAAAACTCTTTCTTTCCATCTCTTCATTGTTTTAGCTATACTGCTTAAAAATATATTATTTTTTTCAATTCGAATATTTTGAGAATCTTAAATTTGGGCGCTACTGACTATGCAATGGTGGTACATACAGTGTGCAATCTATTTTCAGGTACTACGTACGTAACGTGTCTCATGCTTCATGACCATTGATAGACAATTAAAACGTTAAATGTACACAACGTCACTTATAAATCAGTGTTCTTCCCGTTATACCACAGACAGTTTTCCATTTAATAGTACATGAACAGTTCATTTATAATATTAAAAATCTCGTGGAAAAAAACAGAGGTAACAGTTAAAGACTTGTCTTAAATTAAAGAGGGTCATACAAAATAGTATATGTTATTAGCTTTTAGTCTAAAAGTAGAATATTATATGAACCGATAAAAACAGTGATACTGTGATATAAAATGTACGAATTTTATAAGAATAAAACATTTTTATACAATAAAAATTTGACCATAAGGTTTGGCATAAAGAATTCGTTTTCCGAAATATCTGGAATAGTTCCATGCATTTATTAACATCATAATGACAGTAAAGACTCATTACTTAGACAGCCTAAAGTATTGTAACCTTTAGTAGTTTAATGATCTACTATTGCTTGCAGTACAGCAATGCATTTGGATCTCAAACCCACTAGACATCTGATTCATTGAATTAGCAGTGCGTTCCACTTTTCTATCAAGGCTTGTCGCTGTTCCGGAATGATCCAAGAAGCAGCCGGTTTCTACCCAATGCACCAAGAGAGCTCAGCACCGATACTTTCTATGAGATTTCGGTCGTAGAAACAAGCAAGCCATGGAAGACGTTGAATATATTCCTCTTGAAAGTAGTTTCCGATTATTCGTGCAGAATCAACCCTTGCATTATCATTCATGAATATGAACTAATTACTATGACTTCGCACAAACGATATAACAGTTAGTATAATGACTCCGTTCACACAGCACTGAATTGTAATAGTTTTATGAAAGAAAATCAATTGACTTTTGTGGCTACGTGTCACGACCACCATAAAAACTGTTTTTAGTAATTTTACAGTCAGAAAACATTAGTTTAGTTTCCGGTCTCCTAAATATGTAAACTACTGTCAATAAAGTGAAAGTTAAATTTACACCATCAGAGAAGAGAACATGCCTTCAGTTTGCTAAAGTGCAACCGAAATGAGTCCCAGCTTAAACAAATCTTTCTGTACGATATAAGTTATTTTGGATGTGGGAAATACTTGGTCTTTTATGAGAATTAGTAAAGTATACCTTAGTGTAGTATTTGTGACAGATTTTATACTCAATTTGACCATTTATGTGAATATTTTGTATTACCTGATAATGGTAGAACTTTCGCACATACAATACACCTAGACAGACGGAAACATGTAGCACTAGAAGAGACAAAATTGTTACATAATCCATGCTTTAGATTGATAAAAAAGATGAAGGATCGCGGGCACTGGTTACAGTGGCCAAAGTGACTGTAAATAGTTGTACAAAAGGTCTCATGAAAAATATCTCTATATCGTTTAGTTGAGTGTATTTTTCTATTCTTAATAAACAGTAATTTTGTTTGTTGTTGATATTTGCAAAATACGTTTTTCACCTTTATTTTGATACTTTATTGTTGCGTACATAATTTCTTAAGAATCCATGTGAGAATGTGAAATCAAAGATAAACTTTTGTAAAATAACGTGCACTCAAACTCGTTGTATTGAACAAACAAATAAAAAAATACTTGATCCGTCCTTGCAAAATTTTTAGTCTTAGAAAAACTTTAAACTCTTAAATAAAATAAATTTGTTGATACGATAATATGGGGCGATAAATAGGAAAGCTGATTTTCATACCTTATGTTGACCCAGGAATTCAACAGAACAAGGCAGGACTGCTGTTTCTCCGGCAACGACTGTGACATTTACAACAGGTACGTCAAATCGAGGCTCCGTGCCAAGCACTATAAATAAGTTAAAAATAGATAAATAAAATGAAGTATGAAATAGTTTTTCAGTCGATTTATGAATTGCATTTGATGCATGATTCATTCTTGTATAGAACTATAAATCATTGTGTAAGAAAACTAACAAAAAATTGTAACCGTTTTCTTTAAAGTTCTGAAGCATGTAAGAGAACACTAATAAACAAAGAATCTGCTTCTCTTGAAGAGTATATCTAAGAATATGAGACAACAAATAAACATTGTTATAATGCTATAGCTTTAGTGAAAATCCATCTATGCCTTTTCTTTGCTTTCATTAAAGTCGACAGAATTTCGGCCACATTAGTCTAGATACCTGATCAAAAAATACCAAAGTCTGTGAAAATATTTCCGGATGTATCGTGTTCCATGCAAGCAAAAAAGAATTGAAATTGTATATTTGATTTAATATTTTTATTTATTAAACATTTTGATAGGTTTTAATGAATTAGGTGTTTTTGCTTTGAAGAAAATCACAAAAACAGAAGCTAAGATTTTAAATTAGTAAAGAAGTAATAACAGTTGATTTTCCACATAAAATATGACCATTAAATACAGATCCTTTGTCACAATAGTTTGAACAACATCGGTTTCGAAAATTTACTCATTATATAACGATTATTGTTATTTAGGTATTTAATCTATAAGATTTTCAAAACCGACTAGTTTCAGTTTATCCCACAGAGTTTACGGACATTACAAGAATAAACGGACTTGCATCCAGATGCTTTGATAACATCTCATTAAGCTTCATATGAGAGCTATGTGAGACTCAGAGAATGAAATGCTGTCTATTCTGCGTATTCTGTGATGAACTTGTTCTAGATGTAAGGCATACTGGTGTATCCTTATTCAGAAAATGGTGACTGCTGATGAGAATTTCTTGATGAAAAAGAGGTAGAATCCATTCCAAGGGATAGATGTGTAGTTAGCAGAATTTAGGCGTCCATCGATAAAGAAGATTGTATTTTATCGTTGTACTTAATCACCCTTGAAATCATTGATCCAAATCTACCGAGCTGCTTGCATCATGGTTGTAAACAAAGAACGTGAAAGACCTTTTATTCAAATCAAGTAACTAAAGATTAAATTAGTGAAAGACTGACTTCCCTGAATACTACACATTACACATGTGGAAAGCGTCTGCCAATATGCATATTTCAGCAGGCAATGCTATGATTTGCATTCATATCTGTAACCAAAGCATCTATTGAGCAGCAAATCCAGCATACGCAAGTGTATGCAAAATCTGCTATATATTGCATTCACTTGAATTATTTTACTACTATTAACAGCTGAAAGGAACTTGGCGGACACCTGCTGGTAAAGCTCAAGATAGCTAAATAAAATTCATTATTAACGTTAATTTGAGATAACGTTAATTTACAAATATTTACTTTCCACAACTGATGCCATAAACCAAAAACGAAATCTGTTCATTAAATAATGTTTACAACGAAAAAACGACTAAACAGAGAAAGATATCATCTTAATTTTGGAAAGTTTAGAGCCACAAATGAATAAATTTTATTGGCTACAGAAAGGGCTAAAATTAAAATATTTTCAAAATGTTTTTCACGCGTGCTTTCTGCATTGTCTCAACATTGTGTTTTGTAACATGTGGATATATATACGATGACAACGTATCGAATGGCCTGCGAACATATTTCTTTCTATTTGCACATTCAAAACTACAGTTGGCATGTTTCATTTTAAATGCTTTGTCAACATTTTAAAACAAATAAAATTTTACATAAAGATGACATGTTTTGATTGTTTACATTTTATATTAAAATTATCATCAACATATAGATCACAGGATTAAAATAATTGGTCTATTTCTGTGGCTAACGAAGTATAATTTCTGTATCGTAAAACAATCTTTACAATGGAGAAAACTCTCGTGAGAAAGTGTACTCCTGTGGCTAACCGCTAAGAATATATAGCCTATCCTGTGTCCACCAAAAGAAGCCAGGAACAGCTGACTTGAATAGCAAAATAACTGATAAAACCTTCGTTTTTAGATGTGGAAGGAAATACACATGGCCGACTGGTAACAAAGAACGAAATAAAACCAATCCAGAAAGATGACATATCGAGGCACTTTGTAATCGAACCTCGGTTCTCCCCCCAACCATTATAGTCTATTAGTCTATCCACTGGGATATACTATAATTAAAATTTGAATTAAAATAAACAAAAATCGCATCTATTTATTGATGCAATTGGATATAGTGCATCATAAAGAAATAACACATAAATCTTTCTAAATTTTCTAATAAAGAATTAAAATTTAACTTCAGATACTGTTTTAAAAGAAATTATGATACAACATTTTTCTCTTTTGTATCTGTTACCGATTAAATCTTCAGGGTTTAAATGTTTATAATTGAATCATTATTTTTGCTCTTTTTTGTTTTATTACCAACATGATATATTCGATTTAGAATTTTTGTTTTTTGGACAAAAATGAAAAATAAAATACCATGGCTATGCTAAAACAAAATAATAAACAGAAAATTTAAAAAACAAATGAACAACTAAAACTTTACAATCATGAAGTTTATGATCAGTCACTTTTACTAGCAAAAAATGCAGAAGGTAGATTTATCCTATATATACTAGCTAAAATTTAGAAAAAATTAAAAATTTATTCATTTATTCATTAGAAACTAAAATAATAAGAAGAGGATTACTAGGAAATTAACAATGACGTAAAATAATAAAGTTGTTGGTTTGTATAACCTGATGTTTTTGAAAGTTTGGTCTTTCATATTTTCTTTTTTATTTTACTTTATATTTGCGATTATTTATTATTATTTTTGTTTCTTTATTTCCTCTTTCTTTTCTGCATGAATACATATTGTTGCTTATTAAAAAAAAAAACAGATTTATCTACCAAACTGAAAAAGCTGCAAAAACAAATGCTTTGTTTTTTAAGCTGCTTAAATGTGCCTACTGTAAAAATATAGAAACATCGCCATTCTATATGACCTGGTCATGCTCTTTGATTTGTTGAACGGAATTGCCTTTTTATAATCTATATTTACATAATCGTAAACGAATAATGACTAAACACAAGCCGTAGTATATGAAGACCTGCTATACTTGTCTTGTTTGAGGTTATCAGAAAAAGGCGTGTATTACAGCTGTAATGCCAATATTATTATTGTCATCATGTAGTGTGGCTGAGTCATATTTATGCCTTCCATTATTTTCAGCATAATGGTCTTATATAGTTAAGAAAATATTCTAGTCTAAATCTTAGATACAGATTCTATCACAGTACATTACATTATATGTATAATTTTTAAAAAAAAAACTGCTTAACCAAACGCAGATTAGTGAAAATCCGATGAAAATCGTGCGTGGAAAATGAAAAAAATAGGAATATTTTATTGGTTTTGGAAAAGAATTTTTGTGAACTCTACGAAATGTAACTCGGTCTAAAACTTCTATTTACTGAAACATGAATACTGAAAATAAGTACTTGAAGGTTACATTAAAATGTTAGATCTTAAACACTACTGCGTTGCAAAAAATTATTTTTGGAAGAACCTTTTCAAATCACCAAGTTCAACATAATCACCTATGTTTGATATTTGAACACATTCTTCAGGCCGATATTCGGTAAAATGGCTTTTAGCTATTTAGTTCGAGTGTTGATTCTAGGTTTAGGAAAGCTAACCACTTATATGCAAAGTATATAACATACAACCCAGCATCGTTTTTAAAACAAAAGGATACAAAATTATTTGAGGTAAAAAATTATTGAAGCTATCAAAAAAGTGTCTCTATTTATTTTCTTAGACTATGGATAATTAAGTTAAGGGTGCATTTTATCATAATCATTACGAGTGACCAAAATGCCAACTTTCAGCCAACAGCCGTCGATGACCCGTATAGGTTAGAATCTAACGTAGAAAAAAAATAAGAATAAACCATTGGCTTGATATGTAACATCACATGAGAGCATAATCTGTGAAAATCTCTAAGTGTGAAAAGAAGACGAATGTTAAAATGCATATCTAGTTATGGTATTAAAAATTTAGCACATTTCTACCAATATCAGTGGACAATGACGAGAAAAAAATAAATGTAGCAAGTAATTTTTATAAAAGAGCCAGGCAGGTTAAAAATTCTAAAAATCTTAGTGGTTCACTGTCAACACCCGACTGTATACGCGCTAACCCTGCATAGATCCTGCAAAGAATGTTGGCTGGTAGTGAAAAAAACTTGGGTGTCCGGATAAATCTTCATCGAGCATAATTACACACTCGACTTCAATTTTTTTGATTTTTTGGTATCCTTTTGAAAAAGCATCTTTTTGTAAGAAGCCATCATTGCTGGACAAAGCTCGACAGCAGCTGCAGCACAATTGTTTTGGTGGTGAAAATACAATAACGTTTGGAGGAATAACAGATAGCAGAAAGGCCCTCGTTTTATTATTATTCTAATTAGCCCTATTAGTTAGTTATACCTGATAAGCTTGTGAGGACATTCCTGCTTCCTTACCAACAATTGCACCAAACTTTCTGTTCCAGGATTACATCAATATAAATAACATAATGTGGCCCGGGAATAATTTAATTTATAAAACTTTCGATCAGTCCGTTTTTACAAGTGGATTTCAACATGTCAACTTCCAATGTTTCTAGATTTTTAACATTATATATAAAAAGATAAAAGTCTAAATAAAATTTTTTACTATATTCCGCACATGGTATTAAAAAATATTTTAAAATATTTTATCTACAAATTTAATATTTGTAATATTATTTCACAAAACTTTAATAGAAAACGTTTTAATTTTTTCTTTAATATTCAGTTTTTAAAATTATTTATTTCATTAACTACATTTAGTTTTAATTGATTTGGGAGCACATTTCTCTTAAGTTTAAAAGACTCTGCAAAATTCGATAATTCTAAAATAGCAATACTCTCTGTTAACTGCTTTACATACTTAATAGACTGTCGTTGATAAATATATAGAATTTTTTCAGTTCATGATTCCATTACATATAATGGCAAAAATGGTTTCAAAATAAGATATAAAATAACGGACAAAGTCTATTAAAATGATAAAGCTGATCATGCCAAAGATTTTGACGTTTCATATATAATTTACATTGTTAAACAAGTGTCACACATTAAATATGGTATTTGAAATATATAATTTGCTTTTAATAGTGCGTTTAAATTTCATTAACAAATGAACTAATTCGCACCAGGTCTGCGTTGTTTTTCTAATATTAACCGTAGAATGAGAGAACCAATATGGCTGAATTAGGTTACCTTTCTCTTTCAACGAAGATAATTGTAATAATTTCTCTCGCAGCGTATTCAGTTTTATTGAACAATATAGTTAGTTCTAAAATATAATGTTTTTGACACCTCAGTCATTTAAACGCTGACTGAATTTTCTTAAAAGCATTAATATCGCTGCACATCAACACAATGTATTATCACCAATATTGATCTACTGGAGATGCAAGTAAATATCAGTGTACATTCTTATCATTTGAGTTAAATATCATTAATATTTTTCTTTTATTTTGATATACCAATATTCATTTACACAAGTTTTATATCTGCTGGTTCCTTAAAGGAACACGGAAACTAATAACAGCAATATAAGTGTTTTTACCCCTTGGACCGTTGAAATGATGCAATTACGTTAAATACATGCAGCTGTAATCCAGCTTTTAAATAATCAAAAAGTATTGAGGTATCTGAAAAAAAAAGAATATGCGATTATTATGTTTGAAATGAAGAGTAATTTGACGATAAAGAAAAAAAATCCTTGACTTTTACACCAATAAAATTCACAGTTGACATTTGAACTGTAGTTTTGTATTTTAGATCAAGTTATACAATATGTGTGTAATACAACTAGTTATTTTAGTAACGCCAAGTTAATCTACAATAAATATCTTAGTAATTATGACAGCTCCACTCTTATTGTTAAAAGGTTTCGCACAATTAATATGTTGTATGGTAAGATCAAGCCAAAAAAACAGTGTGGATTATACAAATAGTATATAAAGCAAATCCAGATTAGGATTCATTGACAAAAGTATAACGCAATCCAAAGAGATTTTCATTTTCAAGACAGTGAAAAACAAACGAAAACCAGTGATTGTTTGTATATTCATAATTTATAATAAGTCATTTTATTATTTACAATAGCGTCTATTAAAGTAAAAACTGTGAAGTTCAGTTTGCATAATAATAATTATTTGGGGATAAAAGTTTTTTTTTAAGTAGAAAATATATATCGAGTTTTAAAGACGGGCAATAATAGGTTACCAACAGAAAGATAAAATTACTGTTCATTGCATAATATAAAAGGACAAAGCTTTATATACAAATAGGTACTGTTGTTTTTATTTTTTTCTTAGGTTTATTTAATAAGTTAAAAATATTGGCGTGGTAAGTAAGTATATATTTATCACGGACTGTGAAATTTAAGCATTGACATTTGATAAGACAGTTTACTGATCAGTACCATCGAACAGTAAAATCATCATTAAAAATAAGAATTTGGCACTATTTACTGGATATCGAAAAGCAAAGCAAAGACTTACTTTAATTAAACCTTCCAGAGACCAGATCTTCATCGTTTACAACTGGCTTTCATCTGGTTTCAAACTTCAGAAATATCCACTTTCCTGGTCATATGTCCGAAAGTCGTTATTAAGCCAAACTATACTAACACATAACGGTATTCGCATCGGGCGGATTGGTTGAAATACATACTCAAAAACTGTCGTTCATTCATATTAACTAACACATATTTCTATGCTATACACTACACTACACGCATGACTAACAAAACACTGCATTTATTGTTTTACTTTTGAAAAATTCCTAAAATCTAATTTTTACAACCAAACTTTAAATGTATTTACCCGTCAATATTTAAAAATCAAATTTTAATAGATTTATCCATAGAACAGTGAAGAAACATGATTTGAAAAATGACAGTATATACAATATATTAACAATTATCCCAAAAGTAAGAATGTTGATTGTATTGTAAATAAACTTTAATTCTAAGTATTTGTTAAACACAAATATTTTGGTGATTGCCGCCACTTTGTCTTTAAAGTATTTGCCTCTGCATTATAGTCGATATAAAATATACAATAAAACTCTCCTTTTTTGCATGTATTAATACGATGTATGACTTACAACTGCTTTCCAAAGCAGCGAAAATGAGGAATATTTACGAAGCCTTAAAAAAGAAAGAAAAATCTTTTTAAAAAATCGTATGTTTAACGGAAAGTGAATCTACCTGGACTCATGTAAGTTCGTGAATGAGACTTCCTGAATCTTTACTGCAAAGTTTTTGAACCAATTTTAAAAAAATCTTTAATAAGATTTTAAAAATTAAGATAGAAAGAATATCCTTTCATCTATTAGAAAATATACTTTCAAATAAATAACATTATCTATTGTAACAGAATGCTTTGTAATACTAGATATTTTATGAATTTCTAACATCTTATTATAACAGCTATATTCCAACCTGACTCGCCAATTACACGCGCACACAAAATTATCAAAACTATTTAAAACAGCTCAAAGTCAGAACATAAAAGTAGCATCTAAAATTTTTAATACTTGTTTTGCATTAAGAATTGAAGAAAACAGGGACAAATTCATTCTACGTAAGTAGCAGTCGATGTAAATTTTCAAAATTTGATGCAAACCAAAAACAGTCGAAGACTACAACGAATCGTCGATATTTCCGCTTACTGAACTTTCCTTTACAAAAAGTTTGAATATGTTAAAAAAGTAAAAACGTTTTTTTATTAAATGTTAGCTTTACTTTCTTTTTCACAGCATGATTTTCTGGCTTATATTAGTTGAAGATAGATTAATTTTGTTGACGGTGACGTGATCATTTTCATTTTTGCCTTTTTTAAAAAATGGAAAATCCTTTGCGTTTCGAAAGAGCGACCCACCACTTTCGAATTAATACCGCGTAGTTCTATAACCCTTAGGGAACAGAGCATAATTAATAACGTTGTATAATAATATTATTTTGAATATAACACTTGTATCGTAGTAGAACTTGCGTAAGACCTCAAACATACCTTAAATATCCTTTTAAAATTTAACTTTAAGCTTAAAAACATGCTTCTTTTGGCACAGAACTATTGGTTTTTATTTGATTGATAAACATATGAAATAATTTAGTTATCATTAGTTAGTCAAAATATGATGAAGCTAATAATACTAAGAAATTCTTGAAATTTGCCCGAATAGAAGATTTACATATGCTATAAATGTTTAAATTGGTTTTTCACTAACCACAATTCTTTACACAATATGAGCAAAGTATAAGATAATAATCCTTACTTGTTTTAGAGCGAGGATACTACTAGAATTATTTAAAATTCAGAACAAATAGATTTTTTAAAAAATCTTGCTAAAATATTTTATTTTTACTTTACTTTCAGTACTATTTCTAAAACCATTTACTATAGGAAGTAATTTTGTTTTATACAATAATTTAAGTATTTTAAACGCATTCTTTTATCACTTGTCTCCTGCAGTCTTCTTGGGTCATTCTGTTTCCTTTTAAGCTTCTTTAACCCTGCTATTTAATTATATAGGGTTACCGCTCATGTTAAATCTAGTAAGTTGGTTGAAACTCTACTGACCGAAATCGCCGCTTTAAAACGATTACTGCACAATTTCATGAATAGCCATGCTTCTTATCTAAAACTAAATTTATTATCAACATTCTATTTGCCAGGTTTGCATGTTTCTTTAGTGGCCCAGTTGTTTATTTCATTATGGCGCGCTAACTTCAAGTTGGACAGTGGCCAAATGCACACCACGACGAGCTATTCTAGTCTCCCTTAGCCACGCCACTAATTGAAGTTCTTATTCTGTGAAAGTGGCTCTAAACAAGATTGTCAGGGCAAGACTTGTCCACAGGAAAAAAGTTTCCTGCTAAATATGAAAATTTTTCGGCAAGAATTACACACGAACATTTCATGGATATGTGGATCAGCTAATATGAACATGTGATTAGTTTGCTAATTATTCTATAATTATAGTCGATAAACGGATGTAAATAGTGGTAGTTTGCATAAGTAAAGAATTACTGTATACGAAATTAGTACACACAAAAAGACGTACAGAAAAACAAACAAACAAAACACTATTGCACCTAAACACATAAACATGACTTAATAACACTTTTTAAATATAGGTAGGTAGCAGCATGAAAAGAAATGAGCCAGAATACAGAAGTTGGATGCTATTGATGATCTAATACTAGACAAATATACAAACTTCTAATTAACCTGATATAATTTGATTCAATCAAATCAGGATTTACACTAAAAATGATTGTGTTGATCATGAAAAAGTCAATATTAAAAACGTAGATAATAGAATTGTTCCTTGTATAGAGAGTAGATTTAATTTAATGGTAGTTTTAAAATACAAATTTTATAATAGTTTCTGGTATCGTTGTGCGTGCGAATCTTATATTCAATAACTTTATCGTTCCTGAAGCAAAATTGTTTTAAAATTTAAAAAAAAAATTGCAAAGGAATGAATTTTGGGTGGTGTAGAAAACTAATTCATGTATTTTTTAAAATGAATTTAAACGATTTTGTAATAAAAATGATTTAAAGAAAGAAAATGCCAACTATACACTTTTGTTTTTTGAGAAGACAACAAAACTGTAAAGTTATTTATTTCTGTCTGTTTTGACCTGAATTTTATCTGTAATTGTAGGTTTTAGGGTGTAGGCCGCAAGAAGATATACAGCCTATATCGACCGTCTTGCAATGATGCATCGTTTTTCAAGATTAACATCAATATTCCTTCTTTTTTATGCTCTAAAAGTCAAAATTCTTAGAAAATATTCGTGTTTTTGGCTAAATTCAGGGTAATGAATCATTGGGAATATTGAGACTGGTTGGAACGAAAGAGATGCGAAAGGATGAAAAAAAAACAGTATTGCAAAACCTTCCAAATCCAAATGATTTTCAAGCTTATAAAAGTGTTTCCTAGAAAGTTGCTTATAGCTGAACAGATATAATTAACATAAACTGTAGTCTGCATATAATCTCAGTATATTTTAGTATATTATAAAGCTATTCTTTTATTATCTGTTTAAAAAGAAACTTAACAACAAGAAAATACGTGCCGAAAATCATCCACAAAGCTTCTTTTAAACAAAATAAATAAAAGTAAAGGAAAGAAATTCTGTAAATAAGTTTCCTAACGCGATGAAATAAGACAATTAAAGCAAAGAAACATTATTACTAGGGTGGAAAATGTTCGAAATTTTTTTCTGAATACAGACTTTATTTCGAGATGCATGATATTAGTGGCGGTCCAATTATTGCATCAATTCATCGTTTAAATAACATGAAGAGTGTTTCTTACGTGTTAAAATATATAAATGCATTTTAATATTATTTAAAATAAGACTTATTGTTGGTAATGCAATCGTTTTTCTATTGCAGCTCTATTCTACTCATTTGTCATAAAACAACAGTAAGCAACTTAATGAAGTAAAAAAGAAGTAATTTACTTCCGCGATGAACGAATTCTCTACCAAACATTAAAATAACGGATTCTACATTCATCTTATTAAATCATATACTGACAGTTAAGTTTTACCAACCGATATAGTAATAATAATAATAATAATAATAATAATAATAATAATAATAATAAATAATAATAATAATAATAATAATAATAATAATAATAATAATATAATAATAATAATAATAATAATAATAATAATAATTTTGAGTAACAACTGCATCGATTGAAAGGTACTACAACAAATAAAAATAAGAAAACATAATAATGACGCAAATATGTTCCCTTAAGACAGTGGTAAAACTCGTTTTGAAATGTGTTTTAATTAAATTACAGAAATTCTTCGGTAAAAACAAATAAAAACAAAATTAGACATTAAAAAAACAAAACATGACGGTGAATTACGCAGTGGTGGTGCAATTTTATTTAATTTTCCATACCTAAATATAATTTTTTTGTTTTTTACTACTACGGCAAAAATGTTACATGGTGGCACAACTTTCCGCATGGTTCCTAAGAAGGAAAGAAATTATGGTGTTAAATGAAGTTATGTTTCCTAATTTAGTGTAACTGCATTAATGAACCATCCATTAAATCATACTAATTCTGTAGAAATAAAATAGATTTTTGTGCAGTTATATGCAAATAAATATTATAAATGAGTATTAAAAACGTTTTTCTATTCTAAAACAACGTTTAAAATTTATTAAAAACAACACAAGGAGAAAAATGTTAGCAAACAATCGAGAATTTAACGGCGTTACGCACACATCACATTTAAACGATACCTTCAATCTCACGCCAAGTTGAAAAATGGCATATCTAGAGTAACATCAACATTTACCCACCACCCTAAAACTGTTTCAAAATCTTGATCTACACCCGACTTAAAGGAAACATTAACCCGCACTCTCTAAAAAGAAAGTACTAAAAGAATAGATGGCTTCTTTAGTCCTATACTAAGGCATGCGATGTTTAATTTGTTAATGTAATTTAATAATACCTGGTTGCTTCGCTAAAAAATTATAAAGCATTATCATGCATTTAATAGAGCAAATAGCAAATGCAATTATCTCTAGATAAGAAGAAACAAGAGCAATGTTTCTTTACTTTACAAAGTCCCTACTTTACCTGTCTTTTACTAAGCAACATAAAATAACAAATAAACATAATTTTTATAAGAATTCTACATTGCATTAAATATTAATAAATGACAGCTATATAACATTTAAAAATGTTATTTTAATCAACAAACTTGAAATTCTAGTAAAATTTTGCTTATTTTCTTTGATTTAACAGATTCGTTTCGCAAAGAAGTTAAAGCCATCAAAAGAGAGGAAACACATTACATCTTCTAGAAACCGAAATCTAGGTAGAGACTTAACCACATAAAGATACCTTGGAAGTTATTGTTTTCTTGTTTTATTTGACAAAATAACAAACATCTAAGTAAATAATAGTTTTTGAACGTTATTCGTATATTACTATCGGTTGTACGTTTTTATATATCTTGTTAGTTTGCGCAAAAAAGGTATATAATTATAAAAGCAAACTTTAAAATATTGATTCAAAGAAATGTTATAGATATAACTCGGTGAGCCTTGTCGTTTTATGTGTTTACTGATGTGTGTGGTATTGCTTATAGTAAAGTACTTAACACATGATAAATTTCGGTATTAATGTGATAGCAAATATCAAGTAATTTCATGTTTATTATTAAATATCGTCTAAACGTTCTCCTTACTGGTCCAGTAAATATAATACTTTTCTCAGAATTAATTGGTTATTCATTAAAACGAAAATATTTTTTATATTTTAATTTTATTGTCTTTACTTAAATTTGGTCTCATAAAAAGTGTATAGATTCTGAAATTTTCTTCAGAAATAAAAATAAAAATCATTAACAATAAAAATATTGTTTTAAATAAAAAGAATTTAAATTATTATTACCAGTTAAAAATTTTCTTTTTTAATAATGTCAGGTAACGTTTTAATTTATGTAGTGAAGTTTTTAAACTGTTTATAGAATGGTGTCAATAAATTCTTCAATTTTACATTAAATAAAAGAAAAAAACTAATTATATTGAAAAATCATATGCTTAAAGCTTCCATTAATTTTGATTTGCTGTTCCGAATGAGACCGAAATGGCGAAAATCGAGCAGGTCAAATGCATTGTGTGGCTTTCTGAATTGAAGTAGATTATTGTAGTTAGCCAAGAGTTTAGGAAACATTATGACGATTCACCGTCCAATAACTGCATTGGAAACTGCATTGGATAAAGTTTTATAAAAAAAAATGGTTCAGGAATGATCAAACACACTCTGGTAATAAGACCAGGAACCTATCAAGAATCTATTGCAGCTGTCAAGAATCCCGCAGAAATGACTTTGCTGTTTCACAACAATTAAGCATTCACTTTTCAACAGTTCATAATGAAAAGTGCTTTTACTTCAACAAGGCACAAATTTAAGCAATCAGATTGCACCTCATTTGCTAAAGAAAGTGTTTAATTTTTTCTAGCAAATGGCTTTGTAATACAGATGATTTTATTTTTTCTCTCCTAAGTAGTAAAACAGTTATTAAACACTGAAACCAGGCAAAATCTCAAGGAACACTGCATTCACAATGCGAATTTTTGCCTGCTTTAAAGAAGAGAGAACTCTTTTCTGGCGAAAGATTTCCAAGGCAAGATTATTTATCGTACCTGTGATGGAAAGAAAATCGCGAAAATTAGAGTGATGATATCCTTCCAGAATTCTATATCAAATATTTTCAAATATCATATATTAACACCTCTATGAATATTAAGCAACCACTAGTTGCCAAAATATTTACTTTCTTTATCTTTTTTTAGCCGTTGTGACCAGAATCATAAAGATCATTTTGTAATCAAGTTAATGACAGAGGTATCGTCCTCATTGTGGGCACTTTAAATTTTGCTTTAGAAAGCCACACACCTTTATTTTGTTTTTACATAATTGTAAAAATTGCAGCTGAGAAAAGGTATTTAATTCGCTTGAAGTATCAACGTGGTGGAAATAAATAATGGTCAATAATATGAGTAGAATCTATATAAGACCATGATGTTACAAGTATGCTTCTAGAAACTTATTCACTTGAATGAACATGGCATAGTGTACATTTATACTGTATATAAATACATAAATATAGATACACTCATATATACAAACAATTTGGTAGTCTTTATTGTGGTTTCATCAATAAAATATTGCAATTCATATCTAATAAGTCTTGTGATCAAAGTGCAAACACATTTTGTTATATGCAATTTCTAAGAATTATACGCTAACGTAAAGAAACTATACGTTCAATTAAATTGATAAAATAAGGAACACAACGTTAGTATTAATAGTAAACTACATATATAGGAAAGCTTATTTACTGTATCAGCATTTTAAACTCTACACACTTTCATAAAAGCAAACTGTGCATTATAAGTTCTGCTTTGATAATGAGATAATTATTGAAAGTCTGATCATAAAAAAGTATTTACAAATTTAAAAAAATAATTACATTATAATCATATACTATTTCTATACGTTAAATCACCAGAGCGTGAAAATGAAGAAAAAAAAACTATCCACAATAACCATACATTAAAACTTTACGCACATGAACTTAAAATAATTTGTTAGTCTTAAAAGATTATAAACAGAATTATGGCGAACTTAACTATAATGGACAAAATAATTTCTGATGATTAAGGTTCACTATTAGAACGAGTTTATTACGTTTCATGTGTAAACTGGATTAAAATTGTGTATTAAATGACTAAACAATCAAAAATATATTTCTCTAAAATTTCAATTAAGAGTTGAAATATACTATTATGTGAATATAATACATGATAAATTTACTTTATTCTATATCATAGCATATTTATCTGTAGTAGCAAAAAAGAATACCAACATTATATTGTTTTGTGTTTAAGGATCACAATGAAAATAAGCCAAATGCTTTCTGTATTTTTGAGTCACAATAGGCTAAACTAAAGGAAATAATCCTATAGAAATAAATTCTTTAAATTTATAATTTTAAAATTGTGATAGACAATAAGCTTTTTATATAAATAAAAGTAAAGCTAATATTATAATCTAGGATTAATTTACGTGTTATTAAAGTTAAAGGTGAAACTAAAATTACTTTTTTGCACTACGTTGTTGTCTTCAATAACTTTGACTTGTATATGTAGTCGATGTGAAAGTGTTATTTTGTAGCAAAAGATAAAAAGAAATAAAGACGGTTTTTGTCAACAATTTGACATTAAGGTTGCTTTTTAGGTAATACCGAATGAGGTATGCGTTTGTGAACTCATTTTTTATAAAAAATAAATGTCTTTAAAAAATAGTTTAAGAAATGCAGTCTTTTTTCATTAAAAAATGGTGCAAAAAAGGTAACAGAATCTACAAGTAAATCTGTTCTCAGTTTAAAAAGCAAAAAATTACATTGTTTTCATGCAATATTAGAAATTCCAAAAAAGTTGTTTTTCTGCTGTTAGATTAGCGAAGTGCTAGAAAATCAGCTCTTTCTAATTGTACTTCAATATTTTTCATCAAAAATGATTGTGGATGTATATAAATTCAATATTTTTGCTACGCATATAAAATTACCACCTCAGAAAATATAATATTATCATTATAAAAAAGATAATTTTGAAAGTTATTCGAAAAACTATTGTGTAGTTTTTCTGCAAGTGTCAAATTAAAATCGTAATTTTTATTTGGGTCCCACGGGAGAATGAGAAATAAATATACATAGCATTTAAAACAGAAAGGTGATTAAAAGCTTCTGAATCAAGAGAGGTGATAGAAAAAATGTCAAACAGTAAAGTTTTATTAAAGAACACTGGGTTTTTTTATTTGTTATTGACACGAAGTAAGGAAAAAAACTTTTCTAAAATATTTTATAGTTTAGTGCACTAAATAATTAATCTATATTGTGAAAAAGAAAACCGGTAAAAAATCTTTGCAAGTTTTATTTTGCAATAGTCTAAGAGAAGCAAAACAAAAACATGATAAACAAAGAAACACAAAAAAAATAGAATTGCATTTGCATGCGAGTAAGCAACCTAATATTTTTCATTGCTTACCATTAGATGCAGACTACATTAAAAAATCAGGAACTTGCCTAGAAAAGAAAAAACTTCTTCATTCAGTTAAAATTTCATATTTTTATTGCAGTCATTAAAATTAATGTTAATTAATTTAAAATATTATCTCTACAATGTAAAAAGAGCTCTTTAAAAGTGTCTTTATTAGTGGAAGACCAGTAGTACTAACATAAGTAATATTTGAATCACTATATGTTTAGCTGTAAGATTGTTTCTGAAATTCCAAATCCGTAGAAAAATGCCTTTAAACAGTGTTTTTTAACAATAATTTAGTTGCCATAAATTAGATTTGAGCAGTTGATAGTCGAATAGAAAAAGTAAAGCCATTCTTTAAAAATATATTAAAATAAAATGTACTTTTTTAAAACCTAACGTTGCATCAAACAACCGTTAGTTGTTGCTGCACATATACAATTAAACTGAATTATATAATTTCCAGCATTTTCAAATCATTATCATAGGTTTGGTGACTGAGAAAAAATGCATTAATATGTTGAGTAGATAACGGTCTGGCGGAAAGTATGTTTTTTAATGGACTAAATTCAGTCAACTTTCAACTTTACTGGTAAACATCACATAATGTGTGACGAATTGAAACCACCACTCATTTTTAAACAATACCATGCTTACTTCTTATTTCTATGAAAATAGTCTGTCATATTTAATCATAACCATTAAACAGCCTAAATATCAATTCATTAAATTTACAACATTTTTATAATTTAAAATAAACAATTTACTTTTCAGACATGTTAATGAAAGCCTTCCCTGTATACGCCAGCAGACATGATAGTCATTAAAAATAGTATCTATTCCATGTAGAAGGTTATACTTTCAATTTCCTCTTTATTCAAAACACACTGATTAAGAGATAATACTTTTAATTAAAACTTCTCCAAAAAAGGATATATGATTTTCATTGTGCATTAGATTTTATAACAAGGGATGATAAAAAAATTCATCGTAAATAGCGAAATATTAATGCAGAAGATGAAAGTAGGAAATAGCGAGATTTCTTCCTGACAACCAGTGTTACATGTTAGTTTGCTTTGCTGAAAAGTAGATAACAAATTTTGCAATGTGAAATGTTTACTTAAAAAAATTACTTTATTAATGGAGCCTTGTTGTTTATGTGATAGATGTATTTAGTGGTAGAAAACTATCTGTGTAAAGTGTGTCCAGAAAGAAACTGCCGATTTGTTGAAGTTTCACACTGTTAAAAAACTGAACCGCTAAAAATGAACGATTGATGCCTAAATTTATCTACTAAAGTAATCGAACTAGCTCTATGGCTTTTGTTATACAATATTAATCTAAATGAGAGCAGGTATTTTTTAAGGTAATTTTTGAGAAATAAATATTTTTCCATGTTTTGTATTAAATCGTACAGATTAAATTATGCATTACTTAACTAATACAAATAGCTCCTATTCCAAATATTTCACAAGCGCGTATGAAAATATTAGTGCAGGGTTTTGGATTTTGATGAATTTTAGAATAAAGTACATTCTAGTAAGGGAAATCTTTGTCTTACTAAAACAAGTAAATAAATGTTATATTGAAAATTTTTATTAATAGACGACGATTCCGTAAAATAGGTGTTGCTAGATGTCTGAATGACAGTTCATTAAACGTGATGTCTTAAAATCACAGTATGTAAACATTAAATATCAAGTGTCGGTGCATTTAACGTCATGTATTCACGTACTAAACAGGTGTTTAACAGTAAACGTCAGGTTTCTCGGGGATACTGATTCACTGTCTACATACTAATTATTTGGCATCTATATATTAAACAATAGGGTGTTCCAATTTTAAAGAATTATCTATCCAAGTAATAAAGAGTTGATGTCTAGACATTAAACATTAGGCATCTTCATATTAAACATTAAGCATCTAGTTACTAAACGTTACCATGGCCAGATATTAAAATATAAATATGTTGGTGCCGTAAAATACCGGATTTACAAGTACCAATTACTATCTAAGACACATTTAAACAGCAGATGTTAAGATTCCAAACATAAACAAGAGCAAGTAATGTTTTAATGTTTCAGGCTAAAATTAATTTTGACTCATTTTGTTTAATTTTAGATAATTTCCCTTTTAAACTTATTTTTTTACATAGTTAGGAATTTTAGCATTGTGAAAAAGTATTAGTTTGTAAATGCCTATATATCTGAAGCTTTTAAAAAACTATTTTTTAAACACGCAGTTTATTTTTTGGAAATTATTTTTACTTTGGTCATTTGTTTTTTTTTTCCTTATACCAATTTTAAATAATTAAAGATTAAATAACGTGCTCGCGTTTTCATATGCAAAGACCGAAAGCCATCGGGTTATTTAAAAAAGTTTATTTTGACCTTTGACAGTTATGGAAGAGTCTGCTCGTCCTGTTGATGTCACAGATGACCCGACATACTTAGGCTGTTTAATAGCCAATACCTGGCCACAAACAAAGGTCAAGCTTTGGCTTTGATGGTGTAGAATTCCCACTCTCCAAGAGAATCAAAGACAGGAATGTCAAAAATAACCATTTAAAAGAAGCAAATGGAAATTCTATTAATTTCGTGGACTGTTCATTATCAGATCTGTAAATATAGGTGCCTGCACAATGCAAAAAGCTTAATGAACAGACTGTTATGCCGTTCTGCGTCTCTTTCGCTTAACTACCGTAATGATGCACCATGAACATTCGTGTAAGTCCGTAATTAATCGAAACAGATAGTTAGTGTGTTTCGATAAAATCAAATAACATAATAAATTATTACGATGCAGCTAAGTTTTTAATATAATTGCAAATTATATTCACTTTGAGCTAATCAAATCATTTAGGTTTCATTAAAAAACAAAAAAAAATTCATTATTTTATTTTATTTATTAATTCATTTATTATTATGCGGATAATCAGTATATTGTTTATAAAAACTTTGTGTGCGCCCATCCATTAGTTTTTAATGTTCCTACATATATTAGTGTGTGTGTGCTTGAGATAGATCAGGCAGAATAATGCTGAAATAGAGATGTGGAACAAAAATTTCAATAATATAACGAAGTACGTTAATACTAATTATAAATTAGTAATCAATTAGTGTGCAATAAAGACCTACAAATAGAAAAAAAAGGTATTTTTATTGTTTTAAAAGCCTTTCTAATTTCAAAAACATTAATTGAACACATTGGTGTATTTGTTAGAAACTTCCATCGAAATAGATTTCAATAGATTATGTTAGTGAAAGAGTATTTTAGTATTCACAAATTATTATCTATGTAACCATCCGAACTTGTTTATCTGCTGTCGTAGTTTACTTATTACCAGATGTTCACGTTAATCGCCATCAGGATGAATTCTAGTCTTATAATTGCTGTCCAGGTTACGAGTGGTGTCAGATGGTCTGTTTGCGAACCCACTTGAAGGATACGGCTGATATTTAAGCCTTTTCCATTTGGGCTTTAAATGAGAACTTTTCACCACTGGGACCAGTAATGTATGAGAGAATTTTACCAGTACAAGTGAATTCAATCGGTTTTTTCGATAGCCGTCAACTACACTTCGCCGGCTTATTTCCCGTCTATGTCTTCCTCGTTAGCACACTGATCTGCCTAACTGCAATTTGACGTGCTATAGTCTGCATGCGGAGACACTAAACTACGATAATACGACTAATCTGATTCTACAGTCGAACAAAATTAAAGGGGTGTTCTCTTCAGTGCTATTTGGGAGAAACAATTTTTTGAGTAAGTAATACAACTTACAACGTTCATTTTGCACGTGAATTCCTTAATACAATATGAATCTTCAAACAAACTTCAAAGTAATGTTTAAAAATATTAAATATAAGAAGACATAATTGACAGTAAATAAAATATTGCAAATGCACTTGTTATGAAAATTTAAAATTAAAAAGAAAACTGGGGCTCTTAATGTGATCCATTTTAGATCATAAACATAGAGAAATGTGCTTAAAAACATATAAATAAGGCTAATTAAAATCAGAATTATATTTGATAGTACAGTAAACATCACATTATTATTTCATCATTTAGATTTTCAATTGGCCAATTGTATCAGATCTTTTTCTCTTTGGGTTAACATAAAAGGTAAAAATATTTACAGTAAATTCTTTTATTAATTATTATTAGTATTATTATTATTATTATTATTATTATTATTATTATTATTATTATTATTATTATTATTATTATTATTATTATTATTATTATTATTATTATTATTATTATTATTATTATTATTATTATTATTATTATTATTATTATTATTATTATTATTATTATTATTATTATTATTATTATAATAATCCTATATTAACCGGATAGTTATTCATCTTAAAATTATGTAACAACGCTGATCTTGGTTGGGGTTGCAACAATAAAACAAAATTACAGCACAACAAAATAAGGGATAAACAGAAAGCGTTTGGGTTGAGTTAATGAGTATAATCATGCTGTTTTCCCCTCCACTGCGTAAGTAAAGAAACTATTAGCGATCATGATTTCATTCGTAAAGTGAGCCGCTACACACAATCGACGACAAGCTGAGTCACTCATCACACCCAATTTTGCATTGAACATTTATCCAGTGTCCATGAACAATCAGAAATACAGTCTCATTAGATAAACGAGTAAAAGTCATCTTGCGGAAAATCTGATTACTTTTCATCCGCGTTTCAAATATTAAATACCGTCTTCCCTTTGGGTTCGTTATGACATCGCCATTTGCTTAGCGGCGCTTCCGCCAACAGTAAATTTAGAACATTGACAAGTAACGTAAATAATTTCAACCAATACTAATGATGATGATAATAAAACAGATGAAATGACGACAGCAAGTAATCTGAAAAAATCAAACAAATATATACGAAATGTATACATTATTATTGGTTGGTATTGCAGGGGCTGGCAGCGGATCCTGATCATATTGGGATGTAGATATCCAGGGATAACCCGAAAAGATCGCCATATATCAGATTGCAGATATCCTGTAAATGTATACTGAGGGACTTGAAGTGACGGATGCTGAAGAAGGAGACAGAGAGTAAATCAATACCCAGGAACTAGTGATTAATGACAACTGAACAGCAAGAATTCTTACGAGTTGAACGGACAGCTATTGCTGCACGTGAATTACCTGGTGATTCCTTTTACGGTGAGGCAAAATAGGATCTATGATCAAACGTCGATATGTAGCTATACTAGATCCTTCTGAGAAAGATATTTGAAATTTCACGCGCCTAGGGGCCGTAACGGAGGCCTTAACGCTAGACTTGCCTTTCTAGAAATGAACCTGGATTTGAAAATGAAAGTTTAATGATCTACCATTTTGTCTATGAATGTAATACGTTTGTTTGTACTTTTGAAAAAAACAATAAACAAAACAACGCAAATATCAACGCAGTATCTAAATTAAAATACTAACTATTTTCCTTCTGTCAAACATATAATTTGTAATCGATCTCTCTTTTCGCATAATCTGTATTTCTTTTTGTAATTCTAATTTAAAATTTGTTAGGAGCTAAAAAAAATTATACTAAAATCAGGTTAGTAGTTCGTGCCATTATTATGCGTTACCGGAAATGCCAACCACCGGACAATACATAATTACAACTGTATGCTACTTTACGTAAAAAAGATATGAAATTAATATTAGGTTCATTTCATATATTTAAGACATACAGAGACTCAAGTTGGGCTTCTCTACAGATTTTAATTTTTGGTATGAAATTTATAAAATAATATATATACTTCTTTTAGCCAACATTGCTAACAGATTATGTTAGTTACTGTTGACAACAAAGAGATCACCTTGCATAGTGATTAGTGATGAGACGAAATGTTTAAAATGATAAAGTCATATGGTATGGGTAAGAAAAGTCAGATAGGAAATAATTGTCAATTGTTGAGTCAATAAGATAAACGGATAAACAATAGATTTTTTTTCAAAAGTCCAGATAAAACTTCAGCTTATTACACAATAGAGGGTAAATTCTTCCTGCCTTTTCTAAATATAAAATAAATTATTGTTTGAATATTTATCTTATTGCTATTAAGATAACTAAAATTAAAAGACAAATTTTATAATTTATCATTTAAAAATACTTTTAACAAGACTGTATACCGGCATTTAGCTTTTTGTATTATTTAAAAAAATATATTGTTAAACAAGATTTTTAGTTTAGAAACCATGCTGAGAATCTATCCACAAGAATAATTTCTAAGATTCCCTGCATACAGTCAAAGAAAACTTGCAAAAATGAGACAAGTTGCACACATTAAATATGCTGCTTTTAATAATCTCCAAAGGATGTTGATTGGTTTGGAAACACTATTCATTTAAAATAATGTTTTTGAATCGTTATTCCTGAGATGACTATAGTATCCATATTTGACATACTGGTAAAAAAAATTGTAATATATTACTACTGTTTCTGAGGTAAAAATGTCCAGACTATGAAGTACGGATTTAAAACTGCCTTTATTGTAATAGCTTTCTGATAAGTAATAATAAATAGACTACAACCATTATAGTCTGTCGTTGCAAAACAAAATAAACACGTTAGTAAACTGTATCTTTAATAGGTAAATCTCAGTATATTTATTAGGTTTCCCATAAACGTAAATCAGATTACATTAAAGAATACTTTACAAAATTAAGTAAATATGAAAGATTTTCTGTAGCTCTCCTCAGATCTTGATAAATGTTATCTTCCTTACAAGCCATTTGACTACCGGATATACTATAGTATTCATGTCAGTATAGGCAGTTATGAATTTTTTAAAAAAAATAGAACGTTTATTTATACACTTGATAATATAATATTTAAGCGCTTAGATTTTTTATTTATGAGAAAAATATATCTTACACATTTGATTCAGACATATAACAGTATCTTATTGCGTTCGCAGAAAATTAGAATTCTGAAAAAAAAAACAGTAAGGAAATATTACCAAAATTTAATAATCTTTGAGATTGTTTTAGTATAAATGGAAATCGTATCATTTACTACAACTAACCAAACATGGTAAAAAGAATAAATAAAACATGAAAGTAATATTATTTATGTGATTAAATATTCCATATGGCTAGAATACATTAATAAAATTTTACTAGCATTAAAAGTACTACGAAAACCGTTAGAGAAAATGTACAGTTGCTCGTCATTGGATAAAGAGAAATTGAAGAAAATTAATACTTATTTTCGTCCAATAAAATATTTGCTTTATAAAGAAAGAAGTGTTATAATCTAATAAAAATAACTGACAAGAAGGAATTTTAAGATCTGGAAACAATATTAAGAGCAAAAGGAAAAATCGAATTTTTATTTAAGTTTATTAATAAGGGAAAAATTAAAGACAAGTAATGACATCTGAAATTGTAACAACAGTAAAACGATCTACAACTGATAATTTTAAATGGTATTTTAAAAATGTATATTCTAAAACTTTAGGCACACGGTTTAAACTTCCTAAAAGCAGACAAACTTAAAGACTAAACTATGCAATATGTACGATGTTGGCAGAGAAGAGTCGAAAAAATACACAATGTTTGTGATTGACCGTTCACTTAATAAACGGTCAATAATTTTATACTAAAAAATAAGTATTACACATTACATAATTATATAAACTATTTACCATGTATTATAAATTGAATATCCTTAGAAAAATAAAAATAATAGGCAGTATAAGTCCAGTGATACTTTACCAGTGTTAAAAGTATAAAGAAAGAGTTGCTAAATACAATGAACTCCTTAACAGAGATCATGGCATTTTCCGACAACGTTTAAGTACATAAAATCTTCAATAACTAAATATATAGTCAAAATATTTTAATGATTGAAATTTGGGTGCTTTATGTTTCAAAATTTATGAAGAAATCAAGACAAAAGTTTGTTTTTATTATGAATTTCAAAAAGTTTACAGAAAGATTTTGGAATTTAAAAAGTAATTACAAATTGTATAAAGAGCAAATTGATTTAAATAATTTCAATTTTTATGACAAAGGACTGTAATGGAGGATTGTACAATTTAAAAAAAACGCCATTAATTCTGGCGTTTTATTTCTAAAAAGCGTTTTATAAACTACTTGCTTAAATAATTTTCTGATTTCCTGCAAATTTTTGAATAAGTGTAATGCTATCTGACTTTTTGCACTGATACTATATCACCCCAAAGATTTTCACTCTTTTTCTCACAAACTGCATCTCGCCAGATGTCCACTCTTCGCTAATCTGTCAATGCAGGACGCAAAAGATTTCCAGTTTTCTTTACTATCACACTGGCTCATGCTAAAGGTTTACTGTTTTTTTATTCTCACGCCGTATCAGATCAATGACTTGTAGACTTCTTTACTGTGACACTGTATCACACCAACGATTTCTATTCTTCTTTACTTTAAATTTAATTACGCCAAATATTTTTCATCTTTACTGTCAAATTGCTGCACGCTGGAGATTTCACTATTCTCTACTCACACTGCATCGCGCCACAGACTTCGACTCTTCGTTACTTTCACATAGCATCACGTCAAATATTTCCACTGTGGTTACTCTCACATTGCATCACGTCAAATATCTCACTATGCATTACTCTCATACTACGCTCTCGCCCTACATTTCTAATCTTCGTTACTGTTTTACTGTAAAAAAGCCAAAGATTTACAGTCTCCCTTGCTCTCAACCTGGATCACGCGAAGGATCACACTGTTTCCCCGCATACAATTCTTTCCTTCTTTACTCTCAGATGTATAATGAAAATGATTTCCAATTTTCTTTAATTTCATGAGTCACGCAGAAAATTCCTACTCATCGTTACACTCACACTGCATCGTGCCACGGAATTCGACTCTTCGTTACTCTCACTGTATCAATTCAAGGATTTCCACTCTTCTTCACTTTCACTGCATGACACAAACTTTTACACTTTTCTTTATTCTCACATTGTTTCCTGTCACACATTTTCTTCTTCTTTACTCTGAGATGGATTAAGACTATGATCTATACTTTTCTTTTCCCACACACAAAGCATACTGTCAAAGATTTTCAGTTTTCTTTACTATGACATTGCATTACGCCAAAGATTTCTACTCTTCGTTACACTCACACCGCACCACATTACGGATTTCCACTCTTCATTACTCTCACATTACATCTTCTTTTCTATCACACTGTATATAACCACAAAAATATGTAGTCTTCTTTAATCATTACCTGGATCACGCTAAATATTTACACTTTTTAAAATTTTCACATTGTATCAGGACAAAGATCTCCCCTCTTCTTTACTCTCTCACTATCACACAGGATCAAGCCAATGAATGATGGTTTTCTTTTATCACACCAAGGATTTATACTCTTCTATACTCTCATACTGTATGACGACAAAGATTTCCTGCCTTCTTTTCTCTGGCAGTGGATCATGCTAAAGATTTATACTATTTAAATTCTCTCACTGTATCACCTCAAAGATTTCATCTCTTCCTTCTTTTCATACTGCATAACCCGGGAGATTTCTACTCTTTGTTACTTTTACACTGCATAAGGAAATAAAGTTCCATTTCTTTTCTGTCACATTGCAACAGGACAGTTTCCAGTCTTCTTCCCAGTCACACTGTAATACGCCAAATATTTCTGCTCTTCCTTTTTTCACAAAGGATTAGGCCAAAGATTTACACATTTTTTCCTCCTACACTGTATCACACCAAAGGTGTGTACTCATCGTTACTCTCATACTGCATCACTTCAATGATTTCGACTGTTCTTTACTATTATACTGCTTCACGCAAAGGATTTCTAAGATTTCTAGTGTTCGTTACTCCCACACTGTTTCTCGCCAAACATTGCTTGTCTTCTTTACTTTCAGATGGATCACACCTTTGACTTCCTCTATTCTTTATTCTCACTCTCTATCACGCCAAAGACTTTTACTTCAAAGGTCATCTAATTTCTTCACAGAATGAATGTTACAGGATTGGAGTAAAAAATATTTTGCAGGAAAGCTGACTGAAATAAATATGTTTAATTAAATTAGTAAAATTAATAAACTTTATTAAAACAACTATCCGATGTCGTAATCCGCAGTGTTAATTGCTAATCCTATTTTGTTTTGTGAGTTTTATTTTTAATTATTTTTATTAATATTTATTATCCATCTGTTTTAAACTAACTATAACATAAACAACCTCATTCTTCGATTTTCTTTCTTTGTAATCTAAAAACAATACTACTTCATTATTTTTCAAATATTGTAAAAACCACATAGTAAAAGTTGTCTCAAATTTCCCTTTTTGTGTAGATTAATATGATATCAATTTCTTTCTAAGAGTAATCTGCTAGCTTTTCCAAGTGAAACTTTATTACAAAAGTTTTTGATTTTATTTGTTTATATGATCATTGTATGAAATAAAGATTTGCTATCAATTTCAATAAACCTCCTCCAAAAACTTGTTCTTTACAAGATATGGAGATTTGCACCACAATTTTTGTAAAGATGCGCAAATAAATAAGTGATTATGCTCCATGTTACATATAGAAAATTTTTAATGCTAAGATTTAAAAGTAATTTATACAAATAAAAATCCATACTTATTTAATCTATTTTTGAAATTATAAAATGATAAAAGCGTACACAATTTTATTATCAGTTATTTTGACTATATGTATTAGGTTTTGTTTGCATACTTCGCATGTTTTTGTTATAGCAAGTAATAAGTAGAAATTTATTATCTGATTTTACGCTGTTTACGTTGAAAAATGTATGAACACATCAAGCTAACATCTTTATGCTTATATACATTTGCCTGTATTAATAAAAAGATCTCAAAACTTTAATTATAAATTGCTTGTGTAGCTTTGGAGATAATTATTATTTCAGATCCAAAATTAAAACAGATTTTTCGCACCATTCGAGTGAATGAAAATTATATTTAAATTTATTTAATCGACAAATGTTTTGAAGTTATTAAATAAAGTAAAGACAAAATAAGCAAATATAAGGTTTGCAAAGAAAATAATAAATAATTATAAGGCATCCAGACAGCGTATGGAAAATAATAAAACTCTCAGACTAAGCATGGTATGGATAAATTCTACAAATTATTTTTAAACCATTGATCCGCCATCCGTGAGGTAATTTTAGTGGTGAGAAACTTCTAATACCATAATTTTATTCAAAAAGTACATTATGTTCATTAAAAATCAAAAGAACTTATTAACTTTCTGAGCATTATGAATAATTACTTTTTGAGATTTAAATTTGAATGTTATAACTGGACACTGATTTACAGTTATTCAAGTTAAACGTTGTAATTACATGATTTTCACCTTTGGATACAGAATGTGACATCCGAAATTATAATTTTTTTTAATCCTGAATAGATTGAAATCGTGTAATATGAAAAAAATGAATGGTATTTAAAAATAAATAACTACCAAGATAGCGAAGACAGATATTGCAGTATTGGATTCATAAAGGAGATCAAAAGGTTCTAGAAGTTGGTTTCTTTATGATCCTTGTGCATTTTACACTGAAGCTTTTTAATGCAAATCTGTTCATGACAGAGGTATGTGCACGGACCCTCGGGTTAACTCTTATAGATAAGATGATTTGGCTCAGCGTCGATATGTCTGAACAGTTCCTAAAAGTAGAAAAACTTCAGAAGTCGAGATTCTGCCGGTCAAAGTGTGGCCAATATTAATCGCCTCATGTTTTCCACTTCCTTCAGTATAAATGTAAATTATTAAAGCTTTATTCAACATTTTCTGGATGACCGAGCATGAAAGATGATGTCGTCTTCGCGCGTACTGCAATCAATTTATAGAAGTTGATTGATAGAGAGGTTGACGGGATTTTATTTGCGTAAAACATTTGGGGTTGTCAGATTTATATAAGTATTCAAGTCTACATTGTAAAACACAAATAAAAATCCCATAAAATAATACAGAAAACATCTGGGTAAACTAATTACATTTAATATTTTTATTACTAATTGAACAAGCTGCAGTTTACCCTTTTTGTTTTTGTTGTCAAATTTCGATAATAATTTCTTAAGGTATTCACAATCGTCTTATTAAACCAGATAACTGTGCGTAATTTATATCCATTTCTGATTAATAAAAAAATTATCATCTTTGAAGTGCCATGCAAAAAGAGAAGATTCTAACTACAGAGAATAAATAAACAGAGTGTGAATACCTCGTCTTTTCAAAGGTCAGTGTCGGTTTTTCACTAATAACTCATTCAATGGGCGTTTGAAAAATACACAATAACGAAAACACAGTGATGTTGCAGTTTAATAAGCCTTGACTATGATAGTTCTTTGAGGTTCATAAAACGATGAACGTCGATTTGTGACTAAATTCATAATAAATATTCATTAGTATCTAAAGATAATAGAAGATATTTATGGTGATTTTAAACTGCAACAATAACGTACGTCACAATTTGAAAAGTTAGGGAAATTATTCTGTTTCTTTAGTTTCATTCAGGTTTTAGATGTGGGTTAACTTAATACATTGTTAATTCCATATAATCACATACACACACATAAAGAAATATTTCTTAGTGATAATGAAATGGCAGCGATAATTTTATGTTTGTAAATAATCGTTTTCGTATTTATTTTTTTCAACTTTAATTACTTACCAGTTGCTTACATTATTTATTATCTGTACATAACATTTGCACAATATTTTACCATCTGTTAAATTTTATATAATGTACTGGAGACGTTGAAATGAAACTCTGCTGAGATAGGATCGCTTTAATGGTATCGGTCGCCTTCCATTTGAACATCACCAGCAATTATCATAGTCTTCATGTCAATTATTATTTATCTTTTCAATTAATTTAATAGAGCATAAAACAACCATTAATACACGTGATCAATTTTGTGATTTTTCTTGGCGTTTTTTTATAGATATGTTTGTATAAGAGAGGGGGGAAGGAGAATTCGGGTTTGTTGACTACACCTGAAGGCAAAAACAACATGGGTGAATTGAAAAACAGATGCGGACGAGTTCGGACGGGAATGACTGCAAGAACTTATAACCCTGCAGAATATAAGTTTGTAGACTGGTGGAGATAATTTAGGTTGCCCTGCGTGCCATCTGACTTATGAATAACAAGGCAGCAACGGCAGAATAGCAATTCAAGCTTAGTGTGGGATATGCAGTAGCTTAAAGTTAGATCTAACTAGAAGATTCCTCGCCAAATGTATCAGGTATTTGAAAAAAAATTGTATATGAATTAATTTCTTTGTATGTGGTAGATTCTCGTTTGCTTTAACATAGAGATGGAAAACCTGCTTTAATACATAAATTAGGAAACATTATCATTTACATATTTGTGCAAGAAAATTAAAATGTTCTCTTTAATTCATATTTTACCAAAAAGAGCTTTTAGTAGATGAGATGTAAATGCGTTATTGTCGCTTTCTATTATATATACAATAAAACACCAATCACTAATTATCAAGCATATCTGCACTAGAAAATACAACTGATTCAAAATGTTTTGTCAGGAAAGTCATTAACTTTCTTAAAAGGTTCATAATTAATTTTAAACGAAATACATTATGAATAACGAATGGAAAGACTATCCGGCTAAAGTTTTAAGGTATGCTCCCAATGCTAAGAAACAATAAAAAGATACCTATGTAATTTTTCTCTACATTACAGATGGTCTAAATTTATCGACACTTTTCGGATAATTGCACTTTAATGCAGTTAACTATTTCCACCAACGGTTTATACTAAGCATTTTTTCCAAGTGACCTAACACGAATATTTACCAACGGCTAACCATATTGCTAAACTTATACAATTTAACAAAGGCGCACAATGCCAATAGTGAATAAATTAAATGAAAGCTAAGATAAAAAAGGAGTTAAACAACCGGTCTTGTTTTGTTTTTTGTTTTGATATCATTAGTTTAATAACAAGAAGAAACAATTTTATCGTTAAGCTCCGCATGTTTAATCTAGATCAAGTAACATTTGGATGTATCTGATTTTAGATTACGATATAATCCGTCATTTCCCTCTAACTATTGTATTAACTAAAATCTATGTAATCATCCGCACCAAAGTAACAATGAATCACATGTGCAAATCATGAGAAAAAATAAAAACGAACAGAAACTACTTTATAATAATAATAATAATAATAATAATAATAATAATAATAATAATAATAATAATAATAATAATAATAATAATAATAATAATAATAATAATAATAATAATCTTCAAATGTCTATAGATAGAGTTCTGAAAAGATAAAATAACTTTCCACAAATTGCATTTGAATATGAATGATTCTGAAGCTTTATCAAAACATTTCTTGCTTAAACTAAGTGCAATCCAATAAAACAATATTAAAAGCCATACAGTCAGTAATCTAGCAAAAATATATGGACTACCACTCAAAAATATGTTCGGCTTACACCAATTTAACTCAAACTTATGAGAAGAAAACGAATCCTTCATTTTTCATAAATCAGAATTTTTCAAAATTTGTGTTAAAGCTTTAAAAAAACATTCAAAAGTAAATGGCACTAAAGACTCGTAATAAATGGAAAACATCAAGTAACATAAATTATTGTATAAGGTGAAAGCATGATAAAAACTATAAACAAAATTCAATATCGCACAGGTTTAATATTCTTGTTCTAGAAGACTTTTAAATAATTATTTTCTTTTACGGATTTACAATATTATATCCTCAGGCTAATCAAGACAAGTTTTAAAAATATGTAAAGCATAAGAGTTATGCTAGATAAGAAGATTATGGGGTTTCTTATAAATAAGTATGCGCCGATGAGTATGTTTTCATTCAAAACTATTTGGAAACATTACGATCAAAGTAGCTGGCGGTTTGATATTAAGAATCAAATTGCATGATCTAACCGATAGTATAAGTGAAAACAATTCTTTGAAGTTGAGGTGAAATAACATTAAAAATTGGTTTAATAAAATAATATTTAAGTGAATTAAAATAAAAGAAATCTTTCAGGTTTAAATATCTGAGCCTAATTCCAAAAGAATGTCTGAAGTAAAAATGTAACATTTCAGAATTAAAATATATATTTAAAAATTAAATTATTCAATTGACAATCTTGATTAGGTAAAATGCCTGAAACAAGTTTTCCAACTAAGACATGATGGAGCAGATTACGGTAAGTGTTTGTTAAAGAAATTCAGTCAGATATACTGTAATTATGCACTACACCGCCGCGAAAGGTCATAATCTATATAGTGCAGATGCTACATCAGTAAAATTTGGCTTGTTTCCATTTTGTATCTTTATTGTATTGTGTATGAACTCTAGAATGTAGAAACCTAAAACAATCATATTTTATTCTTAAATTGCGATTTAAAAAGCAAAAGTGTTTCATTATGTTAACAGTAGATTTACATTCTTTCACACTGTAACGTTTTCTAGAAACATTTTCTTGTGATTTAATTGAAGCATTCCCAAACGTCGTGTCGCAGCTGAAATATTAACAAAATAAAATAGCAAAAAGAAAAACAAAAACTTATTACAGCTATGTCCCGCTTTATTACTAAATTGACAAAGACAAAGAGTTTACTAACCATGAAACAGATTTCCATTCAACATTTTATGAAACAAATTGGATCCATCAGACATCACTACGTAAGCGGAAACTACAAAGATGTATGGTAAAATCACTGCTGTATTTTATTATATTTTACACTGTTCATTACTTTTACTACACTTAATTGTGTTACCCTTTATCTCTCTCATGCACGTGTTTCTATTATATTACATTATATTAACAAAGTTAAAGTCATAGTTATGTTCTTTGATATCTTATACAAACTATTAAAGACAATTAAAGATAATATTCATTGCCAAATTACAATACTTCTTTCCAAGTAGAGAGGAAGTCATTGGTCTTCATGTATATCTTAACGGTTAAGAATATTGAAATTTTTTGTAATAATAATTCGAAATAAAAAATTAATCAAAGTTGTGCCTAACTTCACATCAGGAAGTTGAATTTAACAATTCTTGTAATCTATTTCATTATTTTTACATAAAGGGCGAAGAGAAATTGCCATCTTTTACTTTAAATGTCATGTAAAGAGGTATTATAGATTTTTATATTATTTGCTTGTACAGTATCAATATTCAAAAGCCCTAACGTTATATTTTTATCAGTATAATCTTTTTATCGGGAATAAGAAACCGTAAGTTATGAAAATAACAGAGTTTAGGCTCACTTTATATTTTGCTTTGTCAACAGAAAAATATTCAAGGTTATGAAATGATCCGAATGTAAAGAAACAATTAATAAAACCTAAATAAAATGTTTTAATTTCATGGAATTTTGTTCTAACTTGAGTAAACACAATGTTTTCAAATGTATGGAACTTAAATTTCTGTTTTATTTTGAAAAAGAGAAAAAGCAAATATTGTTAATTTTTAGGCTTTCGTTTCTATTAATAACTTTATCTTGTAAGAAAATAGACAAATTTTTCTAGCCTCTTTTGTTGGATTACTAAGCTAAACACCTGCTGCCAGACCTAAAGGGGAAACAGTAACCATTTACAATTAGCAATTGTGAAACAAATGCATGGTTGAAATAATCACTTCGCTGACCGACTTTCTGTGTTGAGAAACCTTCGTATTTAATGAATGTTCTCCTTGGCCGACGAAGATGTGTTTAAACTATCTGGAATGTGATAAACACCAGAAATATATTTCTAATGATGTGATCTTTCACACATGCAAGTGAAAATCTTAAAATGTGTTTTCGAAGATAAGAAAACACCAAAATTGTGTTTATCAAACAGCAGATTTTATCAGTAGGACGCTGAATAAATAGAAGACTAACATTTGATCTGAATATAGTTTGCTTTTTCTTAAAATAATTTTATTTAACTTTAATTAAAGATTTTCAAATTCTTTCATCATGAAAAGAATTTCTTTCTAATACTTGATGAAACGCGTTAAATTTTGTTGACTAACGGTTCAGGACCGGAACAAACGGTTTATTTAGTAGCAAGAAAATAATTTCTACAGAAATGTATATATCTATCCCTTTGTATATTTTCCTATTCACTGACAGTTTTAAAATCCTTGAAACGTTTTAGTAATTTCAGATCCAGAAAGGAGGTAAATTAATATTATTGTTTCAAGGTAAATTATATGGATAGCTTGGTGAAATTAAGGTGAGAGATTAAACAACTGTAGAAAATCATCACTATTTGGTCACACAACAAAAATATGACGTATCAGTAGGAAAGAGAAAGGTGAACTAAATCTTTACTGACTATGAGAGAGAAATATGTTCTTAGGCACAGATTATTATTACAACTAACTTAATGAAAAGAATTTGGGAAGTTTCATCAAAGGGAATGTTAATGGACAAAGGTAAAATATCAAAACTAACTAAACTATCAAAACAAAATATTTCGCAAGTTGAAATATAGATTAATCAATACTACTGACAACTGGTCTAAGCTTTGTGAATGCTAGGTAAACAATATATCCCGAATGCTATGCAAAGAAATGGTCTAACTACATTGACAGTTCTTTTTTTTTAAAAATGTGTTTAGTGATTTTGACACTAACCTCTTGATATTAATGGTAGCGTCTTAGTTTATTTGTTTATTAGTATACTAAAGAAATGATTTTGGTGTTGTAGTTAATTATATTTAGAACAACAGTAGAATTTTTATCAGGAGAAATATAACAAGGTTGAAATTAGATTTCAGTTGCTAACGGTTGTATGTTCATCCTTGGATCTGTTTGATAGGGGTAATTTTAATTCGCAGAGGTCAATTGTCTTTGCTTTATTTCAAATGATAGTGGAAGAATGCACACCAGTCAAGCCAGCCGCAACATTAGAACCAATATCTAAAACTCGTTAAACGTTTGGAGTTGTAGCAAATTGCATATCTTTGCTAAGAGAAAACTCTTTACCAAGGAGGAAACCAGCTTTGTTAACTCAAACGGATTTTCTCTTTCAGCTCATAGGGACATTCAAAGCGAAAACTCTGTTCAAGAGCAAGCACCTGGGTAAATATCACCTCTCCTACCCCCTGGGAAGAGTTGGGTGACCGGATACTCTCATGTAGTCCTGGAGAAGCTTTCACAGGCGTAGATAAGCCTCAGTCATAAAAAGCTACGACGGCCGAACGTGGAACTGATGTAACTACATATCACACAATTGCAACTTTTTCAAACAGTTAGCACTTTCTAGTTTCAATAAACTGGTAGGCGCAAAAAAGTGCAGACTTTTCATAGTTTGAAACGTTTTCACAGAAAGATTTACCAAATTTGTAACGCTTTGACTTAGTGAAGTTATTTGTTTGTGACCATTAACAAACTTTCTGTCGTTTTTAGTATAAAGAAAAAGGGATTTTATAAGAAAATCTGTTGCACCATCCACCAGGAGATGTGTGATGGTGAATAATTAGACTTGTGAGTGTCTCTAATTTGATTAATTTAATATCTACCAAGTATATTTATATTTTAGTTGCACAATAAATTCTTTAAGCGGATAGTGATGTGAAAGTCTGATAGATTTATAAACTTTTAGAAACAATATTCTGATCCGTGCAACGACAGAGAAAAAGCTGACTGATTAGAAAGCTTCTTTAAAACAATATGGATAAAATCAGGAAAATATTCAAATAGAAAAGAAGGTTACCAGGATATATGGAGGAAAAAATGTCTGGTGTTTATAAAGTGTGTATGTAGAATTCCTTTCTTTTGTAAACTTCTTATCCAGCTAAATGTAGAAGCGCGTTTTGCATTTTAATATGAATATTCTTTCAATAAAATTACTTTCAACTATACTTCCAAAATAACTTCAAAAACACTGTTTTTTCTTGTTTGTAACTGTTATTTTTTTAGTTTTTTTTCTCTCTATTCAACAGTCAGGTTACATTTTTTTTTAGTTTGGCCCCCTTTTTACAGATTGACTGACGCTGGACGGAGATACATATTAAACACTGTTTGTACTACGCACCTATAATTCTTGAAATATGGAAGAAAAAGACGATCTTCGCTCATCAGGTCATAAAACCTCCAGCGAGGTTCGCAGAAGACGTTCCTCTCCGGGAGCAATTAAATTGCGAGGAGTGGAAACGCTCTCGCTTTTGACGCGAGAACCAAGATATATGAGAGTCCCGTTATTAAAAGCTTCCAGTTATGTTTGAACATCCAAGAGTGTCTATTTTTTTTTCTTTAATTAGAAAATATTTCTAATTTTACTTTACAAGACGGGTCATAAAAGGGTAGAAAGCAGCACAGCAAAATCAATATTCGGAGACCAGTGGCTGCGCTGATAAAAATCCACGCAGTGACTTTAAACTCATTTTTAACAATAAGGGCAGCAGTGTCAGGGGTTCTGGAAATTAGTTTGGGATGTTACGTTTAATAACTCCACAAATTAAAACACATGTGTACATCAACTAATGATAAACTAAAATCAATCATCTAATACAATTTTGAGCATTCACCTGGTTTATCATGGATAAAACGATTAGTCTACGCAGATTCGTGAATGACTATAAAAACAAAAATTAATTAAAATAGGTCGATACTTTGTTTTCAGTAGACTGTGGCTATCCATCTATTGTCAGTCTAAAAAAATGGAAACTTGAATATATCCAAACAAAATTAATGGCGTTTAATTAGCAGGTAGATAACAGCATCTTCACAAAATAAAAGTATTTAGAGAAAATCTGCCATAATTATTAAATTGCAATCTTTAGCTGGCAGCGCCCATCAGAATTGTGTGTGATGACGTCAAACAAAATTGAAAAGCCATTGTAAGGTTGTATTTGTGATGAGAGAAATAATTTGCTTTGTCTGCAGGTGCAATATGCCAGTCAGCTGCCTATAAAAAGAAATACTTGAGCAATTTTTAGCCCTTGGCATCTGTCGTTATACAAAGAAAGAACAAATATAATATTTTATTTTTTGTTTTATATTATTCACTTTTCCGGCCACTCCTTCAGCTAAATTGAGGCTTGTCGTAAAGGGAAAACGCCCTTTATTCATAGCTTCTGTCAGAACATTTTAAACAAAAAGATCGTGATTTACAGGAGTGTTTTAAATTCAAACAGTATATGAAAAAATACTGCAGCTAATATTTAAATTGGTGGATTCTTTTATTTAAAAAATGAAATGACTATTCAAATTTCCATCGTCTTCGTCTAGACAATTAATACTAGTTAATGCATAAACTATGTAATCGTGCAAAGTGTAGTCTTCATAAGTCATCTAGAACACAACTATAAACAGATTGTTAAAATAAATAACGTATTTCATCTTAAATATAAGGAGTGGCTAATAATTGTCTGCTCTGGAAATATTTAAACCATGATATTATGCAATGTAAAGCTAAATTAGATAAGATTCCTATAAACGGAATTTACACGACACCATTACAATTTTATAACAAAAACACTGCAATTTATCACGCATTTTCATTTTCAACTAGAAAAGATCGTTGGTTAACTTCTAAACGATTAGTGATTTATGTTACGGTTAATTAATAACATAAGTTCGTCTGCTTTAGAAAAGAATATGGTCGTGATAACGTTTATCGGATGTAATCAGTGTATGAAATATTAAACGTTTTATATAGCATTATTGTAAGAAATGGCACTGGACAAGAGTAAATAATGTGGAAAACCAAACTTAGCTGTCAGCTCATTCGTTTTAAATGTATAAATGTAAATAAAACTTATACTGTTTCAACATAATAGAGATTAATGCCTTTGCTCGAAAATCTCAGTTGAGTCACATTAAATAATGGGCAGCTAAGGTCATAAGTTTACACACTTCGCTTCGTATTAAGCAGTCCTTACGCTTCCGGTTTGCACAATCCTGCAGATGACGTACCATTTCCAAACGTGAAAGTAAAGATATCGAAACCTAATAGTGCTTCCACTATAAACGATGCAAAATCAATTTTAAATACAAAATTATTTTTGATTTAATTTGTAGTATGTTCACAATTTTTTTCACATTTTATAGTAAAAATCAAATCTGATAAATTACGCAATTTTTGTGGCAATGGATTTTGGTTTCCCCTTGCTGGAATAATTCATAATACACGCTAGATCGTACAATAAAGTTAAATTTTCATTTATAAATGATTCAGTGAGATAAATAAATACAAAATGCACTTTTCTACTTGTGCTGATTTACTATCTGTGTGAGTGTGTGCTATATATATTCATATTTTCCAATATTTTAGCAGAGGTGCCCAAACGGAAGCAAATATTGGATGAATGCCGATAAAATTGTTTGCTGTAAAAATTGGCGTTAGTTGAAATTCATATGGCGCCATCACAATCTGCTGCTGTGGGAAGTTCTATTAAAATTGGTTGTCCCCGAGACACGGCTGGAGAAATATGGCGGAGTAGAAATTATCATTGCGTGTTATCTTTGTTGATGGCTGACTTGCAACGTCTGACACGTCACTTCGAATTTAGACTTTTATCAACCGTCAGTTGTAATTTTTCTCTGTAGTTGCGACACCTGCGATTTTCTAAACAGTTTTTATATAAAAAACAAAAAATTCATCTTTACATTGTATTTATTATAGAACTTAAAATTTTAAAAATATTAACTGAAATAAACTTTTGGTTCCTAATGATAGTTTTTAAAGCTTATATTTTCAAGCAAGAGATAATTTTTTAAAAAATAACTTGCGGTATTAAAAAAATCAAATTTAAAATTTTTAGAATGACGAATTTACACTAAATTTTTCTAAATAACTACTTTTAAAATATTTATTATTTTTTGGCATTGAATTCTCTTGACCGAAATAAACAAATCTTTAAATAAAAACATTTTTCAGAAAATAAACATATGCTAAGCAACTATAATGGTTGATTTATTCCTTGAAAATATCGAGGCGATGATTTTTTAAAAATCTTCTTTTGATTATATTTACTAATAATAATATTATTATGGTTGAGATGCTGGTACTTGTTATTTAACACTAAAAAGATGCGTTGTACGTTCCTGATCATTGCATTGCGCAGACAATAGGAATTTTGATTCTGCAGCAAAGCTTTTATGTGCGTTTAGAAACTTCCATAAAAACAAAATTGCAAAGCACGCAAGGTAGTAAATTAATTAATATTCAGGGTTTGCGGATATCGATACAATTCACAGTGTAGTATATGAAATAGCGTAGTAAAGCAACTTTTTGCTTTATTTCCTTGCTTTCTAAACGTCTCTGTGATGGAAATTAATGTGGTTTCGCTTTACAAAACAAAAAAATAAGAAGTCATTTCTGTCAAAAGCATTGTGCAGTTGCAACAAAAGGCAGTGCATGTTATCACAGCTTGTTAGTCGTCGAATTTTAATCCATCAAATGACTGATGAAAAGTAATATTCTGATTGGAATCAGACTGCAAGTTGTATGTAACTGGTGGCCATGAAATATTCCACATTTATATATAATTTATAGTAATTGTACGTGCACATAAATTAATATATACATAAGCATATACCTATCAGGAAACATATATTTAAAAAATATACTATTTTTTAACCTTTTGCACGTCATAAAACCTTTCTCATTAAAGTGTCCTCCTTTATATCTGATGAATTATTCAGTTAGCAAGTTCATAATTGTGAACGCCAGCAGTCTCTCTCTCTCTCTCTCTCTCTCTCTCTCTCTGAGAAGGAGTAAGAGATGGTGTATAATCAATTATAAATAGTCATGACACAATATAAAACTCTAAAATGCATTAAACTTGCTTAGCTGCCACAGGTTTATACGAAAGCTGATTAAAATGTTCGAGACAAGTTTCATTAAATAGCCATCTTTGTTGGAAGAAGTATTTCATCGCCTGGGAGAAATATGAAATGATGTGATAGCGCAATGCGTAGATATACTGGAAGTATAACACGCGTAAGTGGTAGATAGCAACATGGCTACAACAATTGAGAAAACAAGTGTTACCAAATTGTATTGCAATTGCATAAACAGGAGAGTCAAAACATGAGAGTACAATAAAACAGATGGTTAGGAACCTTACACTACCCCGTATCCAAATTTAGAGATGTTTGGCGTGTTTCACCACAGCAGAAGCTCTGTAACTGAGTTAGGCTGTTCTATATACTAGTGGTTTGTTTCGTGCCTAAGAGACAGACTACTGTTCCGTGGAATTCGTTCCACATTCACAGTAAATCGGGTCTCCTTTTTCTGCTTCTCAGGCTTACGAATCACATGTTACTCGGCGCCATTCTGCACAGAGATGCTATGTAAACTAACTGGATGTAAGCTCCCATTTAGCCAAATTTGATTCGAACTGACGATCTACTTGACACATGGCTTCTCTATTCGATCCTTGCACTTAATGATCATTGAACAAAATGCCATGACTATCCAAGTGAATTTTAAAAAAGGCTTACACTGAAACTACACAGAATCTTTACATTTAGTGCCATTTGCACTCAAGGATAAGTGATCTTTAATGACTGACACAGCTTATGTAAATACTACGTAAAGATATGGCAGTCAGTACTCGTTATCTATTTTATCGATTACTACTAACGCAGACGTCTCTTAATAGGAACGGAGACCAGTGATAAAGCTTTTAGAAGAAGCAGAATTACAAATATGTAGATACATTATAATGGAGACGACTTGGAGAGTCACAGTAATCATTAGTTTGCACGTGTTCCGCTTTCCTTCTTTTTACAACAAAATAATTCGCCTAACATACAGTTAATACAGAAGAATTACTTACACTAAATAATTTTATAAGGTTTAGGGGTTTATGACAAGATAAAAATATATTTTCACTACATATTAAATATTAGTTAAGTTCATGGTATTAAAATCCTCTTCTTATAAGATATTCTATCTGCTTCTAAATTTGTTGATTCTTCATTCCTTGTATCTGGTGTATTTCTTTTTCTCTTTGTTATATATACAAATCAACATCAGTGAAGAACTATTATATTTTTTTCCCATACTAACCAAAAGTAAAAGGTTGATGCAATAAAAATGGCTGAGTGAAATCATGTCGAAGTTTTGATTGTTTCAGGTCTTGTGTGTTTGGAACATTTTCATTAGGCATGCAAATGGGGTTTCCTATGAAAAAAACAGATATGAAATAATCTATATATGCGCTAACCAATATAAATTTATGGTGTGCGTATCTAAGACTGCCAATGCGTTACCAGTAAAAGACGGTGACATTATAACATAATGCAGAAATACAGGTTGCCAGATATTTGGAAAGTAAATGTTTGAGTTTCCTACAGAGATGTAAAGAGACTGTGATTTTCAGACATCATGGTACAACTCATTAGGCATTACACTGTTTTTATACAGCACATAACAGTTGCTACGTAAAATACCTCATGGAGACACATAAAATACGCCAAAATCCCTTCGCTAATTCTAGTGACCTGAGGACGATTCGAAGAACCGAACACATTTTGTGCCACCTGAACAGTGATTTTGGAGACTTAACGACCTTGATTACTTCCATCAAGATACCATAATAGAAACGTGAAAGGTTTTCCGATCGATATCAGTAAGACAGAATTAATTTGGCCAATCAAAGTTTCAGATAAAGTATGATGGCGTAGCGAAGGGCACACTGATTTGATAAAAGTCTCCTTTTGGAAAAACAGGGGTACTCCTAAAATCAAGTGCACTTTGCTGTGACTGTTTCTAGTGATAGTGGTCACGTTATCTCAGTTGTATGTATATCATATGAGTGCAAGCATGATTTAGTTTCAATTCTTTGAACCTTAAACTCCAAAAGTATTGTGAAAAAATAACGAACCAGCCTTTCTTCTTCAAATTAACGATAAGACATTTAATACTAGGGCAGTTTTCATAGACGACAATGCCACATCTCAACATGCGGGAGTAATAAAGAGATATGTCCAAGGCGATGCGATTGAAGTCTATGCTTTCCAGCCAATAAACGAAAAAATCAACCTGACAGCGTATCTTTTAGAACAAAACGGCTATAGTATGAAAAACAATTCCCTTCTTTAAAATATCACCCAAACATACAAATATTAATACACATTTCAAAAAGTATTAAAAAGTAAACAAAAACCTAGTCATTTAAGTTGTTGCCACAAAAAAGAAAACCATTTATTTTCATGTGCACTGGTACTCAAAATTGAAGCCAAAATCAAATTTTCAAATTGGTTTAAGTTATAAACACCAATTAATAAACAAAAACTCCTCTTCGTGTAAAACAATATTTAGCAGAGAAATATTTAGATTACAAATAAATTGAATGAATATAATGGAAAACAAGGGAGACCAAATCAAGAAACAGCGAATAATACAGAATGCATAGAAAATATATACATAATATTTCAAATGCAAGAAAAAAATGAATTAGATATAGTCAGGGGAATGTGGTCCCGTCTGACGGCAAGACTTACAAAAGTACCGCATTCTGCCTACAACCCTATCAACGAGAGCAGTGAGCAAGAAAGTACATTGTCTTATCAGAGAAGTTTAAAGTAGTTGTAATTTTGGTAAAGGTTGGAGGAAGGCAACACGCCTTGTTATCCCAAACATCTTCAACAGGATTTAGCTCAAGAAAATGTGATGACCATATCAAACGGTTAAAGGCTTGCTCTTAAAGATATTAGTCGATTGCATATGTGCTATGTGGACAAGCGTTATCTTCAATTAAAATAGTTGTCTTCACTTGCATCAGCAAATGGACTGGCATAAAAATCCAAAATCTTGTCTCGATACCTAATTGCAATCAGAGTTCCTTCATCAAACAAATGCAGGTAGAACATTAAAAACTAAATCTTGACTCATTAGTAAAGAGAACATAGCTCTATTTATGTAATGTCCAGGTAACATGTACTTGGCACCAGCTCAACTGTTTATGCTTATGGAAGCGTGTTACTGGAATACACACCATGGATTGTTCCACGTAGAGCCTCTTTCAAGCAGTCTCATTGTATAATTCGGGCTCAGGATCAGGTCCGTTGCCCCGTGGAATTTTCCCTAATAAATGTTGAATTAAAACAACAATTTGTTATTTATTTCTTCTTTTATTATCCATAATGTATACATACTTCATATATATAAATGTGTGTGTGTGTGTGTGGTGTGTGTCAAATAAGGTAGGAAAAATTGTTAAGGTAATATACCTAAACTAAAAAATAAACATACAACTGTCAGCATTTAATTACTGGTTTTCGTTGAATTTTTTGTGGTGACGTAACATTAGAATGAGATATTGTGGGCAATACCACGCAGATAATCCATTATATGTCAGTCCTCATACGTTCCAACAATTTTTCTGTTGGACTGCCTATTTATCTGGTGTTGCTTGAGTTGTAGTCGTATGTAGGTGACCAACAATCATCTGGTTAACTGAAACATCAAATAGGGATTGTTTTCTTCTTAGCATAAAAAATCTCCACATTTTGGGATGGCGAGAAGCAACATTTGCTTGGATTCTCCGATGCCAGCCCTCGAAATGGTTGTTCGTGCGTAGCAAATCTCTTCTAGTTCTGTCATGCATGTTGCAAAGAAAGATTGTAAACCTTGGCTGTTATCGATAGCGACGAAGACTACAAGGCCACGTTCGCGGCCTATGAATATGTGCTCAATGTAGTCATAAATTACCATGGCCTCTTCTGGTAGTTCCTCCTGCAACATCTCAAAAGCATCAATGACCACTTTCTTTGGAATGAAGGCGAGCGCTGGTAGCATGCAAACAGATAGCGAAAATTCATTATCTTCTGAGTACAACCGTTGTAGACCAGCTACCTGGACTTTGTGGTACATACACTGGGAGAGGTGATAGAAACATCCTTTCTCGGTTGCATCTGTGAAGACGATGTATGTAGCATTTGTAGCAGCAGATTCAAAGTCATTCATTATTGAATCGGATTTGTGGTTTTATGTTGAGTAGTTATTGCACAACACTGGTGTAGGAGGCTTCTTGCTTGTTGGAGCGTAATGCATAAACACTTGATTATGTAGTGTTCATTCAAGGCATGGATGGCTATAACTGATGAAAAAGCTCCGGAACGACCTTAAAAGTACCATCAGCAAACCAATCATCACAGTTTTGGAGCAGAGTGAAAAAGGTATCACATGCAAATAATAAAACACGATGGTTTTTGTTGTTGCTGGCATATTGAAGAAAGCGATCAACTCGTAGAGTAACCTGTGAAAATGAAAATGTATATTTCTCTGTCATTGTTATCAATATTATTGTATTTCCAGCAAAGTATGATACATAAGAGACTAGCTAATCAAATATAATATCAGGAAAGAAAGCAACAGTGAAATTAATCACGAATACAACTTCTGAAGTTATTATCTAAGTCGGTTCTGACCTGGGTAACTTACATATACAAGCAACAACTAATATATTTACTTAAATACTATCATAAGTTTGAGTTCGCATAATTAATGTTATGATATCATTAGGATAGTAAAAGAATCGTTGCCTTGTTCTGGTATGATTAGTTCAGCCAGATTGGTTGGAATAGGATGAGTTCCCAGAAGCTTTCTTTTTTTACGAATGGTACGGCAGATTGAATAGATAGCTAAGTTGTACGGAGGCAGCTTCAGATATATATGATACGGATTTGAAATGATTTGCTGAGCTGTTTCCTCGCTATTTATCGCTTTGCGCTTTATAGCATTACGAACACGCAGCATTTCTGATCTTGGTGCGTCTGAAGCACGAATATACTCATGAAGACTGCCAACAACTTGACCATCCCGAAACTTCATGTTAGCCTTGCACGTTCCTCAACGCTGTTAACATTCATATGATATCATACTGTTTACAAAGATCTTCTGAACAGTATAAATATATCATAAAATTTAGCTTATTTACTCCACAAACAGATTCAAAGTACTCCGTGATGTAGAGAGTTATGTTATGAAAACAGGGGCAAAAGGCCGGGTGGGCAACAGTCCTGGAGGGAAAATACTGGGAACAACGGGCCCAGACCCTTAGAGATGATATCAACCTTATATGGTGGCACAGAGATCAGAAGAAAGTTGTCATGATGAAATTATGCCTTTCCGACCATAAATGATGTAGAAAGCATTGCTTAGTGATCGACGAACTATTCACCGGACGATGTGTATAAATTTGAAACTGTCTTCAAAGCCAAAAATCCACTCTTCTAAAATTTAACCATTCTGCCTCCTTGGACTATAGCTGTCCAGTCTGTATGCTAACAATAGCTATTTATCATAAAGAATCTGCTAAACGAGAATGGCTACCCTTCAAAACAATTATTCAAACAAAATTAAAACTGATATTGACACAAATAGGTTTTTCCATATCTTGATATCAAAGCTAATATACAAGCTCCTTCTAAAATGTATTTCCATATTTATTTGATAAAAGTTGTGTTAAATGATAAATAGTTTGTGTTGAACATTTGGTAAGTAAGAATTTATTTTTAAAACCTGCATATAAAATGCAAATAACATGATAGAATCTATCTTGTTTGTAAACGTAATATACTCCATAATTCAGTCGGGCTGATTTAGCACATTGTGATTGTTTTTCCTAAAAGAAATCTAAAGCTGCCACACCTGCAGAAGGACTATAAAAGTATGCACTAATATCATTGTATTGTGGTGAATGTATAGTGAATACTATGGCTTCTGGAAAGAAATATCACATAACAACTATATAGCTAATGAAGGCTGCTATATGCGGCAGATTTCAGCCTGACTTTATATCAGCAGGAACTGTATGCAAGATTGAATAGAATACGCGAACCTGGATCGGTTGACAGTAAAACTCGTCGGGGGAAAAAACTCAGTTTCTAGAAGTGGCTTTAAGTAACTCTGGGTATGTTCTCTGCCTAACAGACAACGAGCCGGTAGAGATGTTGCAAATGACCTAGCTACAAGTGTGGGTGTTAATGTTTCTTCAAGAACAGTAATATACACATTGGCGAGAAGTGGTCTCAATTTGTGTAGCTGCCAAAACCGTTTTGAAAAGAGGAACCAAAACGTCCAGGCTGAAATTGGCAGCAGAAATGAAACATTTGGATGACCAACCTGGAAGGTGCTCTTTACAGATAAATGCAAGTTTAAACTGCATAATCAATGGTAGTTTGTTCAAAGGCGAAGCGGGTAGCTGTATAGCAGTAACTGTACAATAGCAACAGTAAAGAACGCGTGTTGATCAATACAAGTATGAGTAATGTATGTAATCTAAAAATGTCGAAGATTTGCATAAAATCAAAATGTACTGAGTGCCGACAGATACAAGCAGGTTCTCATCAATCATGCTGTTTTCTCAGAAAGACATTTCATTAAGCAGGGATTTATCTTCCAACATGACAACGATCCGAAACATACATCATACGTGGTGAAATACTATCTGGAAAATAAAGAAGCTGATGGAACACAATGATCTGGACAGTGTCCTCATATGAATATTCATCATTGAGTCTATGTGGGGGTTATATGGCTACTGAGAAAGTTAAGCGGGAGTCAAACACCTTGGATGAATTGTGAAAAGTGATACAAAATATATGTAACTATTTCATTGTTATATATTGATAGCCTTATGGAACTATGAAAACAAGATCTCCTGCTTTATATAAAGCAAATGGCTCACATTAGAAATACTATTGCACTGCACAATGTATTAGATTTTTGTATATATTCTGTGATATTGCATTGTGTCTGTAATATATATGCCTCTCAGATGCAATGTATTACTATTTGTGCATATCCTGTCTGCTTCCATAATTATTTCCAGTACTGTGTGTGTTTGTGTGTATAATAAAATTGGCAAATATTGGTTTTTCTACATTTAAAATTAAAAGTAAAAATAAATTGTTTGTTTATTTATTAATTTTAAGTAATTGCATTTCCATTTAATAATTTTAAATGCAAATATTAAGAACTGAAAGCGGAAAAATACTGAAAAATATCTGGATAATGCTTAGCAATTAAACTTCTGCTTTTACAAGAAGTATTATCTGTAGTTGACTTGTGGATACGAGTTAACAGCTCTAGCAATTAGTTTAGATTTTTAGTGAGAAGTAATGAATAGATTGAATAGTTTGCTATATATGTTTAACAATGTATCTTTTGTCAGATCCAGGAAAAACACGAATAGAACATTTTGAATATAGCAATGCTTTTTTTCTTTTTAAAATTTCTATATAGAAAATAAAAGTTGTAAAGAAATGAATTTTGTTAGTGCTTTTGAAATTTACACTGCACCTTATGTAATTGCAATAGCTGTTCTCATAACCAATCGAAAAAATATCCATTTTTAGTTTTACTTTTCAAATCGTGGAAACAAAGAAAAATGATTTTAAAATTTTCAATACTGCGCTAATATAATTTCAATAACTCCTTTTAAAAGCCTGTTTGTTTGGTTACCCCGAATGTGTCCAGAATTCTTTTCCTGATCATCCGACAAAAATATAATTTTTTTGAAATCTATTGTAGATTTTTACAATGTTTAGCTTTAAACAGACAATAATTTTCGTTATATTTTACTTAATTTTCATTCATGAATATTATGAATTCGAAGGACCCTCCAATACAGAGGACAATTTTAAGGTTGCTTTGTTATTATTAGCATATATGCTAATATTTGCTAGCTTATAGCAATATCCCTGTCGATAAATTAAGAAAACAAACTACTCACTACTTATCCTTTGCTAACAATGATTTTGCAAAAAAATTTTGAATATGGGATAATATGATTGCAATCAGCGTATTATATGCAAATGAAATTTTCAGATTTAATCACTCTGTAGAAAGCGATGGTGCACTGCAGATTGTCATCATTGTTTTATAAATCTTTTATGATGTTTCTTTGCGTGTAGAGCTTTGAAAAGCGAAAAATCAGTGTCAAGATATTCTGAAGCAAATTAAATTGTCATTTGAAATAATATCATTGATTAATCATTTACTGTTGTTCGTGAACAAGTCAAAAGAAAGTATTTATTATACTTTCATTAAAGTTTTGTAATATTTTAAGTTTGTAATGTAATATAATACGAAGATTTATGAATAAATCAAAAGGCTAAACTGCCATAAGTGTTCCCTTTTGTAAAAGGACAAATTGATTTATATATTTCAGTTGCTCTGTCAGCCTAGGTGACCAAGAAAATTATGTGGGTACACTTGGCTCTTCATTAGTGACTAAGGTGCAAGCTAGTCAAGATTTGCTGGTGAAACTTCCACTATAAATGCCCAGAAAATTAAATGTAGAAAACCTTTGCTTATCTATGAATAAACCGGAGTACTCGGATTAAACCTGCGCGGCCGGTTAATTAAAAAAGATCGTAAAAAAACAATGCTACAAGAGATCGTTAAACCGAATAGAATCCTAACGGCAGCAGAATCCGGGCCCCTCATCCATGGCAGACTTTGCGTTACACACACAGCCCTGATAATGATTATAGGATAGTTAGAATTTCTCTGGAGTATATTCCATCAAGCTTTTAACTTTATTCGGGCACCTTTATAATTACCACTAGTACTAAATATATAGTAATTTATGCTTTTAATACAATCATCATTTTATAGAATTAAGAAGATAATGATTTGTTGGCATCCAATCATTTACGTGTACAATCAAGTTCAATAAAGTTTTAAATAAGATGTATTTGCTCTAATTGAAATTTCTATGCCACTTGATTGGAGAAAAGATTTATAAATTAATGTTGCTAGTTTCCTAAATTATCAATAAATAATCACAGGTACATTTTTAGCCAAATGTTTAGAAGAAAAACAAAAATATTTTGGCAATTAATAAATATTAATAGAACAGAAATTAAAGCACTTATTACTAGCACAATAGAAAATCGGTTGTTTCCATAAATACTAAAAATTAATGTCTTAGAGCATTTGTTGTCCTGTGATTGTGGAAAAATACTGCTTTCTTAAAATGAAGTGAAAGAATTGCAATGGACAGAATTTTACAATCATTGAACTATAGAAGACATTAATGAAGTGGGATAGACTGATGAGTCAAAATTTGAGTTGCTTTGGTCCAAAGTTAAAATTTGTGTTCGCGGACATAGCTGGAGGTTGCTTGTAAGAACGGTGTGATACTTCCACAATTAAAAATGAAGGTAGCATAATGGTTAGGGGTGTTTTGCAAATAATTCAGTTGGTAATACTTGTGCAATTAACGAAACATCGACAAAAGAACGTTTTCACATTGTTCAACAAACAAATGAAATGCCTTCTGGCAGTCGATTATAAGGTGAAGGGCTCGTTCTGCAACAAGATAATGATTCCAAACATACTTTCACATTATACAGACTTTATGTAGAGAGTATATAAAAACAGTGTTTACAAAAACATTCTATAGCCATCACGCCATCTGATTTACCATGTATTAAACGCTTACCGGATAAACTCGACAAAATGTCAGGAAAATGATGATAAAAAGTTACTTGATAGACACCAAAAATTTGTAAAGCTATTATAAGAGCAAAGGAGAAAAATTATTCTGATGAAACAAAGGTTTAATTCAAAGTTTATTCGATGTGCCTATATTTTCATTTATGAATTGAATCATACATTCAATATTTTAAGACAAGAAATAAATTTATTACAATATTGTTTTTTAAATAATTGTCCTATATTTGTTTTTTTTCAAAACTTTTAGCCAGTAGTTTAGATAATAAGAAAATAATAAGCATTTTAAAAGAGTAATATCTATTTTGTGTTTAGATTAAAACATGTTTCTGAAGTATTAATTTTCAAAATTCTTCCAAATATATTTTTCTGTAATTTTCATTCATTTTCATAAATTTTTATCATTAAATTATTTTAAAAAAAAACAGCTTGTTTGTAATTCTACATATAAATTAATCGTATTTACTTTGATGTCATCGCCAAATAGTTTTATTACATAAGAAATTCTTGTCTTTTTATTCTTCTTTTTTCATCCATAAGTAAAAATGAAATTTTTATTTATTTCATTTTGGTTTTTCTTTTTATTATAAACAATAATGATTATATCTTAGTATTATATTGCTTTTGCTAATAAGTCTGTATTTTCATTTATAATAAAATATTAATTTATAATTGAGAATACTGCCTATTGCCTATCAGAACTGTTCCATAGATTCACCTTTCACTTTAATATCCAACCGCTCATGGATAATAATTTTCGCAATGGATAAACCCTGTGGACAGTGCTGGCGGATGTCTGAAGAAATTAAATGCTCCATTAACAGACATGCATTATAGTTCTTTACTTTTTTCTTTTTGATAAGTTGCTTTCCCAGATGACAAATTTTATGTGCCAAATGACTTTCCCATACCATGGCAGCGCCTCCCAGACGATTTACTGTCAAATGTCAGACAGAAGACGCATCGCAGAGAGCAAAATAAATACATATTCACCCGCAAACCACCACTTCACCACTAGACCTAGTGACCCTAGTGACCTTATAAATTTATCACCTAGCTTCATATATTATTTTGTTTTATCGATTGTTTTGTAGGTCGAAAAACCAATGACAAAATTGAATATCCTTGCATGCATCGTTTATTATTCACATTACCTTTGAAACTGTGTACCTAACAGGTTGCATATATCCCGCCACGTGCTTTTACAGAGCACGGATAATTTCCGTTTTATAGTTGTCCTTCAATTATTATCTGAGCGGTCTTTGATTCAAAAGTATTGCAATACCTTCGATATTTTGTCATATCTGTACTGTATATCTCAGTGTACGGATTTTATTTAAATAATTTATAGTTGGTATTACGTTTAGCGAAAGCGTCCAAGCTTATCAGCTAGTGCGATATATCATTCAAAAAATAATCTAATTTGATTCATTTGTATATAGATATATACTCATTTATTTTGGTTGTTTACGAAATGATGTTCCCAGTGTAATTTTCAAGCAAATAAGGTTCAGGCTTAGGGTAAGGAACTTTAATTTGACGTCCAACTGTAAGCTTATTTTCAATTTACTTAAACTTGCTTTTTCCATCTTTAATTATGTCTTTGTTGTAAAGTTAAAATGCAGAATTTTCAAAAAAAATTTTGATTATAGCTGGTACCATCCAAAATACAAGAGAGAGAATTGTTCTTTTAAAACCAGATATAAATAGTGCGATTACTATTAATAATATAATTATTTTCGTAAATATCAAATACATATTCAAATAACCTTAATGGTTTTAGCTTTATTGGGATAATCTGTTGAATTTCAGAAAAAATTAGCTTCTTCTAAACAGTAAATGATTGTGTGAGCAGTTAAGAAAGCAAAATCAAAAGAACTGATATCACCTTTTTACAACAGAAAAATAAAAATTACAAACTTATTTAAAGTTTTATAAAAGCAAAAGGTAAATATCTAATACACTTTCGCAGAGGAGGGATTATTAATAATTAAATTTAATGATTTTTAAAGCAAGAGTTTTGTATTCAATTCAAACTTTAAATAATTCTTTGATGCTTTTAATTTAAAAACGCGATTTTTAATACCATTTTAAAAGCTGCTGTATAAGAAAGTATCATTTGTAGTGGTTTTAAAGATGCATTACATAAATAAAATTGTTTTAAAATGTTGTTTATATAACCTTTCATAATAAAAAGTAACTAATTAAAATATTTTCATCAAAAATGCAGTTCAGTTCTGATTTACTATCTATAGCAACAATACTGAAGTGCACATTTTTCACAGTACTTACAAAAAAAATGATTTTTTTGAAGATTTACTCTATCTCAAATGTGAAAAGTGACAATAAAAATATTGGTTCCGTTCCTTAAATGAATGTCTGACATATTTAATGGAACAATAATCAAGGTGAATAAAAGCTATTTTAGACTTAAAGTCAAGCAGAGGCAAGCAGTTATTGTTTGATAAAGCACCTCGGAAGAAAACGGTTATCAACTGCCTCTGGAATTTTAGCTAAAAACATGCAAAACTGGCATGGAAGTGCATTTATGACGAGATATTATTGGTTAATAAACCCATTTCATTTTATCACTAACAATTCCCCCAATCATCATGAATTAAAAGTCCGTTTTTTATCATCAATATATTTTTAGCTTTAATTGAGAAAAAGTGGAATATCTAATTAAACCTATATTTTCTAATAAATACATTGCGAGAAAAACTAAAAAAAAAACTGTACTGAAGGAAGTATCAAGTAAGAAATGAAATGCCAGCAACTTTCCTGTATATTATTGGCAAGATAACACTTAATATTTGTCATGAAAACACTGTCAAATCAGTGCCTTTGTTTAGGGACTGATTTTATCTTAAGCATTTACTTTTTATTGAAAATTAACGGTAACGTTTAAAATCCTTGGGAGTTCCCTTTCGAAGTTTTATTTAATTATCTAAAATTTTGGATTGAAACCAACAATAATCATTGTATTTGATGCATTCAACATTGTCACAGTTTCTTTAAAAAGCTTCACCACATACATATTAACTTAACTTTTCGCATTATTTCATTATTACCTCGAGTAAAACATTTAAGATGTTAACGCAACGATCTTTTAAACTTCGACATATTTGAGAAGCTCAAAATTTGCTTAGCATCCATTTATATTTGCATGTATCAACGAATTCTTTTGTTAGCATTTAATCTGCCCTACAAAATTATTTAAACATTTTAACCACTATGATCTTCTTATATAAGATTCTTATAACAGATTAACATATTCATTCAGTTGAAATTAGGTTTCATTTAGGACTTAGTAGTTTAAAATAGAGTGAAAACAAAATGTTGGAAAAAGAGATCTAATAATTTTAGCGAAAGCTTTGCTCAGCTTTGTTTATTCAGATGTATCTTTAAAACAAAGCAATTTCATTCTGTTTGTATTTGCCATAGTGAAACATCACATCTAGCAAACAGGTTTAATAGAAGATTCGTTTAAAATATTCGCTGCCAAAAAGACGATTCATTCAGGCAGTTTCTAGGATACTGAAAAGGAAAACAAATTTACACAGAAAAGTTTCTCTAAAAATGCTTTACTTAACAAACATCTTCCAAAATGTGTAATCTTTGGAATCCATAGTTGGTGTGATACATAAGTGAGTTTTCAATTTCTTTCTCTTTCAAAACTGTTACATGAATATTTGAATTAGGTATGTATCACATTTCACTCAAATCTACATTTATTTATTTAATTTTGTTAAAATCAACTTTGAAGGATAATAATTATCCATTTGCATTTCTTGTGATACGAAACTGTCTCCGGCATAGAAAAGTAAGAAAAAGGTTTAATACCGGCATCAGTCGAGAAAAGGAGGGCTTCTGGAAATGAGGGTTTTGGTTGAGATTGACTAAAGAGAAGCCGACTCATTTATTTAATTTGTTTGTCTCTCCGCGTTTGATACAAGTTGCCAAAGCAAAGTGTCATTGCAATTATTTTACATCCAAAGATATTAAGATTTATATCAGTTTGTTTTATCAGTAGTCATTTCATGAGTTATAATTTCAAGATTAATGTTTTCCAAAACCCCCAATACGTAGTTTAAAAAGTCTGTATTATATGAATATTTTTCTCCTAGTTTTATCACTCGACACAAATGATACAGAATATCAAAAAATATACTATTATGTAAATCACCCTTTTTATTTTTCCTAATAACATTTATTCATTTTGAAAAATTAAAATCACCTTTGTTTAATCTCTTTACATAAATTTATTGTCGATGAAAACTGATTATATCTCAAACTCATTTGTCTTGTGAACTAAAGATTAAATAACTCATCCTTTTTGTTTTATGGCATCCACTTAAAAGTTGGCAAGCTCTAATTCTTTGCCATCTGAAAACTGCCTGAAATTCGGAATTTGTAAACAATTTTCCATATTAAACTAAAAACGTAAGCTCATTTAAAGGGTAAACGATAATTTAAATCAAGTGACTTCAAGCAAAATAACATAGAAGATTTAATATTAATATACAAGATACCAACATACATATACCATCAAAATAAACACAATTAGAAGATATGCAAATTATCGTATACATATATTATATAAAGCATATTTAAACTGTGTATTTGCATAAAGTAAAACAACAACAGTTTAAATCTGTGCAAAATCTTAAGCCAAATTCCATTTTTAAGTAAATGCGCCAAAAAACATTGTTAATCACATGAAGGATATTTTCTTTATTTTAAATGTTTTATCATGAAGAGTAGCGTGAAAGGTGTGAAAATAAATTACTTTCTTATCTTAAAAACCCGTTCAGCTCTTTCAGATTTTTACAAATAAGAAACAAAAAAACACCCAGATAAAGTGGCAGCTTAAGGTATAACTGAGACAAATCCTGAGAAAAACCCCGAAAAATGTAGTTATTGTACAGCCCGAAAAATTATAGCAGAATTAACAAAATAATAAAGGATATACAAATTTTTAGAAATGAATAGAGTACAGTTTATGCTATTAAGTTTTTGCTTCAAATTGAAATTTAAATCATTCGTTTTTAGCAGAGTAAATATAATGATGAGAATCAGTGTGTTGCGAATTAGATGAATATTTGTGATAGTATTATAAAAATAAATATAGCTATTTTCATAAACACACTTACATTTATTTTTACGGATTTGTATATATTTCAAATTGTATCATATAATTTTTCACAATTGTTCGAATCTTTAATACATTTCTCATAATATCGATTTTAAAATCCAAATTATTTCATTTTAACCTAATTCCACAACAAACAAAAAGCAAACTGTTTTCTGTTTATATTAAATATTTTTAAAATAACAACACTTTCAAAAATTTAAATCACTATATTTTTAAACCATAGCAAATATTTATTAAATTTTACTTTTTCTCTTTCCAAAATTAAATCCGATATGACGTTTTAAAAGTACATTTTTTTTAAATCTGAAAATGGATTATAAAATCTGTAGCATGCAATAAATAATTGTAGAAAAAATTTTATTTTGCATGAGCAAAAGAAATATTCATTTATTCATTTATATGGCTAACAACTTTAGGGCTTGTAATCGCTTTTAGGTTAAACACATTGTATATTGTCTATGAATTCTATCCAAAGGCAATAAAACTGTAAATTTGAATTTCCGTTAATTCAAACTATTAATAATTACTATGACACTTGTCTCGGCAGCAGCTCTTTTGATGTGAAAATGAGCAACAATAATCGCGTTGCTTCGGCTTCATCGTGCCGTTTCAACCATATGAAATAGTTGTCAAACATCCTACTTTCAAGATTACTTGATACGTCAGTCGTTTCATCACCGCAATCTATCTGATCGTCACCAATCATCCTTTATGCCACAGTATCTCATCTATTTAAATTTTTCAAATTCATCTAACGTGCTTCGCAGTCAGTGCATCAAGAAATATGTTTCAAAACTTGACCAAGTTCCTTTGTCATATCACTCTTAATACTTTCTTGACTAGATTGTTCTTCAGTTAAACCTTCTGGCCAGAAGTTAATTTTAATATATTTATATACACGTGTTTCGTTAACTATAAAATTAAAATTTTTTTTTACGTTTAATTAGTTCATCTCATTATGTATTCTATAGATTTATTATCAGAATTATATAAGAAAATATCACTACCATTCTCAAGTGTAAAAAAGGACTTCACGCAATAGAATATATATTGTAGATAATATATAATTTGTTCATAAAATCTCTAAAATATTATAATTAGTTACCTATATAATAGCAGGCTGTACTGCTTACACATTAAAGGAACATGCAGTGACTTTTACTTCAAAACGTAATTGAAGTGACACGTTACAAGAAATTGCAGCCTTTTTCCATAAGGAAATAATTAGATTTACAACAGAAACTTTATTTTTTATTTCTTCCTTAACTCACCTAAATTTAATAAAAACGAATAAATAAATTGCTTCAAGAGTCTAATGAATTATTATATTAGTTTTCAGATCAGCTTGGTTTTCATAAAAAAATTACGTGAGTAAATATATAAGTATTCGGAGAATAAAAGGTTAATTGCCAAACTTTTGGCTGCAATATTGGTTATTAACAAAGAATAAACCGATTCAAATTTTCTGAAAATGATAATCAGCTAAATCATCTTATTGTTATACTTCATTGTACAGTCCGTAATTATAAATGTATCCTTAATTTTAGAACTAATTTTTAGCAATTGATATAAGAATCGTTGTAAATAGATAATTAATAAAAAATGGATAAATCATCACTAATTAAGTGGGAATAAAATGTTCCGTTGTTGTAAGAAATGATTAGGGAAATCTCGCAGAGATATGAATGATAAATATTTTTAATTGAACAATATCTAAGGTCATTGATTTTATTCAGACTCACAGTGATGCTAAATAAGCTATGAAAGCAATTAAAGATTAGGACTCCACCAAATAAAGGTCTTGAATGGGAAATGTGCATAACAGCAAAATATTTATATATTAATTGATTTAGTAAGATAAGATTTCAACTTGAGTAGCAAGGAGTATAATATGCTAACTTTTTATGACTCTAATATGTTTCCGGATGGATAATTTCTCGATCCATCTTCAGTCATTTGTAAACGCTATTTTACATAGCAATTGTCGTTGCTGGTAGCCATCCATGACTGGAGAAGGCATTCAATTATGACGATTCTTTACACGTGAATGTCTTGATTGTGTGCCAACCATTTAACAAATCTCTAGTTGCCATCTGAGCGTACTTTTCTTCGACAGTGCAACAAACATAAGTCTATGGTTAGATCTGCCAAAAGTAAAACATCAGTGACCTGGAACAGGCCAATCATGGGAGTGTCGCTCGCGCTTTATATTCTGGAGAATCAACTCTCTGCTGATGCAAATAAATGGAAAACCTAGAAAATATTAACAATTTTCAAATATGAATTTTTCATTTATATGCGATTAATAATGACTGTAAATATATATATATATAAACAAAAACAGAGTAATGCGTTTGTTTCTTTTTATATAGAAAATTTTATTGTCTTCAATTATCATGAATTAAAGCCAAGGGTTTTTGGTTTTTCTTTATTTACTTTGTTTTAATTTGGGGTTTTGTGGAAAGTTCAAAGATAAAACATCTGACACTTTACAAAGATTATTTTAAAAAATGAAGGATATGATTATAAAATAAGAATAAAAATGTTAACCAATTAATTATCAACTTTTCAAAGTAAATTTTGTAAACCTGGTTTAATAGTTTAATAGGTACATTAACCTAATTAAATAAATATATGCTTGCGGTTTTAAACAAATTATAAATAACCTCAAATTGTTATTGTTGATGACTCTACTTTTAGTTTACATTGTTTTCTTTGATTTTTTTATTTAGTATTTTATGTTTTTGAAATTTTATATTATGTTTCCGTTTTCCATTGTTCCTCCTTTCTTTCTCGAATTTTGTTTTAGCCTTTCTAGGTTTGTTTGTTTATCTATTTTTTCGTTTTGGTTCTCTTTTGTTTTGTTTCATTTTCTATGAATTTTTTTGTTTATTCATTTCGTGATTGTGGGTTTTCTAAAGTTTTTTAATAGTTTGAGCTTTTAATATATTGTGCAAGAGTGATTTCCACTCAGAATGAAACAAAGTACTGGTATATTAGAAAAGAATAAAGGATGAAATAATGACATTTTAAAAAATTTCCCAGTATTATACAGCATTTTATAAAATGACACGGAAAAGTAAAAATTGAGTAATTAAAAATGATTCGTTTTAAAGAGCAATATGCATCATCAGTATTCCACAATGGAATTGTCACTTAATGAATCTTGATGTAGTTTAATGGCAATATTCAGTGTACCTTACCATATGTAGAATTGATTTCATTGCATTTCATGTTGGTCACAAGCCATCGAATCTATTTCCGTAATATCTTTGCCATTTCTCAAACAAAGCCTAGACAAGTTTGGCAAATTAATATCATAGTGATACGCTACCAAATTTAACACCAGTGCTATAAGTTTATAAACGAAATAAGTGCTAGGTATAATTTACTATTTGCAGTCGTACAGTTAAAATAACTAGGTATACTCATCCCCCATTTCATCTTCAGTGATTAGCTAAAGGAAATCACAGATCTTTTTGACAAAATATACATGATGATTATCTTCCATATTTGTTATCATGTAAACACCAAATAAAAATAAAATAAATATGAGTTTTTCTAAGCGATAATAAAATTTTCCCTCTTTTTTTAAGCGTAAGAAATAAAATTTCAGGGATTTTATATGTAAAGATCAAAGGGCAGCCATCCTGAGTTAAAGAATTCAGTTACACGAAAGTTGACGGCAAAAGGATACAACACAGTTCTGCGCTTGTTTAATTGCTGTTGCTACTACAAAAAAAGATTCTCTTTCTGGAAAATACTGATTTTTTAAACATCGCTGACTTAATATTTTTAACGCAGAGAAATAAATGTCTTTCCGAGATAAAATTGAAAGTTGAATTAAAAAATGTTAGATTAATGAATACATAGAATGAATTTTATCTCGTCTTTCGCAGGTAATACATGAAAATAAAATTATACGAGTAGATTATAACGAAAAGTGACATTTTCTTTTTTTTTCAATTATTTTGATTTAAAATTACATAATAATAATAATAATAATAATAATAATAATAATAATAATAATAATAATAATATAATAATAATAATAATAATAATAATAATAATAATAATAATAATAATAATAATAATAATAATAATAATAATAATAATAATAATAATAATAATAATAATAATAATAATATATAATAATAATAATAATAATAATAATAATAATAATAATAATAATAATAATAATAATAATAATAATAATAATAATAATAATAATAATAATAATAATAATAATAATAATAATAATAATAATAATAATAATAATAATAATAATTTTCAAATACAAAAACTGATTGTGATGGACTCCTAAGCTTTGCGCTATCCATCAAAGAGTTACGGACTATCATTTACAGGACCCTCGGGAAAATTAGTTTCACATAAGTGAACACGTCCTCCACCATTCATCAGCTTAGCCGTTACCCACTTCATGTAAAACTTCTCTAAGTCGTAGAAACCTTAATACCATTTTGGCACTCTCACTAAAGCATTTTGCTGTTGCTTTCCACTGTCTAGAGTAAAATCCAAAGTTTTCATTCTTGCATTGATCTTCATAGTATTAATCTTGTGGCACTTATTTCTACTGAGAAAACGACATTTTTATCATTTAACCTTTATTTCTTGGCACAACTCTTCATATGTTGTTCTTTTCTTTCGTTTTCTATTTCTTCTCTCTTCGCATTAAACTGTTAACTCGATTAACGAATCCTACCTTATCTTCTTTAATCAGATGGTGATATTAGGTCACAGTCTGTTATACCTAAATCTTGAGGAAATACAAATTTTCTTCTACATCTGCTAGTGCAGTCTATTTATCGAATAATTCTATGATATTTCTTTCTTGTGTTCAACTCTCTTTGATGCATTCCCATTTTTTTTACAGATTTTATGAATGGGGCTAACTAACCATTTAAGTTTACCTACATCACATATTACTAACAGCGAAACAATTTAATAAAAATAAAAGATACATAAACTGTAATTTCTTTTGGCTGTAAATTTAGTAAGATTTTAAATATTTTGTTTTTTTCTTCGTCATCAACATCATCATCATCATCATCTCCTTATTATTATTATTTTATTATTAAAGTTTTGCTATATTTATTTTTATGTTTTAAAATGACGACACAATGTATAAGAATTCTCATTTCTTATTTTTAAAGAATATCATGAATTAAACATCAAAAAGAATGTGTTTTGCATATTCGACACATCTGTCTCCAAATGTATAGTCATAGAGTATAAAAAGTAATAAATTGTTAAATAACACTTTCATATTTCAGTATTTGGAATTACTCCAAATAATTTAGATGTTTTTTTTTTTTTTTTGCTTGTGTAGTTATAATATAGTTTCTAAGTATTTGTTTTGCTTTTCGTTTATCATTTATGCACTTATTTTATTAAAACACTATTCTTTTGTCAAAATATATTGAAAAATTACCTTTAGAATGTTTAGTAAAGAGGCCCTGAAATTATAAAAATAAGGCTTAATTGACTTTATAATGTTAAAATCCACTTTTACATTGTAATACACGCACAATAAACCTGCTATGCATTGTGTATAAACAAATTAATGCAGTGATTTTTGACACCTGTAAATGGTAGTGGCAAAATGTATATTTTTGTACTCTATTGCACATCATGTTTTGGTCTCGTTTAGGTTTATTATAACAAAATATGTATATGAAATTTCTTTCACCTTTCATAACAGTTTTATAAATTTTATTATTTTTGTTGGATTTTCCTGTTTGCAATTTCACCTAAAGAACGTAAACTGTAGGAAATCATTAAGTAAATGAAAGTAATAGTAATTTTAGCTTAGGCCACAACCATCACAGCGTTTTAAAAACATCAACAACAACTTTAAATTGTTTAAGGTTCTGTAACTATTTCTAGGTGTGTAATAGAAGCAAAATGTTTTACTGTTTACTATTACCATTATTATATCTATACAATTTCTTTCGGTTACAAGAGAAAGTAATCATTCGGTAGCTAACGGCAAAAGCACTTATATACCAACCGCTCAGAATACACTTATCAATTTGCGCAACAATTATCAGATATAGGAGCTAGCTGTTCAGATTTCATTGTGCCGAATAAAACAGCTGGAGGCGGTCCCCAAGGCTGACAGATTTGTTTGCCACAATGCCTATAGAGAAGACACACTGGCGCATTTTGCCTGTGTAAAACACTGAGAATTAGCCTTATTGTATACAACTTTCTGATATTCCTGTTATAATAATAGACTACCGTATTTATAAGTCCTTTTCAGATTGAACAAAATCTAGAAAGATCAGCTGTAGAATTACTAATTTAAGCATCTTGTTTAGCTATTTTAATTTTTAAAAAATTAATAAATAATAATAATAATAATAATAATAATAATAATAATAATAATATAATAATAATAATATTATTATTATTATTATTATTATTATTATTATTATTATTATTATTATTATTATTATTATTATTATTTATTATTATTATTATATTATTATTATTATTATTATTATTATATTATTATTATTATTATTATTATTATTATTATTATTATTATTATTATTATTATTCATTTGTGTTTTATTGAACAATAAAGAATAGTATAAAAGAATAGTTGAGGTATCCTTTTGTCTAAAATTAATAAAAGAGTGAGTTCCTACTATTTGGACAAAGAAATGCAGCAACATAAACCTCCCTAATCCATTCTTTAGTATATTAAAATATCAGCATTATCTTCTTTAGAGAAATTCTTTATCGACTTAAATAAGCATACATAAGGTCACACAAGTTAATCAGTTTTATATTCTGATCCGATTAGGTTATTAATGAAGATTCATAGTTACAGATGATTCTTTGAAATACTTTTATAAATATTAATCGTTACAAACTGTACGAGCTTTTCAAATGAATTAGCAGCAAAACTGATTTATCATCAAAAACATTGTGAAGAAAACAATAAAAACTCCAAATACTTTTGTAAGTTAGAATATAAGTAAAATATTATACTAAAATAATATATAAAATTAAGAGTACAGATATAAAAATTTAATTTTATAATTTATACAAAACAATAGATGGTATACAGTGCCAGACAAAAGAGTTGAGACACTTGCTGTGAAATTGATATTTGAGCTCCCTTGTTTTAACAAACGCATTTAAATACCAATCTCATTGTTTATTGTATGCACAAAACATGCCTTTACAATGTATAAAAGAAACACATGCTATATGTTTACATATTCTACGAAAAAAATATTTGAATCGGCAATGTCCGATTTGTACCGCGACAAAAGAGTTGGAACAGTGAGCAAAACCATAAATATTTTTCGAATTACCAAATTACAATCGAACAAATGCATGGAAATGATCAATTGACTAGTAGTTGGTAGCATATCTGTGATTTTCGATCACTTCTAGACAACGACGGGGCATGGATTCGACCAAACGAAGGCAGGCAGAAATGATCATTTCCTGCCAGCTTTTCTCGACGGCCTGCCAAAATGGGTCTTGGTTGAGATTCTTATGTTTGGCCACCTTGGCCTTCAGCTGCTTCCAGGCATTTTCGATTGGGTTAAGATCCGGACTTTGGGGCGGCCAGCGCATGACATCCATTCTTAGTCGGGTGGTGAGGGAAGTGCCGACTCTGAAGGAGTGGATCGAGGCATTGTCGAGCTGGAAGATGGCAGTGACTGGCATGTTCTCGTCGATGTAGTCGATGACGACATCCCTCAGTAAATTGCAGTAGGTCTGGGCGGTCGCTCTACCCCTGATCAACTGGAGAGGGCTTGGTTTCGCGCGCTCATACATTCCCAGACCATCAACGATCATTCTTCGGCCTGTACCGTCGGTGGGGTGCACTTTATATTATATTTTTCGCCTTGGTAATGTCGAACATATACTCGGCCAGTACTGTGAATGCACATGATCATCGCTTAGTCGGAAAAGAAAACTGAGCCCATTGAACTTTGGTCCAGTTTTTTGCGCTTTAGCCCATGCTATGCGGATTCGCCTGTTCTTGCTGCTGATCATTGGTTTTTTTCTGAGCGATTCATCCAAAGAGATTCCCCTCGCATAGATGACGTTGAATAGTGCGATTGGAGACATTCACTCCACTCAGGAAGGCTCGAATGGCCATCGATGCCAGGAAACGATTGGCCCTGGATTTTCGGCAAATGAGTCGATCCATTTTGTTATCACATTTTCGCGGTCTTCCGATTCGAATTTTTGGTTTCGTGTTTCCGGTCTCCTTGTACTGCTTCAGAATGCGGTTTACAGTGCATTTTGGGCAATTGGCTCGATTGGCTATCTCCCGATAATACAGATTTTCTTGATGGTGCTCAACTATCAAGTCTCTGATTTCAGACGATGTTGTCTTGCCACGCATGGTGCAAAAATTATCTTAAATGGTCTTAGATGATGTGATTCTATTCATTTGATCCTTTAAAAATGAATATATTGAGGGGAATAAATGTATTTACAGATTTTGTTCACTGTCCCAACTCTTTTGTCACAATACAAATTTGACTATATTAATTTAAATATTTTTTCCGGACAATAGATACACATATGACATTCGTTGGTTTTACACATTGTAAAGGCACGTTTTATACAACTTATGGAAATAGCATAGCTATCTGTATGCAATTTTAAAAACAAGAGAGCTCAAATATCAATTTAACAGCAAGTGACCAAATTCTTTTGTCCTGCACTGTATGTAAATATTTTGAAGATGTTCCTGTTTAACTACATTAAAGTATAACTAATAGAATAAATTTTATTACAAAGCCATATGCGTATGGTGTTAAGTGATGTAAGTATAAATTCTTCGTCTGCAATATGGTCATCATCGTTATTTTTAATGTCCTGAACCAATTCTACAGCAATTAGAATATGCTGTCAATGATGAATGCTTCGATTTGTGTTGTTGATGCAACTTCACTTTCAAAATTTCATGAACTTTTTAAAAAAGGGAAAATTGAATTATTCCGACGCATAGCCAATTAATTTCTGTGAGCTTCTTGAAAAATATTCTTCGACATGCAATAGTCTCTTGACCGGTGCCTGATCTACCAGAGCGTTTTATATTCTTAACAGTTTATTTAAACTTCTTCATACATCTCCTGATAGACTTTTCAGATGGTGGATTCTTGTTGTAATGGGTCCTAAACTTTCAGTTAATTAAGTAACCAATTTAAAATCAGCGAGCCATAGGAAGCTGTTAACTTTCTTTTTAATTCTCTCCATTTTGGTTTCACGACAATCTGAGCAACAAATCAAAGTTAATGAAAACTTTAAGCATATGGAATTATCGCATGGAGTTAAACAGTTATTCATCATTAAAGTACTGAGTTTTAGACACCTGTATATTGAACTGAAAAGAAGCATTTATTGAAATGTATATATAACAATCCAAACAAATAATAATTATCACATGCTTTGGCTTGAAAACGCCATTTTCTAGTAGTCTGTAGTCTGTGTCAGACCACATTACAAAAGGGTTTTACGTTCCTTGCATAGGAAGCTGACATATAAGTAAGAACGTGTAAATTTAAACAAAAATACACAGACATTTGCCATTGTTTAACCATCCATTCTCTCCAAAAAGTAGAATATTTTATGGAAGACCAATAAAAGTTTGCGCAACAAAAGAATAATAGGAGCGTCATTATATTCAGGCTTTTGTAACATTACCGAAAATTTCTTATTAAGATGAGTTTGTTGACGCGAAATATGGTAAACAGACAATTTCACCAGTCCATTTTTATTAGGTTGACAATAAATTGTATCCAAATGATTCAATTTAACCCTCAACAACAGTTTTTGTTATTGTAAAGACGCAACTGTATAAAAAATCTAACAATGCACCGATTTCAACAGACACAATTCCGAGCCGGTTAATGCAGTAGTATGTGATAACAAGGTCTAATTACATGAAGAGGCATCTAGAAACACCCAAACAAATAATTTTCACGGCTGCCAAATCGTAAGTGTCGAGATTTAACATCTGCTTTTGAAGAGAATTTGCCTTTAATAAAAAATGTTTGGTTTGAACTTTTAGATTAAAAAAAAATATCTCTTAGCTCTTATCTTTGTACTTATATGGAATTTGTTCTTGTTTCTTGTATCTTATTAAACAATTTCTTGATCTCTATTATAGTTTAAACGGCACTAATATTATAAGAATCAAATTATAAATATGCTTTTAGGAAGTTAAGTTTGTAATGTACAACTAGTTACTATGCAAAGAAAGACGCGCCTGTATTTTTCTCATAGTTGTTGTAAAGCTAAAATTGCTGAGGTCTTACTGCGCCTTTGAATAACCAAACATTTTGATAACATCTCTTAAAAGCTTCTGAACAATATTAATGCATATCATTGCTTTTTTTTCTCTTTCTTATAATGTTTAATCAAAATTGTGGATTTTCAACAAAATATCCTATTTATCGAATATAATTAATTTATTAATGCATATAGTTAAACTTGAATATGTATATGATTGGTAAAATATCCAAAAGTTTCTTTCTTATGTTTATACATGCATGTAAGTGTGCTTAAGAGTATATGCACGCAACTCTTTTCGGAGTGAGGTGGGTTACTCAATCCGCACGCGGTTTCGGGGTGGGGAATAAGCTCTCAATGGTTCACGAAAGCAATCTTATGATCTCCACCCGACGCTAGGCCGAAAATCCTGCTGGTAATCGCTTCGCCAGCTAGGGAGCCTGCAATACAAGCCCCTTGGCAGTCGGTCTTGTCGGATGAGCATCACCCTAACACCTATGGCAAGAAAGAAAGCCTGGTCAGAGACTAGACTGTGCTTTGATCTTAAATGAATCATGTACTAAATCAATGAAAATTGAGATAAATGTTTACAAATATATAATTTGAGATTTTTTGTTAGTGTTCCAGTGCTGCTTAAATATTCGGTTCATTTCATGTTTTATGTAAAAATAAAAATGCAAATCTGACAGTTGCTTAAATTAATTTCTCTATTGACACTATTGATTTAAAGCATCGTAACTCTACTAAATCAAAGTCTGTCAGATTGGTTTGTTTCATCAAGTTTTCGAATAAATATGCAAAATAACAAATAATATATTTATTTATGTAACACTTTGTAACAGAGCTAAGAAATATATGCAAAGGCAAATAGTAAAATAACTGTTTTTTTCCTGTAAATTTAATAGAAGAGGTGCAGAATATAATACAAAATAAAGACATGTAGTCGAATAAAATACAATTTAAAAAATGTTATTTCCCATTCGTGAAGTTTTAATGAAAAATCATTTTTCCGACTGTTTTACAAACAAAAGTGAAAATTATATACACCAAAAGCAAAACAAACAAAGCTAATGCAACATCAAACAATAAAAAACAACGAATTAACTTGTTGTTCTTTAACAGTTGGCTATTTATTTTTTATTTCACATAAGTAAATTGATCATCAAACTTTATGCCATCAGCTATATTGTGAACGCGTTTTAAAATAAGCCATTTGGCGAAACTTTTAAATATATTTAATAGTTACCATTCGCATACGGCTTCTCTCTCTCTCTCTCTCTCTCTCTCTCTCTCCTCTCTCTCTCTCTCTCTCTCTCTCTCTCTCTCTCTCTGTCGCATAATGTAACAGTGTTTAATGAATGATTGATTGGTTGTGCATCGAGTTTAAAAAAGTTATGATGCACGTAAAATCAGCTGCTGTGATGAGAAGCAAGCTCACATGTAAGAGAGCAATAAAAAACTATAGAAACAAATTAAATGAATAGTAGGCAGACGTGCACACCAGTTAGCACTTTCAGTTTAAGCAGATATAAATTAAATTAACTCACCATTACTTGTTTTATGGATCAATGATTGAGGTGCAACTGAAAAATTACACAAATGAAATTTAATAAGTTAGAGTTATTGGACATCAACAGTTATATCAATGTTTAAGTTCTAAAAGTTTTACTCTCAAGTTGATTTTTTATAAAATTGTGACATGAAATTATTTTTTACACAATTACTAATATATTTACTTTATAGTTCATAATTTATTTTCAAAATCTTGTCTTAGTCATACTTTGGCGTACAACATTTCCATGCATTACTTATTAAATAGTACGATACTTTCACACACAATTGCATACAATATTGCATATAGCGTTTATTGAGGTATTTCGACGCATTACATTATAGTTTGAAATAACAGCCCCAATTTTTACACACTAGACGTTTCATACACTGTAAATTTATATAATACACTGGTTTGAATAAACAAAATTTTTTTCATACTACCATACCTTTTAATTTTGTAGAGCCTTATTTTTTTCATACTGCATTTCATTCTTACACTGTTGGTTTATTTTGTTTTTCACTGATGTTTTTAATTTTTCTTTATAATTTTACAGTAAATTTATTACTCTACCAAAAGCACCACCGATCAATGACACGATGCATAAAATATTTATATTCTATAGAAACATTAGAAAAATTAAATGTGACTTTTCGAAATTTCTGCCACGAATAAAGTAAACAGAAGGAAACTATTATATTGGAAATAATTTTCTTTCTTTAAAATTTTAATTCATTGACTCTCATTGGACGAAGTCAACTTTAAAACTAACAAAAATGTGAACATCGTGTTTACTTATCAACTATTATCTATCATATTTAATATTACGTAAATTTAATGTAAAGATGATTTTTGGATACTTTTATAAGATTAAGTAAAATAAATTTTCGTTCACTGATCAGCAATGATAAGGGCGAATTTCAGAAATAAAAAGAAATATTTACACCAGTGCGTGCGAAAATGTGTAGACGACAGGCATTTTTAAAGTATGAGTTCATGCGTCGTGCACTGGTGGCGCTAATGAGCAAGTAAACAACGTGGTAGCGCAGTTAGTTGTCAGTGTGCATCAGAAAAGAAAAGTGATTTGCAATTCGTTTTCTGTGGGTCGGTGTTCTGCCGACTGAAATTAAACTGAGAATGTTGGCGCAATATGGCGAGAACTTTATGACGCAAAAAATGTAGTGTACGACTGGGTGTACACGCTTAAAAATAACTGAGCATCAGTGGTAGATAAAGATCGACCAAGACGCTCCAATATTGTCACTGCTGATGAAAATATTGACAAGGTGGACACAACTCTCCGATATAACATACGCATGAATAATAATGAACTTTTAAATAATTTTATCATGTTGCAAGTAGTACCCTTGCCATTATCTACGAACACCAAAAATTTTGAAAAGTGTGTGCCAGCTTGATGCCAAAGCAAGGCGCGGAAGACCGGCACAAAGCATTTTGTTGTAGCATGACATTGCTGGAGCCTACGGCGTTCGAGCGATCACTGACACTTTCAATAGACTGCTCTTTGAACCTTTATCACATCCTTCATAAGTCATAATCTTGCTCATGATATTTTCAACTCTTCGGACCCATAAAAGATGCTCGTCAATGTGGAATATTTCCCAGTGATGAAGACGTCCAACAAACAATGCAATTGCAGCTAACGCAGCAAAAAAGCTTTCACCAGGATGGCATCGAAAAAGTCAGACTCGTTGGACTACATGTTGCAAAATAGCGGAACTATGTAGAGAAGTGATTCAGTCCAATAAATTATACCTAGTCAATTACTTGTTTTATTTATGAATTGCTTTCACTTTCTGGAACACCCTCGCATTACAAAACAGTACGAAAGCTGATAAACTGCCCAGCTCTAGTAGATGTGGCAAAATGATGACAACAAACAATATGCTAAATTTATGGCGCAGATTCTGGACATTAGAGCTGCAATAATAACCGCAGTTTATTGAAGCAAAAAAGGAGAAATGAACACGTTTAAATTATGGTATTCATGACACTGAATTGCATAAAATTTTTCATAACTATCGATGGAAAAGAAACTTATTATTGTTCTATACACTCCTTTCAATTTTAAAAAAGTTAAAACTGCAAAAAAGGCGCACACAAAAAATGACATCTTGTGATGAGGATTTTAATTTTCCACCTTTAGCAGTAGCGTGAAAATGCAAAGTAAATAAGAACCACTATTAATAATACTTTCGTGTAAGAACTCGCAATAAGTAGATGTAACCTAAAACAGAAAAGATGTTTTTAAAATAAAATTCAGTAAGACATCAATTCTTTTGAAATTACTAAATCAGAAAAGAGATACCATATTGTAGCCTTTGTGTTACCGAAAAACAACACAGAAAAATGGAGTCCGGTTGTTATAATATTTACCAACACACTTGAAAGTACAAAACGAACGTTAAAAATTGAATTTATTTTTCAGGAAATTTTTTTTAAAAAGCAGATGAATGTGGCATTGCTATATATTGAAACGCGAAGAGATACTATCATCCTATTTCTCTGAAAAATTGTGTCAGGAGTCCATAAGTCTATCTTTCTGTCTCTGTAGCACTCATAACTTCAAACAGAGAATTAACTGTAACTTTTAACCCATTGATATATTTTAAGAATTTTCTCCTTCTTCGAACCTGTGTGCCTGAAAAGTCAACTAAAACTCCTCATTGCAAGTGGGAGAAAACCGTGGAGCTCTGAAAGTATTTTGATCTATTTTAGGGAGTTCTTTTTACAAATTGCTATGTAACTCGATTTAATGTTTTAAAAGACTAAGATTGTAGTAATTATTTCTCCTCTACTGATGATAGACTAAAGGGTGTTCTTTTAAGACACGTTTATTTTGTTTACATCATGCTGTAGAATGTTAATATAAGGAAAAATAATACAACTATTGCTAAAATAAAAGATCGAATTCCAAATTTTATTGTCAGAATTTAAAATGGTACAGTAAATAAATATTATTTACAATCTTTATACGATAAATAGTTGGAAAATCTGACAATTTGATTTAAAACATCTAATTGCTAAAGTTTTATATTTTATGCTATTTGTTGTAAGTACAAATATTATTTTAATTTAAAATGTAAAAATTTGGATTATAAAATAGAGTGGCTCTTTAGCTAATAATTTCTTTAAACTAATAAAAATATATATACAAAGTGTGTTCTTAATCATTATTTTTTGGCTTTTTAAGAAACGAAATAACAAATAGATACTCTCTCTATATAAGCTAACAACATGAATTATCTACAGGTCGTATTAGCACATATAAAACACCATTTATTCCTAAAGAGTAATACGTAAAAATTGCAAGATGTCAGCACTTTTAGATGGTAATATTTGACGCGATCGAGGTTGGCTCAGTTTAGCGTCATACCTCTCTGGCATAGTTTCTTATTGCTCTTATTCATCAACTGGCCACGAGAGTCTCCTCACAATAAAAAGTTATAGTTAGGATTTCCTTGCCAAATTTGGAAGTTCCAGGTTCCTCATTGCGGAGGATATTTCTTTAGCGGATAAGCACGAGACTACGCGCTCCTACCAGAGTGGTTTCCCTTTTAAAAACTATTAACCCCCAAAAAAACAACTTGAGGAAGCACATTATCAGGTTTGGTAATTATATTTCATGTTAAAGTGTAAGACTAGGTAAGTTTTCAAAATATAATTACGCATTTTTAAAGAAAACATGAAAAAAATTGAACTGCTATAACTTATTTAGATATGGTGACTTTTAAATATTTTCCTAAAGGCAATGCCTGAAGCTTATTTAACTGGAAACAGTTAGCAGGAAATCGACCAATGAATGCTTGGGTATTTGTATGAAAGGACTTGTCTTGTGAAGCGATTAGCGCACAAAACTGCCTTTTGGCAGAGTGTCAGTGCAAACAGTTTCAGTAAATAATTTTATCCAATTTTAATATTTAGGAATGTGAACATAACGGAACCCAAAGAAAAAAATCAAGTTAAAAGACTAATTTTTGCTAGTTTGTTTTTTTGTTTTTTCACATGACAATTTCTAAACCACTACATATAGTAGTCAAGCATGACTGGGTGTAAGATAATATTAACATTGCACCAATAAAGTTTTTAAATTTTGGTTTTGTCTAACAATAACTAATATATTTTGGTAAATTTTATTAATGAAGTTATCCAGTGCTTGCAAAGTAAAATATAGTGACCATCTTATTAGCAGAGACCAAGACAGACTATTTAATCTGATGGCAATGAAAAAAACTTGCATATTACTGGTTAGAAATTAAATAGCTTAAAATATATTTGTTTTAGTATCTTTACTGAAATATAAATGCCAAATTTTAAAAAAGTAAATATTTTTAAACAGACCTGATAAAAAGTTTAATGTTCTGAAAATAACAGAAAACACTTGTTCACCACAATGAAAATTTGTGTAAAATGCGTAAAATGTGTTTTAAAAATATGAAATAGTTAGTCAACAAAATAATGACAAAATTTTTTCCTACTTTACGGATGCAAAAAATAAGGCATATGAGTAAAGATATTATGTATTTCCTATGTTTTTCTAATATATGATTCTTTTTTAGATTGTAAATTCGCAAATATATATTTAAATAATCAACTTCTTATTAAAGTTAGTTTGTACATAATATTTCTTCTAAAAACTTTAATAATAATAGTAATAATAATATATGTATAATATAACTAAATAGCTATTATTACAATATATCATCAGTATTGTCAATTTCTGTATAGTCAAACAATATAAAAATAAAAGATTCAAAAGTCAAAAATGAAATGTCCAATAACATTATTATTATAATTTTAAAAATAATGCGATAAAAATAACATAAACACATAATATATCACGCACTTAAATAAAAAAACTAACGGAATAGTTAGTATTTAACAAGAAAAGTTTAAAAAGAGATCTTTTGCGAAAATATTCTAACAAAAATCAAAAATAAAAGTAAGCAACAAATAAAATAGAAAGAAAGAATAGTCAAGGAATACAAAAATAACATTTTAAACATGCGAAAGATTAAATACTTCTTGACAAGGTTTTAGAAGGAAAAAATTAAATGTTTTCAATCAGTAACGTGTAATTCGCATCTTGATGAATGTAAAAATGAAACCGTATTTAAAAAAAATTTGACACAGAAAACTTATCGCTAATAACATACTTAACTACAAAAGAAATAGGGAAAATGAGAAAGAAAAAAATTGTTTCAGAATAACTGCTAACCAAAACATGTTTCCATAAGGAAAAACATCAAAAAAGCAATATTTTGTTCAATAGCGAAATTATTAAATAAATCTGTATGTACCGAGGTAATTTTATGTAATAATAACACTACAACAACCCTAAATCTTCATTTTATACATGATTTCCCCGTTTAACACAATTTCAAGCCTACTGTCTGAACTTGTTTATTAAACTTTATATTTTAGAAAAGAAAAATCAAAATAAATAGAAGAAATGCTTAAGGACTTCATCTATTTCACGCAAGACTGCATGTAAATTGATCGCGAAATGTCCCTCGAAACAGATATTTTCAGCACTAATTCAATCACCCCGTTCAGTTTGTAAAAGTTCATCTAAAAACAGTCTAAAATGTTTCCAGAAAATTTCACTTGTGCTTAATGTAGGATCCTTCGAATAGAATGTTCTGTTTCCTTTAATAAGCTGTAAATTATGGAGAAAGGTTTTGTATCAATTAAGATAAGTTAAACTCATTTTGTGAAGAAAATTTAAAACGAAAATTTTCTACATTTTTTAAAACAATTTCAGCCATAAATTTTCTGAAATTTTTGTGGTTTGTATTTGCATGCAATCAGTTTATCCATGGAAAAAGTTCTGCATTTTGAGAACAACTTTCGTATTTCCATAATAAAACTGAAATGGATATTGTAAATAACTGGTATGAGCATGAACCTGCAGATATTAGTAGTAATCAGAACGTGACCATAACTGAAAAAAGCAGATTCATAGAAATAGACCTATCAGATGTAATAAGCTCAATATCATTATTAACATTGGAGAAGCGAAAACGTGGCAGTCAGCTGATAAAAATGCATGAGTCAAAGAAAGAAAAAATATATAGAAATAATTTGCCCTGAAAATTGATTACCAGAGAATAAAGCAAACAAAGATGAAGGTAATATCCAATATAATCAGCAGATGAGTACTGAATAAGGTAATTAAAAATGGTTTAAAATGATTCCAGGTGCCCTAAATGTTTAGCTCTTGCAAAAATTAAGCATCTTTAGAACCTCAAACATATTTCAGAAATTTACTCTATCAAAGTCAAGATTAATGTGACATTGCAATTTGTTTGGTTGCGCAATCAACAGAAAACTTGTGACATCTCGCCTCTTTATGAGTGATTTGAAAAGGAAATAATAATAGCAATCAATAAGAGTAAAATAAGGCATTGCCATTTTAGCCTTTTCTGTACTAAAAAATAGGGTAAAAATGTTGCGCAAAAAATTTGTCTGAACTCATTCTAACTAAACAATAATTTAGAGGACATTGTCTTCATTAAACCAATTTTTTTATTTTGAATTTAATTACGAATAACAAAGGTCTATTAACGTCAAAAGTTTATCTATTTATGTACTTGTCAAAATGACATTCTGATTTAATAAACACATGGCACCCAATCTTCTTCTACCAAACAGTGATAACGAATAAAGTGTCTGTTGACGAAGTAATGTCACTGTAAATCCGGGAATTTCATAGCAACAAGAAAGGAATTGTGTTGGATTGCATTGAAAGAGCTCTGCTTAAAAGATTTTTAGCGTGGATTTGGTCACATTTCATGTAGCTATTCAAATTCATTTATAGAAACTGATACGTTGCTTTCTGGTTTTGTTGTAAGTACCTACATTAAATAAAAATTTAATTCCATAACTTTTAATTTTCAAATGAGTAAATCATAATTACCTTCAAATTTTTGTTCTGCTTTGCGTTTTGTTCCTACTTATTAGGCTTTTGTTTATAGTTATTTTAAGATCAGTGATTGTTATGTTTAAAATATTACATATTATAAAATTATTTAACATTTGTGTTTGAATACTATGTACAATTTTCATTTATCAAAATTTTTTGTTTAATTTTAAATTGTGTTTGTCATATTTATATGCACGGTTTTTAATGATTTTGGACTCAGTGCATATAGAAGAATGTAAGCATATGGCTGCTAGAAAATCCATCCATGTAAGTAAACGTTTCTCTTAGAACTTTCATATTACACTTTACTTTTCATCAAAATATTCTCCTTTCTGCCTAGTCAGTTATTTTATTGGTGATTTCAGAATTACTGTTTATAGAATAAAAAATAATTTGAACAACAGTTGAACGACATATAGCAGTTTAGTGTTTTCATAAGTAATGATTTTGTTAATTTAAACTGTAATTATATGTATTTCACTTGCATAAATTTTCGCCTATAAATTAAATATTGCAATACATAACATGTGACCATCAACTTCATTAGATAAAGGCTTATATTTTCATGTTGTATGCAAATATGCAAATACTAAATATCTATAAAACTAAAACAGGCATTTAATGGCACATCTCTAAAATAGGCAATAATATTTGCACACATCATAATTTATATTTTTATAAAAACGTCAGATAGTTTACATTTGTAGAATACATTTTGGGTGAAGGTAGCAAAGAGTTATCTTTAGGAACTTAAAGACATTGCAAGAACGTGTCAAGAACTGAAATTCTTGTTATCCTTCTCAACCACATCGTATCTATGCTTTTCGTGTCTGCTTTTCATGTCCATTAATTAACCTCTCTGATTTTGTGCATATCATGTTCAATACGCACTTACCTGCTGTTTTAGTTGTAAGACAGAGTTCTTTGCATTCATTGCTAAAACGCTGAATGTTTTTTGTTGTTGGCTTCTTGAAACCACAATGTTTCTTGGGTTTTTTAAAAAGCTTCATAGTAAATAGTTGCTGTAAAAAAAATTGCCTTACCTTTATACTCAATAACTGTTTCCTTTCGTTATTTCTTAAAAAGTAGCTCAAAGTTGTGATTTTTGGTATATCTTTTTTTCTTTCCGTCCTTTGTTTTTTTGTCTTCAGAAATTATTTTCAAAAGAAAAAATAATAGTTATTACAAACAATTTATTATAGTTGTCGTAGTATTAGTTCCTAAGTTTTCCCAGATTTAAAACTTTTCAGGCAGTTTTTACTTTATTATCTATGTATACTTTGTTTTTAATAATTTCTTTACTTACGAAAGCTTACTAAAGAGCGCATGCACATAACTACAACTTTGGCCGATATGCTATTTAATTTACATGTATCACAGCTCCTAAAATCAAAGAGAAAAAGAAACAAATAAACAAACAAGGTCTTATATTCGTTTCTTTTTTTATTTTTTAAAATCGTTTGTACACGGATAGAACTGTGACTTTATTTATTTTTTAGAAAAACCTTAAAATAAATATGGCGATGTAATATAGAGAGAATTTACAGGTTTATATCAATGTAGCTATACTATAACTATTAGAGAAAAAATACAAGCTCGTCATACCTAGTGAACAAAAATCTCATTTATGGTAAAGATACAAGTTTTGACATTTATAATTAAACCTTTATTATTTACCTTACTGTTATTTTTAATTAATTTCTTTCATTTTAGATATTTATTATTATATTTTTTAGAAGAAAACAAAACTGATATTAATAATTTCATTGTTCAATATTAGTTAATTGTGTTAACTAACTGCGAAACTAATTTTAAAAATCAAAATTAATATTATGTAATTCAACAGTGATTTTCTACTTTATTGTTTCTTTTTCTGGCTTTCTAGAATTTCATGATATTTGTTGAGTTCTTACATGTTTGCTACTCGTCATCTTTGCTTATTTCCTGTTCCCAGCTGCTCTCTAGACTTTTGTCTCACTTACCTGGTTTCAAAGCTGATATCAAAGCCTGCACGGTGAGAGATCTCGAAAGGGTACGAGCCGGCTGCTTTGAGCTGTGTCGTTGCTAACGTGCTAATCACGGCCAGAAATATGCATTTACACGCGCCGGTTTATTGGTAAATTGCCTACCCTCTGGTTTCTCAGCAGGAGGGCCCATATCATGAGAGAAGCCTACCGGTCACAGGTGACAGGTAGTTTACGGTCAATTAAGGTTTCTGACATGAAAATTTTGTTTGATCGCTGTTCCCGGAAATAACTGCACAGAACTGTGGCCAGGAATAGCAGCCGGACAAGTACTGCATAGAATACCTCTTCCTATAATGCTCCATCCGTTCTTGTTACTAATAAAGCGTTAATGAAGAGTTTATAAATTTATCGGTGCCCTGACTAGCCGCTAAAACTGGGCCAGTATTTTAAAATATATTTTGGAAATGCGTGCAAATTTGATGTTAGTGTGGTAAAATCTTTTCTATTTTTAATATTTATACTTATTAAATATTAAACGAAATACCATGAAAATTCCCATTAGTTTTATAGTTATTTGGACGTTGTATTTCTGTTAGATGTGCATATTTAGATAGAAGATTTAAAGGGAAAAAAATTCTGGGAATGGAACATGATTCAGACCTTTATATTTGACCATAAACTATAGGTGTCTAAGCTGGAGTATCTGCTAAATAGTTTATTTTAAGCACGGCATCATGAAAATCTGTCAACTTAAGTTTCAGATGAGTTAAAGCATTTCAGAAAAGTATGAATTTATTACTTTCAATCTGCTACAGTGAATTGGAAAGGAAATTGAAAATTGAAATTTTACATTAATTGTAATATATCGCGTTAACAGATGTGCAATAAATGTGAAATACAAAAACTGATATTTTAAGGCAATGTACATTTATTTGATTAGCTTTTACGATGATGACTTGTAAATTGTAGAAGTCTAAAGTGAACCAATAAAATAAAGCATTTCCAAATCAAACTATCCTCTTAGAACATAAAGTATCTAACATTCAAGCCATAATCATGAAAATATGCTGAAAATGTTTCATATTTAAAAATAAAAATAAAATTCAAAATTACGATCAAATTTCTTTTATAAAATTCGAAATTTTGGAACCAGAAGTAAATGAGTTAATTTCTTTTACATTAAAATTAGACAAAATATTTTTCAACACAGCAAAAAAACACGGAGTACTGATGATATTTTAATATAAAGTCTGTATTATCTGAAATTGTTGAAAAAAATTATTATCGAGGGAATAATTCTATTTAAAGCGAAGGTAACTTTGATATTCCATTACTCTAAAGTAGGATTTTACAAGTGATTGATTAAAGTTAAATGAGAACATTTACAAATAAGCAAGAATATATACAAAAGTTCTAATTATAAAATGAAAACGTAAATCCTGAATATGGTGAGCCAATGGAATAAAAGTTTCGTCTGTATATGTAAAATATTTTGATAAAAAGTAGGAAATCGAATAAGTATTATGATTTTGATATTATTTGAAAATTAGGTTTTATTAAAAAACTTGCCTAGATGCTTCGAGTTAAAATTATTATTTACGATGGATTATGACTAAAAACAAAGTAGGTAGCATTTATCAGTTAAACAAAGAGAGAAAAGAAATATGCGTAATTTAGCATAAAATTTAAACATACACATTAATAAATAATTAAAATTAGATTATAAATAATAAATAAGTAGCTGAATTATCTTTGTTGATAGTAATTCATCTACGTAATCATCATGAATACACGAAAAGGAAAAATATGCCCAGTATTTTGCCAAATACAGAGGTAAAGACATATTCAGGTAAGTGTGTAGAAAATAAACTTCACTCACTTTTTATGTTTTTGAGCATTTATCTCTTTTTAACAATTTCTAAAATCTCCGATACTTTGGCAAAAGGATTTAATTATTTATGTAGTTACTTTTCATTTTAATAATTTTTCCTTAACACTTTCAACGCATTATGAAAAAAGGCAGTTCGGGAAAATTAAATAAAAACATGTAAATACTATGTAATGATAGTCTCTTGTTTTTATGGCCATTATTAAAGTGTAAATTGACTTTCATCAGGTGATAGCTTTCAATTCTTATATTTCATTTTTGGTCATATACTCTGATAACATGTATGACGTTATGCATCATAATTTACGCATATTATTTCCACTGTGATGATGAAGAATTTTTTTTAAAATGAGGGCAAGCAATTAAAACAAAGTAATTTATGTTTAGTGGATAATTTACTAGAAATATAAATATAAGCGATAGCTTTAAAAATAATAATACCTTTTAAAGTTCTTTAGACTTTTATCATCTAATATTTATATTTACTGCATTGTCCAATTTACTTTAAAATAAATTTTAAAATGAAGAAAATTATGAGTGGATGAGAGAAACATTTTATTTCATTTTTAAAAGATAAATTATCACGTTATGCATAACAAAAATTTTCTGTGATTCAAAAAGACCCACTGAGCCCGATTTTTAATGCAAATTCTAAGAATTTGTGGGTAGGAAGTAAGACATATAATTAACAAATTATATATATATATATAGATATATAACAGTTCTGAAAATTCATTTCCGTAGTTAGAGTTTGCAATTAAAATAATTAGCAGAAATATGTTTAACTGGAGATTTAAAGATCAAATACACTTATACAAAAGTATGAGAAAGATGTTAGTTACAAAACCTAATTTTAACGTTTTCAGAAACGTGCTATTTTACTAGAGTTTTAACACATAAAAAGGTTTATCTATTCCAAAATCCTTTTAAGATCAGTGCCGATGACTATGAAGTTACCGTTTATATAATAACAAAGAAACATATATTTAACAAGTTCAGCTTAGAGGAAGACATGATAATCAGAAGGAAGTCTGCACATTAGAAATGTAGACAACTGTTGCTAAAAATCTTATTTCCTAACAAAATATTGCTCTCGGCACAAGCCATTTGACTGCTATGCCTTTAGTCGTTGATAACAAAGGTCAACAAATTAAATGTATTATACTCAGTATGAATGCAAACCAACTTTTTAGAGTAATTTTTCATGCTTATTTCAAAATTTCACTCCATTTGTATGCAGCACGTATCAGGTTTTCAGTAGATACATGCAAATATTTACATATTTGTATATATGAAATCATTAACGTAATAAATAAGGACATATTATTTTAGAAAGTAAATGAGTTTATTGAGTTAAAAATCATCACTATCATTCTACAAAGAGTGAATACACAAAAAATGGGTCAGAAAAAACAGACAAAGTTACAACAACAGAGTTAGAAACATTGTGATTTAGATTTCCTGCGGTGTTCCTGATCTGGTTGATCACGGTAAAGTGTCCAGCAGTAGTCAGCCAGCATACTGTCATTCCAGAAGCCTTGGTACCGTTTCTCCATAGCACTAATGTACAGGTGAAATCTTTCACCATGTTCATCAGACATTGCTTCAAGGTTATCTCGAAGAAATCCAGATGGGAGTCCAAGAAGTGAACTTTCAGTGACATGCGACAATCCATTGCTGAGTAACATTTCAGAAGATTCTTGATGCCATCCTTGTAGTCCATTGCCTTCTTTTTGCCCAAGAAATTCTCACAGATCCAATTGAAAGCATTCCAGGCAGGCAGTTCCAGTTAATCTAGTGTTGCCTTGAAGTTGACATCTTTGAGTACTTCTCTAATTTGGGGTCCGATAAAGATACCCTCTTTCAACTTCGCCTGTGTGATTTTGGGAAACTTTTCTACAATATACTCAAACCCTCTGCATTTCTCTTCCCTAGTGTCTTTACAAACTGTTTCATCACTCCAAGCTTTATGTGCAAAGGAGGCAATAGAACATTACATGGATCTACAATAGGTGTATTCTTGACGCTAGAAAGTCCTGGCTGGTATGATGTTCTTGTCTGCCAGTTTGATTCCGAATAATGTCTGTCAGTTGCCCGACTATCCCATAGACAATAAACAACAGTATTTTGTGAAACCTGACTGCATTCCCATTAACATTCCAATGACTTTTAAATCTCCACTTATTTTCCATGAGTATCTTTCATAGGCAATGGCATGAAGTAAAAGTTCCATATTCTCAATATGATTCATGAAGATGAACGGAGTGTGCAATAGGAATGGAGGGCTTCAAATTACCATTATGGAGAAGTACAGCTTTTAAACTTCGTTTTGAAGAGTCAATAAACAAACGCCACTCTGCAGGATCATGATTTTGTGATAAACATTCGAAAAGTCCATCGATGTTACTGCAAAAGCAAAGCGGGCCTTCAACAGAAAAACACGTTTGTAGAACCACATTTCTCTGCCGAAAATAACTTATACGAACACCGTGCTCTAGAAGATACTTCTCCTTCAGTCTTGATGCCAACAGTTCTGTTTATCTTTTGAGAGGGATAGGTCTCTGACAAGGTCATTCAGTTCAGCTTGGGAAAATTTCTGAGGGTCAAAGCTATCGTCATCAGCCACATAATCTTCCTCAGCAGCATTATCGTGACAGTCAGCATCATCATCTGCTGTTTCAATACCATCATCTGGTGGAACTGGAATTGGCAGCCTTCCATTGTGAGGCACAGGTCTCATTGCAGAATCCAAATTGGGATACCCAATTTTGTGTTTATTCTTCATAGAAATTCCTGTGACATTTACTTTGCAAAAATAACAGTCATTAAAATGGTCTTTCGGCTCCCTTCATATCATTGGAATGGCAAAAGGCATGGACTTCTTCGTCTTATTGAACCAGTTACGTAAGCCATTTGAGCAAGCTGAGCAGATAAAATATGGTGCCCATAACTTGTCCTGATTTCCAAGGGGATAGTCAAAATATAGCTTTTAAATCTTCTTGATCTCTGGTGTTATTGTATGTTTTTGAGCTTTCACAATAAATTGTCCACAGACATAACAAAACACATCAGGAGGATTTCTACACTGTCTTGACATTGTTAACACTGTAAAACAAGTAAGGAAATGGATACAAACGGTTATACTTATATTGAATTTGAGATAATGAAATATTTCATCAGACCAATTATGACTGGATAATTTGAGATGTTGAAATACCTATTTCATCAGACAAAACTTGATTGGTTAATTTAAGATGATGAAATATTGCATCTGAACTATGCAGCAATGAATAATGTAGTTTATTTTAAAGGTATGTTTCTATGATGTAAATGAAATACATGCATACACGTTATTAATTGGAATTTCTATATAATGCATGAGCTAAAACCAAAAAACTTTCTCATCTTGAAAACTGTACGTGATGTCAAAAAAACTAATTGTATATTTGAAATCAGCATTAAAAAGTACACTAAGTACACCTTGACATATGCTTGATGAAAAATACTTGTTGACCAGTGTAATCGTGTCTGAAACCCAAAGGTCGTGTCTTCGATTTTAACGTTCTTCTGTTTCTTTGCATTAACTAAACTAAACTTATATAATAAATTATTCCAACAGAGTCCCTGCATTCCGAAAACGTAGACTTCTGTAGGCAACTGTGCAACAAGCGATGAGATTTTCGTCACACGACTCAATCTACTAGTAACTTTGGATCATCAACCCATGCGATTAATCCACTCTAGCAACGAGGAATAAAATCATTGCACAGCTTTGATAAATAGCTATCTACATACTTTATTACACGATAAAAATTTTGACAAACATAGTCGTTATTGTGCGAACGAAAATACAATATTAAAAACAATAGAAACAAGAACGAATTTATTATGATGCTTAATTTAAAAGTGCAACAAATAAAATTAACACTACTTTGTATGAAGTAGAATACATGATATTACAATGTGTATCAGAGCATATAAGCACGCCCTTTACAAATGCAGTTACAGTGAATGCTATTAAGCATTATGGCGGTATACAACACATTTATATTATTATTGACCTTTTTGTTAATGGAAGTTTATTAAAGAATTCCCTTATAAATCTAATATGTCCAAAATGTTCCCTAAATGGTTGGTTCTCATGACCAGCCAGTAAAAAAGTAAGCAAAAATCCTTATTAAATAAAATAAACGTATCATTTGGTAGACATATTTGAAAAAAATTTTATTAATCGTAGTGTGATTGCAGAAAATGAGAATCACAATTAAAATGTTATGCTTAGTTAACCTAAGGATATTTTATAATAAGATATTTTAAATACATCAAATGGTTTGATATTCTGTTAAAAATGACTTATAAATTATTCTCTACCCCCTGTTCTAAGTGAAAGCAGAAAAATTCTGAATATAAAAGTAGGTAAATAGAAACTAAAATTAATATACAATGGAGGTCGATAAAAGAAAATAATTAATACAAATAAGTAAAATTTCAGGTCTGAAGTATTTTCTAATACATTTTGCTTTAGATTTCAACCTTTAAAAGGCAAAAAAAAAACAATTAATAAAAATGGAATACATTTTACAAAAGACAAAAGTTTAAATGACTTCTGAATTATTTCAATGCGATTTCGCTTTTATTACATATATGGATGTTTTTGACATTCATACTACCAGTTTATTACTAGTACTAAGAGGTTAACGAATCATAGAGCGTATAAAAGAGTCATGAAGAGCAAAAGATAATTTTATAAGAAATATGGAAAATATATTGATACCAAATATCATTAATACAGGTTTGTTTATTTGTATAATTTTAATGTCTTTCTGAATTTGATACATTTTTTCTATTTTTTAATATTTTACACTGCTATAATTTCTGTAATATTTCATCTATTATTTAAATAGACTTTTTAAGTTTCATTATTGAAAATTTTAAAACGAAATTTAAGAAATAGAAGTTTATAGCAAGTTCTGTAAATGCGAATAAACACGAAGCATCTTTCTGTTTTCGCTCGTAATTCTCTCTAGAAGAGAGACTAACCAGGAAAAACAGCGTAGCAGCGATTAAAGCCTAGAAGTGATTATCTTGCGCCACGATTGCCCAGCGATATATCAGCAATTAATTCCTTACTAAAATTTTTCAATTTTGGATGGCTAAGAAACCTGAAAATTTCTTTTAAAAAAAGAAACACTCAGCCGGCTGGTGTAGAAACGTAAAATCCGATTGGATATGAAAAACGGATGCTCAATTTAATCACTTCAGCAGCCTAACCACTGAACCAACGACCATCTATATAATATAGATATTAGCCGAATATCTATCAATGAGCACAATAACTATCCATTTTAAATTTCCGAGAACACATTTTTTTGCAAGTATGAGTATGTTTAAAAACCATTTACTTTGAATTTCCAATTATCGGTATTAAAATACATAAAACAGCTTGATATGAATAATAAATAAATGATAAAAATAAAAATTTGCACAGATTTCTTTGGTTTTGAATAACGAGTGCACATTATGTTATTATCAATATATCGAGTTTCAGCTTAAGAAATCTTTGTCGGAGACAGTTGTAAAAATGCAGAAAAAAGGGAGACAAGATACACCAATTTAAAATATCCAGCAAATAAATATCGCACTTACTAAATTACTTTATAACATTACAATTTTTTACAAAAATAATAATTTCAAAATTAAATACAAAAATTAACTAGAAACGGTCAGATGATTTTCAAAACTTACACAAATATTTTCCGAAGATTATCATCAATCTTCTTTAGCGTTTCTCATCGTTCATTTATTTCTCTAATGTAAATATCCCTACCATATATACTCTGCCTATTTATCTCAATTAGGCTAAATAGAATACAGGGATAGATGCATTTACTTCCTTCAAAGATTCCTGATTACTGTGGCAGTAAAAGTATTCTTGGCAGATATCAACGAGACATATGCATTTGTTAAGATTAATAGGTTGCTAAAGGAGTTCTGCTATATTCTATTCTCTCCTACCCTACATAGGAGCCACAATAATACTTGAGAAGTTATTACAATTGCAACAATTGCAAATGCTTGAAAAATGACAACCAGTTGAAAATGTGCATAATAATAATTAAAACAACAACAACAACAACAACAACAACAACAACAACAACAACAATAATAATAATAAATAATAATAATAATAATAATAATAATAATAATAATAATAATAGTAATAATAATAATAATAATAATAATAATAATAATAATATATAATAATAATAATAATAATAATAATAATAATAATAATAATAATAATAATATAATAATAATAATAATAATAATAATATTTGAGCAAAGAAAAACAAACGTTTTGCATTCAAACACTAGGTGTCTCAAAATTATGTATTCATACTTTCGTACGCTACAAAACAAAAGCATTTTTTGTCTCGACCATAAAACCTTTCATTCTGAAACTTTCGTGTTTTTTGTGGCATAATTGATGAATAGGACGTTCTTTGACCAACGCAAAAAGATAACAAAGGGTACTGGAAATTTGAGAATGTTGACGAGGTATAGCGTACTTGGATACGCGAGTATGAATCCACCACCAATTTGCCTTGCAAGCACATGACTGAGGACAAATTAGAGGCCGATCATCGTACAACAGAGGTGTAAAGAGTGTTCTGAGAGATTACGCTCTGCGCTGAGGAGAAGAACACTGCATCTGTCTTGGATAAATTCGAATACTCTTAGCTATAATCCACATGACAGTATGCCTGTCAGTCTGGAAAAACAAAATCAAGTGTCCACCGAATTCCGAAGCTTATAAATTGGAAACCGTATATTCAACAACTGTTACAGACATTGAATGAAGATTGGCGCTACCGGAGATTTGAATAATGTGAGTAATTTTAACTAGAGGGCATCATAATCTAAACTGCGCTAATTGTGTAGCCAGACAACAGGATTTATGATGAATGGAATTTCGAGAAAAAGTGAACTGCCAGAGGTCAAAGTGTATATGGTAAATGTTTATCCCGCAGCCTCATCGGACCATTCTTCTTCAATGACTGTCACAAATGACCGGTGCCTTTATCTCCTTATAAGTAGCATTGTGTTCAGAAATAAAACCGAGTATAACATTGAAAAAGTGTTTACCAGCAAGATGTTGCTCTCCTTAATTTCAGCAAAAAGTAGAGAATATTTGAATAAACATTTTACTGACAGGTGGATGAGAGAACGTGGAGCAGTTGAACACTGCCACGCTTCCCAGATTTCGCAGAAGATTAATTCCTGTTGAGTGTGTTTAAACAAGGTGTACGCCACATGGAATTGGTGATGCTTCAACAGATATTTCCATGGAAACAGGCCGCTGAGTGTCGTTCTGTTTTCCGACGCTAAAATGCCTGCTTAAATGCCGATGGTGAACATTTTAAACTCTTATTGTAATATCATGAACATGTTTGGTTTAAAGAAAAAAATAACTATGAATATCTCTTTCTTACTAGGCTATAGAATAAAGTATACACCTCGTTGGGACACCCTCTCTCTCTGTATGTGTGTGTATATATATATAGTAGGCGAAATGGATATGGACACATCAATAGAGTATCACTATAAAAGTTTTAAAGTCAATTAATGAGTCTTTTATAAATAGATATGGCAAATAAAAACTATTGCTTATTAAGAATAGGAAATTATACGGATGTTTTCTTTTTTTAATCACACATTTAAATAATACTGTTCAATACATGTTTTTACCAAATTAGCAGGAAACAGACCATTAAATCTTGCTTCCAGACTTTTAAAAAGTTATTTATTTTCTAGAAACCTGTAATATTATGGCAAATGTAATATTTTTAAAATTTCAATATGTATGCCCTTACCACAGTTACTTTTAAAATAATGAATTCAATAAACCAGCTAAATATTTGTAACCAAAAAAGTCTTTTAAAATATTATTTTACAAAAATGTTATTTAGTTTTTCTTTTCACTGGATAAAACGTAATCTTTAAAGACTGCCGTAAAATACCATCATTAAGAAACATTGAATATGAAAGACAGAAATGCCAAATAAATACAATCTAACGATGGTGTTTTGTTTCTTCAGCTCAGTCATTAAAGTTGAAGATGACTTTTCATCTAGTATGTATCAGATTTAAGTGACTAAATTGTTCATATTCACAACTTCAATGACTGTTGATTGGATCTGTTGATTGTATTTACTGGCTTTACAAATTAATTTATCTTCATCGAATTTGTCTTCTAAAATGAAAAATTCTAAAGGTAATTATTTATAGTTTATAAATTTTCTCTAACCTGAACTTTTAACATGATATATATAATTAATTTTAATTAGTTAAATCCTGTTTATCTTGATTCTATTTGATCTAAACTGTGATTTTCAAATGTGCAAATACTTTATTTAAAATATAATTTTAAAAAAATATTTCTTTAATGTAAAATTTTGAAAACATTTTAAAACCCTAATTTCTCTATATTACAAAGTGTCTTTTCATTTTGTTTCATATGATTATCTTTTGAGGTTTAGAAATTTAATTACAAAAGTTCTATTTACATTTACTTTTAAGCGTCTTAAACCCTATAAAAATGAATGGAAGCCTTTATTTACTATTCACTCAAATGTTTTTGTTTTTTCATTCACTAAAATTCTCAAAATCTATAATATTTTCTTAATTATAAACCATTTTTTCAGAAGCAATACATTAGGCATGCACTGAAAATCATTTCCTTACTTTAAGGGTTTTAATATACGCCATAAATGCAATCTGTCCTTCTAAGCAATACTATTTTCAAAATATTTTCAAAAACTACTTGTTCCGCCAATATTGTATCACATTTATTGTACAATTAAAAACAGAAAATTCTGTACGTAATTAGTAGTATAAAAGAGTCATCTTTGGAAATTAGACGTCTGATAAACTTTTACTTTATAATTATAATAGCTCTGTTGAATCGTTACCGTAGAAAATGTTTGAAAAATAATGGAAATGTTCATATGCAATTTCGATTGTCCTTTTTGTTATAAATTGGTTAATCATGCAATTATAGCAGTAATGCAACAACTGTGAAAACGTATTTTCTTTTGGCTTTAGGGTGGCTTATATAGCAATTTAAAACATACTATACCATATCATAATAATTTGGTAAGCCTTTTTCATTTCAATATTATTTTGCTGCGGAAAACGGCAAACAGACAAATCAGAGAGTAAAAGTCTTTGTTAGGACTTCGTCAAGCTGTCAAGCCACATTTTGAAGCAAAGACGAGCCGATATATTACTCCTGTTTAGAATTTAGTCAGCAGGAATCTGTATCACAAGCTGGTCCAGAGTTCCTTTATCCGTGTGAGAGCTTCTTTTACTTCTGTTGTATTGACAGCTTTCTCTCAGCTGATGATCCAGATGTTCCAACACGTGGTCGATCAGATTCATATCAGGGTGTTGAGCTACCCATGAAAAATGTTGGATGCCTTAATTTTTCTTCCAGCCTGCGAGAAGTATGGCATGTACCGACTTTCTACTGATGAATATGGACATCAAATCTCAGTATGTTTTGTTGGAACAATGTCAGAAGTCGTTAAAATGGTAGTGTATGATGAAAAAGAGTAAGGTCCATCGAGAAACATGAATTATATCATACCATCATGCCAGTTTTCATTTCATACAATCAAACTCTTTCCTTCATATGTGTCCGTGAAGTGAATACATTGGTGTTAACGATTGCGTCTTCTCCAAATACATTTGAGATCGCCAGACGTCAAATACTAAACACTCGACTAATCGAAGAGTGCGCACCGCCAATATTCAAGTGTCTTGTGCCAGGTATGTTAACTAAATAGTATTTTACAAGGAATTTATTAAGTGCTACATATCCTCTGTAGCCATGTAATTGGAGATGATTATGGACGGTTTTCTGGCTCATTTATGTTGTAAGGGTGTAATGTAAGCAACATTTTGATGGTGATTGTGGACCTGGCGACTAATGCCATATTTTTTCTGTAAATATAGATAACAATATCTGCTGAAATTTATAAATTATTTTCCACTTGTTTTATATTTATCTTGCGTAAGCTAAAATCTGTATTGCTTTAAGTTTTGAGCCGTTCTTTTCTAAAATTAGTGAATCTTTCAGACAGTCTTATCTTTCAGACAGAAATATTTTGGTAAAATGGTTGTTTCTACCTGTACGCCTATTTGACGAAAATTTTTCTTTACTGCATATTTGTTGACTGGCATAAGAGAGAGACTTTTAACGAGATAATTATATGACATTAAATATGAATGGTATTAAGTTTCATGCATATTAATATGCCAAGCGAAAATATTTTACTACTTTATGGTGGCAGTCATTAAAATACAAGTGAGGATACCTCTCTATCTCTTTCTTTTTCGTCAATCGCATCATCTTCAAAAAGTGTAAAACACTATAACTTGAGAATGTCGACTATTTCATGCGCAAGTTGTTTCAGCTAGATTTACACGGTAAAAGTCTGAGGGTAACTTTTAGGATACTCGTCTAATGTTCTCTCCTGAAAACGTAAACTCTAAAAGAACTAAATAAACACTTTTCGTGGCATATGTCTGCTCATAGAATTATATATACACTTAATAAAGTATATTTATATGTAACAGGACAGTAGTGATTCATATGAATATCATTTTGAACAATGAAATACCACCGGAATATCCTTAAATCAGTAATTTCATCAGCGAGAAACCACTGGTTACGTTACTGTAAACTTGCGCTTTTCTTGGTGGTATAGAGAAAAGTAAATTTCTCTTTTATTCCTAATTTTCCAGTAGAAATTTACAGCTACCTATTATCCAAGTCTACTGAAAATGCTAAGTATTTTTTAAATTTTAACAAAAGCAGTAGATGAGAATGAACATGGTGTTTTTTTTCGAAATATTTAATTATTTTCTGTTACCTTTGTTTACTTTAATTTAGTTTAGTATTTACATTAGGCAGGAAACCATCATGGATTATGCAAGGTGTCCCAAAGAGAATTGCTATCAATACAATTTTTATCTTGATTAATAACTTACTCTTAAGGACATTTTCAGGTTATTTACTACGCTCATTAACAATTCTAAAACAAAAAAGTATTTTTTGATATTAATACTTTCTGAAATTATAGCTAATTCATATTTTTCTCCTAATATTAGTAGCAGTACCTATTAAAGATTTTTGTGCTCCACACGCTCATGTCATGATTATTTTGAAAACATCTGTCAGGTTGACCATCACTTTTGCACTCTTCAGCCAACCAATCAGCTGCTGGAATAATTACAACTATGCCATTTCTACAGAAATGGTTAATCAATGACAATATTCTGAGAATCCATTTAACGAAAGTTATAATTGTCAAGGAGGCTGCAGAATATTTTAATTAGAAACAGGTCCGTAAACCAAATAGTAAATCTACAAAACAGCACACTTAAAATTTTAATGCTGAATATTTGCTAGCAACGTAAACAACAGTAAGCTGTGACAATTTATTATCTTAAAATAAAGAAAAATAATTACTAATTTATTTCATTCACATTTAATAGAATAAAACAAATAAATATTCAATTAAAATAAAATAAATAAATAAGTAAATATTATTTAAGAAATTGTAAATTTAATCTTATAGAATTACTAATAAGTATGTTAGACTAGATATTCAATTAACATCTGAAATGTATTATATTGTTATAATATTAGTGCAAAAAATATATTCCCCATCCGCAGAAATATGCCAGCAGTATTGAGGAAAATGGTAAAGTGTTACATAGGTACGTCGCTTTGAAATTAGAAAGACCTAACTGAGCAATGAGGATTTCTGTTGTTAGATTATTCCGTTGAATACAGCAATATTAATGCACTGAACCTAGAGATGGAATTATTATATTAACAAGAATTCTCTTCGTGAAAAAACTAATTATTTGGATGTAAAAACAGCAATGTGTCAATTTATTATCTATTGGGATTTTAACTGATACCATCTTATAAATAAATATTTCTGTGCATAAATATTAGGTCAAAAGGTATTAGTGTAAGTGATCCTGGCTCCCGAGAATTCTCAGTTTTATTTAGTAGGTCGATAGTATGGCAGATAATGTCAGCTAGAAATTACCAAGATAGATCCAAATATAGTTGAACAAAATTTCGAATTTAATAATTCGGCAAAATCGTAAATCCATCTTTACATGAAATTTATATATGTTAATAATGGTAATTTTGTTTAGAACATATAAAAACTCTGTAATTCTACTTTTCACAGAAATCGCCAAACGTATATTGCCCCAAATAATTCTGATTTCCTGCTAGAAATAGCGAAATATTTAAACTATTTTGTTTATATTATTTATTTATTTTGCTAAGATAAAATTATTTAGTCAAAGAGATATCTAAATCTGCATTTATTGAAATTAATTACGCTAGTTGCATCTTCACAATGCATTACTATACTAAGAATGTTTGGTATAACCTTTATAAATAATAATGCAAAGTAAGGCACGCAATTAACTGAATATATTTTGTTTAAAACATAAGATGATGAAATAATTAAACATATACAGCAGTTGTACTTTTAAAAAAATTTCAATAATATAAATTATTATTCTGTATCCATCTTGTTTTTAAGAATTATATTAAAATATGTACTTTAGTTAGAATCTGAATAATTTAAATAGATGTTCAATTTTCATTTAACTTTAGGCGTTTTTCTTAAAACTATTTTATATGAAGAATTAAAAAATAGACTGTTGGCACTTATATTAACTGAGTTTATATTATAAACGCTGATTAATATTAATGATTAAATATAAAAATATTCATTTACAGAGAATGACAGATCATGGAATTCTGACATCTCTTACAAGAAATACCGCTGACAAGAAAAAATGTCGACAAAAAACAACAGCATTATTACTATGCGAATAATAATTCAGTGACTGATTAGCAACGAGAAAATACTTTGTTTAAAATATCTAACAGCTATATTACTAACGGCGGCTGGTAATAAAATGGCAAGCCATTTACTCTTTAACTGTCATTAAGTAGGAAGGGATATCGACCCAAAAACAAAAGTTTTCTAGGTTCTCTATTTCCCATTTTAATTTTACCTATTTGGACATATATGTAGATTTTGCATAGAATTACTGGAAAAGGTGCATCAGAATGCCATAATATATCATTAGCAAATGTGTTCTATGAAGGGGAGATAATCAGGCCAGTAAATTTTATAAGGCCTTCACAATGGCAGTGGCTGTCAAAATAAACCTTCATGAAATATGCAATAATGGTGAAGTTATATTTACTTTCTGGAATAAATGAATAACCATTATTATTAAAAAATCACGCAATCTCTATTTAAAAACAATAAAAGAGAAACCATTTGGAATCCCGTGTTCTATAGACGCAGAAAAATGGAACCAGGTGAAATGAAGAGAAAAGGTCGTTCAAAAAAGCTGGCTATTAGCCTGATCACAGAAAGTGAAGAAGAGGGAATAGTTGCCCTTGAAACCAAACAAGTCGTTTCTTGTTGAATTTGCATTCATGCACAAATGCGCAACTTGTTTCACGTAAGTTCTTCTGTTGCTTTTTTTAGGAAACCTACAAATGTTTTCACATTTAAAGTTAAAGAAACTTCTTGTAATGTTCTTGAAAGGTGGATTAGACCGCAAGGTTCTCATTAATTAATGGCCAAGTCTATCTCTAATTAAATTACTCCATTTCCATGAATATTCTTATCCGCTCATTGAGAATTTGTATAGCGGAAATCGGATTTGGGATAGACTTTGTGATACACATGTTCTTGCTTACATCGCTTTACCATTTTATTTTAAACAAAAAAATTCTATTGTGAAGGATAGAAAACAAATATCAGTATTTTACGAATTTATACCCTACGAAAAAATGGATAAGTTATCTTTAATTGGTTATCGTTTAAAAATAGATATCGTGCTCATTCTCAGAAACACTGTTGCAAAGAACATCTTTAAAATAAAGCCAATGAAAATGTTCTAAAGAATATTACAGTTGAAAAGATTTATTACATTTTAAGTATGCTAATTATTACCTAATAAGATAGAAAATTCTAAGATCTTATAATCTACTGCTGACTATGCATTATTTCATCAGTTTAACAGATAATTTTTTTCAAAAATAATTTCGCTTTATAAATCAGTTTCCGCCTCATGAAACAGTCCATCAACTGTTTAGCGTATTATTTCTTTAACCCTTATATTACGTTAAGAATTTAGATACAATATTTGTTTTTGACCATGGTCTAAAGCAAAGAAACGCGTGTATTTTTAGAGATTAGGAAAAAACTATAATGATTAACGCTTTTAATTATAACTATAAGAAAAGTACATTTATTTAATAAAAGCTTTTTTACGCATGGATAAAAAATACCTGAACATAATCAAAAATATAGACTTGGTAAATGCATATAACCAAAAACACAAAATAACTTCCAATCAACAACAAAATGAAAAAATAGATCGAAATTGTGCTTATTATTAAGTAAAGAGGCCACTAGTATATATCGCATAGCACAAAACTAGCAGAATGTAAAGTGTTTTTTTGCAGAGATTCTTTGTGCTCATTCCAGTTTCTGTTAGTGCATGCTCATTCACCTTTCGTTGAAAACTTTGCACCATGGCTATCGTTGCAGGTACTCTATGGCTCAACTAGGCCCTTTCCCAGAATCATCAAAAAGTCTGTATCAAAGTTTGTTGAAGTTCTACTCTAAATGAATTTCGATCACAATACAAAATCATTGCATCTCAACACATCTAAAATGTTTTAGAACAGCACTAACGGCCAGCGAATGATTCTTTGTTGACAGGTGTAACCGGCCAATAGTTTGTCGAGGTTATTCACACTTCCCTTTGTGGCGTTGTAGTCAAAGATGAATGGGGGCTTCTCTCATTGCCTCCATTCACTGTTGCGTCCTTATGTTCAATATGAGAAGATTTTTGTTCTTATTTGTCCGGTCAGCTCCAGCTTTTTTTTTTCTTATCGTCCTCAAAATTGTGAATTTTTTTTAGAAGATCAGTCAAACAATGATACGACGTGCAAGAATTATCCATCCTGATGTTATGACCTTGCAATTCCTTGGACAAATCCAATACCACGTACCTACCTAAATTACGCTTCTGGTATTCGCCAAGGATTATTTCAACATCTTTATCTTACAGGTGATGCTTGATTTGGCACTGAATGTCACCAACAACTTAAATCGTACCATGCCGGCTACTTAAGTATGTATTGACAAGGGACAGCGGCCTCTGAAGGAGAGCAAACGCTTTTCCACGGTAACATTTAGTCTTTGGATGTACAGTTGTAGTAAAATCTCAACCCATTATCCAATACTTCTAGAAAAGCAGCCAGTTTGTTTCATTTATGCTGGTTGCCCTGATCTCATGATTTTCAAATCGAATCAGCCGAGCAATCATTCAGAATGCTTCGAAATACATGACAGCAGAACATATAGCTCGACCAGTTTCAGTATTCTAACGGCAAGCATTTGCTTTTCTAATAGACCCGTAAACACCTGTCAACAAAATTAATCCGAAATAAGCTTGCATGTACACGTAACCGATGTCGTTCTATTTTGTACAGAGAATACGCTTGCCTTCCAAGGGCATGAAAAGATCGAATGATAAGTTTATCGAGTAGTCCCTGAAACCATTGAATGAAATTTGCATTCGACAACCAGCCTTGACTTGATTATGATGATGCTTCGCGCTGCATTTTTCAATCTTTAGATTTCGAGATTTCATTTCCGCTGAGAGTAGATATGTTATCGAAATCATCAAACCTTGAAGAGGATGAATCGCGGAAGTCACATTCATCATCATTGATATCCTTGATATGTAATACTTACTCCTTAACATCACTGTCTTTCTCAATCGCTGCTAAAATTTCTTCAAATGTAAAACGCCTGCGACTACTCATATTCTAAATCAAATACGGAGTTACTGCTATGGTAATATCAAGGAAAGTACGACACGGATAACCTCACATAACTATAAATAAAAAGAATTAAATTAAAAGTGCAAAAATAAAATAAACAAAAAAGGCTAATTTTGCTTTAAAAAATCGCATTCACATATATAGGCTTCAAGTCACTGTGACCAGAAACATGATGTAGGTGTACAAAATCTTTTGTGAAATGGGTAAGAGTCCAATAGTTAAAAATTTTTTGCTAATATCTTAATTATCCAAAATTAGGCAAAATCAAAAACTGAAAATAAAATCACATTTTAACAGAGATTTTAGGTAGCTCAAAACTGCTCTCCGGTCAAATAGACTCGAACTCAGTATAAGAAATTAGCTGGTCTACATTTTTTATTGTTTGGACCTTATAGTTATGTCACATTATTAATTCCAGACATTTACATAAAGGTAAATAATAATTTATAGTGTATCTTATGCATTACACCGAACATACTCACAAAAGACAAATGTTAAAAGAATGCATATTTAATGACCACAGATATTTTGGCTACGTACCTTTAACCACTGCCAAATATGAGAAATAATAGTTCAAAAATATTCTTATAAATTGTTCTACTTTCTTTTAAAATCATTACGGAAAAAAACTGTAGCATAAAGATGGGGAAAATGAATACTTATAATTTTACCAATAAGATAAAATAATAATTTTACCCACAATATGAATTTGGTCGTCAGTGCTTCTGAAATATTTCTTGTATCTTCCATTATCTACTTTTATTAATCTTAACGTTTATATATTTTACATATTTGTCATCAATTTAATTAATTTTTTGACATATCTCGAAATTTTCTTTTCTTAGCATTATACTGGACTAAGAAAAAGTTTGGATGTAAATATGATAAATAAATTGAACTGTCATATTTATTGTTTGTCTGTGAAACACTTCGGTGACATTAAGAACAAGCTGTTATCTATGAATAGACTAACGGCTTAAATCATATTACCATAATCATAATTCGTGCTCAATATTAAAAATAAAATAACTAGTTTTGATAATGTTGCTGAAACTATGCTGACTTTAAATATCTTTAGATATAAAAAAGGTAAAGTGAAGTTACCGAACTAAAATTTTCTTAATAATTATTGAACACATTTTAACATTTTGTGAAGAAAGTGAAAATAGATCTCTACACAACTCACTCTAGCTGTCCAGCGATCAGTTATAGGTGACATTTCACCAAAGCAATTTCAAAAAGGGAATCATTAAGTCATAAAAATATTGGAAAATATTATTCACAAATCTAGTAATTAAATAAGGTCAGGTGTCAGTGAATACAAGATTGTTCAGTCTTGCAGGAAATCCTTTCTGAAGAACATAAAAAATACATAAATCAATTGATCTTAACTAGGACATAAAAACAATGCGTAATCATTTTCCCTTCTTGGAACATGAAACAGGTTTCGATGCGATGATACCAGCCACCATGTTAAATACTCTGAAAATAAACTGGTATTTGAGTGATGAGGCTATTTTCCAGCTCATTTGTCTCATCAGTAAATATATTTTACGTTATTAGTCGAATACAAAGTGATTAAAACCCACAAGCCAAAAAGTGGTTGGTTTTAAAGGGTTGGGGTTGATGAATTTTACATTTAATATGTCATATCATATAAATAATAAAAGCCATTTTGGATTAATAAGCCGAAAGAAGATAATGAAGCCAAACGCTTTCTCGGAGAAACATTAAAAGTCTCCATGCAGAAGATCTAGATTTTTTTACATCATATTCGTTAGTTTTAATGGAGCACGTATTTGTATCTTTTGGTAACAGTAGGGACTCGATGAATATGATACCTGCAATACAGCTCGCTATGAATTTTCCGGATGATCGTATACAACTCTAGACATAACAAATGCTAAAAGATTGGCATCGAATATGTGGTGATGATGTTATTGAAGCTAAGGATCACAGAATGTGTGCAAACGTTTCAAAGAATTTATTTAAGGAAGATTTTCATTTATTGTCAGAACTTGAATTAAATCATTAGACAAAACGACCATGTCCTTTATTGAAAGAATCGAACAGCTAATTGTGAAAATTATCTGGCGTGAAATAGGAGTATTTACGAGCTGATTATAACAGCCAATCATTTGAACAGCCTTCTATATTATTGCAAGGAAAGGTTTTAATGTCAGAGGTGACAGTTTACATGCATAGTACTCTGAGATTATAGCTGCACAAGAATTAATTTCTACTTTGTGATTGAGAGACGCTTTGAAAAGCTTTGTGAATGAGAAATTCAAACTGATCAACAACACTCTTAGCACTGGAAACTGAAATAATTTCTATACAAGTGGTTTACTTTATTTATACAGGTACCTTGGAGGCAGTTCTCTTTGTTTGCTTCTCTTGTTAACTTTCAAATTCTAGGTTGACATTAACACACGTAAATATTACGAAGAATCCTTTCAAACAACTATGAAGCGAATCTTTTTTAGAGAAGCTTTATTTTTCTACGAATCTATCCTAACAAAAAATGTTTATTAACATTTTATAGTTTTATCAGACTGCATGTAGATAATGCGTGGCTATGAAACATCTCGTCCATCTCAACTACCAGTAATAAAATATAAAATGTAAATTTTATGTAAAAAAATCAAGTTCTAGAAATAAGGTCGATCCTCTTAAAAAAATCAGAAAAATAAGAAGAGGAAGAAAAAGTCTTATTTTAATAAAAAAAAACAGACTGGGAAACATCATTTCATTGCTGGCACTACGAACAAGTAAATCGGCTAAAACGCTAACGCCGAAGAGCATATTTAGACTCATAGCGGAAATCCTTCAATCGATACCAAATGGATTTTTAACAGATCTCTTGCTGACCGAGTATTGCTACTCAAGTTGTGCTACCTATCGTGGTTTCATTTCAGATGATTTAAAGGTTTTACGAAATTAATATGGTGTTTCAATCACTACTACGTCATTTCAACTTATCTACCGCATAAAATTATTCTTAATGAATGTTCCGTGCGAATGAGTGGAGGAGATGAAAAAATAACTTCTTAAATTGTGCCAAATGTAAAAGCTGTATTATATTTCAGGTTTGTTATTTAAAACTGCGGATGGGATATATATACTATAGTGAAAGAAAACCAAAGACAAGTTTAACTTAATATTTACATTTATGCATGTTCAATTATCAGTTTCAGTTACACTGTTCCATCTGTTACTTAACATTTAATGTCTTTTTAAAACCTATTTTTAAACGGTTGTACGAAATCTTGCTATTATTTCTGGTAAATTCGCAGGATTATCTACTTCAATGTTAAAGTTTCTTATAGCTTAAAAAATGGTGTCATCGCAAACGAATAAATTATAGCATAAAACATTTCTCTCGTACGCTTTTGTGCGTGTTCAGACATTTGTGAAAGAGAGATTTGCTAATAAAGATGACAGGTAATTGCAGGTAACGTCCGCCGAAGTTCTGCAACGGTTTTTCGCAAGTTTTCATTCAGCTTTGAGAAAATTAACTTAATGGAAGACGATGTTTTGTTCATTGTGAAATACATATTGCTGCGTTATTTTAGTTATTAGATAGTTTTATATTTAGACTAAATTAATTTTTGTCAATAATTTAGGTATGCTTCATCTATTTAAAAAAATAAAGTTTTGTTTTCTTCATTTATGAATTAATTTTGACTTCAAATATAATTATAAAATTTAATCACATTTTAGCGGAATTTTGTAGCATTTTTCAATCGGAATAAATTTTTCGAAGCCAAGATTTCGATTATGGCGACAAGAAGGTATCTGACTGAATGAATATGTAAAACGAGGTAGGAAGACGGGTTTGGTTAACTATTTTAGCAACCTGTTCAGTCTAAAGTCTAATATAATAATGGAAGAATTTACGTGGTGTTAATCTTAAGTTATAGCTTTATTATGAAAAGCTGCCTCACTCGAGAGGCAAACATTCTGGATTCCTGCCAAGACCAGTGGTCTTTCGAGATTCAGTCTCCGAAGTATCTCTCATCTAGATTTGGTTGGCATAGATTGGCTATTAAAATTTGTTGTTCATTCTAGAATTCTTCTGATTTAGTATTGTTCCATATTTATCTATTGTGATGAAAAGTTCTCGATTGTGCAGTTTTGCACCATCCAAGTTCGTTTCTAATCCCGTTGTATGAAATGCACAGAGAAAAGAATCCAAGATTAATTTACTTTAAAGATATACTAAGAAAAATTGTAAAAACTGAAACACGGTAGATAAATCGAATTGATATTACTTAAGGAATGAATTTCTCTAAACAATCAAAATTACGCATATAATACTCGATGCTTTTTTAAAACTGTTTTCTTTTTCCTTCACTGAAATCAAATCTGACTACTTTATACTAGTCCTTAGATTACATTAAATAATGAATACAACGAAAGAGACTAACACTCTTTAAATTTGCATATTACCTCTCAACTTAAAACACCAGAAACAGTTAATAACATTTAAAGAATTAGCCTTGATAAAACATTTTGATGAAAGAAATAACTACCTAGAAACATCTGATCATTTATCTGTAAGGCGTTTTCTTTAAAGAAATTGAAAATCATCTGTCATCTATTTCTTACGAATTGTAATGCAAGAAACGAAGCAAAAAATTGGTTATATGACAAAACTGAATTTTTGTTGCATATTTCGTAATTGCATGACTACGTATTTCATTCAAAAAGCTTTTGCGAAAAGAAAACAATAAAGTTAAAATAAATCTAACATTAAAACGTTTTACTGTTTTAGAGCTGACAGTGAACAAAATCTGTCTCTTTTTCAATTAGACAAATTAATAACAGCAAATATCTAATAAAAGCAACCAGGTTTCCCAAAGAAGAATATGCCATACACATAACTGCTAAAAAATTGAGTTTACGGAATAATTATACTTACATAAAACTGTATTAATGTAATAATTTTATAAACCTTACTTATACCTTTCCAATTTAACTGATTTTTAAAAATATTTCACTAAAATCAATATCTATCTGTACAAAAAATGTAATTAAAATTTTAATATCAAAGTCTTCGCAAATCAAATTATGGTTTTTGTATAAAGTGTTCAAGTGATGTTGACAGAGCAAAATCCTTGATCTTATATAAGCAGATTCATCTTTAAATATGAAATTTTTTTTTAAAAATCCAATAGGTGATATTTACATAGCATTTACAAATTTAGTTTCATTTGAATATGATTTTTGTTATACGCAGTCAATAAGGATGTAGTAATGATTACTTTTCGACAAGTCTAAACATTTACAAAAGGTCTTCTCCAAGCATTAATATTCAGCTGTTTTACGAATCATATTAATCTGCAACATCAGGAAAAGGGGGAAAAACAATCATGTAACATCAAGTGTTTCCCATCACCTGGCTATTTAATTACAAGACGTAAACCATATGGAAAGTATCTTCTGTAGCTATAACTTCTCCGTGACTTCAAATAAACGAACCCACTTTCTCATAATCTTGTAAGTCGAAAATTTTAATTGGAATGAGATCATGTACAGTTCAGCTGACAGACTAGATAAACCGAAAGGCCAGATCCTGTATGTGATGATTATAACAACATTTTACTCGAACTTCTTAGTAACAAAAGCAAAATATTTTTTTATTGGAGTGAGTAATGATTTTTTAACTGCTGGTAAGTCATTCTTATATATGCATTTCAGTGTTAAAGAAAGTAAATAAGAAACTAATTAGAGATCTTTCCTGAAAAGAAAATTAATAAGAATGTTATATATATTTCTTTGAATATATTTCGTAGGGTTTCAGATTTTAAAATGCTTTCAACATGTAAGATAGAATTGTAAACCATTTGTAATTTACCGATCTAAAGAAGATCTAAATTTACAAACATTCTAAAATTACAGTCTTGCTGGGAAAATCGGTGGTGGTGATTGTTACTATAATTTTTTATCTGTATATTTATTCGGGATACAGCACTTTCGTCTAAATCACTTTAGTCTAATTCAGTTTAGTCTAAATCACTTTGGTCTACAAACACTTTAGTCTAAAAGCACTTAGGGCTAAAGGCGCAATAGTCTACAAGCATTTGATCTAATTTGAAATTATTTTAAACAGAATGACTGAATAGGACTTAATCACAGTGCAGGAATAATATTGTTAAAACAGGGTTTGTGTATATTTGGCCAAATTTGAAGCAAACAGTTTTAAAACTAATGACAATTGCTGAATACGATTCAACCAGTGGAAGGGTAATTGTCATGAAATCGTGATTTTGTATACTGACCACTGCATTTTCAACTCAATTATTTAATTCAACAAAAAGTAGCAAAAAAGGATTATTTTAATTTAGTGAGTTTTGAGATTTTATTTTTTTTACAAAAGAACGGATTTTCATATCAACTGAGTGACTTGAGACTCGACTCGAAATTTTTCTGAATGACTCGAGAATTGACTCGGGACTTTTATTTAAATTATGCCTTTATTTGCTTCCAGTTTTAATTGTATTGTATAAAAATAAATACAATCATATAATTAATGAAATAAATACAACACATGACTTCTGTTTACATCTTTTTGTGATCAACATTTAGCACACCACATCTGGAGTGTTTTTAGACCAAAGTGCCTATAGACAGATGTGCTGTTAGACAAAAGCGTCATTAGGGGAAAGCGCTTTTAGACAAAAGAGTTTTAGACAAAAATGCTTTAGACGATTATACCTACACTTTATTCTTATCTGACAGAAAGCAGCGCCTCACTTGAAATACTTTCTTGAGACGAAAATAAAGATAAGCACGGTTATCTCTTCACTTATTCCATGATGTTCTAATAAAGACGTGGTACGCCAATGCGATATAAAACAAACATTCCATTTACATATACTTGCAACTATTTTCTAACAATGCACTAAATGAAATATTCAGTTGATATGACCTCATTTCTTTAGTAACAGACAGGACCAACTTCTAACCTTTCTGTCACGAACATGCTCCATTAAAACGAGATTTTAATAGAACCACTGGAGTGAGCAAAGAATGAAAATTGTCAAAGCAAATTACTGTCTATGACCTCAGCAATTCTAACAGTGCTAGTTATTATTATCAAAGAAAAGCCAATTTGTAGATACTGGCTAAGTATTTGTAAATGTAAGCGCAATAAAGTATGTGTCTTCTTTAATTAAAGTAGATTTTATTATACCTATAATGTGCTCTTAGATATAGACTGAGACAGATTAAAACAATAAATTCGAGCGCATTGTTATTTAATCCTTTTAAAAGCATCTCCTTAGAATTATGTTTATAACATTAATATTTGTTTTAAAATAGTAAATGCAAAATTTCTGTAGATATAACGTTAATATAAAATAATTACACGCTTATTACATTGGTCAACAAGTATTTTTCATCAAGCATATGTCAAGGTGTACTTAGTGTAGTTTTTAATGCTGATTTCAAATATACAATTACTTTTTGACATCACGTAAGTTTTCAAGATGAGAAAGTTTTTTTGGTTTTAGCTCATGCATTATATAGAAATTCCAATTAATAACGTGTATGCATGTATTTCATTTACATCATAGAAACATACCTTTAAAATAAACTACATTATTCATTGCTGCATAGTTCAGATGCAATATTTCATCATCTTAAATTAACCAATCAAGTTTTGTCTGATGAAATAGGTATTTCAACATCTCAAATTATCCAGTCATAATTGGTCTGATGAAATATTTCATTATCTCAAATTCAATATAAGTATAACTGTTTGTATCCATTTCCTTACTTGTTTTACAGTGTTAACAATGTCAAGACAGTGTAGAAATCCTCCTGATGTGTTTTGTTATGTCTGTGGACAATTTATTGTGAAAGCTCAAAAACATACAATAACACCAGAGATCAAGAAGATTTAAAAGCTATATTTTGACTATCCCCTTGGAAATCAGGACAAGTTATGGGCACCACATTTTATCTGCTCAGCTTGCTCAAATGGCTTACGTAACTGGTTCAATAAGACGAAGAAGTCCATGCCTTTTGCCATTCCAATGATATGAAGGGAGCCGAAAGACCATTTTAATGACTGTTATTTTTGCAAAGTAAATGTCACAGGAATTTCTATGAAGAATAAACACAAAATTGGGTATCCCAATTTGGATTCTGCAATGAGACCTGTGCCTCACAATGGAAGGCTGCCAATTCCAGTTCCACCAGATGATGGTATTGAAACAGCAGATGATGATGCTGACTGTCACGATAATGCTGCTGAGGAAGATTATGTGGCTGATGACGATAGCTTTGACCCTCAGAAATTTTCCCAAGCTGAACTGAATGACCTTGTCAGAGACCTATCCCTCTCAAAAGATAAACAGAACTGTTGGCATCAAGACTGAAGGAGAAGTATCTTCTAGAGCACGGTGTTCGTATAAGTTATTTTCGGCAGAGAAATGTGGTTCTACAAACGTGTTTTTCTGTTGAAGGCCCGCTTTGCTTTTGCAGTAACATCGATGGACTTTTCGAATGTTTATCACAAAATCATGATCCTGCAGAGTGGCGTTTGTTTATTGACTCTTCAAAACGAAGTTTAAAAGCTGTACTTCTCCATAATGGTAATTTGAAGCCCTCCATTCCTATTGCACACTCCGTTCATCTTCATGAATCATATTGAGAATATGGAACTTTTACTTCATGCCATTGCCTATGAAAGATACTCATGGAAAATAAGTGGAGATTTAAAAGTCATTGGAATGTTAATGGGAATGCAGTCAGGTTTCACAAAATACTGTTGTTTATTGTCTATGGGATAGTCGGGCAACTGACAGACATTATTCGGAATCAAACTGGCAGACAAGAACATCATACCAGCCAGGACTTTCTAGCGTCAAGAATACACCTATTGTAGATCCATGTAATGTTCTATTGCCTCCTTTGCACATAAAGCTTGGAGTGATGAAACAGTTTGTAAAGACACTAGGGAAGAGAAATGCAGAGGGTTTGAGTATATTGTAGAAAAGTTTCCCAAAATCACACAGGCGAAGTTGAAAGAGGGTATCTTTATCGGACCCCAAATTAGAGAAGTACTCAAAGATGTCAACTTCAAGGCAACACTAGATTAACTGGAACTGCCTGCCTGGAATGCTTTCAATTGGATCTGTGAGAATTTCTTGGGCAAAAAGAAGGCAATGGACTACAAGGATGGCATCAAGAATCTTCTGAAATGTTACTCAGCAATGGATTGTCGCATGTCACTGAAAGTTCACTTCTTGGACTCCCATCTGGATTTCTTCGAGATAACCTTGAAGCAATGTCTGATGAACATGGTGAAAGATTTCACCAGGACATTAGTGCCATTGAGAAACGGTGCCAAGGCTTCTGGAATGACAGTATGCTGGCTGACTACTGCTGGACACTTTACCGTGATCAGCCAGATCAGGAACACCGCAGGAAATCTAAATCACAATGTTTCTAACTCTGTTGTTCTAACATTGTCTGTTTTTTCTGACCCATTTTTTGTGTATTCACTCTTTGTAGAATGATAGTGATGATTTTTAACTCAATAAACTCGTTTACTTTCTAAAATAATATGTCCTTATTTATTACGTTAATGATTTCATATATACAAATATGTAAATATTTGCATGTATCTACTGGAAACCTGATACGTGCTGCATACAAATGGAGTGAAATTTTGAAATAAGCATGAAAAATTAGTCTAAAGAAGCTGATTTGCATTCATAATGAGTATAATACATTTAATTTTGTTGACCAGTGTTATTTGTATTAAAAACTTGCATTAAGATTCTTTCAAATGTAATTTTTTCTTCCTATATGATTATGTTTACGTTATATTTATTGTTAGTTATGTCCTCTTATAATGATAATTTCATGTGTCCGCAGAGTTTAATTAAAAATTAAATAATTTTATTCACTTTTCAATTTACGATTTCTGAGTTATAAGATGTTTCAAGCACCTAAAAATAAAATTCTTTTGATAATAAATATTCAGAAAACTTAAATGTTATATCCTAGGAATTGGCAAGATGGCGTCAATTATTGTAGGCTTATAAAATTTAAAATAATTTTAATAATTAAAATACTAATATTATATTCTAAAATATTTTAGTATATGAAGAAAGACTATATATATATATATATTAATATTATAACTTCAAGTTATATTAATTACATTAAGAAAAAATATTAAATCAGCTACATTATAAATTGATCTGACTATTTTCAAAGGTTAATCTCAAAATTAAAACTAGGTTAAATGTAACAGCTTTAAAACTGTTAGTTCCTGCTAACCTTCCAATCGATATTAAGTCTTTGCTGCCAAACATAACTATATTTTGTATAATCATCGCTTCTAGATCTATCTGTTGAAAAATTCAGAAATACTAATGCTAATTATCGTCTGTTTAGTAGTAAAGCTTGGAATATTTTTAAAAATTTTACTTCCGTGTCCTTATATCAGTCTGACCAACATATTATCTACGTTTCATCCAGTCAGGAAAGCTTCCTTAAATAGCAAACACTTTTGGAACGGAATATCTGCAGGCGGACACTCGGGCTAAAATCACAAAAGCAACCGGTCCCGGTTTAAGAGCTTTATTAATTAAAAACAGAGCTGCCAAGCGTAACTCTGAGCGGTCTTCCAAATCGACTTCTAATGACCCTCGGGCTAGCCACGATGAAAACTCTCACACCTTTTTCCGAGATCACAGATCGGGCAATGGCGGCAGCTGATTGATGTTCATTACATTGGTTTCTGAATACTCTTCATTACTCATTAAAATAAATTAATTAGCAGAGAGGGGCATTAGTGGAATCTCGGTGGATCAGAGTCGGTCCTATTACTCCTGGGAGTACGTCCACAGATGTTTTAGGGAATTCAATTTGTGACGCCGACTGCAGCGAAAATCTTGATGAATTAATGCAATTGTTTCTGACTTAGAACGCGAACTCGTTCTAGTCAATAGATCACCGTGCTTGATTTGGTCACCTCTATTGAGAAAGTAGAAATTGGAAACGACTGAGCTAGTTAGACTAGAACAGTATTGCTGCTACAGCACGGAGACGTATGAGCTTCCTTAATTCAATTCCAACAGCGTCTACAAATCCATTTCTTTTATTGGAAGTTACCATTAGCCAAGACTACGTAAAATCGTTGTCTGAACTTAGGTTTAATTAGTGTTAATACAGACTGGAGTTTATAGGAAAACATATGCTGTAAAGTCTGTTGTATTTTTGCTATTATGTTAAAGAGACTTAATATTATGTAACGCTGTTTGTTTTAAATTGGACTTTTGTGAATTAAGTCTCATTATTTAATGCATAAAGACGGTTGATCTAAATCCAAAGAGTTACTTTGGAAGAAAGTCTGAAATCTTCCTAATAATAATAATAATAATAATAATAATAATAATATAATAATAATAATAATAATAATAATAATAATAATAATAATAATAATAATAATAATAATAATAATAATAATAATAATAATAATAATAATAATAATAATAATAATAATAATAATAATAATAATAATAATAACACAATTATCTAGTACTTTAGTGTAATTGAATGATGACTTTGTGGTTATTACATTAAATTTATTTTAATTTCCCGGTCATTAAAAAATAATTTCAAATGAATAACTACAGTTAATACAAGAAATTCTGTAGCAATAAGTTTTTCTATAAGAAAAAGTAAATACAAAAAACCCAATACCACAACGTAAGCAGCATGAACATTTTTCAAAAAAAAATAAAAAAATTTTGTCTTCATCCGGACATGTTTCTTCCATGAAAACCAACGTAAAAGAAGATAATTAATATAAAATGTCTGACATTGGTTTTTTTCTCTGTTGCGTGTCATTTCCACACAGACCCAGCATAATCTTGGTGGTAAATTTAGAAATTTGCTGTAAATTATTGTCTCTAGATGGAAAACAAATTGACTTTAAACTTACTGATATTGCCAGCCTCAACAGAAACATATTGTTGACTGTTATTTACGAAAGGTAGGGATTCGCTTAAACATTTTCCATCAAGATATTTATAATAACTGAACAAACTAATGGTTCAACGCCATGCAGAGCTTTTCTTGTCGCCATCATTAGGATTTAGTCCTGAATGTTTTCGGTCGCATTGATAGCAAGTGGTAGTAGATATTTTTAGGTAGACCTCTCTAATTTTAGATCGTACAAGTGGCCTGAGTTGATCTTAAACCCGCTATCTATTGGTTGCTTTGTTTTCTATGTAGTTTTTAAAAAAAAATAAATAGCCATTTTTTTATCACGGAAGCAAAAAAAACATGGAAAAAGCAACAAAAAAAAAACAATTCCATTTAGGATTAAACCAAAATAATAATGGTGACAGAGGAAAACCTTCAAAATGTAGGTCTATCAGTTACTTTTATATATAATACAATGTGAAATACCCAAACTAATCCTCTGCTTTCTTAGTTTTGTTTGTTTAAACAGTTTAATTATTTTTATAAATTTTTATTATTAACTGCTCTGGGAAAATTTTTTAAAAGTAAGTTTAAAACAAAATTGGCAAGTTATCAATTAAATATATTTACATTTTAATCAATTTAACTCTGAAATTGCAATTAAACTTAAATTATACGATATTACCATCAGCAAAACTTTCTCATTTAAAAGAATAATTCGATATTTTTTCATATACAGTACCATTTAACACACTGAAAAATTTTTTTGTCTAGATTTTTAAGTGATGATTAGACATTAAAAGTTTTTAAATGACTTATTTTTCTTAATAAACTGTTAGTAGATTTGTAGATGAATTTATTTATCTTTAATTCTAAAGATAAATTGACGCTCTCAAGGTGTAAAGGTATATTTCAAAATCGTAGAAACAGATGAAATCTGCATTGATGAGCTAAACCCCTTTATTACGAATTGCATTTCAAAGACTAAAATGCAAAAAAAAAATACTATTAAGAAAGAAGAGAATTAGAAAAATTTCAGAGTAGAAATAATGCAATAGAAAGTTGAACATGAACAGAGGCCGGATTACATTAGTACAGCAAGGAAAATACTGTCTATTATACATTAACCTTTTAGTTTGTTTTATATTATGAGCAGTATCTATTTCACATTTCTAAGTGCTTAGCTTCAAAGTAAATTTCAAATTCTATGCAAGAATATTTATCAATAAAATATTTTGCCTAGGGGCATTGTGAAACATTTTAAACCACTTATACTATTCTGTTCACGAAATATTTTATCTTATGAATTTACTTAGACGAGCTTTTACACTGAACAAAAGCTGCATGTCAGGATTTTATAAAATTTTGGCGTAGCAATGTTTAAACAATAATCTCTTTCTCTTCTTATTAAATTTTCGGAAATCTGACAGAATATTGCCAGTTAAATGAATAATTCTAGCAGAAACTTCACCTTTCATATCTCAATTTGCAACTTCTATCATTTTCCTCGAATACCTATGCAATCTGTATATGCTTTAGATTGGAAAAAAACGTGACATAAATATTAAGCCATCTCTGTTGAATCCATCTGGCTTCTTTCTGAGACTGCCAGCACAGAGATAGCATTTAGGCCAGAATGAAGAGCGACAAACCTCTGGTATGTTACTTCAGATATATGCATCAGCTGGGAATACGTGTTTACTGAACTGATGGCGGAAAGTAGCCATAGTGGTATAATTTTGCATTCCCAAGGAAGTAATTACAGCTAAGGGAGAAAATTTCTGCTCCAAATTACTTATGATGTATTGGAAGATCATGAACAAATAAAATTATAACTCTTAACAATAAGGTGAGTCATCCATTTTTGTCAATAAAATTCTATAAATTAATTTGCATTAAATTCTTTTCTCATGATTCAGAGTTTTGTAACGATTTTGTAATAAATTAAATGAATTAAATGGCGCATGTTAAATAATAATAATAATAATAATAATAATAATAATAATAATAATAATAATAATAATAATAATAATAATAATAATAATAATAATAATAATAATAATAATAATAATAATATAGATAAGAAATTGCTTTACTTAAAGAAGCATGAGATGATGATGAATAAGGGGAAACTCGTTTGAATGAAACATTATTAGACGTAATCCGCTTATAAATTCAATAGCATCTAAAAATTAGAAACTAGAAAAACTACGCGATAATCATCTCTTAGAGATTATACCAAAAAATCTGATATAGTTGTCTACAAAAATTATTCGCAAAATAATGGATTAATTTTCTGATGTCCATTTGTGTACTGCGGTTGTAGTATGATATAAAAGTAAAAAAAAAGTTCTGCCATATAATTCTAAAGCTACAAGTAAATAAAGATCGTAATTGAGAGGGAGAATATGCATAGAAATCCAAGACTAATATATATACAATAGTTTATACAATTCTAGTGAAGACTTTATATAATTATCAACACTAGGAGCAACACAACAACTTGTTTAGATCAGTTTATACAAATAATCTGCAAAACTTGAAGATAAATACAATAAATATTAGTCAGTTGCTGAGAAGTCAGTGCAGAACAGTTTTTTCATTATTCCAAATAACCTGGACAGAATATTCAATCAGACTCGCCTCACACCTGCTCCGCCAAAGTCTATATTTACATTATCTAAGTGAACAATAAATGGATCGGTTATAAAGATAAATCTGTTGACAAGCACAACAGATAAAATATATTAAAATAACCTTTCGGTAGTTGTGTATGAATATTTATACGGTTATCAGAATAGTCACAATATTGTTTAAATTCAATAACTGTTTATAGAAACATTATTTAGCAACGAGAAAACTAACAAATCTTTTTGCTTGGGATCAATCTGGTACAAAAACAACATTTAATAATAAGTTAATATAAAATTACAATTTTTTTCTTTTAACATTTTCTAAGAAAACTAAAAAAATAATTAATTTAAAATTGTATGTAAAAATAGCGAAATAAAATTGTTTTAGCATTATTAGACAAGACAAATTTAATGTAATTTGTTTATAATTGAAACAAAATTGTAGTAGAAATACAATATCCACGAGATATATATCCCAATAAGATTTTGAAATAAACTGTTACTCCAAAATTATGAAAATTTTGATCATTCTCAGATATTTACATATCTGCCAACATTGAAATTTCTGCCTAAAAATATTAGATTTACGCGCTAATATTATTATTTGGTCATTGTTTGGATAATCGATTGTAAGAGTCTCTTTTCAAATTTATCTGACTTAAAAGTTATGAAAATTCAATCGTGAACAAATTAATTTAAAATATAGCATTATTTTAAAAAAAGAATTCCAACAAAACATTGACTAGTCAGCAATAGTTGTTTTACATGCTAAGTTAGATGATTATGCAACGTTACTCTGAAAATGACTGCTCAATGCCATCTTTTTATTTATGTTATTGTTGCAATTGAGATAATCAAACACATTCGCACAAAATGTTTATATGGCACCTGCGTTCTATCATTAAAATTCCAAATCTTAAAATCTTACATGGATAGAGAATGAGACAACCATTTTCACTAAAAATGTGTGCATATCATTATCAAAATAATTCACTTAATTAGTTTTAAAACCTCACTGATAAATTTACTGAGAATTTTGCAGTTTGTAAATTATCGTAACGAAGCTATATCTACAATGCATTCATAACGATCTAATATTAGTACAGAAATATCATTTTGTTTAAATATACATATTCCAAACTGAAAGCTTTTGGCCATTTTTTTGTTTATTTGTTTGTTGTTTTTCTTTGGAGTTGGAGAGGATTCATCTATTTATATAAGTAGAATGATTGTTATTCCTAATGAAATAAAGTATATTAATAAAGATATTCTTGGAGATATATCATATTTGTTTTTTTATTATTGAATGCTATGATATAGTTTTAAAAATGAACAGCAGAAACAATACCAATGGTTTCAAAAGTGATGCGATTCTCATCATTGAGAACAACATAAAAACCGAACACAAGTTATACCAAAATTTCTTTAAATTATTTTTATTAGTTTCATACCAAACCTAATTTTTCATTTGGTGTTATTTTCTAACCACGAGATTGCACACATAAGAGAAGCTAAAAGATCTATTTTTTCCTTGATGGTAACAGTCGCTATGACTGGGCAGATATTACTATAAGAGCGTAGCGTGTGAAAAGCGCATGGAAACTAGTCAGTGTTAGGTAAACTGATCTTTCCAAAACCATTCTCTTTTTAATTCGATAATTTACTGGACGATAACTCATCTTTACTTCTTTTCGAATGCTTAAAATAAAGCAAAAGTCTACCATACGTGGTACTTAAGTGATATTACAACAGAAAATATAGTAGATGCGGCGTAAATACCACAAGAATGAGATATTTCGTCTCTTTACGTCAAGCATTAAAGATGAAGTAAAAATGAATGACTTTTGTTTTGTATAAGACCTGCAGAAGTTAAAACTTAAGTAGACAAAAATTCTAAAAAAATCCTTGTAGAAAGGAATAAAACAGCAATATTTATTTCGTCAATCCTCTATTCATGTAAAAAGGTTCTTTAATAAGATAGAAAAATCCTTTTCAGTAAGATTACAGTAATCTAAAATGGTACAGGTTAAAACAAAACATTCTAGTGCTGTTTGAAAATGATTTTACGTATTCCTAAAGGGTCTAGATTGTTTGATAATGCAAATTATATATTCCTTCTAATACTTTTCTACACAAATAAAATATTAATATTAAATTATTTAATTAATGCAGTAACAAGGGACGTAAGCATTTCTGTTTTGAAAGAGAATCATTAATGTTATACTGAAATCTTTTACAAAACTATTTTTAGCATTATTTTTTTGTTTTAATATTTTTATGGATAAGATTAATTTTATAACAAAAGAAAACAAAAATATCGCCTTTATCTACAGGGTGTCCATAAAGTCGCTTTACAATTTAAAAATTTATTACAAAGGCAATTGATGAGATATCTTAATCAAATTTGTTGTATGTACTCAGTGGTTATCAAAGTTTTTAATCACATTACATTTGTGTGGTGTGGGATCATGTGCAATCGAATCATTGGTCAATTTTTCTTCCATGAGAAATCAATTACTGCAAGTGTTTACCATGACCTTTTGACTGAATATGTGGCACCACAACTAGATGACCTTAAACCGACCATCATTTTCCAGCAAGATGGTGCACCACCACATTAGGGACTGCATGTTCGCCATTTCCTAAATCAAACATTTCCAGACCGGTGGATTGGAAGAGATGGCCCAATTCCCTGGCCACCTCGTTCACCAGATATCACTCCCCTGGACTTCTTTCTGTGGGGTTATGTTAAAGATATCTTGTATCGAACAAAGATACGGGACATCACTGACCTAAAGCAAAAGATCACTGATGCCATTGCGACCATTGATGAGGCTATGCTACAGAGAACATGGCAAGAAATCGAGTACCGTCTTGATGTGCTTCGTGCAACTAATGGTGCCCATATAGAGGTGTATTAAATGAGGCAAAAAAACTTCACTATCTACTCCTCATTTTGTAATAATTTCCACATATTTGTATGTTCATTTGCTTTTGTAATAAATTTTTTTTAAATTGTAAAGAGACTTTATGGACACCCTGTATATTTCCTTACAGATAAGACTGCGTTTTTTTCTAAAAATAAAAGAATGGTGTATGACTCAATACAACAGCTAAAATATATTTTCTTCTATTCCTTTAGCAAACAGTATTTTTATTTCGTTTATTATTATTAATTTTACGTATTACTTTTTCCTTGAGACTTTCGAAGATGTAGCATTTTACACCAGCTGTTCTCAAAGTATTTTCATGATAATGATTTTGTTCTGATTTATTTCCATACTTTATAATTAATTATCTAATTGCGCTCTAACTGTGTATTAATTTTAAAATTTAACAGTGTTAAATAATACATTCTCACCACATAAAAATACCCTCAGTCATTAAAGGTTTTCCTTAAACATTTTCAATTTGAAAATTTATTTAATTTTACTCAAAATGAATACAATAGTCATCCAGAATTACGATAATTTTCGCTGTCATTTCTATCTCTCATTATGTAATGAATTTATTTCCATAATTAGCACTTTATAAATATAGAAATCAATATAAATATCGATTGTTCAATTTGATACAATTTAAAATACTTTCGTAAATTATATCTTTACTTTTTTATTTTTTATAAATAAAGATAACGAAATCGAACGTGTTTCAGTGTCCCTCGTAAAACCTTGTTAGTCGTATTTTAGCTAGGAAACCAACCCTCCAAATCTGAATATTTATGGCTGTTAATAATGAGAAAAAATTTATGACAATAACTGGTTTAAAGCCGTACTTAAACGAACATTTGGTGCCAATGCGTGCAAAAAAAAAAAACATACGTAAAGATGATAAAGAAATATCTCTGCTGTATTTAAAAAAAGGTATTCTTGGAGTAGCATCTGAATATTTATTATTATTATTATTATTATTATTATTATTATTATTATATTATTATTATTATTATTATTATTATTATTATTATTATTATTATTATATTATTATTATTATTATTATTATTATTATTATTATTATTATTATTATTATTATTATTATTATTATTATTATTATTATTATTATTATTATTATAGTTTTTAGATTTTTTTGTTTTGCTGTGCAATGTTTAGAAATCGAATTGGTGTGTTTGCAGCATTTCAAATCATAATGTTAGGTTGACTTTTAGTTTTCTGGAAGAATTTTAATAAGAAAAAGACAACAATTGTAAGCAGAATCCCTGTCAGATATGTAAAATTAATTTTTTACTAAGAAAGAATTAATCGTACAGGTTTGTTATTAAAACCAGAAAGAAAAATTTTTTAAAGTGTTGCTTTATTCTGTATTATTAATTGAATAAAAAAAAGAAAGTTTTTTCGTTGAAAACCATTTGAGAAGTTGGAAAAGTTTTGTTTTGTTTACGAAATGCTGAAAAAAATCTAAAAACATATTTTTCATTGTTTAGATCAAAGAAACTGGCTGGGAAATGGGGTTCTTAATCGCGTACATTCTGCAAATGCGCCGCTTTTATTCTCATACTTCAATTATTTTGAAGGTTTATCATCAAGCATGGTCAACTGCAGTTATTAAAAAAGAAAAAAATTGAGGAAAGTACAAAAAAGAAATGAGTCCAACATTATTAATATTCAAATAAAGCAATAAAATTACTGATAAAATATGAAAATAAGATATAGGATAAAAATAAATCAAGTTTAATTATAATCATTAATGTTACTTATTTAGAAAATATTTCAATTAAAAGTATATTTTTTAATTATTCAAAATGCATAAAAATAGCATTTCTTTGATTTCAGATAATTATTTATAATGGACAATCTGATCCTCGATAAAAAAGCTCAAAAATACATTAAATAAATTCTCGTATTTGCTGACTCAGTAACAATAAGTAAAATGCTTCTCTACATAAACTTTAGCTTCATTTGTTGCTGAAGATGGATTTTACACGAAATTTACTGACGCCACAGAAACGAGCTGTTAGCTTTTCAGATAATCAGAAGTTCCGGTAGTTGTCATATTTTGCAAATAGCATGGTCAAATTAACTTGTCGAACAACCACTTTTTTACCATAGATGATAAATAGAATTTCCGTTAAAGGAAGTCAAATGAAACGTGAGAAAAATCAATTTTTTTCTATTATACGGAAACTCATTTGAAATCACGCTTTACCCCTTTATAAGTCATTTCCGAAAATTTTGTCATTTAGAGCTTACCTTTAGCGGAGTCTTTCTAGTGTTGTTAAAATCTAAGAGTTTTTAGTAACCGTTTTATATTTAGTATAGAATGTTTGAAGTTATATGAGGCAAACATTGTAAAAATTAAATTATAGTGCCAAAGCAAGTGGAGTTTTATATTTCACGTAAAAGAAAACCGAGAAACATTTTGTAGTAAAATTTATCAGAAACCTTTGTGATGTCAAAATCGATGCTGCTAGCATCATCCCCTCACCATAGGCGTATCAGTGCGTACTTGAGAAAAAATTAAATATTTACTGTTATATTCCTTTCTAAAATTCAGCTATGCATGCATTCTCTTCAACTATCATTCTTTTATTTCTAAAGAAGAGATAAATACAACCATTAAAAAATCTACATTAACGAACAAAACACTGTTTTATTTAAGGATTTTTCATTTTATTAATGAAGTTATTTGAGAATTTCCAAGAAAATTTTAAGAATTTAATAAAATTTATATTTGCGCGTCTCAAATGCTTAAGGATGTGAAACATAGTAATAGCAGTACAATCAAATAAGCTGTATTCATTAATACAGATGTATTGAAATTAAAATTGAAATTTAATTGTACTTGAAATAATTACTTTATTCAACAGTTTAGTCAGCTAACTTGAACATTAATAAGTCCACTCAATAAAATTCAATAATTAAAGGTTACATAAGTGTTATATTATAACAAACCAAATAATTATTTTTAAAATTTTAATAATACATTTTTATTTTCCATGCAAAGTAGTCTAACAGAATACTTATAATTTACATAATTTACTTTGTTTCTTGCTTGATTACAAAACACATTATGAAAACCGTCCGCCTTTTTACTGTTGACTCAAAGTGGTTAAATAGTTTGCAAATCGCGGCTTTATAAACTTCTTTGTAAGACCATGTAAATTTATACCTTGCAAGATAAAATTATCAGCATTTACTTTTATCTTCTAGACAGTGTGATATATTAGTTTAAATATGCTAATAAATTATTAATATAAACAATATTGGAAATAATTATGGAAACTGAGAAAAATCGGAATATAAAACGAAAATAACACGTGATAGAATCGCATCTCAAGCGTAAAAATAAAGTGCTCCGTGGCACAGTCATTTGTTGATATGATACACTGTGACCTAGTTGTGATGAAATTAGTTATAAAGTGCGAAACGCAGATGGAATATAAAAGTATAGACAGTGTTATCACTATAGTGTGGTGAATGTGTGAATACTTAGCTTCTGGAAATAAATATCAAATAGCAAGCATATTAAAATCATTGCTAACGATGGCTCCTCGATGCGGCAGACTACAGCTCGACTGAGGTTTCAGGAGCTGTATACACTCTGAGGAGAAAACACGGAAATTTTCCTGTTGGCAATAAACACGGTCGAAGAATAAAGCCCAAACTCTCTAAAAGTAGTGTTAAGTACCTCAGGGAATGTTCTCTATGTAATAGATGCCGAGCCAGTGGAGATCTTGCAAACAATTTAGCTGCAAGTACAGATGTTAACTTTTCTTCAAGAACTTTAAGACACACATTAACCCAGTGATTTCATTGGATACACAACTGCCCGAAAATATTTTCTGAAGAGGGACAACGAAATAGCATGGATGAAATGAGCATCAGAAATGAAAGTGAGATGACCAGACCCGAAAGAAGTTGCTCTTTATAGATGAGTCCAAGTTTGAACTGTTTGGCATTAATTAATGGCAGTTTGTTCGAAAGCAGAACTTGACAACGATATAACAATCAGTGTACAACAGATACAGTAAATCATAGGGTAGATCATTACAAGCCTGAAGCTGGATATCAATCAAAAGTGTTGGGATTTGCATAAAACTAAAATATACTGACTGCCGACAGGTAAGGTAGGTTCTCATCCATCATGCCATTTCCTCAAAAAGACAACTAATTGAGTAGAAATTTATCTTCCAAAACGACAACGACCCCAGGCATACAGTTAATGGGGGAGGACTATCTGGAACGTAAACAGGCCAATAGAACATTCACAAAGATCTGATATGTACATCCACGATTGAGGCTATATGGCGTTTAGTGGCTACTGAGAGAATAAAATGACAACCAAACATTTTGGATGAATTGTGGAAAATGCTACAGAATATTTGAACAACATTCCACAGTCATACATTGATAATCTATATGAGAATAAGAAAACAAGGTTTCCATGCTCTTATATCTATATAACGTCATGGCGCAGTGAGTAGCGAGTTTGTTCATCAGTTCTTTTGTGTCGCGGGTTCGATCCACTATGGGGTCGGAGGTACGTATTGCTGATGAGGGTCAAGAGTTCGAAAAAGCTGTACAGCCCTTATCTGGACACTGATATTCGCCTTGACATTCAACCTCGACAGGGATGGGCTCTGCCAGATTGTGAAATACTCTAGACTCATCTCTCGAAGGGCCCCAACGACCTATGGTTATGGAAAAAATGAAGTGAATCTATATAAAGCAGGGGTAGGGGTCACATATCATATACTAATGCACTCTACAACGTATTCATTTTTGTTTTTGTATATTCTCTGTAATAAAGCATTCTGTATGTTGTTGCAATTACTCATCATTTGTGAATATCCTGTGTTTCCATAATTATTTCTAATACTGTATATTAGTTTTAAGATTTGATCCAATCCCTCAACGTCTGTGCACGATGTAATCTCTTGAAATATATCGTAGTCTTTTATTCATGCGAAGGTTCTGTCAAATGGATAAGGGAGGTAATGATTTATATATTATCAAAAGGCGGGCCAATACATGAAGCTTCAGGCTTCCGCTTAATGAAAACCACTGGAAGTCTTGGTGAAATCCGTTACGCGGTAATTTCCGCACATTACCATCTTGACAATGTCTAGTTTCAAGCTGGTTTCCATTGACATGAATCTGTTTATTTTTTCTTGTTAATTTTTAATGTACTGATGCTAAAGTAAGTAATGCCCTGTCAAAATACGTTTTAAAGTATCGTGACTAACTTTCCGCTTGCACTGGATGTTTATTTTTGAGATTAATATGTAGTAGTGGATTGGAAGGAAGGGAATTGAAATTAAAGTTAGCTTCGCTATTTATCTGAAACTATGCAAGGTGAAAAAAATGAACATACAATATTTTTAATATGAAAAGCATATGCGTGTCAAGAAAAAAATTGCTTACGGCAATAATAAGAAAAAGAAAGATGTGTAAAAATTCAGATATTGCATACCAATATTTTAAAATCACGCTGCCAATTACTATTGGTATCATACAACCAACACAAACAGTTTTATGTATGAGTTTCAAATTTAAAAAGCTATATAAGTAAACTGTAAGTTAAATTCTTATGAGCCCTTTTGCTTTTGATAAACAAAAGAATTCTGTCAAAACAGTTTTTAAAAATGACAAGGAGCTATCTTATATAGCAAAAGTTATTAATTAGATGAATTTGGTGTCTCTATGTTGGCGGTGTTTCTTTAATTTTTGAAATCAGTCGCAATCTTAATAAATGGTTTGGAACTTCTCTATTATTCAGAAAAAACTTTGATGCTAATATCAAGCAATCTCTTCACCAAATCCATCACACTTCATTAGCCTGCTGGAGGATAGAGTGTAACAGTGAATTAAAATTTCTATCCACTTGTCAAAATCCGTAATCAATAGTTAATAAGCGATATATTTAGCTTGATTCCTTCAGAATTTGTCTTATCTGAAAGATTAATTTAAAAAGTATATCATGTAATTTTAAGCCCCAAACACTCATATGTTCAACACTGACTCACTTTTAAAATAAATTTGTATACACATTTATTCAATTATAAGCTAGTATTGGCACCTAATTAAGCTGCATTGCTCTCGGAATCTATTAGAATATTTAAGCCGCTGTTACCCCCAAAATTATAATCCAGGCTAATTGCGAGTTTAAAACAACCCAACAGCCAAACTCAGCCTATTATAATGGCACAGAAGGAACATTAGACTAGTGTATAATGTTATAATCTTCCTTAGGGGCATTCTGGTTTCCTTTCACAACTGGACAGAGAAGTGGCAGTAAGATCTCTACTGTCCAGGGAGTGACTTGAAACTACGCCCTGCATCTTTCTGTATGTCATAGTCTCAAACATTCCAGCCAACGTGGAATCATGCAAGCAGACAGCTGAGTGAAGGTTGATAAATCAATTCAAGCCGTATCTTCACTTAAATCAATTTATTAAACAAGTGCTACTCTTACAACGCGAGAAAAAACGGTCTTTGTGGAATACAATGCGGCAGCTATGGTTATGATAAGTTCTATATCCGTGAAATTGTTAACCGTCCACGCTACCACTTCACTTTGTCTAACATCAAGATAACGTCTGCACCTTATGTGACCTAAGATGATCTTATCACATCAATAATGTGCACTTTTCTTAAGAAATACGTCAACAGAAAAGGTAGCAGAAAGTTCCTTCAGAAAATCTGAATGTATAAAGAAGAGTCCAAATCGGCGTTTTCCTCACAACAGCACTTACTATCAACAGTAATATCTACTGTAAATTTGCAAAATTATTGTAGTGGATATACAAGTCTTCAATACAGGACAACAACATCAACAAAATTTAAAGAAAATATTGTAATTTTCAGTTACTAATTTATTAGGCAATTGTTTGTAAACAAGCATTATAATTTTTACGAGACAAAATGTAAAACAGCTTCAATTATGCATTGCAACCACTTAAATAGCTTTTGGGGGGATGGGTGGGGTGGTGTGTTGCGAGGTCTTTTTTGGGTTTGTATGTTAGGTTGCGTATGTGTGTTGGGAGCTGGGTCGGTTCCACGACCGGCCGCCACAGCTGTTTATAAATGAGGTCTTATTTCGGCCTGTGTTTTGTTTGCGTGTAGCTCATCCTAGTGAGAGCAGCGGGCTACCCAACTCCTTCGTACTAAATACGGCAGGAGAGGTAGGATTAGCCAAAGAGTGTTTTAGGCAGTATTTATTCTTCTTCACTATTTCTACTTAATCAGATATTATTATTATTATATTATTATTATTATTATTATTTTCAATGTAAATAGTAAGATAGCTATGAACTGCTAAAGTTTAAATGATACCTATAACGTATAAATAGCACAATCTTCGTTTAATCCATTAGCGATGTCGAGGTCTTAAACTTATTATGCAGTCACTGCAAATGTCTGGCGCTATGTGGATACTGCTGCGCTCTACTAATATTTCATCCAGAAAACTGAATTTTAGATGATAAGTTCAAACAGCTGTATTTACTGAAATCATTAATATTTCTACCATGGAAATTTAGTTCTATATCTCCTTTTGTTTGAATTTTTAGTTTTGACTAGTGTATCTTTTTAATTTAAAAAACTGATATTTTATTTTTTTACAAAACAGATCTTTATTAATGCGAGTGGAGACCGTGAATCTTAGAGATTTTTTTATTTTTACTACCAATCTCATCGCTATGAAACATTAGGAAATAGGTTAGATAGAGATTCCAGAGGCTACCTTTGATAAAATCTCCATGAAGGTAGTACTTTTTACAAGAGGATAATTTTCATAATGTTTCGTTTTTTAAACAAAAAACATTACATTAAGACTAACTCTAAATAGGAAAGTGGATTGGTATCATGTGAAGAAAACAAAAGGACAGAGCACCAAATAGGAAGAACACTAGCTGGGTAAAATGACTTTTTTTTAGAGTTAGCACATATATATCATAGTTAAGAGGTTTATATGTTAAAGATACATTTCTGTTTTAATAAAGGGATATGTTTTCGTTGATCTGGTCTTTTATAAGTTTACGGGGGTTTATCCAACGCACTAAATTTGGCTCTTCTTTACATTAAGAAGGCTACACATAAACAATTTGATAGCTTCATGCACAAAAGAAGATTAACCACTGAAGAAACTATTAAAATAAATAAATAAATTGGACTGACCGAAAAAGCACCTTGGCAGGAGAATTTTGTTGTGACGTCACATATGGTTGATTGAACCATACATATTTAAAATATTCTTTGAACATAAAGATATCTGAAAGATCAAATATAATTTAGTTCATGCAAAACACAAAAATAAAGATATATTCGATGTGTTCGCGTGAACTTCTTTGTTTTCCTGAAGCCCATTAAAAATTTATTTATCTTACTTAGTTTAAACAAATTTATATAAACTTTTGTGAAGAATAGCTTGTTCTTTTGCAAACCATTATCACGACATGGTATCTTTGATAAAATGTCAAAAGTTGCATTGACTGATAGCGTGAACGAAAAAGTCCTAAATACATTAATTCTTTAATAGCTACGCTACCTTTTTCTATATCTACTCAAGGTTAAAGCTCAGAATTATTTAAGAAAGAGTTACCAACAAACAGGGGCTTCATGCTGGTTATTTTTCCACCTATGTTAATATTGTGCCAAGAACGTCCTCTGCTTGTCGGTCACAAGAACCCGACTGTAAACCAATGGTTGGTATAGAAGATGAAAGAATATATAGCAAAGCCAGTACTTTGCATGTGCAAACAAGAAAAGTTAAATAATAAATATAATGTATGCGATTTAATTTTAAAAGACTCTTTTATATTTAATTTTGAGCATTCGTAGATGCGTTTAAATTGATATGGAGAAAGTAAAACGTGCCAAATAGTGCAATAGCTTACAATAAATAAAGACTACTGCACTTTATTACCATAACATCATACTACCAATAACTATCAATACTAACACTAACAATTAGTATTTGGCATAGCTACAGACGCACATACATAGGATCACAGAGCTATAGTTATCACCTTTATGTAGTTACTCATTTATCAAGACATTTCATGCACTATCTTTTGCTAGTCAATGAACACCAAGTGATTTTATTCTCCAGGTTTAAAATAAAAATAATTTTTAAAAAATATCAAATTACTGCTTTCAGCAGAAAATCTGCATTCGACATTTAACAGAATATTTTACAAAGTATAAACTAAAAGTTATAAAAATCTCTATTACATCAGCACATCTTAACAATAATAAATAAGAAAGAATATAGGTATCAGCCTAAAGAAAAAGAGATAGTGAGAAAAAAATTAGAGAGAAATAATAAAGAACACAATAATTTTTCCGGCTAATTCTTTAAGAACTTTCAGTTAACTGATTCGAAAATGCACCAGTTAATGTGCTGATTTACATAAAGAATCATCTTTCTATAACAATATCTCACAGATTTATTTTATCTATTCTTTATTATTTTATTTGTGTGTGTGTGTGTGTGTGTGTTCTCTAAGTTAAAATTTTAAGACAGAAACTGATAACTGATCTTTGTTTTTTCTTTCTTTTCGTATTTCTTTTAGATTAATATCACCATTTTTAGACGAAATATTCGAGAACTGGCTGTAAAAAACGTAAATATTAGAATAATCTGTGTTTAAGTATAGGCAATTGATTATCGATTGATAATGGATTGTTAAAAAAGTAAGATTTGGCATATTTTGAATGATCTGACTCACAGTATCGATGGGGTGTTTGCAGAGGTACCAGGAATCCTGTTGTCCGTTTAGTAGTTAAAGATATATGTACCTACCTACTTTCAACATGTGAAAATGCCTATTGAAAGAGAATTAAATAAAAACAAATTTATGCAAATGGAAGCGATATTTGTATACCAATATACTGAGTAAGTACATGCTTTGCTGAATTTTAAGTAGAAGTATAATTAAAACAAAATTTCTCTCCACTATCTGAAGTTAACAAAAATTAGATTTTTCTTTGCTTTTGTATGATTCACAGTGTCGATTTGAAACAATTCATCTACATCTTTTTCACCAGTTTATAAGGAGCCATACTGGATTGTTATATGTCAATTTTCTTTATTTCATCTTTTTAGTCAGCCAAGTAATAAATTACTTGTAGCAGCATTTCGTTTTAAAATAGCGACGAAAAGAAACAAGAAGAGATGAAGAAATGATGCATAATCTTTCTTTTAACCACATCAGTAAAAAATATTGAATATATTTAATTTAGGCCACCTCACAGTTCGTAAATTTTAAATAATTTATATTACGGATAAATTTTTCCTCTGTTATACTTGTTCTTTTATTTGAAACCATATGTAAACTGTCCTCAATGCCCACCACTGTTTTACACATAATTATTAACTATAATTATTAGAATGATTAAGAAAGACCGATCTTACCTGGCCAAAAGATAACCTGTATGCACACCAGGGTTTCTATCATGATCTTTTAGTTTTAATACTTTTAAAAACCACACCTGTTCTCATTAGCAATCCGTCACCAAACTATAGACGTCTTTCAACTCGAGTCTATCTTTCACACCCATGTCGTCTGCTAGAGCTGAGCTGGAAGGCAGATACGTCCATTCTGTAAGCGGCTTATTAATGTTGGCCACTGGTAATCCAGAAGATTAAGAATTCCAAAGAATGCAGTAAATTCCAGTAACGTGTGTGTACTTGTATAATCACCTAAGCGGCAGGAAGGGAGGGCAGCTAACGACTTGTAAAGCCATCCTTCCCGCTACACCAGTATATAAACAAAACTGAGAAGCGCAATGTCGTCTGCCTATTGATCGACGACGACCAATCGGAGCGTAAATACGGCGATGAGAGAGGCCGTAAAGCGAGGTGGGCAAATACGCCTACTTTTGTGTGCTTCTTACGAGAACGACACAGCAAGCAGATTCAGTGCGTGCGGAATGGTGTCGTACCGAGGTGAGCGCAGGCATATTTACCAGCATTAATGGCTCTAATTCCTCGTTGACTGAGTGGGATGGGGTAGCGTTTCAAATTAGACTGCTTCACAGTTAGGTAAGATCTCGCGGCGCGTAACGTGATAGTAATCGGATTCCTCGTTGAGCAATCGTGCTAGGATCAATTTACTCTAAAAAGAGATATACTTATATTTTTTTGTAGAAAAAGAATTTAGGGGCCTATTAATCGGCGTTAAACATAACCCTGTTTCTCAACCACCAGCAATTTCATCAGTCAGCGACTAAAATTCCGCTGATCAATACTTCGTTTCCACAGTTGAGGGGGGCAGACTGTATATTTGTCAGCACCAAAGAACCTAGATCTGCGTATTGCACAGACAGCATTTGTAAATAGGCCGTCTCATCACACACAGTCCCGAACCCCTGTGATCCCAAAGTGACGATAGGTTAATGTAAGGGATTGCGAAGGATGCGATCCCACTTCCCGTCGTACGAGATTCGCTCGCGCTCTTCTAATTAATAACGTCGAGGAACATTCGCCGCCACGTTCCAGCTAATACCCAGTCTCTACGCGATCTGCAAGCATCAGTGGTCCATCCCAAGTTTTCTTTAGATTTCTTGACTCACCGAAATAAAACACCAAACAAATTCCTGATCAGCCGTCGGGCAAGTAATTTATGGCGAAGCCTGAGTCGCTACCATTGCACAATGTTTTTAATGACACCGATAACTTAGCGCGGCAGCAGGAATTTGCTAATAACTCCCTCGAAATTACAACAAACCCAGCGCCGTTTTTTGTGGAAGGAAAATAGAGGGAAAACGTCGAACACAATCCGGCAGACGAGGAAATCACAGGCTGAATTTTGATTTATTTCATTTCGAAGGATAGATAAAAGAAGAAAAAGCTACGATTCATTAATCTAAATTAAATTTGTAATGTTTATTTTTAACAAAAGTATCTCCAATTTGTTTGGAAAATTTTTAAAAAATTCATAATATATTAGTAACAGGTTTGATTATTCGGTGAATAACGTTATTTGTCTTATTTTAACCGACTTCTTCTTGTAAGAGACATTAATACTGCATATTCGTAAAAAAATATTTCGTGCATTCTTCAGCATTTGGGAATTCGTGGAATTCGTGCTTGACACTTTTTTTTTGACAAAAATTAGTAATTATTTTACATGCGCAATTTAGCAGTACATCTGTGTTTTTTGTCGCAAGCTCCTTTATTCTGTCTACTGGCGAATTACAGAAAACAGAGTAACAAAAGAGAGTTTTGGAAATAAATACTCGTGAGATAAAAATCGGCTTAGTTTTCTTTTTGTTTTTACTAAACTATGAAACAATCGGTATGATTTCACAATAGTTTGTCTTTTGTTTCAACTGCACATCACAATCAATAATAATAATAATAATAATAATAATAATAATAATAATAATAATAATAATAATAATAATAATAATAATAATAATAATAACAACAACAACAACAACAACAACAACAACAACAACAACAATAATAATAATAACAACAACAACAACAATAATAATAATAACAACAACAACAACAACAATAATAATAATAATAATAATAATAATAATAATAATAATAATAATATTTTAGTTGGTAACGGAGCTAATATAATGCAATCGTGAACAGAATTGTCAAATATAAATACAAAAAAAATTGTTCGTTCCACTACAGTAATTAAAATGTTAGGGATTCAGCATAGATTCTTTAGAATATTTCCTTGTTTTATGTATTTAGAACATGTTGTACGATTACAAATAACAAATTTATCGGGTTTGGATATTAGATGTTTCAGAAGATATTTAATAGATGTTTTTGGAATAATTAAGGGTTTGACCTTGCAGATATTTTCTCGGTCATAATATATTTATTAAAGTATCAGTTTTTCTCTCTTTACTTATTCTTTTGGCTAGACCCGAGAGATCAGCAAGTTAAATAGGACTATCTTTTATGGTTTTAAGTGGTGGTCCAACCAGTGACAGAAATTCAAACGTGCTGTGTGTGTGTGTGTGTGTGTGTGTGTGGTGTGTGTGTGTGTGTGTGTGTGTGTGTAATATATTGAAATTCAGATGGTGGAAACGTAAGTGTAAACCAATTTTAAAATGCATAGGCATTTTTTAAATGTTGCTTGTATAAGAAAAAAATGGCTTTTTACCTACTTGTAGCAACTCAACTAAATTAAGTTAAACTAAATTGAACTCCTGTTTAGAATATCTATGTGTCTATATTAATTATTTCTATTACAATTTTGGTTAAACCAGAAAAATAATCTCTAAAATTAAAATTAAAAATAATAAAATTCAAATATTTCTGAATAGATTTATTTGAAGGGAATGACCGAAAAAATGTGCTCGCGGTACAGTAAATTTAAATATTTTTTTTTTGTACGGCTACCCATGCATACCTGAGAACTGCATATTTCACTATACAGGTAAATGAAACGTTTTTTTTTTTTTAGATTTCTACAGTTGCAGTAGTTTTTATGTAATTGCTTAGTAAATCTCATCGTTCTCTCTGCCCGAAAGCTAAACATATATTGAAAGATCATGAAATGTTTCCCATTCTGTGTGGATATACAAATATATACACGAAAAAGTTAATTATTTTAATTAAAAGATCTACACAGATATTAACTAAAATATCAACATAATTAATAGCAATTACAGATGGAACAGTAGTAAAATAAAGATAACAAAAATGGCGGATAAATTAACAACTTAAAAATGAAAAACTTTTAAAGTTTAATAAAATTGAGATCTGTGAAAATTTTAGAACTCATTTATTGTTTAAGTATATTTTTATTTGTTCACACTGCAGTATTCTTTCTATTCAATCATGTTTTGGTTGTTGCGAATTAAAATATTTATTCTAAGTATTACATTATTAACAAAAGAGATTGTTCACTCTTTAAATCTAACGGTGAGTCATCTATTGATATACTGCAAATATATTTGAATAATTAGCTGGAATATTTCAGTGCGATGAGCTATTGGTGTCACGTGTCAAAAACAAGCACGAGTAATCGAAGCTAATGTGGGCTTCTGTTGCCTTAGGATTGTGTAGGTCTTCGCTTTCACCAGAATGAATAAAAGTTATCATATGACTGACTATCTGCGGAATTTGTTAGTAGTCGTAAAGTATGTACAACTAGTCGAAATAGTTCTAGTTGCTCTATGAAAAATTTTACATCACATTATCTAGAAGATGGGCATAGTGAACAGATACTGATGAATTAGAGTATTTAAACATCAAGATGGGGAATTTTAGCTTAGATGTACTCGAAGTTGTAGAAAACAAGCATTATCATTAGAACCCTAAAAGGATAACTGACATACTGGCTTGTTTGTTTGTTGTAGTTATAGTAGTAATATTAGTAGTATTAGTAGTTGTTATGTTGAGGATGACATGAGGCTGGCTTTGATAAATACACGGCCGCGAATTTCCAAGATGGCTGCCCAGACGCAAAAACAGGCATCACATTAGGTCATTAAATTTTGAGAAAGAAAGATGTGTTGAAGGAAGAGTGTGAAATGTTTTTTTCCTGGTGAATTTCTCTCAAAACTGTCAATATATTCAAATAAAACTCTAATTTATGTGATTTTTTTCCTGAATTTATTCTTTGATTTTTTTTTTTTTCAATTATGGAAGTGTAGCAGGGGATCGCAGGTCTTTGAGTATTAGAAAAAGGTCCACGAGTCCAAAAAGGTTGGGAACCACTGTGCTAAAGCATAGCAAATGTATACATTAAATGTTGTTTCTTGTTTGTTATTATGAGGGTAAACAATTTAAAGACCAACGTTAAGATACTACCTAAATTTTGATTGGCCATTCCAAGTAAGAAATGTATATAGGAACTAGTAGGCAGAAATATAGCCTTGATGGTAGTCTTAATTATTTGGAGTTATCAATAAACTACATTAGATCTACTTACATTTTCTTTAAGCATCCTCCATACTAACTTTGACTGGATCGTGTAACTATTGCATGCAAATTGTTGATATTTACGACTCTTTTTTTTTAAAAGTTGGTTTAAATTTTTCAAAGCGACTGCATTAAGAAAGTGAAATGAGTGAAAGTATTTTAACAAATTCAGTTTAAAAGAGGATCTTATTCTGTTTTTAAGATAACAATAATAGATTTGCATCTGGATAATAGTTTTGTGAGATTTTTGATTTTCTTGTAATTTTATATCAAATTTAATGTTTTTTTTATTATTTTAACAATAGATGAATAAAAATGAATAAATCTATAAAATGTTCTTTTTATTAAAAATAAAAATCAAATTAATGTTTTTTGGCATTTATCAGTTTCATAGAATCAACAGCAATGTCAAAATTATCAAAATTACAACAGAAATTGAAATTAAAACGAACATTTGAAGAAGTTTCAGATTAGTTCTTTAGATAAATCATGAATGCCTTTTATTTATTAAACAATAAACTATTTAAATTTATGATTACTTCATAAAAAATATTGTTTCTTTAGTGTGGGAAAGTTACTGGTGTTAGTAAAGTCGTACATTAAAATAACGAGCATCATATAGTAAAAAAAAACCCCCAAAAGTGGCTTTTTTCTTCAACGGAATTGTTTAGCCGTGTCATTTAACTTAAAAATGATTATAAAGTTTGCACGTAATTGTTTAAACTAATTTGTGTGTGTGTGTAATCTATACTGTTCTTGGTGCATATTTTACAGGTTTTTAACTCTTGCATTTATAAACTGGTACTTTTAAAAAATAAATAACAAAATGTGTTATTATATTTAGGAAACAAGCACTCGTTACTGATATTAAAAAAATAATATTTAAAAAACAAGTAAAATATTAATTATCGATCATTTTTTCTATTTAAGTTTAATTTATAAAGTAGCTTAATCAATATTTAACATTTCGTACATAACAGTGTAAAATATTAGAGCATTTTTGTTTTATTAACTGTGCTTTAATGTCTGTCAGTAAAAACATTTTATCATATTTTATTAGTTACGCTAGTACACATATTTATTCTGTCTAACATTCACTTCTGAACAATTTTAGTTCTACGAAATAAGTATGCTTAATAAAATTAAATTAAAAAAGGATTGTGTTTTAGGGATTTCATAAAATATTTCGTATTAACAAAATAAATATTTACTAAAATTACTTCATTAAAAAAATGATTTAGCATCAGAAAATATCTATAATAAAATCGCATTGCTGTAACAGTCAATTATTTCTTTTAAAATTCCTATTGATTTTTATGATCGATGCCAGATGAAATTTATTTTACTTAGAGCAATTTTAAATACGATTTCTTCTAGTACTGTTCCATTGATTGCTTTAAAAATCGATCGATTCGGGTGAAGGTAGTATACATGGCACAGGAAGACTGCATCTTTTGTCTATGTTCCCGAAGGAATTAAGAGAATCTCCAGCGTAGCTTGTGGTTAACTGGATAAATGCCACATCGATATATTCGTTTGGTTCTAAGTCCACTGACTTGCTATGATTTACTTCCAGATTGTATTACTAAAAAATGGATTTCTATCGGATTTTTTTACTCTCTCTCTTCGCCGATCATCTCAGCCAGATGCAAGTGCAACGATCATGCGCACGGTCAGATATGTCTTATCATGTGGTTCTGCCTGGGCAGTCGTAAAGAAAATAGGTCCCAAACCAGAGAGTATTATTGCAGAATAAAGCAGGCTGATCTTCCTTAGATTGCTGACAACAATGTCATGTCTTTAATCTGCGAGATGACCAAGTAGATTGAAATACAGTGTTAAAAAAATTGAGTTTATTTCGAAAGGAAGTTTGTATTGCAATCCACCGAGATCTCTGTAAGTCAACCTAATTTAAAATTTAAAATGATAAGTAACAAAATGAAAGACAATAAAGTAAACTTTTGTATCTGATTAGTAAAGAATAGTTTTTTATAATCTGTAGTACATTTTATAAAGCTGGAGATTGTATACTATTTAGTACTTTTAAAGATATTTTATTTATATTTTATACAGTAGAAGTTATTCAACTGTAGAAATGTGTTCTTTTGCAGTGAATTTGTAAAATTAGAATCTACATACTGTGCAGACTATTTTCAGATTACTTACTGTAATTCTCCATAATACCAAATAATGTCCTGGTTGCTGGAATGTTTACAAAGTAAACGAGTGGGAAAAAAATTTATTATTTTAGCCATTTTCGATCCTAGTTACGTTTCAGACCTTTTACCAAGTCATTGGTAAAAACAATTAGAGTAATCGTAAATACATATATACAGTTTGCACGTCATAGCTACCAGCATCTTTTGCTCTAAAATTAAAAAAAATGTAGCATATTCAAGTTAAGAATATGGAAAAAGAATAATAACCAGATGTATCCATGTATTTATGTATCCATATATATAGAATTATCTTTTAGAAAAAATTCTCCATGGTACAACGCACTACACAATTGCGTATTCACTGACTCTCTAAACTGAAGTAAATTACTTCTTTACATAGCATATACTTACATTTACTGACAAAGATAGAATTTACATGGTATTTACTGGTATCTCAAAGATATAATATTGTTCATTATTTAAGGGGAAATAAATATTCTTTGAAAAAGATATTGTGGAAAAAAGGTTTTGATGCAATATATGTCATTGTGCTAGTAAACATGCTAAAATATCTTTAAATATGTGCAAATAATTATTTATAGAAGTTAGCTGATATGACTATTATTATATAATTCATAAATTTTAATAGCTAAAAATGCTTATTAATTAAAACTATTACTATGCGATTGATTAGCAGCTATAGTCTTGCTTTCAAAAGAATAGATAGTTTATTTGTAATAATCAATCAATTTGCAAGCAGCTAAAATCTTGATGCAAGTTAATATTTTTGTCGTTTCTGTGTTTTAATTGGTTCTTATTAATATATTTTAACGCAGGTCTTCTCTCTATCTAAAAAATACAATGTAACACATATTATATACTATGCATGTATTAAAATGAAAACTACGTGTTTTTCCGAAAAAAAAACATAAAAGAATCATTATGATTCTTATATTATTTGGTCGCTACAAAGATTTTGTCGGTTTTTATATTATATTACTTTGGAATTCATTTTGTCCATGCTTGTGAAGGTGTATGCAGATAAGTTATATAATCGTTTTGTAGCGTGTGCTTTGGCATACATTATGCAAAACCTACCTTTTTAAAAATCATGAAATGAATATTTGTTTCAGCTTTCTGAGTGAAGCATAAATAGAAACGTTAAACCATTTTGCTTCAGGAGTTAAAACTAGCCCACAAAGCGAGCCAGGCAACTCATAACATTAAGCCAGCATGGATCAAGGACACAGCAAATAAGCACAGTACAACGATGGCTTTCAAAGTTTAGATCAGAAGATGTGAGCCTCGAAGATAAAGAATGTAGCGGACGTCCTTCCAGCTGTGATGACGACCGTCTGAAAGCCTCAGTTGAAGCCGATCCAAAAAAAAAAAAACAGTACGAGAAACTGATGGAGAGTTTCGCGTAAGCACTGCAACTGTTTCCCAGCATCTTGATGCAATTGGCAAGATGAAAAAGCTGGACAAATAGGTGCCTCACCAATTTAATGAATAACAACAAAATCGTCGATTGGAAATCTGACTTCGCTTGTCATAAGAAACGAAATTGACCCTTTCCTTGACCGAATCATTACGTGTGATGAAAAATTGATCTTTAACGACTATGGAAAACAACCAGCAAAGTGGCTAGACAGAAACAATGCCACTAACCACATTCCAAAACTAAACCTCCACCAAACAAAGTCTGGACACTGTTTGGTGAACTGCAACTGGTGTCATCCACTATAACTTCTTGCAACCTGGCGAAACCATCAAAGCTGAAAGGTACTGCCGTGAATTAAACGTTGTTTACCATAAACTGTCCAAACGACATCCGAAATTAGTGAATCGAAGACGCACAATTCTGCTCCACCACAATGCTCGTCCTCATGTTGCAAAAGTGACTCTTCAGAAGCTGAAAACGTTGGGTAGGAAGTTCTCCCTCACCCAGCCTTTTCGCCAGATCTTCCTCCCACAAACTACCACCTTTACAAACACCTCGACAGCTTCATCGGTAGGAAATCCTTCTCTAACCAAGCAGCAAGTGAAACTGCTCTCCAACATTTATCGACTCCAGAAATCCAGATTTTTTTCAAAATGATATAAATGCACTTGTTGGCAAAAGTGTACTGATTATAATGTAACTTACTTTGATTAATAAGCTTCACTTTCAGCAAGGATATTAAGTCTCATTGTTGAGGTAAGAAAACCGATAAAACATATGTAACAAACAAATACAACAAAGAACTACGAATAAAAAGAATTAATTAATGGTTTAAAATATCTAGATTTCGTAAATTTAATTTATTCAAGAAATTCAACTGGATTCAGTGTTTAAGGAAGATGCATTACAAAATTATTAACTGTGGCAAATATCTGCAGCTTATCAGTAAACCACAATGAGGTTGGCAGAAATAGGGAGCTTGTTTCATTTGTGAGTAGTTTCGTACGATTTTGACATAACCTCCTCTTGCTTTCCAAACAGCAACGCCCTTAGAGGCTTTTTAAAAATAAGCGGTAATCAGCTATTTTATAAAGTTACTTAATTATGTAGCCACTAGATATAATGAAGTTTAAATGAGGTTTCCTGCCTTTAGGGTTAGAATTAGAGATTAACTGATACAAGTTTGGATTTATTACAGTAGTATCGAAAATTGTTGCATCCTCCAAGACATTTTTTAAAATTTTTTTGCTTAAATGTAATGATAATCACAACGTTCTTTTTTTGTTTCTGGTTTATTTTTTATGCATTTATTTTTAATAAGATAATACTTTAGGTCAAGACAGTATTGTGAGGTATGTATTTTAAAGACTTTACAGTTATTATTTCACAGGTGAATTTACAAGAGAAATTACTACGTTAGGGATACTTAGTAAAAAGACCAATGAATATCAAAACAGTTGGCTTTGTTATATTAAAATGTATTTTTATACCTAAAAACACAAAATCAACACTTAGTACAATCAAACCAAATAGTTCAATAACTTTTAGCACTACCAGGTAGATTCATATTTTTAATTAGAATCTATATATTTATATATAATTAATAATTAATTTGTCTTATATTACCGTTATGGTATTTTATCATGCGCTATTTTGTAGTGCTTTAAATAAATGGTGTTATTGTTTAATTTCTGTAATAGCTTAAAACGGTAAAGAAATCTCAGAAAATATCTATTTATTAACGCAATCACAAAAATTTAATTGATTCTAAGTGAAAGTTGCAAGAGATAGACAATTATCGATAAAAAAATCAGTTAAATGCAAATTAATAAATTAGAAACGTATCTGACCATAAGTTATTGCTGTAACCAATTTGAATTTGTTGAGTAAGAGTGGGGTGAAACTAACCCATTACTATTTGTTTTATTATTATGACGAGACAATCTATGCTTGCATTATAAGCGACAGCACCACCAAGGGGTTTAACAATAGCTGCTGACACAATAATGCTTTGTTTTAAATTATAGTTGGTGAGACGTGTCTGAGCAGAGCTGAAGCAGATTTCTATCATACAGGTACAGCCACCTCGCCCAACTACTGCATTTTGGCAGTCGCTGCAGCTAAATATGATTGTACCTTTAGCACTTTTTTCTTCCTCTTACACCGTTGGGCTTATTTAAATACCGCTCGCTCATCACCAGAAGACATTTGTTAATGTAGCGCGCACTTCACGCTCTGGGAACCTGATAAAATCTCTTATCCATAGCTCATCCCTACAGGCGCGATGTCCATATTTGATTACTTGGAATTCAACGCGTTCAGGAAATATTTACAGAAATAATAACTTCCGGGGTGATGTACGTAAACTTTCTTCGATTTACAAGATACTTGAGGTTTCTTTTTTTCCCAGGTCGTATTATACTTGAAAACTTATGTTTGGACCATTAAAAATTGTTTACGTTAATATATTCCATATTTTTGTTGAAAAATGAATCAGTGAATGAAATACATGTTAGAATTAAGTCGTTTCGAAGATAATGACGCAATTAAAATACAGGATTCTATAATTTAATCGAATTCTCTCCTGTTTTTTGTATTCCCACCCACAGCTCTTCCCTTCATTCTTTCAAAGGCCAGATAAACAAAAGAAAACAAGCGTTCAACCTGGCAATTTATAGTCTGAAGTTGAACAAAGCCCCGGCTCAACCTTCAGTGTAGTCGAGCAGATTACTACATTTGGCTTCCTGATGCTTTTTTGTTATCTTTTTTATCTTTTATTTATTTATTTTGTGCTTAAATTATTAACTCTTCCTTCACTATTTGAATTGAAAACATTTTTCGGGAGAAGTTAAAAACAAATTAATAAAAAATATTAGGAAAATGCAGGAAAGTTTGAGAAAAAAATCATACGACAATAGGGATATAATTTAAACCAAACAATTCCTATTCTTGATGATTTGATGTTTTTCACAATTATGTTGTCTGTTAAAGGTACTCGGTTCTTATCAGTCAGTAGCTTTTTTGTAGCTTCATTTTTTTGTATTTAATTTTTAAAATACATTTTTCTGAACCTGTAATGACTGACAAAGATATAAAAGCCATCTTTACTCGACATCTACGTGCACTTTGTTTTAGCTTTTTTCTCTTCTTGACATGTTAGCTTCTGTGATCACGCTTTTGAATGTCGGTAATAGCGAGAAAAAGTAGAAGAAATTACAGCTTCATCCCGAGACTCAGCACTGCATTTAAACTGTTTAAAGCTAGGAGGTAGAAAAACCAAGGTCATGCACTACTATCAAGAGGTAGTTATATCAAAACCATGTAATGCGTCTTTACTTTCTTTGAATTTAGCGATTGATATAAAAAACATTTTAGGTTATTTTAGTTTTGACAATAAGGTTGAAACCACCATGGCTTTTACAAAGATTCTAGGAAAGGAAAATATTTACAAATGCGATTTTTCTATTGATTTACGCTATCACAACAGGAAACCTATACTGGCAATGTGTTCTTTTCATCTATTATTCGATTATTGAAAAATTTGAATATCCAACCACAGTTAATATTTTACCAATGTATAATTGTGATCCTTAGTGTAGACAGCGCAGTAATCCCATTGTTTGACTAGTGGATTGGTAAGATCGAGGGCGTTAGTATGAATACAGAGAAAAGCTCGATTTGGCGTATCGCCCTGGCTGGAGTAGTTTTTTCCCAGTCGATTGCGTGAGTTTCCCTATATCTAAAAGTTACCCAAGCAAGTTTTAATACGGACCTTGGTGGGTTACTGAAACTTTACTTTCAATAGTTCATTAGAAGCTAAATTTTCGAGAAACTTTTGAATAAATCAATGCTGATTTTTATAATTTTGATATCCATTCTTTCATTAGGTATGCCCGTACAGTATATTTACGATTTAGACAAATTAAGTAGTTGTAATAATAGAACTAAAATCTCCTTATTTTAATTGTAATATTATAACAGTAATTAACTGTACTTCTGGTCATACAATCCTAATTTCTTTCTTTTGAATTTGATATAATTTGAGAATTTGTTGTTTTTAAAAAAGTTTGCTTTGTTTCAGCAGAATTCATTATCTTTCAAGTTCTACTAAAATGTGGCAACCATTTTGATTTTTATAGATGGAAAATTTTTACTACAAAAATACAAGAGTCATATTCAGCTTTTGCCCTCTAAAAGTGCATTAATACCAAAGTGCATTGCGTTTAACGCAAAGTTTTGTTATGGCGCTCTTGAAATCATTATTCTATTAAAATTTAGTGCTGCAGTCAAATCCTAAAAAGAAGCGATGCTTACTCCATTTCTAGCTCAATCACATTCAGGTGAATGGAATTATGCTTTACTCATTACGTTGTCTACAGAATTAATGAATGATAACGAGAAACGAAAACTAGTTTCTTTGCAGTAGACTTTCTTGTGTTGCCCAGTCTTGTTACATTTATCCATATTCTTAATCTTACGAAGATATTCTCATGCTAGGATGGAGGAAAAAAGCTACAAATTAACTACCCTGATTTATTTATTATCATTTTCGATAATACAAAATGCATTAGAATAGATTAACTTGTTTATTAGCTACAAGAGTTCCAAAAGATCAATAAAATTTTCTTTTCGTATTTCCAAAATGGTTAAAATTTTATTCACCAAATGATCAATACAAACCTCTCATAATTTAACAACTTTTATGAAAGAAATATCTGAAATACAAATTATTTTTAAGGATGTAATGGAAAACAAGCATGGCCAAATCAGGAAACAAGAAAAATTCTAACATAGAGAATGTAAACAAAATGGATGAAAGGTAGTCGATAGGGGATTGTTTTCCCCTGGCGGCAAAAGATAGCTCACATAGACTTTTTATGCTGCTTGTAACCCTCACTAAAGTGCATTGCCTTCTGAGAGAAATTTGCTTTATTGTAGTGATTTTTCAGATATTTGGAATGAGGAAACACGTCTTTCTAGACAATAACAAATATTCTCAGCAGTATTTAGTTCAAGTAAATGTGCTGGGCATATGATATGTATAATGGTTTGCTCTTGAAAATACTGGTTGATTGCATGCGCCAAATGTGGATGAGAGTTGTTTTCCACTAAAATAAGATTTTCTCCAGTTGCATTTGTATTCGTTTTAACATGCGGATCCAGAATCCTAACCCTTTATGTTATTGCACTCAGCACACCTCTCTAAAAACATGCAGGTCTGTACTAGCATCCAATGTAATTCCTATATGACTCTCACTCTTCCAATACCCTAGTAATCTTTTTCAAATGCTTTTAAGCCAGCTGCATGTTCTATGTTCATTCTAGATGAATATGTACTGTGAATCACATTTCAGACCAAATATTATTCATAAATAAAGAGAATATGAATCTAGTCATTTGATCTCTCCAGGCGACATATTCACGGCACCAGTTAAACCGCTCGTGCTTATGGCAGCGAGTCAAGAGAATGCACTAGTGAGTTCTTTTGCAGAGCTCACTCTTTGATGCAGTCTCCTGCGTATGGTTGAGGCCTCCCAGAAGCTACAGAGTGATCAGAAGGAAGTTGGACCGGTCTAGAAATTCTGCGTCGCGAAGCTAAAAGTGATACACTTCCTGAGGTTGCTCCCTATAGTCAACTTTGAACTTGTCTTGGGGCAATACCTTCATAAACTTGAAATTGTCACCATGGATGAGACAGCACATTTTTGCTTAGCCATTCCGCCTCCTAAGCCTCTGACTACCGATTTATACCGTACCAACAGCTCTCAACCTTAGAGAATCTGTCAAATGAGTACAACTATCTCTTTAGAACGTTACCGTTCAAAACAAATATCTTAACAGGGCCAAAATTCATATGAACAAAAGTCAGTTTTTTATATCTTTATGCTAAAGCTAATTCACCCGCAACCTATTTACATATTTTTATAAAAGTTGTTACCTTAAAACAGTTTGTACGAGTATTGAACATTTCGTCAATATGAAATTTTGTTGTTGTTGGTTTTTGTTTAAATTTTAGAAACCACTGTTTGTTCTCACTGTTAAACATATTTATAGGAAAATTGGGATATTTATTTAAATAAAAAATTATATATATAATTTACGCTACGATTACTAATGTACAGTTATATATATATATATATATATACAATAAAAAACACAAACTTAGTAATCGAAGAGTTTTTACCATCGACTTGAATGTTGAATGGATAAGTTTGCATGCACGCTAGTTTTTATTAGTAAATTTCATTTTGAAAAAAATTGCAAGCTTTGATGAATTACCAATAAACTGAGGCTGTTGAAGTGGATTTAAAAGGTACATATATGACTGTTTTTTAAAGTACTGAAGCTGAATCTTTTAATGTAAATATTTCTTTTCATAAGTTGTGGTTTATTAACTTAATATTCGTAGCTTGTCAGTTTTGAGAACCTTATATCACAGTATGTGCGATCTTTTACAAACACATTATTAATCCCATCACCATGAAGTGACAACTTGGAATAAAATGTACTCCGAAATAAGTGCTTTAATAAAATTTAACTGTCTGGTGACACATTATTATACCTCAGACATAAGGAAATTTACTTTGTTTTTAATTTTAAGTGGTAATTAGAAAAAAAATTAAGGTAATTTTGTTTAATTAATCATCTAATGTTGTACTAGATACAAACGACTAAGAAATAGTTGAAATTATGAATTAAGTATCTATAACCTTAGTAAATGTTTGATGTACTATAACTAAAACTTGTTTGCATGTTGTAAACGTGGGTGCTATGAAGAAATAGATCATATTTACTGATTTATCTGGAACCAAAATATTGCATTTTCATGTTGTTCACTTGATATTTAATCTTTTATGTTAATGCAGAGTTGACTTCTTCTTTAGCTGTAGTCGACTGCGACTCAAAGCAATTCTGCAGGAACGATGGTTGAGCAGAACTGTGAAAATAACAAAATCAAGATCAGTTTTAATAGATTTTTTCTCAACATAAGAAAAATTTCATAAAGTAAATTTGACTGTAAAAGTTGATAAAAAAGGCAAAATCAAAGAAACTAAATTGTGTATGTTTATTTTATTACTATATTAACAATAATCTGTCTGGATAAGTTATTAAAATAGTAGCAATATTTGTTTTTAAAGAAGATAAAACTTTATCTAACATTTTGACAGAAAATAATTTAATTTAACAGAGAAAATATATAATTTTATTAATGTAAACTATAAATTTTAACAAGATTTTATAGATTTAATTAAACAAATATTCATTCTTATTTATAGATTTTTCATTAACAGGTTATGCATAAAAAATTAAATGCTCTCAGATTTTAATAATTTATTTATTTGCCTTTCTTTTTATTTTCGCAGTGTGAAGACTTCAGAATACTAGTTTTTTTTTAAATATGAACAATACAATCATCTTAATTTTAACCCAGACTTCATTCCTGTAATAGCGGAAAATCTATACTACTTTAGTGCTAAACTATAGTTACTATAGCAACACTTTTCAAAGAAATAATCATTTCTTTTTTTCAATTTGAAAGAATTTTCTGTAGAGTCTTTAGCACTTTTATCGATACTTGGTTGCACGGCTGCTTCTCTGAAGAAAAGCAGACGAACAATGGCGTCCACCAATTATCAGCCAACACTCCGGGGAAAACATTGTAACGTTTCTGAGGATTAAAGGTCTGGACGCCATGGAATATTTCCCACAAGCTTCGGCTGCATGAAAAGGAATATCGAAACAAATCAATAGCGTTTAGAAGACTGTGTCGGTATTAATGGCGCTGGTTGAGATGTCTGGGCTCACAGTTAGAAGATCTGCTCCATGGAGACCCACCATGCATGTTGTCACTACATAAATTGCTCGTTTTTATCTTCAACTGAAACCGAAAGTCTGTAAATCTCCAAGTTAGCATATGACTGCTCAATTTACGCAGGTAATTGCTATCTGATAACGTATCAGAACAAATATACAAAATATTTATATGTATTTAAATGTTATTATTACTGTACCACAACGACGGACTAGTCTCATATTGAAACCAGCTAACATAATGAAATTATATTTTGGTAAATAATTTACTAAAACATTTGTATAACGCTTAAAAAAAAAATCCGAGTGAATTTATAAAATATATTACTGCTAAAAGTACTATGCTTATAATAGCATAACTATCAAAACTTGAAATATGTTTTCCAACTGTAATTATCAAATTGTTATTTACAGATGTCCTTATCATTAAATGAAGTTATCTGATTTTATCATAGTAGCTTGACCTAAATTTTAAAAGTAACTGATTTTAAATGAGTACGTAGTTAATGTATAATTAAAATTATTATAAATTATTAAATATTATTTAGAAACGATTAAAATTTTGGCTAATTGCATCTAATAATGTCAACATCAGGGCTTGTCCCTTAATTGTACTCATATATAAATGTCACACCATAACAGTAGACTTGTGGTTAATCTTTTGATGAGTAACTCTTTGCTTTGGGAAAAAGCTGTCATCTTTCACTGATGTTATGTCACTTTACATACCAACTTATGAATTCAAATATCACATTAAAATATTCGTTAATTTCAAAGAAAAATACATTAAAATGAAACTTTGTTTAAGTGACACAAACCATTACTAAAATTAAAGAATTTAAAAGGCATAAATATTTTTATTAATAGTAGCATAATTATTTTTTAAAATTCAATTTTGATTTCTAAAGCACCTGCATTTAAAATTTAGTGGTGGTTTTGAAACGTTTTTTCATGTATATAACAAAATATTATTTTGCGTATTTGTTGATATATTCCTGCAGTATCCAAAATCATCTAGCATTTTAATACGGATGAAACAACACCAACAACAAACAATTTTTTAGGGTTGATCTTATAGTAATTTGTTACAAATATTTTAAAATGTTTGTGTTTATATTAAAAATATTTAAAGACATTTACAAAATATAGTAAATATTCATTTTAAAATCAACATAGATTTGTATGAATGTGGTTCAAGTCGAAAGAGAATTAACTGTTTTTACATAAAAATAAACAAATGAAGGAAGAAAAATAGCAAAAGAAACTATCAGAAACAAACAAAGAGAAACACAAATAACTAAATTACTGAACAAAAATATAAACTAACAAATCGTAATGATTATTAAAGCATTTTTCTTTCTTCAATTGTTTACATATCCAAGAAACTATTGCATTTACGCCTGAACTATATAGAACTTCACTAGAAGTGTAAGCTTTTATTTCCAAACAATTTTTACTTAGCTTCCTAGAAGAAAAAGACTTAATCGTTATTTCTGAAAAAAATTTTTTGACGAAATCAGTTATAAAGGTTATATTTACCAAGTGATTTACTTTCATCAAAGTTAAAATTCGTAATACTTCAGAATCCATTTTAAAAGAAAAAATGTAAGAAATTTTCCTTTACCTTCAGAATTTTCTTTTCCTCTTTTTGTTTCCCAGTATGGAAATGTTATTCTTTTGCATACAAATAAAACTATCTTTTGATGATACGTCAAACTCCAAACTATCAAAACGTATATCTGCTTAGTTAATTAAAGTCTGAAACCTTGCGTACAACAAAGTTGCTTCTTAGTAACTCAAAAATACAATTTTATTTTTTCTTTTACCAACATTACTGAACATTTAGAAGTGACCAACGACCGAAATAAAAAGAAAATATAAGCAAGTAAAATTATAAATAAAGATGTAACATGAAAAATATCAAATAATCACGTGTTTAATTATTAATTATCAAAATTATGAAATTTCCAACTAATAACCAATTCGGATAGTAACATTTTGAATGAACTTTGAGTTTCCAGTAATCTTTGATCCAGCTTAGCTGTCTCGTTTTTTAGCAATTATTTTTCGCTTTGCGAATAAATCTAAATAATTAGAATTAAAATGTACTTCTGACATGATATGTGAGTAGAAACATAGCCTGTTTGTTTAATAATGTAATCTGTGTTCGCTACAGGGCGCGCGAAAACTCACACAAATAAGATATGACTTTATTGAAAATAACAAGAGGCAATCTGAATAAAATGCAATTATACTGAGCAGTTATTGTTTCATTTCCTCAAAACCAGAAAAGGCTGGGGAAAAACGCCATTACAAGCACCATTTAATTTTATCTGTTACCATTACAGTACTTGTTTTGTCACAATTTATAAAAACAACTAAAGTTGATCTTTGAAAAAGAAGTAATTATTAGATACTAAATAGTTTTTAAAATTTTTGAATCACTTAAAAATTTTATTTTAAATCTTTATAAAATGTAAATATCATGCGATAAGTTCATATTTAAACTTTATTTAATATTTAATATACAGTATTTGACGTTCAATTTTAGGATGCTATTTTCAAAACACTGTTACTGTCATATGTAAGTTGACAAAGAAAATCCGTTACAATAAAGCATCATAAAAGCATCGCCTTGGTAATAAAAGGTGTTTAAAAACCGGTTTGCGTACTGATTTGATTCACAAAACTAATTATTAGAATATTCCTTCATTAATAACTGACGCATACAAAAGCTACGTTTACTTGAAAAATGAGATGCCTTAAAAATTATTATTTTTAGAAATTATAGTGGCTTCTTAAAATCAATCAATTAAAACTGAATTTATCATATATGGAGTTAGAATAAAGATGTTCAACAGCCTCTGGTAAAAGTAGCCAAAGATTCCAAGCGCTGCACCTAGACAACTCAATTGATGGATGTCACAAAGGATTTTTTCTTTTTCCGAAACTTCCACTGTATGAAAATCATCTTTATTTCACCTTTAATAAATGAAATTTAAAAAAAAAAACTAAAAAAAGAGCATCTTTAGGTGAAGATTACATGGCATTTACCGTTTGTCATATTTAATATCATATGAATGCATTTAATGATGATTCGTAAAAATTCTTTATATGAGCCATCAACAATGAAATAAAGATGATTCTTTGTTCGGTTTAAATGACGCATGCTGAAAGGCCTTTTATTCTGATGGACATTTCTCAGTTATAAAAGGGCTATAGGCAGCTAGCCGGCCCGGTAAATGGAGATGTG